>CAJQTT010000015.1:3600000-4264348 GCA_906901655.1 Sminthurides aquaticus | reverse complement strand
CGCCAAAAAGATATAATCATATGGAAAGGTTCACATTCGAATCCGCAGGAGTTAAAGCATGGGCTTTTTTTATGTTGTGCAAGAAAGATTTTTTGCATGGCTAGAGTAATTTCTGTAACATCTCTCAAAACAGTTACCTGTGTAAGTGTTTTCATAGACGCACTTTATTATTTAGTTAATGGACGTCAACACTCATAAGCTTTCAATAATTTAGTACCCTCGGTTGATTATCTAACTCAATTCAACACTATACTGCAAGAAAGAGAATTAAAAGAAGCTCAAATATTAGCTCATGAAAACTTATGGGTAGACAATTGAATAAAAAGCTCAAATTTAACAATTAATTTTGGCGGATATCACACGAATCACCAAGGGTTCATCAACGAAATCGGAACTATTATTCACTTCCTCATTGGCCCACTATTGTTCCAGTTTCACTGTGCCTGGTCGCCGTGGAGTCTTTTCTATTCCATTACTTTCTTTTATTTCGTGATGCTACCTACGGTTTTCTGAGTGACTGTGGTTGTTATTTCATCTGTAGCTTCCTGCTAGCCGTCTCATTTTGGTTCCTATCATTCGGACTTCATTCCTTCCAATGTTCACATTATCAGCTTTTGCTCGATGGTACATTATTATTACATTATGATTTTCTTGGGCATAAAGCCCACATCACGTTGATCAACAGGTTAATTACTACAACCATCGAAAGGAAGAACTTTTGTTTTTGAAAAATAAAGGTTTGAATAAGAAATCTAGAAGCTTATTTCTTGATTCGCCGAAAACCACTGAAATTTAAGATTTGCCTACCATTCTTCACATTATCAGCTTAAGCTCGATGCTGAATTATTCCTTCATTATGATTTTATTGGGCATAAAGCTCACATCACGTTGATCACGATCAAATTTAAGGCGCATCCCTTTCCTTAAATACGTTATCGTGGGATACCGTTTTTTTGGTTGATGGAGTGTGTGCTCCCTCCCGTTTTTCCCGCACGTATCTACTATGCTTTGTATACAGCCTCGTCCTTGTCCAGTTGGCTATGGCGGATTCGTGTCAACAATATGGTAGGTGCCTTAAACAGTATGGCGGCTAACTTAGGTCATTCGGGCCAAAAGGTAAAGATGGGTGTTGGCATACTAGGAAGGAGGGATGTGGTTTAGGATTGCATGGAACTGGACGAGGCTCTATCTAAAGCATGGTAGGTATATGGGGGGAAATAGGGGCGATAACACACTACGTTAACCGAACAAACGGTATCCTATACGTTGTAGTATCCTACAAGCATTGCGAAGCTCCGAATGATAGGAACCAAAATGAGACGGCTAGCAGGAAGCTACGGATGAAATGACAACCACAGTCACTCAGAAAAACGTAGGAAGCATCACGAAATAGAAAAAAGTAATGGAATAGCAGAGACTCCACGGCTACCAGGCACAGTGAAACTGGAACAATAGTGGGCCCATGGTTGGTCAGAATAGTTGTCCAGAAACCAGAGATGCAGATATGTCCAACAAACAAACGCACATGCTTCCCCAATTAACGGCCGGTCATCTAGCCGACTGCACGGGTAGATCCGAACAAGTTGACGTGTAGCTTCTTTAAGAAGATTTTGCAAAAAATTGACGTAAATACATGACATTTTTTTGGTAGTTTAGTACATGCGTATTTTTATTACTGACAGAACCGCGTTTCATAGATTTTCAATTCATTTAAAGTAATTACTGATTGCATTATAAGCATTTTTGCTAACAAACACATAATTCTCGAGAAGTTCAAAACTTTTGCTCACACTAATCCAGCTTTTAGACATACTGTAGCATCGCTCTCAAAAATGTATGGTGCACAGAAAAAAAGTTGTTTACTTGATGTGATTTACTTATATGTTTTCAATACATGTTTTTGTATTTTTCCTATCGGGTCCTTTGGAATAGCATCAAGTATGACAATCCCTCCCTTGAGTTGCTCGTGTTTTGCAAGTTTGTTTTCTAGGAATTCGTAGATTTCTTTTTCACTTAAGCTGGGATCCCTAGCAACAACAAAAGCCTTTGGCAGTTCACCTGCTCTTTGGTCTGAAATACCTATGACGACGGATTCTTTTATTTTCGGATGCATATTCAGATAACTTTCAAGGAGGCTTGGCGAGACCTGGGCCCGGATTCACCAACACGCTTAGCAGTTGCTTAGATGAAAACTTTGCTAAGTTGATAACTAAGACGTTTTTGTTGCTTAGATCAAACAAAGCGAAATCTTAGATGGAAAGCGCGAAAATCTTAGATTGAACTAAGGCACAGCTTAGCCGTATCTAAACCACAGCTTAGACGGAGCTACTCCCATTAATCGCAATAGCAATTGTGTTGCTTAGGTATCAACTTAGATTCAACTTAGCTTCAACTGTGCAAAAACTTAGCTGTTAGCTTTCATCTAAGCCAAACAGTCTAAGATGTATCTAAGACGACAAATTTACTTAGCAAATTTCACGTCTAAGCAACTGCTTAGCGCGTTGGTGAATTCCTAGCCTGTAATCAAATTTTTCAAAATTGTTTAACTACCTGACATACATTTCAATAGAATCCAAACTTATTGTAAAAGGGTCCAATGCTTGCTTACCTGCAATCCCTTAACTTTGATGATGTCTTTTATTCTGCCTGTTATGAAGAAAAACCCATCTTCATCGCAATAGCAAATATCGCCTGTGCAAATCCATCCCCCTGAATCTACAGCCTGGTTTGTCCCTTCCGCTTTGTTCATGTAGCCTTTCATCATCTGTATCAAAGCGAATCGTGAATAATCTAAATCGCAATGCGGGGTTTATTTGAACTTTGTCTTAATGAATCCGTTACCTGTGGCCCCGTTATTAGCAATTCACCTTCCAATCCAGCTTTCAAAGCATTTCCATCCGAATCAACGATTTTAGCATCAGCAGATATAGTGGTTTTTATAGTAACTCTAGTCATGTAAACCGGTTTGTTTGTAGGCATTGTGTAGAGCACAACAAGGATGGTTTACAATAACATGTAGTCAGATTAAATCTGTTTAAAAATTTCTTAAATTGGAAGCATGGATAGAGTGTATGTCATTTGAAAAAAAATAGAATTTCAGTTTTCCAAGCGTCCTTGAAAGAAATTCTGCATTTGTACCTGTTTGTGACAATAACAGGTTACGTAACGCAGTTCAGAGCAACATCCATACATTTTATCTTCCGGGTTATAACTATAACCAAGGAAACAGACAATAATTCATAACGCTAACGTTTCAGATCGGTGCACCTGCCTTTAGCGTACCTGGTGCAGTTCTTTACGACAGCGACAAGTTTTCCCACATCTTGACTGCTTACAAGTCATATTTCCTTGGAGTTTTTACCGAAATCGCTAAAACTAAAGGGCTGCAAGTTAGCCGGTCTCAGCTTGATTAACTGTTCAATGCCGTTAACGGTTTTGAAGCGGCTATGGCCCGAGCTTACGCGGAAGGACAGGACGAGAAAATATTGACAGTAACTTTCGCGGATTTTGTGCAATCAATAGAGCTAGAATTTATCGGCGGTGAAGATGCGAACCTAAAGGTTTCTCACTACAAACCGCATTGGCGATAATTGTAGTTTAGCTCATTTTAATCTAACCATAATAACGAACTAATCGAATTTTTCAGATGGATTGGGAGGTCATATTTGAAGAAATGTTTCGGGATTCTGAAACCATAATTCATGGAAGCGATGGAATTTTCGTATCGTCGATATCGTATTTAAAGAAAATTGTTGCCATTGTACAGAATGAGAAGCCCCAAACGATCGTTAGTTACCTTGCTTGGAGACTCATATCAGCTTTGGTGCCTTACACAACAAAAGCAATGATCGATCTGAGGTTCAGTTTTTCTCAAGTGCTATCTGGAGCCCAGAAACTTAGTCCAAGGTAAGTTTTCTTGCAAGAGTATTACCTAGTATGGTTGCGTCATCTACACACATTATTCAATATTCAGAGCTTTGCCTCTGTTTTTATGTGTGCAGAGAAAACATCTGCGCGCGGTATACACTTGGCAACTTTGGATATGCTGTGAGCGCTGCTTACGTCAGAGACCATGTGGAGAAGGAAACGAAAATGGAGGTGGAGGCCATAATTGGGCACCTCCGTCAAGCTTTTTTCAAACAGCTCGAGGAAACTTTGCTAACCAAGCCAACGATGGATAAAGCAGTGGAGAAGGCTAAAGGAATGGTCAAAAAGGTGGCGTACCCTGATTGGTTCAGCAGCATAGCAGAAATTGAGCAACGTTATTTTGGGGTAATCCTTGCTTGAATTCAGTAGTATTGACTCGCTTTTGTAGCATATAATATACCCAACTTTGACGCGGCGTTTCTGCAACAGGAGAAGAAATGTTCTTTCTTTAACTAACTGATTTTGAAGATTTATTTCTGTATTTGTATAGTTGATAATCGTCGAAGGAGATTTTCTTCAAAGTCAACTCAATGTTATTGCCTGGGGTTCCAAGGAAAATCTGAGGGCACTTAGGCTTGAAGCGTCTCGATCAGAGTAAGTTAAAAAGTACACAGTAGTACTGCAACATAGAGGCAGGAATTTCTCAGATAAGCTCAACAATTAACGAATAAAGGTGTCTTTGAGGCATATAAGATATTATAACGATTTCAGATGGCGCATGATCCCTGCAACAGTTAATGCAATGTATGATCCAACGCAAAATTCCATTAGTAAGTTACATGGTATTAAGTGTTCCGAATTTTGAGTATATACTTAAATCCCCATAACTGCAGCTCGTCTTAATGTTGATGCATATATTTAATTTTAAAGCATTTCCAGCTGGATTCTAATGGAGCCACTTTACATTTCATCAGGAATGCGGTAAGTTGAAATTTTAACCTCCCGCTCAAATATACGTCCAGATATGATCTCTTTGAAATATTAGCAGTTTCTACATAATGAACCATCCCTAAATTGAATCCACACGTTATTTCCAGTTCACTCAACTACGGCGGTATCGGGATGATCATGGGTCACGAGATCACGCACGGATTCGATACTCAAGGAAGGTATTTTGACGCTGAAGGAAACTATGGCAACTGGTGGGAAAAGGAAGACAAGGAAGAATTCGATAGGAAAGCTGATTGTTTCCGAAACCAGTATGGGAATTATGAAACGCCTGCTGGAAAACTAAACGGAAAGAAAACTGTGGGAGAAAATATTGCAGACAACGGAGCTATCAGCCAGTCTCTTCGTGCTTACCTCAGCTGGATTAATCAGAATCGCAAGGGAGAATCGGAAGCCCGTCTCTTTGGACTCCAAGCTTACACACCAGAGCAACTCTTTTTCATAGGATTTGGTCAAGTAAATTAGTTTTTACTAAATTCAATCCCTAGATAAAATATTCCTGTCTCGGTATGGTTTATTATGTGGAAAGCTTTTATTAGGATTGATAACTGTTTAAAATGCTATAATTTTTCAAATTCCAGGTATGGTGCGAATCTAATACAAATAGTAGCTTAGCCAATCGAATTCGAGCAGATGTACACAGTTCTGGAAGATTTCGAGTAATCGGAAGCCTGCAAAATTCTCCAGAGTTTGCCAAAGCCTGGAAATGTGGACCAGACTCACCAGACACATACATGAATGCTCAAACTAAATGTAAATTGTGGTAGTCCTAACTTATTGTTAATTAACTTGAGTTATTTTAACTGCATACCCGTACCACAAAAATCCTCTATGAATCGGCAGAAGGTGAAGAAGAGCTACACACCAAAGCAATTTGATGGGGCGTGAAAGCATGCGGCAATTCTTATTTATCCATCAAACTCCTTTCCTACGCTACAGTTACGCTTATTTCAAAGCGACGGGAACCGAAACAAAAAAACGTATTGAAGAATACATGAAGTCAAGAAAAGAATTATCTTCTTCTGTGTAACACGTTTCTTTCATTTTTACACGGATTCTAAAGGTATATATTTAACTATAGAGTATAAGCTTGAGCTGAAACTTCAAACTTCTGAGAAATTCCAATGTTTGCCAAAAAAAACAATGCTTATTACGAAATCCGTAATAAAATTTGAGTCTACTCTTTGTTGGTCTGATTATTATGTAAATTATATGCATCACATCACGTATTTTCTGCTAATTTTTTGCAAACCTTGCTAAACAGCGTAGTTTACTAGAGCGGAGCGAGCCTGTGCGGTTCATAGGACCTTCAGAGACGAGGAAACCGGTTTTTTATGCAACCGAGTGCCACCGGGGTAGCAATGACGTAGTTTCAAGAATTCATATCAATCATCTTCTTGAAGATTCAAAACACGCTTAAATAAATTGAGAGTATGTACGCGTATAATTGTCAGTGGTGGAAACATGGGATTCATTTAGTTTTCTCTGACAAGTTTCATTAAATGCCATCTGAATTCGATACTGAAAAGAATGTATTGCGTTACAGTACCTGCTGTAGTTCAAAGTTAAGAGGACCTTGCAGACGTTTTCTCTAAGGGAAAGAATCTAACTGTATTCAGTATTTCCAAGAGGCGCAGACAAATCCTTGAGAGCAAGGTCAGTTTCTGGCAAACGTGTATAATCACCTCAATAGGAAATCATTTAAAAATTAATAAAAGCTAACGAGAGAAATATAAAAGAAGAGATTTTTCTACCTATTCTCCTCTCTGTCTTTCTGTTTTGAGCGGGAGCGGTGAACGCAATACGCATCAAACCAAAAGGTTGAAGGTCCCTTTCTACAAGTTGCGGATATCATTCAAAGATTTGTGATTGTTGTAATCTTGTAAAAACTTGCACCTTCTGATTGACATGTGGTTTTTGTATTGGCATATACGGAATAACTAGGAATCATTTCTTTCATTTTTAATTTTGTTCTTCCAATTATTTTAACCACATTTTTGAATACTTTCGCACACACGTTTCCTCCCGGATTCGTGCAAGTTTTTACACGGTTAATAAATGGTTTGGTAGAGTCCGAACTTAATGTAACATACAAAGCAACTGGATTAAGCTCGCTCAAATTCAAAGTTGCCTCATGCCATGAGCAATCCTGCTTTGCAGACTATCTAGGTCTAATTTCGCAGTGATTGTCCAATTATATACCAGTTTTTGACTGTTTCCAAGAAGAAACTAGCTAAATTGTTCAATGAAGCGATTGCTTTCTTCGCAGTTCAAGAAGTAGAAAATTAAAGTTAGTGATGCATTGTATTGTTTATGAAGTCTAGTTATTCTATGCCATGATAAAGCTGTCGTATAAGAGTGCCATGTATTTATGGTATTGTCTAGACTGAATTAATTGGATTAGACTTTAGCAGTCCAGAACAGACATTATTTAATGTAACAATCATGTCGTAAAAGGTAAGATTTTAAGAGTCAGAAACCTCCTAGCTTGCACTTTGCGCTTTATCATCACAACATTTTAGGGAAACAAGTCTACGGGAAAATTTGCATTAGCACTGCAGTCTAGTAACATCAAAGCTTCATGAATCATGATTTGCAACCGTAGCTAATCAAAGGGACAGCCGTAGCTGTAGCTATTAGAGCCGCTTCGCAACCGCAACAGCATAGTCGTTAGTATGCAGGAGGTTATGGCTGTCTACAACGTAGAGATACTTTCTGCTGTATGTAAGTCTGTATATATAGGAATTCCATCCGCAATATTATGCGTTCTTTATGTAAAAAATACAACTCTGAATTCCTATAATAAAGAAGATTAATGGTATAAAAAACTATAGAAGCCTTATGTTTATTGAAATTAATTACTTTTTAACGAGGTTTTGGCAGAAGTAGCTACTAGTCATACCTGAAATGGTAGCCTATAGATAGATGGCAGACAGACGTTGATTTACGCGAACGGTTTCGGCCTTTTTGCTACTTGTTTGGGAGTAAAAGGTTGCGGTGACCTGGGCGGATAGAAAAAATATTGCGTAATGAGACATAATTCATACTCATCAAAGTGTGTTCGCATTTTAAAAAAAAAGACTCATAAGTGATGTGAAGGTGTGCAAGTAAATGCAGCTTTACCATGTACTCTCCATAGCCGAGAACACAACTACGCAATCCTGGTATATAAACGTGTGTTTTTACCTCTACGTTAAATATTTGAGGTCCGTGTTCGCGATTCGAAGTGCTCCTGATTTCCAACGCACTGTACATACAGTCCATACTTCTTCGCTGTGTCTCACAGAGTGATCATGGCTAAATCCGAAGTCGCAATAATACTCGAGTAGTTTTGCAGTGCACAAGAAGCTGTCAACGTGAGGACTTCATTAAAAAGTTTTTTAACGGATTTTATACATAATGTTAAACAGATACGTGTCTGTATTTAGGAACAGGTTGGCAGCGCCCCCTGCAAATAAGTTATGGCTTTGCAGGAGTGACAAGTTTATTAGGACATCAGCAAAGCTGTATGCACTGCCAGCAACTGCTCCATTTGACTACGATGCGAACATCGTGGCGCCACCTGGTGGAGAGATTATCTTTCCACGGGATGTTACCCTCGTTGAATTAGTGCGTTCTAAAATAGGTCCTTGGGCAAAGCAGACAGCATATGTAAGTCTGCTATGCTTTCAACGTCATAAGAAAAAGAATATTTATCGGATTTTTAAATTTTCGCTTACTCTTTTTGTTTCCCGAATACTTTTGGCAGGAATGTGCAGTTTCTGGAATTCACTTTACGCATGGAGAAATATTCAAATACAGCAGAAACTTTGCTGCTGCGCTTTATCAAGCTGGATTTCGTCGCGGGGACGTAGTAGGTCTTTTACATGCAAACTCTCCGATTTTCCCGATTGCCTTCTATGGAATGCTGGAGGTTGGAATTGTTGTAAACCTTCTGAATCCTCTGCTTCCTCCAGGTAATTAAGATTTTGTAAAATTCTGGAACCAATTTTGCGAAAATGGTGAAAGCATATACGTATGGTTTCCAGACAGGATTGCTGGAATGATACTAGAAACAAATACGAAGGGAGTTATAACTTCTTCCGAATGGGCACCCCAGATAGTAAAAATAAAGGATGATCTAAGAGGTAACAAACTGCGGTTAGTTGTTTCAACTGGATCGGACTCACCACCAGCAGGATCACACAGTTTTTGGGAAATGCTCAAAGTCCAAGATTATGGCACCCCCTTGCTGCAGGGCCGCGAAGTTAATTTTGACGAAGACGTCGCTGTGATCTTCTGGTCAGGTGGTACGACTGGTCCCCCTAAACCTGTGATGCATACTCATGGAAGTGCCCTATGCCAAGCTATAGAGTGCTTGCATCCAAGCATCAATGCATATGACGTTGGCCGTGACATCAATCTTGCCACAGCCCCGTTTTATCATGCGTACGGAAATATCATGGTGTTGCGAGTGTCATCCCTCGTTGGAGCAAAAGTTATCACGTTTCCGAAATTTTCGCCAGAACTCTTCGCGAAATGTGTCCGAGAGCATAAGGTGAATTCGCATGGATTTTTACAACATCTATGAATATTCGCAGTAACGTAGCTTGATTTTGATTGTCGAAGGACTATTGATCAAAACTACAATTTAAAATTGCTTTACATTTTCAGCCAACCGTATCAGGGATGAGTCCGCGACTCATAGATTTTTGCGGTTCCCACGAATCAGTTAGAGTTCAAGACTTTGCCCGTCTTCGTACCGTTTCCAGTGGGGGTGCAAGTATTTCTCCGGCTGTCCGAGAAAGATTTCTGAATAAGTTTGAAAACAAAATATTTCTGCAAAATTTGTATGGAATGTCGGAAGCTGGTCTCATCAATTGCATGCCTGTTACTCATGTTAACCAAAAACTTGGATCTTTTGGGCAATTGATTCCAAATACGTATGGAAAAATTGTAGACGCTGATGGGAATTCCCTTGGAATTGGGCAAGTCGGCGAGTTATTGATGAAAGGGCCGCAGGTACATGTAGTTGAATTACAGTGACCATAATACATGATTTGTAATACAAGGTTTGATACGTAAGATTTCGTTGAAGTCCAATTGAGCATTTAATTTTGTGTTCTTTTAGTACATGAAAGGTTACATGAACAAGCCAGAAGTGACTCGTGAGAGCCTTGATTCTGACGGTTGGCTCCACACTGGTGACATGTGTTACTACGACGAAGATGGATTTTTCTACATAACAGATCGCATTAAAGAATTAATTAAAGTGAATGGTTTGCAGGTGAGTTTGGTTAACAGTTTTGAAAACGTTTGAGTATTGTCTAGCAGCTGTCAAAATTAAATTAATTGCGTCAAACTCAATAGGTCTCTCCGTACGTTTTGGAAAGCTGTTTAAACGCTCACCCAAAAATCCGTGAGTCTGTTGTATTCGGTGTCCCTGACGAGAAATCAGGGGAGGTTCCAAGGGCTTTTGTTGTTGCAACGGATCCACATCTTACGGAGCGAGAAATTCAGGAATTCATAAAGGACAAGCTAGCGAAATATGAACAACTGACTGGAGGAATTGTACTTGTTGATGAACTTCCCAAAGATCCGATTGGTAAAATACGACGCAATGAATTAAAAAACATGTAAAAACTGCACACGCTTTACAATCGTTCTCGGATTTAAGTTTGTAACAAGGTTATAATTTCTTTAAAAAATATCAAGTACAACCATATCAGCCTCATAGCTCTATCGCGTTTGAAAATAATATTAATTTTAGAAATCACAATTGTAAAAATTGATAAACACATCCTTACACTATATCTTGTTCTGTTTTAAAAATGTTAACAACTCTCCGATGACTTTAACATTAAAAATGAATAAAGAAATGTGACAAATAATAGTGGAGTACCTTATATTATTTATTCTAACTACATTTTCACTACTGAATTCAATAATCGCAAATAATATCTGCTGATTAATTACGAACGAACATATGTTTCAATTAAATTTTACCAACTAAGCTGGGAGGTCAGAGTTAATATTAGCACAGCTTAATTGATTGCTTAGACTCAGAGTATCAAGTTCGTTCCCTAAGACACGCAGATCAGATTGCATCTTCTCCCATCTGAAAAAAATCGCCAAAGTTTAAATTAGACTTTGTCCCGTATTAGTAATTCAATCTTTCACACCTAAAGTAGATATCACTCTTCCACTCTCTTCCCCTTATTGCACTCTCTGACTCACTCTCACTGATTATGAGTCAATTATCTAATCAAATATGCAACATAGGCTTACATGTAAGTGCAGGTTTCCTCATGTTCCGTAATTTGCTGCATCTGTAGTTTATCAGGTAGGGCAGTATTTGCAGAATATTTACATCCATAAAAGCGGAACTGGCAAATTTTCGGCGGGCACAAGAGTAATTGAAGAATATCCTCAGCTTCATAAGATCTTCGTGCTCCAGACAAAGTGCTCCGGCAGGTGGGGCACTTGTCATCCCTAAGGACTAATTCTGGCAAGCATTCGTTGCAAACAATATGCTGATTTTCGCAAACTATATGTATTGGCGGCAAAACCATGTTCAAGCAGATGGGACAATCAAAGCTTTCCACTTCCGCATATCTTGGCGTTCTAGAAAAGACAGTTTGCAAAATTTGAATTAAACATTGGTCAAAGTGTGCAAACATAATCTCTTCTGTGGAGGCATGCAGCTGTAGTCTATGGTCTAATGATTTACATAAGAAACATATCAATTCTAGTTGTAATTGTATTGCCAATTGCAAACTTACGACATTTTTCGCAACGACAGTCTCACAACTTCCAGTGTCTTCTCCAAATCCGTGTTTTCCTGCCCTTCATTGGTATTATTCTCCATGGTTAATATGAACGTCTTGCCTCACTTAATTTGCTTTGAATGTGGTTATTAATTTACTCACGTTATATGTTCAATTAATTGTTTCCCAATCCACTGAAATTACGCTGCAGTCTGACACACGACTCGATAACTTGCCGCCTTCTTCCACACACAAGCCCAAGAAACTGTTATAATTTTCAAAACAGAAACTTGGTTAAATACACCTCCAGAAGCAGCTATTATTTATAATCCACCCGTGAATAATCCCGTGAGCTCTCAGCCTCTTCACTTCAGTTCATCCTGATGCACACTACTGAACAAGGAATAACTTGACAGCGGAAGTTTGACGTTTCCATCCTCGTGCTGTATTTACTTAACCACTTGTTTACTCGGAGAGATAAGAAAATACTGGCGGATTTTAAAATAACGTCAATTATTCCAAATTAGTTCACTAGTGCGATGCAATCAGTCCTCTTACACACTTGCAGGTATCTCAAAATTCGGGTAAGACTCACTTACACCTAAATAACAATGAGGAACAAACTAGAGGAATATTTGAACTTGTCAAGAAACATCATTTCCGTGTACACAAGACAGTATTACAGCATATTTCTCTATTCTGCTAGGTGTTGCTGAATTACATGCTTAGGCATTAGTTGAGACTAAAGTCATCAATCCTCAGCTCAGTCAGAGGAAGTAAAATAAATACATGTATGCAGTTTTGCAGCATGAAACAGTTAGCAGCAAGCTCATAAAGCCAAATAATTCCGGGAAAACCTTATCAGTGTCAAGCAGATATCAGCCTTGCTTCAACCACAGACGGACAGACAAAGCCACCAGGCTATGCAAACTTATTAAAAATACTGCAATGCCCTACGAGAAGCACAATGCCCGACTGCCTGAATTACCAAGTTCCTTAAGTCCGAGAGCATGGTTTTATCATACATTGAAGTCTAGCATAGATGGCATAGAGGACACGCTTCAGAAGAGAATTAGATAAATAAACTAAACTGTCAGCTGCTTACAAAAGTGCTTAAGCATTGCTTAACTCTTAAGCTGCAAGCCACTAGTTTTTAGCTTGCTCCAGCCTAGCATGCGTGTCTGCCTCCGTAAATACATAAATCAATTTCACTCTACTTGTTTCCTTTGATTACTCATTACTATGTGTGCTAAGCGGAAGGTTGATAGAGATTAGGGTTAGAAAAAGCAATATAGTTCAATATGCCACAGGGTTTTTTGAATCAACTCTATATTTTTGAAAGCATGCTAAGAGAAAGCATGTGCTTTAAGGCTCATGTGTCTGAACGTTTTCCCGCTTCGTTTCGTATTTACTCAACAGTCACCGCTTTTAACCTGCGTCATCTGAATGACCGAACCGAATGCTGCTTGCTACACACCAGTCTTATGACTTCTTCGATGCAAAATCTTACGAAGTAGCGACGCAGTTCCGTAAGCGGAAGTAACCACAAGACTCCCACCACAAGCGCAGAAGATGACACACAGTCATGACGCTAACGATTTTTCAAACTTTTTTGTATCCAAAGAGTTGCGAATTTATTTTAAAGGGAAGCAGAAATCACTCGTGTTTACATGAATCATAGCAGGAGACACCAATTAAGGTAGGATTGCATCAGAGGAAGAATACAAATACGACTTAACGCCAATGAAAAATCTAGCAACACGGAAATTCGTTACATTAAAGTCATAAGTGTTTTGCTGGAACCGATGAAGCTTGTTTGTTGTGACGTAAGCGTAACCGTATTCATCAATGGCAAAGGTGTCAGGCCACTGTAGATCCGTGTCATCCTGGATTAGGGTTTCAACGTTCATTTCCGTCATATTGTAATTCGTCGTATTCCAGAACCCGGCTGCATTTTCACTCAGAAGACCAAAAACAAGACCGCCCTCTGCATTGTTTACCATCCCCCCTGCTTGAGATGCCTTTGTTCCATGGAGAGTCACATCTGTGTCGTCGAGAACAGCGCCAGTGGCGCCACTATCGCCAAGCCTCTTCAGGGTAGAGGTAGAAACTGAGTACAAGTTGAAGGACGCAAGAGGGCAGTAGTACAGGGTGTCGAAACTATTGTCTAGGGGTGACAAGGCTATCCCATTTACAGGTGTCCTAAACACATATGTTTCACCTGCCAATAAAAGTCCATTAGATAATGACGCTGACTGTGTAGTTGATTTGCCCAAGCATAGATAATTTTATCATAATTAGCGCAGCCATGTAGATTTGCAGTAGTTCAACTTCGTTGCATCATATAATATGCCAGGTGGACTCTCAGATAAAGTGGTAGATGCAATTATTCATTACATCACCAGTTTGTTATAGATAAGCTAGGAAACAACGTCAATGATGACAGTTGAATCAACATCAATGATGGATTCAAACTAAGCTGTCACTCGTTTATCATCACTAATCAAATCTGACGACTTAATTAGAATTCAAGGAAAAACCTTATAGCTTCTACTTAATTCTCCTGAAACACTTGAAAGCAACCTATTTCCTCTTCAGGCAGCATGAAAATTAGGATTACGCAAAATACGTGAGTTATAATTACGAAACAGGTAGTATCAAGGGTTTCCCTTAAATAATTACATATTTCCCAACCAGGAAAATCCTAAATCCAATGCTTCAAATAATTACTACACCAATAAGTAAACATTTAGACAAGTATTACATGCTTAACTTACCTTCCAATGTAATATTTACAGCGTCGGGATCAGCAAACATGCTTGAGTGAGTAGCATACCAGGCAGAATTCCCCGCTAAACTAAATACATTGATTTTCGCATCAGCTGCATCCGACAAATAGGCCCAGCAATCATCTTCTGTGTCACAGGCAACGACAATGTCATTTAAAAAATTGCTCGTGTAATTGACCACGTCCGAAGAGAAGACATAAGTGTACGTCACTGTATCTGTAGCAGTATCCACAATCATTAACTTTGGCGGACAGGTATTGTCAGGAATTTCGTTTATATTAACGCGGCCCACGTCAATAATCCACATCCTGCCAAACTGATCAATTTCCATCGACTGAACGTACTGAAGAGCAGAGCAGTTACCCAACTCGTTCAGTTCCCACGAAGGATATGGCAGTAACGGAAAACCTTCTACCGGTGCCAAAAAGGGTTCCAGTGGGTCGTACGGCAGGTAGGTTAGGGTGGCAGGCACACCTGATTTCCATCTTGGCACTGTGAGAAACACTCTGTCCTTACTAACTTTTATCCCGCTAATGACGTTGTTCTCGCGGATAAAGCGTCCGGATTCAATCAAGTATTGACGACTAGAAGAGTTGCCAAAATCATAGTCAAGCTCTTTCCAGCTGAAGACAATGTCGTAAGGGAGGGTTTGCGATCGAGAGGGCTGGATCAAGCTAAAGCATAATCCGATAAAGATGGTAATGCAAATAAGCAGTTGTTTCATTTTGAGCTACTAGGGTAAGTGAAGCGGGACGCTGCGCTGCGCTCGAGGAGTCAGTAATATTTAAAAAGCTTACACGTATGGAACATGAGTTTTATAACAAAGATAATATTTCAAGTGGGGGACAACAAATTAATCGTTTGTCATATCTTATTACATATTGACTTCACGTCATAATCATACGTAGTGCTCTTACAGGCTTTTATGCATAACTCCTGAGCGAATTCCTGGAGTCTTTGGAGTTGTGCCAAGGTATACTATTTACCTGTAACATAGTAATGTTGGGAATGGTTTGCTATAAATTTAAAATATTTCTTCATATTGTGTGTTGCAAATTGGAGAACTGGATTTCGTCTCCCAAAACCAGGGCATCAGCTTGGGCAGAGGGGTAACTTTTTCGTGGAATCAGATAGGTATTTATATGGTGTTAATTAAAAACAAACGTTGTTCATTGCGTAGAAACATAAGAGTAAACCTACAGCACGATGGTAGGGTATCCATTCCAAACCTGGAACATTAATATTGCACGAAAGAGAATTTTAATAAACATGGCATGATTATTATTTCCGGCATATTATTGACTGAATATTTAAAGAACATATGGTGTGTATGTAGGGGAACAATATTAATTTAATAAAAGGACAGCTCAGACCGTATGATTAAGAATCAATGGGCGGTATCGAGGACAGGTTGTGGGCACGACCTTGTTTTTCGTGGATAGTTCCAGCAAATTTGAAACACACAAAGTAAAAATGTTGGTAGTTAACCTTTAGTCGAGACTACACTGGATTTCCTGGCAGTCTGAGTGAATCACGACTTCACATATTACAAAATTAGTAGTTTGTAGCATTGACGGAACCAGTAATTAAGACATTTCTGAAATTCATAAGTAGCCGTTAAATCTGTTCCTTCAAAGGATTCTGCGAAATGACCCGATTGATGGCGGCGGAATGGGGACGCAAGAGTGATTGTAACTTAATCGTAACGGAAACTGTAGTTTGGCACAGTAGACGTCTATTTCGCTATGCTCGTGTTCTAGGAGCATGCCCATACGAATGGCGTTCTGGTGAGAAGTTCCCAAGGTTTTCGAATACGTCAATTAATTTTTGGATATGGAGATTTAATTTAAATTACCACGGACTCTTCACATGCTTTGTTGCCCTACGTTCTGTCCAGCTTTTTGCCAAAAATGTAACACTCTTGCAAAGAGTTTTTGTATTCTTTCAGTGTGCCTGCATATTTTTGTAATTTTTTCTTCAAATTCCAATGATATTACATCCGCGTCAGAATCTTATTTTAATTAAACAATCGCTTATACAATTTCAGAATTTTGAACGTAAGTTTCATCAGTTTTTCAATATTTCCATCCACCAGTTTCCTTGAGATTGCATGGCGAAGTTGTGGTTCATGATGTCATAATCCTGTTTCAGATTTCAACTGCTTGCATCAAGCCGGGAACATTTCGCAACTCATGAAGATTTGCGAGCTGGCGCTACCGGTTGCAGAATTTGGGCTGACTGGGGCTACGCTCATGATTGCAGCATCAATAATATTTTTACCGGGTTCGCCACTTTCAATTTTAAACTTTGTACTGGAGATCTATCCGGAGTTTTTGCACACTTTTCTGATCATGGCAAAGCTTGTTGACGCAGGTTTGGCCGCGCATGCATTTCACCTTGCCGTCAGGGTCGCTCTCCTTCACTTTGTGAGCATTTCCTTGTATATCGTTCCAAGCATCATCGTGCTCAAGCGAATGAGGTATGATTCATGGATTTAGTGAGACGAGTGGGCAGAATAATTACTTAAGAAGTTGATGCATAATTTGAATACGGCTTTTGTGGTCAGGGCTACCAAGACGACAGGAATTGACCCATTGCTCAGGATTTATACGGAGCTGAAATGCTTGAATAATCAATATAACAGCGTTTTCTCCCTCATGCTATCTGGAGTGCAGTCTACAGTAATGTTCATGGTAGTCGTTGGAGTTTATTGTGGATTTCGTATGGGCGGTGCTTTTGGGGGTGCGACAACAGCAGTTGGATTTGTCGGATTGGCGATTGTGGTAACGGCGTATTCAATTTACGCGGCTGTGGGAGAATCCTCATTCGCTTTCCTGGACCGCTGTAAACGAAAAGATGGTATCCCATCGCTTGTGTATAAGAAACGCTTGCAGTCACTTCGACCGCATTGGATTTATGTTAGCAGCCTGTACTATGTCGACAAAGCTATGCTTGTTCGCATGTGTCGAATCACGCTGGATAACGTGCTTAACGCATTACTCCTCGGGAGGGAATCGTAAATCTTAATCTTTAATGGAATGTTCATCAGAACGAAGAAGGACACGATACGAAATTCGCATTTTTAGTAGGTGTGTATTTTGATTAATTTAAAAACTCTGTCTTTCCTTTGAAGCTCTCTGTACTGTTTCAGAATATCCCGTCCCGTTTATGACTTTTATTTTATTTTTGAACGTTATTATTGTATAGCAATCGAAAAATTCAATGAGATAATAACGTGTTTTGGTTGAAGTCACATCCTAAAAAATCAGTTTACTGTGTACTTATTAATATCTCTAAAATTAAGAATAGACATTAAAGATTTCAATCCATAGAAGTAACAATTGGTTCAGAGCATTATTCGGCGTTTACGAAACTTACTACACAAAATACAATGTACATATCTCGGGTCTCCCTAAACTGTCCCACTTATAGAAAGATCATTAATGAGTGTTTATGTCGCAGTGGTTCTCTGACCAGTCTCTCCAACTCCAAGTGCATCGTCGAGTGTTTCTTCCACACACTATTCAATCGATCATTCAGTATCACAGGTCTTGATTGCAAGGTAATGAGTTTCATCAATGTCATGAATTACGAAACAACCCAGCTGTAAGCAATGCCGTCATGGATGTTTATTACAAAACACCACCTGCCCATACTTCAACTGTCATTCACGACATTTTTAAGTCTTTGTGCGTTTAATCTTTGACACGCCATTGCATAGATAAACGTAATAAACGTCCTGGATCGGGAAAATCCAGGAACCTACTCAAGTATGTTTAAACTTTTTTATTATTTTAATTCTAACAATAAAATTGACAAGGTTTCCCGAATAAGTCAACTACTATTTCTAAAAGTAGACACAGTTATCCAGCCATTGTGGAGTTTAAGGGGCAGGAGGTAAAGTTTTAACTTTTGCGAGCGGTAAAATAGGTTCAGAAGCAGAGAACATATAGGATTTGACCCCCAGATAGAATCTTATGACTCTGAAATTAGTGGTTTCAAAATCATAAGTATTGGTTGAGAATCGATGAAGCTTGTTGGTTGTAGCAAAGACGTAACCGTATTCATCAATTGCGAAAGTATCAGCCCATTGCAAATCAATATCGCTTTGAATAAGCAGTATCTGATTCCCTTCCGTCAAGTTCCCATAAGTCGTATTCCAGTAATGAACTGCATTTTCTCCAAGAAGACCGTACGTTAGACCGCCACTTGCATCAATGGTCATTCCATCAGTTTGAGAAGACTTGAGACCGTGGTTTCTAACGTCAGTGTCGCTAAGCTCGCCGCCAGAGGAGCCACTATCTCCGAAACCTTTCAAAACGGATGTGGTCACGGAAAATATCTCAAAGGAGCTCAATGGTGAGTAGTAAAGACGGTCGTATGCCTTGTCTCGTTGAGACAGCGCAATCCCATCCACAGGTGTATCAAAAATGTAACTCGTTCCTGTAAAAAGAAAACAATCATTGTGACACAACTGAACATGTAATAGCAGCTTCTTTCGGAACCAGTAACGTTCCTAACTAACAAATGTTTGAAGCGTGATTGCTCATCTTCATGAATCATTAGCCAGACCAGCAGTAGCGCAATTATCCACACAATACTAGAACTATTGGAATATTCATTATGATAAAACAGTGGAAAAAACCTCACCTTCTAAAGTAATATTTACTGTAGCAGGATCTGACAACATTGTAGGATGGGACACGAACCAGGATCTGGTTTCCGCAAGGTTGAAAACTATTACTCTAGCGTCAGAAGCGTCAGAAATGTATGCCCAGCAATCCTCAGCGGTGGTGCATCCAACAACGATATCGTTCAAAAAATTGTTAGTGTGGTTAACAACCTCGTTGGGGAATTCGTAGGATGAGATGACTGAATTTGTTTCCAAATCCAGTAAAACCAGTTTTGGCGGACAGGTCGTGTCTGGGGTTTCGAAGATATCCACTCGACCAACATCAATGATCCACATGCGACCAAACTGATCTATTTCCATGGACTGTACGTATTGAAGGGCACTACAGTTTCCTAAAGCGTTCATGTCCCAGGATGGAAAAGGGTTGAGAAGTGGTCCATCAGTCACTTGAGTCTCCACCTTTATGGGACCTTCAGGGTCGTATGGAAGACTCACCAGTGTTGCTGGAACGCCAGATCGCCATCTGGGTACAGTGAGGTACACTCGGTCTTTGGTCACTTTGATCCCAGTAATAACGTTGTTTTCGCGAATGAATTTGCCGCTTGAAATGTAATCTTCCCGGATTTCTGCAGAGGGGAAGGCATAATCTAGCTCTTTCCAGGTGAATACCAGTTCGTAGGATTCTAAAGGATCTTTTGCCCGGGATTCGTCACAATTTAAAATCAGTGCGACCAAAACCAAGGGGAATATAATCCGAATTTTAGAAGACAAATGGAACTCCATTTTTAAATCGGTAAGTTTCAATGCTGGCAAGAGTTGTGAACTGGTGATGAGACGAGAATGAACTGACTGCAAATGACCAGATGGTTATTATATTCAAATTACTCCAAGACAAATCCTTTACTTGCGTGTCAGACTTATCTGTAGGTGTCCTCATGTCCTGAGGAAGATTATCTATCATTTACCCAACTCAACTGACAATTGTGAGTGGGTGAGGACGTCATGGAACATTTGCTTCAGTCGCATAAAGCTAAAGTTCTCAAGATCTCCGTGTTATAAACTTACCTGTGTATATGCTTAACAGATGTTATGCCTATATGGTTGGAGGGTTGAAGACTACATAATGTGCAGCACCTAATGTGGAAGTGTTCAAGGGTTTCATAACAGCGTTGCAGCGTATTTCTTCTTACTGGGTGCAAGCAGATGAGCCCTCCATCATGATGACAACCTACTTATCGATCAGTTTAGTAAAATTCTGCTAATGGAAAGTAGGCAAATTGCTCCGGCAATTATCATAAAGACGTATTTCACACTTTCTCACTAATTATCCATGGAAATTGCAACCGGAGCTGGCTAAACTTAAATTGGAAGAAGTAAAAGGCTTGGAAAATACTTGTGTGAGTGAGGTCAAAACGTTTAATTATGTTTGAAAGCAGTAGAGTAAGAGGAGGTAGTCTGGGCCACGATGTTGTCCTGAAACTTTTGCCGCTTTAGGAGATTACACAGATTCAAAACGCGCTGTTGACATAAACAACTTAACTAATTATACACTAACTTTAAGGTTGGTTCGTATCGTCAGCGCGCACATAGCTGATCCCTTTCAAACTTCCCGCGCGAGTTTTCCCGTTTACTTTACATTGGAGCTACATAAGGGTGGTCGCTCAGCTATGAACGCGCTTACGGTAGAATTAGACCTAGTAGTAAGTTTGTCCAAAATAATACAAATTTTGGAAGGATTCTAAATAAACGTAGAACTTCCACAAATGTTTTCGACCTTGCTTGCCTGACCTACAGTTATATACATACGTCAGAACCTCTATTACTTTAACTAATTCGGAAGAGAAAATGTCGAAATTTGATTATTCTCACTATACCCCATTGAGCTAAAAGAGCGAATTCCCGCCTTCGTATAGCATTCGACGAAATTAAGGCTCGCCTTGCGCTCGTCGATCACTATCCCCTGCCTGAAAGCAGTACAGCGAGGCGCGAGTTCCAGCAATTTGACTTTTTGATGCACGCTATATATTCTGGATATGTAAAAAATAGAACCTCGTAAAAATATTTGAGAAACTTCATGATCCATTGATTAATTGTGGGAAGTAAATTAAAAAATAGTTAAAAATAAGAAACTAATATTTATTTCATTTTAATTTTCACCCTATAATTAAAAAGTTAACTATCAGGAATTTACTATTCTTGAATTAAGTGTGTTGTGTAGAAATGGCGAAGCATCATCCCGATTTAATTTTCTGCAGAAAACAACCCGGCGTTGGTAAGAATGATTTTAGCGGTTTTGTTTACGTGTTAAATAATTGGGAAGGGGATAAAGAATATAAGGATGTAGATAAAGGAATTTATTTTTAGTTCGATAGTTTTTGAATATTATGGGATTTTGAAAGAATTTGGTGTTTGTTTGCAAGATTCAATTGCACTATAAGGTGTTCCAAAATTATAATGGTAACATGCAATAATGAACTCTTTTCTTGTAATTTCACAGCTATTGGCCGCTTGTGTGAGAAATGTGACGGAAAATGCGTTATCTGCGATTCATATGTGCGACCTTGTACTCTGGTCAGAATTTGTGACGAATGCAACTATGGATCTTATCAAGGACGTTGTGTAATTTGCGGAGGACCTGGAGTATCTGATGCTTACTACTGCAAAGAATGCACCATTCAAGAGAAAGATGTAATACTTGATTTTATCCTCCATAAAGTTTGGGACTAATGTGGTTTTGTTATTCACTAATAGTATCTGTTTTAACCCATAACTTTTGAGATACTGGAAAAATAGAAATGTGGGGTTTAATAAATTATTTCTTGATTATGGTTTTTCAGAGAGACGGCTGTCCCAAAATCGTCAATTTGGGAAGTTCCAAAACTGATCTCTTCTACGAGCGGAAAAAGTATGGATTTAAGAAAAGATAATGTATGCTACAAGTCAACGGATAGTTGGTTAAGGTTTTCGAATTTTGAATCTTTTGTTTACTATCTTTGAGAGTTTGACCGATATTAGGCAGATTACCTCAAAGTTTTTCTTGATACTTGATATATCAGTTATTTTATTTAATGGTGTGTTTTTAAAAATACCTAAAGAGAAAAATAAATTTTGCAGGCTGGGAATGAAAAATATAAGGATTAAGTCAATTGTCATAGCAACATGAATCACCATTGTTGGGAGTAAATCCGATACTACCGTGACCATTTAGTAAATTTATAAGCATCGGAGCAGAAACAGCGGAGTTTGGTAGCGATTTAGTTAATGATAAAGACTAATTTCGAGTTAGTTAGGATCGAGCATAGAGTGTTCCCGCAATTGCAATTTACACCTTGGAAACAGATTCATCAAGCAATGATTTTGTTTGCCACTTGACCCTTGCTCGTATATTTATATAACCATAGAGCAAGTGTTCTTGACTAGGTATTGATTATTATTTGTTTCTTAAGTTTTAATGGACAATTTACTATCAGCAATTCAGTTTCATTCAGTACAAAAATAAAACAAGGCTGAAACTTCGGGTCCTCTGAAGTATCAAGTTCGAATATTTAGTTGACGATTCGTGAAAATCTAAAGCCAAACGAAATGAATATCCGAGTAGGATGTATATGTAGTTTCGGATGCCCCTATATAGGCACCACCTCTGAAACGTAGTGGCTTTATAATTTATATAATTAAAATTGTGAATACGTAGCTGCGGTCCAGGTATTATCTTCCTCAAGGTCGAGCTCAGACTCTTTCTGGGCACAAATACATCTTTAACCTTGGATTTAGTGTGAAATATAAATTCCATACGTCATAATGTTTTGTTCTGAAACTAACCTGTGACTGCGACTGGAGCTCGCAGTTTGGTAGAGATGAAAGGGAGTTTAGAAAGAAATATTCGCAAATGGAAACTACTTTAATACTTCGAATGAAATACCTGAATCAAAATCTCAATTTACCTCTGAGTTTTAGACTGGAGCGCTCCTAGTAGGATTATTCCGGAAACAGAGCTAACAGGCATTCATGATTAAATGCTTATGAAATAAATAATAATAGAATATATATTTATATCCCTTTTCAGTGATAAGGAATATTTGATACAAAGAGCAAAGGATGTTTCCGCAGAGACCGGAAGGGGATTATTAATTAGATGGATTCATGCAATCATTTTTTTTAACCAAAGTATGTCAGCAATCCTCGAAACCATTTCTCCTAGCTCAGCGTTCGGACTGGGACCAGATACAGACAGATTCCTGAACAGTTGTTTTGAAAATTCGCAACATGGCAGCTTTAACAGAAGAAGAGAAGATTTTGTGTGCAATTTTCAAAAGACGGATTCAAGACATTCAAATACTGGATGAAGAGGATAAATCTGAGAAACACCTCATCCGCTGGCTTAGAGCCCGGGATCTAGACGTGTCAAAGGCAGAGGAAATGATTCGTAAATCTGTGGATTGGCGCATTGAGAACAGGATAAACGACACGTTATTCGACTTCCGGCCTCCGGTAGTCTATAAGCAACTTTTCCGACTTACCATCACCGGTCTTGATCCCGAAGGATGTCCCATTGTCATCGCTCCGTTCTGGGATATCCGTCCTGTGGCCACAAGCCAGCGCGATACATTTATCCGTTTCGTTGACAAAATCATTTACCAGATTGCTATGGATTGTAAAGCCCGTAGAGTAACACAGTTTGTCTTCATTGCAGACCTTGAAGGCTTTGCTTGGAAACACTTAAAATCCCGAGCAGCAATAGAAGTCCTCCTGCAAATGGTAGGAAACTTTGAGGCGAATTATCCAGAAGCTTTGAAAGCAGCAATCGCTGTGAATGCGCCGAAAATCTTTACGATCTTATTCAACCTTATCAAACCCCTGCTCACCCCACGAACGCTAGCCAAGGTTCAAATCTGTGGACAGAATCCTGAAAAATGGAAACAGGTCCTCTTGGAAAAGGTGCCTGCGAATAAGCTACTCGTCCGATATGGAGGAACTCTGGAAGAGGACCGGATTCAACCCATCGTTCGAGACATCTACTCTGGTTCAGACTCTGGACTCGAGGACGACTTCCAAGGCGATTTGTTAAGAGCGGATGAAGATGAAGAAGAGATGAATATAATACAGATCGGCGCTGGAGAAAAATTCGACGTGGATCTCAAAGTTAAGAGCCAAGGTCAAATCCTTCGCTGGAATTTTAAATGTGAGAATAACGATGTTGGATTCATTGTTCATTTTAAGCCAGAGGGAGGTAGTGACAGCGTAGGAGATGTCGCCGTTCCTTACAGCCGTTTATCCAGTAACGAAGGATCCCACGAAGCGTCTGGGCCTGGCATGTATATTTGTACGTTCGACAACACCTACAGCAGATTCAGAAATAAACTTCTTCATTACTCTGCTCAAGTTTTAGCTCCAAATCAATTAAATGCACAACTTGCGTTCTAGAACATCCAGGAATTAATTGATGAATTCTCATATTTCAAGTTGTTACAACATGTGCTGAATGTTGCAGTTTTTCCAGACAGTATTATCAATTATATCGTTGCATGTAATTGCCGTTGTAGTAATTAGTAGTAGTAAACCGAAGAAAATAAAATTGCGTTATGGTGAGAGAAAATCCTTGGTTTGCATATTTTAAAACTAGCTAAACGACCAGCACAGCACAGGTCGCAGAGTACTTCCGGTTGTATATAAGATGTTTATTCAATTTTATTCTAAACGAGATAAACGAAATTTCATATCTGTACTATTTAACAAAGAAACAAGTTCTTAATACATTGTATCTCACAATTTAGCGATTCCGTCCCTTTCTCTAAAATTTTAGTTTTACCACCACAGATGACTCCATCGTTCCTTCTTCATTCGTTTTAAAAGCTTAGGAAAGCATAAATGCATAAACAAAATCAGTGTATATATTTCAAAGCTGAAGCTTGGTGTAAGTTTATCAAAAAAAGAGAAGCAATCGTACGTGCTTCTATATCGATAATCAGTTAAACTCTACTCGCTATTACAAAAGTTCCGTTAAAATACTATTGTATGACCCGTCTAATAGGTATCCGTAACAGTGAATCGAAGTATTATGACTTACAAATTACTCGTAAGAAATATTTTCATCTTCAGGATTTAGGTACTTCGTCTACAAAGGGCAACTCTCTCTTGTTTCCTCCATCAATTTTAAGTGTCGTAACTATTCACCCCTCGGTACGCTTTAACTACAATTAGTATTTAGTAAATGATGCAGAAATAGAGAAGTTGTACAAACAAGTAATCAACGCCTTATCATTAAATCCGAACATTATAATTGTTCATCTATTTACAGTCAGTTGCTTTGATAATTTCAAAATACAATCAATATTCCCTCTTTCTTTTTTTCTTTAACTTTTCTTGTTTTCGATAGAATATCCTATGTTGCTGTATCTCCTATGCTGTCCTTTTAGCAAATCCTCATTAATTGCTCATTACAACGTACAGTAATTTATTAATTAGCCAGGTATATATTCGTCATGATGTACTCTTCGTTACAAGTTTCTCATCTCTTCTTTCTTTGTTTTTCTGCTCGTCTACTTCGTTAAATTATACACAGAGGCCAAAATACTTCCCGCTAGAGTGCACCACAGATTACGACAACTATGTATGTATTTATATTTACATTTAGAAAAATTTGCTCCGCCTTAACAAAGTGTTGAACCATATACGATCATCATTGCCTATGTGATGAAACCAACCACATATGAATCGGATACAACTATCCGAAATTCGGTAAATGCGCCCTCTCGTTTTAATCGGTACGAACTGTAAACTACTCCCTCTGTTGATCTGCACCAATAGTAACTTACTTACATTCTAAGTTTTCCACTACATAACTAAACAATGCAAAGTTTCCTCTTTTATCACGAAACCTTTTGAAACACGACCTTGAATTGGATTTCTGGCCGCTAACATGTGCAAAACTTCACAGGGATCGAACATGAAATTGCCGCTAACCGGCCTAACAACAGCTAACGCTACGCCAGCAGCGGTTGTCCAATTCAGCTTTAACTATGGCTGATTTTGGAATAGCACCAATATGAATAATTTTACATGCTTATGTTTTTGAATGTTCCTGTTGGGATTTGGTTTGGCTGTAATCAGTTAAATGCTTCTTAACTGAAGATAATTGTTTTACAGGATAATTTAAAATGGAGTTAAGAGTTTAGGATTAAAACTAAACTAAAAATTTTCTCAAACGGATGTGCAAGTTCCTTTGAATATTCCTATATAAAACAGGGTATCAGATACTGAAACGTATGAAACCATTGTACCATATTCTTGCGTATAATGTAAATGTATTTTGGATTGTTTTTCGGAAAACGACCATTTTATGTATATCCATGCTTTTTATTGTACTCACTATACAATAAAGATTTTCAATTTGATAGTATATATATTTTATATAATCTATCGCGTAATGACAGTAGGTAGGAGTTGCTTTGTAAATGGATTTGTCTATTAATATATTTTTTATATATATTATATTTTATATATTAATTTTACTCTGTTTTCAAATAGCTGTTGTTTTATCATCATCCTCTACTTGTCGTCATGATGGATTAAAAGAAAAGTTTGTTGTTGTAATGCTTGTATTTATATACATCTCACAGTTTCCCTTAAGATTATAATTAGAGTAATTATTGAAGAGAACTACAAAAAACTGACGAATGGATTCTATATACCTTGCTTAATTAACATACGTACATTGTAAGAATTGAGTCTCTAGGAACACTACGGATTGCAATATGCAAACATTAATGTATGTGTGTACGTTTTCATGTATTGTAGTAGCAGCAGTAGAAAAATTGTATGTACACAAAGAGGGGCGGGGAAAGGGGGACAAGAGTTTCACTGTTTAGCACAAGTTTCCTACAGCGAACTTACTTCTCTTCTTTATAATCAGTCATTTATAATCTTGTTCATTTATAGTGTCAAATGTTGGGCGGGTGGGGAGAGGATGATATTAATCCCGTTGAATGTTTCTTGGTGGACATACATGACTGTTTTTTCTAACTTTGCCCTTTGGTTGAAGGCGTCAAAAACTTGTTGTGGGAAGGAGTACACTGACATACATTAATTGTGTACATACACAGAGATACAATTTGAGAAAAAATATAGTGAAACGGAAGATAAAATATACGGAGCAGTCGTATAAGTAACTACTATTTGAACAAAATCAATAATAAAAATTAAAGGATAACAGTAATAGATAACAAGATGATTTACACATATTGTAGTCAGCAATTTAAATTCATATGTAGTAATCACCATCTTTTAGCTAACTAGTGTAATAATAGGCTTAGGACTAATTATCTTAGATTTCTACCTAAGTGTAATATATGTATGTGTTAATATAATGTCTCGTCGTCTTGTAAAGTTAAAAATTTGAAGACTTTTCAAGAAGCGATGACCCTTCATAGAATCAATACAAAATTTCTTGAGGCTCTTATCGCTGTAGTAACGCTGAGTTGAGTAGAAAAGGAACGTAAAACATTTTACTCTCTAGTAATAATCGAGCTGACGCTTGAACCTAAGCAAGACAGAAAAAAATAGATTAGTTACTGGCCTTGATTGCAAAATTAACTGCATTGCATTCTACTAAACATTAAACAGTTCGTTCACTTACCTCCGACAAAGTCCTAAGTAAATCATTCAGCCTATTTGGTTGGTTAGGAGAATTAACCTCGAGGAAGGTTCGGAGGTACTTGATGTACCTCTCTTGAATAACAGCGACTTCGGGGCTCTTGGATCCTAAAATTGAATAATCAAGTTTATATTAAAATCTCATTGAAAATGTTGGCAACATTACCACAATTCCGAAACATGTTTTGCTTCAAAAACATACCTGTGCCTTGGAGCATGGTAATGACTTTTAGGCAGACATATTCCTCGATCCTAATGTTCATGCGACGGAAGGTTCTGGTTAGGAAAGTAAGTCTGTCAACCATTTCTCCAACGTCTTGGCGTAGCTGCTCAACGGTAACGTTGCGGCCCATTAGCGCACCGAGGCAGCGCTGGAGTACCTGAAGACTTTCCATTGCTTCTTCTTCAGCAGTCACATTCAATGGCGGGCCAGGGGTGTGCATTGCGTGCCACGCGGATGTGGTCAGCACCAACAACTCGTGCCATTTCTGGGTCAACACGAGTGTAATCACATCCTGCGGCACTTCTTGGTAAAATGGCAAACGTTTCGTCCATTGAACTAAACGATAAACAATAGAATCTCCCATCTGTAACAACTTTTCTGACAAATCCCCTCGGCCTTCCAGTAATTCTTCCCAGTTCTGCAAAAATTAAAATCAAATGTTATCGTCAAAATTCGAAAAACAAGCGATCACATTACTTAAATCATTAATGAATGTAGGAAATTTTTTCATTTATAAAACATGTTAAAACAAACCTTGAAAGCAGCAATGTCATGGAAATTGTCACACTGAACCAATTTGTTAATCATGGCAGCCGAGTGTTCGTAAGGCAAGGACTGTTGCCGTAAATGAGTAACTTCATTTGGACTGGTGAGTGCGGTTAAGAGTATATTTCCGCTCTGGATTATTGACGGCGGATGCGGAGAGGGTTGGTGATGCTGCTGTTGTTGCTGCTGTTGCTGTTGCCCTTGTTGTTGAACACCATTTTGTTGTTGTTGTCCATTAACAGCCCCATTTTTGTCCCCCTTTGCTCCAGCACCTCGGTTTCCTTTCTTGTGTTTCCGGTACTTGACCTAATCATGTCAAGAATGAAGAGAAATTAGTAAAATTCACGAAATACACACAACTCATGATGATGAGTGATGCAAGAAGTATGAAAACTTACCGGCACTTTGTACAAATTATAAACAGCACCAGAGTTTCGTCCACCAGGCATACGATCCTCTCTTACAGCTAAAAATATACATAAAAGTGGGTGGATTAATTACATTGCCGTAAACCAACTGACTTCCGGTGGTACAACGGGACGCTTTGCAGATGGACTCAAAATTCCAACGACTAAATACTCGACTTTTTACTCACCTTGTAAAACCATGCCTTGTTCGATACATTTCTTGAATCGACAATATTGACAACGATTTCGCTGAGCTTTGGTAATTTCACAGGTACCGTCCGCAACACAAGTATACACTCTTCTATTCTGCACAGTTCGCTTGAAAAAGCCTTTGCATCTGTAAATTAATTCAAATACACATTAATATACTTTTAAACTAACCAGAGTTAACTAATTAATTAGTTGTCTCCAGCCTATCCTCAATCCGCTTTTCCATTCTGTAAAATTTTCAGCAACGTTTGAATAGTCTATACCGCCAAGCAGCAGTTTTGAAAAACTACCGCTAGATGGCGCGCCACTACAACTCCTTTACGCTGTAGTACGCTTTAAAACGTTGCGCCTTTTGGCTAAACTTCAACGCATCATCAGAAAAACAGTAAAAGAAGAATACGCTAATGGTTTGAAAAGACAGAACTGGAAGAGAGATTTTGAAAAATATTTTGAAAAGAGGACAGAGAAGAGAAGTAAGTAAAAATGTGTACCCTTCACAGGTAATGATTCCGTAATGAAGGCCTGTGGCACGATCTTCGCAAATCATGCAAATCATAGGCTGTTCATAGTCATCGTCATCTTGATTAGATTGTTGAGTGTGGCCGTTGTGTGAATGACCGTTACCGTTGCCATGACTGACTGAATTAAGTGGGCCTCCCCTGCCGTTGGCGTGACCGTTGGCAGAGCCGTTACTTCCAGCACCAGGACTCGTCGACAAGTTGAGAGCTTCAGAAGCCCATAATTCTTGCATGCTAAGGATCCCCTTGGGGTGTACAGGCCCATTGGAATTGTTGTTGCTATTGCCGTTGGTGCTGCTGCCGTTAGAGTTACTACCGTTTAAGTGTGGTGGGGAGTTGCCATTGCTGTTGTTGTGATGGCCATATCCGTTAGACGGTGGATGTCCCATAGAATTCCCATTACTACCGTTAGAGTTACCTCCACCCAGAGGGCTGTGCATGTGTCCCATTTCAACGAGCGTCGGAGAGGTCGGGATGTTCTGACCAGGTTGAGACCAAAGCATGGTCCTCACCCCACCAGCCTCACCCATGATCACAGTTGGTGTTCGGTTCAAGTTGACGTGGTGATGATGATTGGCAGGGGAGTTGCCGGTAGAAGAATTGACAAGGCCGAGACTTCCTCCAGCAACGATAGTATTAGAACCGGGTGAATGAAGGGAAGAGCTGGAATTACTGGGCGAGGAAGAGTTTGAACTCCGGCTGCTACTGTGATGAGAGGCGGGAGAGGAGGCAGGATGATTCGGGGATTTCCTGGAGACGAATCCGGAAGGTGGATGAAGATGCCCGTTCCCGTTAATCATGGATTGGTAGCGGCTAGGAGAGTTTCCTCCGACGGGAGTGCCGGGAGAATTTGGGTGGGTATTGTTATTATTATTATTTTGCTGCTGCTGCTGATTATTGTTACTTAGGGACGGGGAGGGAGCGTTAGACGAATTCGGGGTAACTGCACCACCTGAGATGACTTCAGGACGGACACCATTAATCCTGTAGGTGGAATGGTGTGGGAATGAGAGACTAGTTGATGTGACCACAGAGTGTGGGCTGGACTTTTCAGCCAAGTTACGAATCTCAACGTGGACAAGAGGACTTGGGACATTAACTGACCTCTCTCCAGAGCGGGAACTCAAATCCTGACCTGCCGTCAACCTCTGGTGTAGATGGCTCTGTGCTGGAATCAAATGGGCGTGTGGATGATGATGATTAAGTGGGTGAAGATGGTGGGGGTAGCCACCAGGTCCGCCGAGCAATACGCCTGGGAAACCATTGTGGTGATGGTGGGGATGATTGAGGTGGGCCAAAGAGGGTGGGGAGGGGGATGAGGGATGAGCACCATTCTCCCCATGCCCATTGCTATGATTATGATGGTAACCATTTTGGTGATTGTGATGATGATGACCGTTGGGCCCAGGTGGGGACGGGGATGAGGAGTGCACCCCATTTTCCCGATTTGCCTTTGTAATTATCAGTGTACTAGAGGAACTCTCAACGCGACCCCCTGACCCAGGCGGGGAGGATGACCCCGGTCGGGAAAGTGGCGGCGAAAACTTGTGCATGTCAACAGCATCCTTGTTGCCCTCACTCTTGACCAGCTTCGGCTTGTCAGCGTCGCAAGACTCCCGCTCTCGCTTACGCTTTGAGGATGAATCTCTAGACGCTGTGCTAGCATTCGTAGAGCGACCGCTTGAAGAACTAGTGCTCGCTTGAGAGCCAATACTTTCCGTATCACTTGAATGGCCGTTGTTTTTAGGACTTGGGGTCGTAATACTGCTTGACCCGACACTCTCGTCAATTACCAAACGATTCTTCTCAGGACTTCCAGGACCGCTGCTAAGTCCCCCGTTGCTGCTATCCATCTTCTCGTCCAAGTCTTCAACTTTGATGATTGCATCGTGATCATCTTCGTCATGATCATCAATTTCAGCATGTTTTACTAAAACACCGTTTACTTTGCTACTAATGTTGTTGTTGTTGTGGTTCTTGCTTAAACTGTTGTTATTGTTGTTGTGGTATGGATCGTAAGGCTCCTTGAGCCGATTCTTTGTGTCCACAACGAAGAAAAACTGGGGCTGGAATCCCCGCTTCCCCGATGCAGGCATTAGTTCTTCTGGTGTGATGCAACTAAAACGAGAAAAGAAGAGTAATCCAAAAATTCATTAAAACTTGAATTCCATATTTTTCCACATTCAATTACAACATTTTAGCGACAGATAAAGCCCAAGAAACGTATACACTTGATGAAATCATTAACTAAACTTTAAAACGTTTAAAAACAAACATTACAAACAAAAAGGACAGAACATGCAAGGAGAAAAGAGACAGAACACAAAGTAGAATTTTATTCTGTATAAACAAACACGGATTATACTATGCTACAATTACGGTTTGCTTGCTTGATTCTTTGCTCGATTCGAAATCCTCTTGATTCCATCACGCTCCCACACAAGGAGAAGTCACAAATGCAAAAGATCCCAAGAACCCACCGAAAACTAATCTTCCCAACTATATAATTCATGCCCAACATCCATGCAATCATCCCCACATTATAATTTGTGAAATCATCCGAAAAATAAACAGCCTCAGGACAGTCCCACCTTTTACGTTCATTAACACAACAACTGCTCAACAACTAACTACTTAACCCTTGCCCTTTTCCTTGCTACTCCTTCCTCAATATACTTAGAGAGCAACGTCAGACAATGTCTAGGTATAATGATATTCAAAAATATCGTCATATCAAGAGCAAACCCTAAAACAAGAAAGACAAAAGCAAGCCCTAAAATAGCATCGTCCAACCAACTGTTCCACTAGCTATACCAGCGTCTCATCAATATTCAATTTACTTTCAGTCCTTGTCGGACCAACTGAATTCACTAAAAGCAACAGTGTTTCTCATTTACAAACGTAAAATACCCCTCGTACCTATTTCTGGACCTGAATTTTTAATTTCACCTCTTAAACGATTCAAGAGAAGCTCCTTGATTGAAATACTGGAAAAAAGTTACCCAAGTCAAGGGTCGTTGTATAATATAATTGTGAATAGTGCATATGAGCATCCTAAAACCTGTTTCCTCCACCACCACTTCTAACCAACCTCAACAACACGAGACAGCCGCTCAATGAATAAACGGTGAGGGGGGAACTGACCATCATTTATTATTTTTCAATTAACAAGTAAAGCTTCTCCTCTTGCGTACAGTAGCATTCAGCTGGTCAAAGCATTAGCTTCAAATCCCTCCTCACGCAAGAAATCAAATAATCTTCTTCAACCTCTTTCTCTTCCTAGACCACGACTAGACTTTTACCACAAGACACAAGGAGGAGGATGAATGACAAGCTCATGAGATAAGAATTAATAAACACACCAGAGATGGACACTTGAAAATATCTCTACACTGTCCAGCATACAGCTGGGAAGCTCATATCTCTGATTTCTATTACAGCTAGAAAAACTAAAGCGCATCTCCTCATCCAAGCTCTCATCTCTTCCTCAACGATAAAACAAGTTGGCTCATTCCCTCCTCCCCTCTGTTATGCCCCATTCCTTCGAAGCAAGAGGATCATCTGGTTTCCTGGAACTGGGTCACGAGTCTTAGATACAGGCTAGGGTTAAAAAACCTATTGGCTATGCGTCCTCGAAACATTTCCCATCTTGCCCTACCCTATCCTATTCATATCCACAAATAAGCCTGTAGCTTCTCTTGTTCTACAGCCGCGCTCTGCTCATGTTCTGTCTGGTTCTAATATGCCTGGTTCATTTAGGTTCTTCTTGTTTTTTTTGTACTTAAGAAGGGAACGGTTTGAATTTTTCAAAATTTAACATTTCATTAACTAATTACCGTCTAAAACGTGTACAACAATCAAGCGCACGCGCTGGTCAAAAGACCGGAAACTGGAGTTTCATCCGAGATACAGCATAATCAAGACCAGCTCACCGCTCAGTTAGTGACCAAGGAGTGCTGCCGTTTCCGTGACAACTGTTACTTGCTTAATTATCCTGTTTCAAGTTAATGATCTAACTGGCTCGGAGCCATATCATATGCTTTCCCTTTTACTAAAAGATTAATTAGCGTCGGGTGAACCTTTTAAACTCCTGTTGTAGTTTATAAGTAAGTCCTCCTTAGAAGTTTTAACACTTGCGCCCTCTACTTCGGAGAACAATGCTATTTTGGAACTATTACAATGGACTGAGTCCGTCTAGGATTGACTGTAAAATAACTTTACATTCTGCCTTCTGTCTTGTAACTATCTTGTAAAAATTTCTCTTCCTTTATTTCTGGCTGTTAATATAATATCGTCTTACTGAATAGAAATCTCGTCTGGGGATTGTCCCGTAGTGTATAAACTAAAGGCTGGTGCTTTAACTAGCCAGGCAAGGCAGACAAGAAGAAAGTATATGCATCTTCCCTATACTACTCCTTGCTCTTACAATTGGTCAGGGTTTTAAGAAACTGAACACTGACTCTTGTCCATTCTGTATTGAAAGAGATGCTCCTTTCTATTTCTATATACAAACAATATTGCTGGGTTTAGCCTACAACTAATGGGTTGATGATGGTAAGTTAATAGCGTTTTGTGTAGCTTCCTTGCCATATGATGCCTTTCACCTCCGTCCGGCTGATTGACAGACAAACTTTCTACAGCTCTCTTCTTCTTCTTCCCTGTTCCTCCACGGAGCATTATTCTTATTACTGATGTTCCTAACTGTGCTTCGCTACAAATACTATTTTTACCTCAAGAATAAAATCCATACAGCTTCCGGCAATGAAAATACAAGAAACAGTTTATAACTGTGTCTTTTTGTCCGCGGTCTGGATTGTGTGGAATAGTAAAAGTAGTAAATACTAAAATACCTATAATGAACGCGCCAACCTTAATTGTTCACAGGTAGATGGGAATTTTAACACTTTTCTCTCCACAGCACACAACGCTGTTGCTTCTTTTATGAATCTTATGAAAACAATGCAGAGTTTTGGGCTTTGTTCAACGGGATCTTTGATGAGAGCGACATAGTAGATGACTTCACTTTTCAAGACTGCAACATGTAGTGTACTGTTTGAAGCCATGCTTTTTAGAATTCGCAAAAAAAACAATTATTCAAATAAGCATGCAATTTTTGGATTAGCAGACGGGGAATAATGCAGGTGACATAGGCAGAGCGAACAAATGGTGTGGGAGGGTATATAGCGGTTTGCATTCAGGAGAAGGTGTAAAAATAATCGCATGCAGTGGTTTACAATTAACGGGGCAGGTAAAATATCAGGTTGTATGCTTTGGTAGGATTATTGAGGAGATGAGCAACATTGCAAAAATAGAGGAGAAACCAAACAGAATACAAATCAAAATCTCATCCTTACCGATCCTTTTCTTTTGGTGATCCAGTTTCGCTAAGCTGTGTAGGAGCTTCTGGTGACAAGCTGGCGGCGGAATCTGAAGTTCCGATAGATTCTCCATCGGAACTGCAACGGGAATCTACCTTCCGTCGCTTCAGCTTCAAGTCCTGGAATAGGCTCATCCCATTTTGTATAGCTCCTGTAATGTCAAAGACAAATTATTTAAAAATACGTTCATGAAATACTCATCTTATACATAATAATTTTTCAGTTCCGGTTACTTTAGATCACCAAGGCTTAAATTAGATACTATCAGAAATTTCTCAGTCTCGACTATGTAAATGCAAAGCAGGCCTTTCTAAATCCTTCAGACGCGAAGATTACGGGAAGAAGGTTGACGAGAAAGTTTCTCTCTCTGTCAATAACCCGAAGCCGACTATATTCCTCCAAGGAGAAAAAAACCTTTGAGCAGCGCATAGCGTAGGTAACAGTACAGCTCTCAATCTTACGCTTCCATCTACAATTCCCAGACGTTCCAAATTTTTCATTCACAACTAGCACAAGTCCCGTCTGAAAAGGCATTGACTCTATAAATATTCCAGCATCGTGCCCAAACTTATTTCCGTTTACGCACTAACTGAACTAGCCTGAGAAAAGCTAAAACACACCTGCCTGTCCCCAAAAACCTCCCTGCAGCCTAAAAGTCAATCACCTTAAAAATACGCTACAAATAATCCTGTATATCCCATACATTTCCTCGGTCCCTGACTCCACTCCATTTAAATGCATCATCAGGATCTTGATTTTTCTTGGAATACAAGGGTTATTGCTGTAAATCAAACTCATCTCTTACCTTTACTGTCTAAATGCAAAACATTGGAATCAATGACGGATAACATGGGGATTCCTATGATTGCCCGCATGGATGATGATTTCTATTGGTGGCTAATATATTTCTTCAAGTATATAGACACACTATTTCAAATAATTTCCAGTAACACTCATTCTGGTGTACAGGCACTTTAAAACTCGTTCACTGATCCAACAAATCCAAAAAAATCCAACGGACGTATTAGCAGTGTTGCAATAATTCAGTGCGAATTTTCAAACTGGTCAAACTATATAATCCAGTCGGAAGGATTGACAAGATTATTCCAGAACACTGGGGATTTATTTCGCTTATGTTTTTAAAAAAACACAAAACCTTCACAAAATTTCTCCAAAAGGCACACCAGTCTTTATTTCCTACAAACACAGGTAGACACTTTCCGAAATATATCCTTGGCTTTGAGGGACTGTCGGAGTGATGTGATGCATGGACTGGCTAAGGCGGACTGAGACAAACCCGGATGTGAGTGAAGAAGACTAAGTCACCCGGAGGACTTGAGCAATGCAAATGAGGTGCAATATCTTCCTTGCCCCCAGAGTCAGTCAAGGTGTGTGTGTATGTAAGAGGCAGTGATTTGTTATCCCTCCTCTCTATACCTGTTTGTCTGTCAATAATAATGTATGGACAGAATAGACTTTTGCAAATAACTAACCGCCGACTTGACATAAAGCAACAACGGCAAGGATAGCACGAGGAGAGCTCTCAAAATAGCGTACTGAACAGGAGAGAGTCAAACCTACTAATGGAATGGAAGGAAATCGGGACATATGAGCGAGGGGGAAAATATTCGCAAGCTTCTCCTCTCCCTTCCTTTTGCTCCTCCTCCTCCTCCTGCAAAATTTTCCTTGCAGACTGCAGCATTTGCTTGCTTCGCTATTATCCCTCCTGAAGGAACCCTGGCCTGGGAGGAATATTATTTACACTTTTCAAAGCCTCACAAAGCAGAGAGTCCCATTCATAGGAGTGTTGTTGGGGAATTGTCTTGATGCATTTGCAGAAAGTGTGAGTAACTGGTGGAGTAACAGGACTTGTGTGTGTATGTTAAACGCTCACCACTCTTCTTCGTATAGGTACCTTCCCTTCCCTTTTGCCTTGAGTTTTTGCACTCACGTAATACTCGGTCAAATCTGTAATACACACACAAGTGCGCCCCAAACTCTCACTTTGCCATGAACCCAACAGGATTCTCAATAACATGTACTTGCACCACTATCAAAAATCACACGCATCAACCTAGCACCACTCCTCCTCCTTGTTTCCTTCAAAGGCTTTTTGTTCATGAGGGAAAATCCTAGAATCCGCACACGCCTTTTACTACTGCAGGCAGTTAACGATAATCCTAGCGTTCAAAAAGGCGAGAAACTTGCCAACTTACTAACTAACCATCACAATCTTTTCAGTTTCACTAACAGACCGTAGTAGAAGGGAGGAGAAATGAATCATTTTTAGAAAACGCACTCTCAAGTTATGTCAGCTAACGACAACGATTATGCATAATCAATCAAAAAACGATGAAAGCGTGCACAGTGTACACTGCACACAAAAAATCTAACCGCGCTTGGATATTCACGACACAAATTCAAAGGCGCTTCAACGTTCTGAGAGTCACATTTCCTGTCCGTTCTACAGCTACTCAAGCACTGTGCTTTACATGAAAAGGTTTTCCAAGAAATTTTGTACGTCTTGCTTCCTCTGGTTCCAGCAAGTAACTGAATTGAAAAGGAACAAGGTACCCTTACGATAGTAAGTAGATACCAGCATCAAGGGCCCTAGGGCCCTTGATGGATGAGAGAGAGGAGTCTTTGGTTCTTCTCTCGTTCTGGACATAAGATATGAAGAAGTGGATACAACAGGTTCCTTGGGGAGATAATAGTGGATGGAATCAATACGCTCTTTGGATTTACAGTTTACTTTTAGCTTTCTTAAAATACAGATCTAACGGTTCGTCCTAAACCGTTTATCCCTCCGTGCTTCTTTCACTATCACTCCAGTAATCTCTTCGCGCGCCATTTGCCTTGATGGTCATTAACACGGTAGTAGTACACTTGAACTTTGGGTCAATTTAATATGAATGCATTGACAGCTAAAAGCTAAAACTGTGTTGAAATGAAATGCAGGATGCTACGGGATCTTGAGAGACGTTAGAGGCTAGACGTTAAAGACGCCGCTTAAGACGAGCTAGTCAAGAAACTTGATTAAAAATTCAAGTGGAAACGGATTCTCGTGTACATAGCCAATGTCCGGTAAAATGTCCCATTTCACCTGGAATCCAAAGGAAACGGAAGATGTAACGTGTTGCGCCGCAACAGCGCCAACATGTGGCGTCCTCCTGGAGACTTGAAATTGGCCCAATTCTTCCCGTTTTACTTCCGTTCCTTGAAGGATTTTTTACACAAATTTTGTCGGCATGCAATCCGATATCCGATACAAGATCTGATACAAGCAACAACTGACAATCTGTTCCAGGACGTAAAACGTTTCCCTGCTTTTGCAACAAGGCAGTGCGGAGACGGTGGATCGGAAGTTGTCAAGGATGTGGAAAAGTCATGAAAGGAAGAGTCCCTTCCGACAGAGTCTTGCACAAGGTCCTTGGGCTGTTTTTTAGCCAGCTTCCGCACCTGGACTTTTAGCCGGCAAGGTGCAAGCTTTGTACAAATAGCGGCCTTGCGCATTGGTTTGTTGGACTTTGTCCACTCTGTTTTTCACCGGCAACAAAGATTTCGTTTCGCAGCATACGCTTGTCGTGTGTCAACCCATTCAAAGATCCTTACAGGACTTGGACACAAGAAACAGAGCCTTCACTAATAGCTATATGTGTATGTTGATTGTTGAACACACGCCACTCATAATAATCATTTCCCTCCGCTCTTCACTTCTTCGGTTCCAGTCAATTCTCCCTTTGAATTATTCAAGGCCCTTAAAGGCCTTTTCATTGCTCAATCCCGTGGCTCTCTACTGTATTCTATTCAAACATCAATGGTACTTGGATCGAGGAGGATCATCATTCGAACTTATGCCTCACACACACACTCGTAGGACACAACAATACACGGATAAACAGTGACAGACGATATACATGTGGAGCGGCTCAATGAAGATCCTTAAGGACACAAAGTGTCCTCGGCCTTAAACATACCAGATCACTCGGACATCACCTGCTCATCTTACAGCCTATTCAGCATCCAGAAATAGTTTCTCCTACAAAACGTCTTGGTAGTTTCTCCCCGAATACTTAAACTAGCAAATGGATCATTCATCTTCTACGTCTTCGGTATTCCCCAAAGGCCTCTCTTACATATTAGTCTCACTCCAATTTTTATATACTACTCTACGTGGCTCACAACACGACCAAGCCCCCCGGTATATAGGTTAAGACGTAAATCCTTTATTACACAAGAGGAAGCAGTTGGAGCCAGCGAAGAGCTAGAATATTCCAAGGGATGGTGCCTTATCTAGGAAATCTAAACGTGTGCCAGCCAGGCTGTCCGATCCAAGAACAATTATAATTGACCTACTAATTCAACAAGGGAACTTCTCGGACCCTTCCTAAATCAAGGTCCGGTGTCCTCCAGGGCTTTCTTTACGACCATGGAAATATTCCTTGGAGAGTTACAATTTTACCTACGACCAGTCCTCAACAATGAGGAGGACACACAGGATTTTAATATTCAACTCGCGTAGCTTCATCCTTTAGCTACTAATTCATTCAAACAAGACAGCTGGACATCATCAGCCTAACACGGAGAATTAAGCCATGCGAGAAGTCATAGAGCGTTCGGACTCGTGTCCAGGGACGCGGGAGCTGCAAGGCTGGAATAATCTCTCGTCCGACTACATAAGCCCAACTCCGGTTGCCATGTGTCAGAGTATAAACAGGCCGGATAACTTGAGGTGGTAACGGCCTATCAAGTTTCTAGGTCAGGAGGGCCAGAACCTCTCCGACTCTGTGTACACACATAGGGAAACAGGACACAAGTGTAATAACCGCTCTCAACTATTAATGGTCGTTAGTCCGTGAATATTGTGTGTGGATATTGCATCATAGTTTCGTGGATGACGATGTTGGGATTCCATGTAAAATAGCAGCGTAAGTGACCACTCACTGGCCACTAGGCCGGGGGTCACTAACTTGTAGGCTGTGGGGAATGGTGAGTGGCGGACATGGATTCGCATATCCACTTCCGGGAAAAGGTACTAGGAAAATTTGCGAATTAAGGGGACAAGGGAATAAACAATGTAAAATTTTAACAAGGCGGCAATTTGCCAAGTTAATAACCTCAGTTATCCCACTGCTTTGTGGTCAGTCAACTCTGCTGCACTAACTCTCATGTAACTAAATAAGAAAATGATAACCAACTAACTATAGCAGCCGTAGAAGTAACGTCCGTCCCTTCTTCTACGGTTTGATGAACTCTGGGAGGGCCTTACTCCATGACCAAGACAAAGGATAATGGCCAAGGGATTTGAATCATGTAATAGAGATCGTTGACTTGTGCGTGAGATTTGGCTGGGATTCTGCTAACTGCGATACAGAGGAACAAGCCGGTTATCGCATAGCCAAGCAAGGAAGAGACAATAATGAAAGGGAAAAAAAGGTGAAAGTTGGTTAGTTAATGGTCTAGTGGATGGAGAATAATAAATTACTATATTCCTGCCCCTTCTTCCTAAAGCGTTTTAAAGCTTTAGAGTCGTTAAAGACTAGAACGAATATGATGCAGTTAATGGAGAACAGGATGAAGAGGAAGGTATAAAATGTGGGGGAGGATAATGGCAAAAAGGCGGAGGAGGGGGGAAGGGAGAGTTTTAAAAAAACGCCGAGAATATTTAGTTAGTTGAACATTATGTAAAAATTATCATTAACGTTTCAGTTTTAAATCCACCCCAACATCTTCCCTTAAATCATCCAGCTTTGTCGCAATTAAACTAACGACAATTTATAAGGAATTTAGCGACAAAGCTAGATGAATGCAATAACGTATGCTTCTTGGCTGCTGAAACTTTCAAGAATAAAAGAGAGAAAAGGACAAAAGCGCGCTCATGTTTTGGCAAACTGGGTTTAAAAAATTCAAAAGAATATGCTACGCTTGACAATCAAACGTTAACTAACCGGTTACGATTGAATGCAAAGGAAGAAAAAAGAAAAAGTGAAGTTTGACTATTAAGGCATTGTACAAAAAAACAAATTTTTTTCTAATGTAGCCAAACATGCATGCCGACATGGCAAGTTTTGCAGCCAACAACGGTTTACGGCCAGGCTTAACCAAAGCCGCCATTCTTCACCATTCTTCAGAGGTAAAACATGTTAGTCAGATTTCGCAAACGTTAATCCTCTTCAGGTGGTTTGCTTTAAAGAAGAGCGTTTTTCAGACTTGAACAGCATTAAGTTTGGACGGACGTGGGCAGAGCATAGTTTCTTAGCATTAACTTTTATAACAAAGATGAAAGAAGAAAAACCTTTTCCTCCTTCAATTACAGCGTCCCAGGAACAAGTACTTTAAAAATGTTAAAGCGCATACAGAATCCACGAGTTTAACATAGCGCAGCGCTAAAGTTCGTTGCCTTTTCGCTTGATTATTTAAGTTTACAGATCGATGTGCGCTTCTCCAAAGGTTTCCTCCTCCCTGACTCAGTAACCGACTGCCGCACTCCTCCAAGTTAAATAGGCATGCACACTAAAGAACGAGTTGATTGTCATCTTGATCATGATGATGATGTGAATCTCTTCCTGGTTTTCCCTTTTCCTCTTACAAAGGTCCACTAACCCTTTCATGAGAACAGAAGAGAGAATTGCACAGCTGAAAAGAAACATGTGGAGGAGTGAATGGTGTGAATAAGAAGGGGTGGGGAAAACTTTCATTTTCATCATTAGCCAGCCAAGACCAAGACGAAAGGAGATTTGCTAAACGTAAACCAAAGCTAAATTTGAAAAGGAGATGGACACGAAACGGTGAAGGCTTTGAGCGAAATTGCACAGCTCTTGGCAGAAACGCTGCCCTAAGCATCAAAAAGCTATTTTGTTCCCAGAGGAGCCATGCAAATGGCCAAATGGGTTTCTCTTTCTTGAACCTTTTATTATCATTAAAAATATTTTCGCTAATATAATTCCCATTCTGTCTCTCTTCCGTCCGTCCCTAGTAAACATTCAAGTAGGAGTGACCAGCTGATGCACTCTTCACAGTTTGTCCACCTTTCGTCTTCTTCTTCCTGCAACGTAATGGAGAGATGCAACGGCTAGTGACTGCTACAGTAGCAGTGCTACTACTATATAATAATAATGGTAAGATAAATGATGGGACTTGTCTAAGAGATTTTTGCAAATAAATATTAAATATCCATCATCCGTATTTCATTTCCTTCCTCTCTCTCTCATAGCTTCTCTCAGATATTTCAAATGCCCCTTGAAGGAAATCATATGTACATTGTGCATGTTAGAAAGAAGCATAGCGCTGCAGGCTGTAAACAAATTCGCACTCCCAGGTAAACAAAGCAGAGGCTATGAACATGAACACAAGTAGACAGCAGGTAAAGAACCTTTATTGCAATTTCACTCTCACTCTTATCCGTCTCTCCTGAGCTCTGTGCTTAGTGCATGTCCACTGCCCCGTTGCCCTACTGACTGCATGCAGATATATACAACACGGTCGTAAAAGAATAGATTATTGCGGATTATTATAAAGGAGGAAGCAGGGATGGACATTGTCCGTCCGGCTGTCCATACTTTGTAAGTATATTCAAAGTACATTATATTGTCCGTCCGTCTGTCTGCAAATATATAATTCTAAAAGGGCACTGATCTCTCTTTTCAACTCTCCTCCTTTTACCTATGCCCTACCCACAACAATAACAGGGATGCCATTTAGCTACATAATGCGCTTCATCCTTATGACTTTGAGGGCATGGGAGTGGGAAGAGGTGTTGTAGGGAATGGGGAACCAGGGAATTTAAGAGTGTGTCGTAATTCTAGGGAATAAAAGGCAATGCCCTCATCACCCGGCCAGTAGTCTACTAGTCCATATTTATTTTGCATTGCAATATTGTGTAGAAAAATCCAAGGGTTCCTCCTTCTCCTTCTGCCATCAGGTAATCGGGAAAATCTTTTTTAAAGATAAGGAAATGGTCAAGCTTGAAGAAGGAAAGAGCAGATAATTATCTCTACACCCTCCAATCCTTCTAACCGTGAGAACTTTGAACGTCCAGATACGGCCGTTCACCCCAAAAATACACTCGCTTGTATTCAAATAATAGTAACAAACTTTGTAATTAATTGTAAATTATTAAACACCAGCAAAGTGTAAGTTGGGCTGAGACTTTTAGAGGAATAGTAATTTTTCATGGATAGTTAATATCACTGTGTTTGCAAATTTTTAGCAACTAAACATCCATTAATCTCTTGTTTCAAACGTGATGAGACTGCTTTAGTCAAAGCTGGGAAATACACCATGTAATGGACGAGTGAGTTTGAGAGTGAATGAGCTTGTGATAGTGCAAGGACGACAGTTTAGAGTCTGCTGCAATGGAATAGTTTTAGCAACCTTTTCGAAATGCACGTCCAAGGAAAAACACACAAGACTTTGTAAATCTTTGGAGATGACGTATTCGATAAACGTTTCTATGACAACTTGCTTATGGACTTTCTGGGTAAAATCGCGAACTCTGCGCAAATTTCAGCGGCTAGAATATAAGCTTCCAGGTATTTTTTACAGACGTCATAGGATTCTAAGTGTCTGAGCAAGATGCATATAATCTCTTAAAATATCTAAAAAAAATCCTTCGCGGTTAGTAGCGCTGAAAGCGCAAGCGAATGGAAAAAATAGCGCTGATAATCAAACTAGTAGTGTTTTGTAGGTCTGGAAAAAGGGAATTTTGACCTCTCTCAACATTTTGTACCATTAACCTCAGATAAAGTGAACAAGACTAGAGAAAAATTAGCATAAAATGTAGCCAATAAAATTCTCTACAATATGAATACAAATTGCACATTTTTTCGTCGGTTTGAACCTTCATTACGAGAGCTCAAAGCACTTCAAAAATAGGAGGTATCACCCTCTGTAGGTTTTATCTAACTGTACCACCAATCCATGACGGAAGACGGAAATATCATCGGATTGCGGATACCTTTTTATCGAATCAAATAAATTAATGTTATTAAAAACATGTTTCGCTAAATCAAAACACTGGCCTCCTCCTGTTAAACATATGTCATCAAGTAGTCAAATCATTCCCTATGGATAATTTACGGCGCAAAAGCCATCAACAACTCTCGTTATCATAGAGCATGCTATCAATCCAAGATCAATACATTGCTAATAGCTACTCACCTTACAGACACACAGGTCATACAAGTTACAAGCATAGTCGTAAGAAACATGTATGACTGTAAATAACAACTCCAAGACTATCAACTTATGCTCAGCTCATTCATTACTATCCACGAGGCATCTCTATATTCCTTGGGGTGAGTGCCTTTTAAATTTTGCAGAAAGGTCAATCATAACTGAATCTCAACGTAGAATGGCATGGTCACGTAATAACGCAATGATTTTTTCTATTCTTCCCAAGGAATCTACGACCACCCCTTATGCTACACCCCAAGTCTACTCCTCCACCTCCAACCCAAGTCACCTTATTCAACATAACTTAATCGCAATTTACTAGCCTTACTTGTGCTCTAAGGTAGCTACTCCGACCATAATGCTGCCATCCTTAATCTTAATGCACACAGTCTCAGACTGTCAGCCTGAATAACATAAATCACTATATGCATCAGCTGAGCCAGAATATCAAATAACAGGAACAGCTCATCATAAAGTTATGTGAACGCGCACCATTATTATTATTCCCTAACACTTTCTTTCCTTCACTGACTGCATAACCCACTGACTGACTGACTGATTTTCAATGAGCAAAAAACTGTCTTCAGCATAACGGGCCATTGTACACTGTATTACATAGGCTACTGCCCCTCCATCCTGTCTTGCCTCAAGCTTCTGTATCTCAACAATGTCTATATAGTCTGTAAACACTCAGAGAGACGCTGCGCTGTGTGGTGGATGAAAAGATGCGAAAGTTTAAGAAGGTGAGAAGAAGAGTTTCTCTCAACCCCTTTGTAAATCACTCCATTTCTCAGCCAGTCATATACCTATGCTGTATTGTCTACTGCTGCTGATGACTTGGCTTACCTGTCTGCATGCATCACCTGGAAGCTGCGTACCTTCATCCTACCTTCCCTCCTCCTTTTCATCAATGCTCTTAGTTGGCGGAGGCCGAGAGAGAGTGAGAGTGAAGATAATTATGCTAACAATGAATTCCTCTGAACAATCCATATTCCTTCCAAAGATAATACCAACGAGAGGAGGACTTAAACTCTTATAATACACACTATACCTATTTTCCCACAATACTCTTGTAAGTAAAAGAGCTATAGTCAACAAAACTAAGGGAATGGAAATTGGCATGTATAAAAATCTCAAGAGCAAAATTTCACAAAACATTTCTCTCCCTCGCTCCCACACAGCACTCTCGCTTCAAGTCACTTTTTAAAGAGCTTTTCTGCACAAAAGGAGAGACAAATGTGTGTATCGGACGCCCCAGGCTCTGGGGAATGAAGGAGAAGGTGAATAAACTCAAGAAGCCTAGAGAACCCAAGGTAATTCATTCCCCTTTTCGCACATTTCCCTCCCCCCCACCACCTCCATTATCATTCACCATCAAACCAATCCTCATTATCATCACATGTTCATCATGATCAAATGTTACGTCGTGTCATCCTGTCGTGGAGGCTGTGATGTTTTACTACCATCAATCTGCGTCTGTGCGCATGATGGAACGCAAAGGCAGGTAATATTATAATAAGGATCCTGAATTGAGTAGAAACTATGGCAACGATCATGCATTCTTCTATTACAGCTGTCTACCTCCTATTCTTTAAATACGGCTCGAGATTTAAGAAAGTCCGCGAGATTGTTCGACGAGAGATTGTATTTTTTTTCGTTTTGGGAATTGTTTGAATTTCCCGGTTAGCATTTCGAATAGTATTAACGACATTGAGCTTCCGTTCATTGAGAAATCGAAGGGTTAATGCTTGAAAGAAATGTGTATAAGATTCAAGTAGACTTAGGAAGAAGCTAGCGCATGCCTAATTTCCATAAGGAAGATTTTCATGAATGTGAAATCTTATCCCTGATTCAATCATTCATTCTCACTTTTACTTGGCGTAAAACGCGAATGTATTACGTCCGCGATTACCTCGTACCCTTTGGGTATTGTTGAGAACGTTTTATGCCAACACGCTCCTACGTAATACGAAGAGGAACTATAACAGCCTAGCGCTACGAAAGCTAACGCTATAAAGCTAAAAGCTGCATTGTAGGGTATTCACTTTGTTCATTCATGTATGTGGTAGGTTTACTTCCTTGATTGATTTTTATGGGAAAAGAGCGGAAAGTAAAGAACATCTATGCTGTTTAGCAGAGAAGCATAGGTTGGCCTAGTGAGGGGCCGTTGGCATCTTGCTCTTTAAGTCAGTTCCTGTAGGTTGTAGCCATGATATGCTGGGATAATAAAAGTTTGAAGGGGAAGAAAGGGAAGGGAGGAGGAAGAGGAGGACAATAATAATACGTGATGGGATTTAATTTCAATAGATTGCGTAATAAAGGGTAACAAACTAGGAAGATTTTCAAGACCTGGATTGGACATGAATGGCGTTGTATTGCATAGTCTAATTATACACTTTGATACAGAATTAAAGAACCTGTGGTGATTAAACCAGAAGATGAAGCATAAGGCTCGTTGAGAACGGGAGACGAAGAATAGAATAGTGATGATGGGATGCGGAAGTGATTCAAAGACAAGATTCAACTTTCCATTGAACCGGTGGAAGATGCATCAGAGCGCTCTTAAAGATCTTGAGGTACTTAAATTGTGAGCGCAGCGTACGGATTGAAAAGCAATGTGAACGCTCCTTCCTTGCTTGTTTGTAATCAAGCGAAAGCGGATGGTTAATACATGTTTTAAGTAGCTTGTTGTATCAGAACTTGCAATTTCTTGCTTCAATTATAAAAGAAAAAAATGAAGATGCTAAAGTGAGAAGCGGCTCCAAATCGTTTCATGCCATAAACAACGCTAGGTTACTCTTCTCAACCACATGGAAGAGAATACAGGGAGAAAATAAGCACGCTGCTAAGAAGGTGCTAAATATGACTACTTTTTGCGCCCTTCTGCTCTGTGGCTTTATCCATTGTGCAATATTTAATTCGTGTGGAACTAATTTACTTGAGGTGGGGAATAACGAGAGAAATTAGATCAAATTTAAAAGCTATGCGTTTATAAGTACTACAACTGCAAAAAATAGCTTGAGCGCAGCGTTGCTGTAACTGCAACCAACACAAGTAGGCGTATTTGTGTGTATTGTTCTTGTTGCGCTCCGCAATTGTTGCCAAGTAAATCAAGCATGGAATCAAACTACACAGCCCTGTGCTTATAAACAAGGTCCGGAACTAAATCATCAGCATAAGTGTTTTTAAGAAACTAAACAAAGACAATACCAAGCTCAGGGAGGAGATGCTTTTAATTCTTGTAATCTTTTAGGCTAATTCTATGCTCCAAGCGCTTCAAATCTTCCATGTAATGGATGATTGCTCTCCTGGATCAACCATCCGTAAAGGAGCACGTGGGTATTTCCGCTTTGCAGAATTCCAACCATGCAAATGAGCTAAGAGTAAACCGAGGATACAATAGTCAAGAAGATTTGATTGCAAACCTATTGAATCAAACGTTTTTTATGGTGAAGAAGAGACTTGAAGTTTGGAGTGGCAATACGAATAGTATTGACGAGGTAAATGTGAACAAGTTGTCCAATGAAATTGATAGAACTTTGCAGGAGCAATGTTGGAGTAAAGGATTCCATTGTAAAATACCGTTATAACGTTGCCAAAATATCAAAGTATCATTCACACAGCGGAGCCATTAATCAAATAAGATTACCAAAAATAACACAAATACGAAATACAGATCGGATATCCTGACTTGACTATTATACACACTGAGTCATTCCTTCATCTGATTTTTTCTAGAACGGGGAAATACACAATGACTCTTTTGGTTACAACGAGAAAGGAACTAATGGCAGACGCTATGCCTCTGACACAGCAATATGTATTGTGTTGCTTGTACTGTATTAATTTTGACTCTGTATGAACAAGTTTATCTATCGGAAAGCTTGACTTCCGGTTGAGGAAAATACGTCAAATTCAGGGTGGAGGACCCTATATTTAACCGTTGCTTCGCAGTCCATCCTAGACGATAGTTTACATTTATTGCTCTAACGGTAACCTGTAAGATAGGCTATTGGAACATTAGGGCAGCTGATAAAGAATGGCAAACTTTGATCTACTCTTCCACAGCAAACTCAAGTACGTTTCTGCTCAAGTAACTGTCAACAAGATAAATGCAACTGTCAATTCCGACTGTCATACTTGACATGCACTGCTCATGACTTCGCTGTAGTATCCAATGTAAACTGCCATTTATAGCAAATATTCAAGCTTGATTTTCGCCAGCAACTTTTTCAAGAAAATTCCAAACAAATGTATAACTATGATACTTCTAAAAATAATTCGCAACTTAAGTTAAATTTAAACCAGATAAACTGTAACTTTCTTCCTTGTATTCGCATCAATATTCAATGGTCAAAGAAAAAACCCGGCGTATTCACGCCCAAGACGTAAAGTTAGCATTCACGGAACGTGTGTGTCTAGTAATATTTGGCCTACTTGTTCCAAGTTTTCGACGGTTAAAAAATAAACATTCGAACATATAATTTAAACATTGGCATGTGTGTAACTCTTCCTACAATCTTGTGCAGAAGAAACACCGACATACATGACAGATGAACAGCTCAAGTCTTCTAAACTCCATCAAAATCTTCGGAATACTCTTCCGTATCCACGATCCACAGCTGGATCCGCCGGTAGAATCAGATACATGTAAATATTGTAGCAAGGAAGATTCCACATCCGCATCCACATAATTTTCAACAGACAATGTTGCAAAGCTCCAAAAAATCTCTTCTCATCTAAGTCCTTCTTAACCATCATTGAATATTTAGCAAGTTTGGAGTAAACTACTAAAAGAGCACCAACTCCCATGCTTACTCTTATGCATTCACACAATTTTAGCCATACTCGTCGCGAACGCAGTAACTCAAGCTAAATCCGGACTTTAGTTTTTTAGTTAAACCAGCTAACCGATTTCTCATAGTCGTTCTATAGCCCATGACTGTACTTCTAGAGTTAATGCATAGTAGCATCAGTTAGTACCGGCACTATCCTAGGATTTACATACAAGCATTCAAAAGTAAACATTGTTAGGGAAATCCTACGGGAAGGTGTGTAAGAACAACGTTCCTCCAACCATGTTTACGCACACGTACATCATTTGAAGGCAAAACCAGACTTGAGCAGTGCTCTGTGTGTGATGTGGGTGGAGAAAACTACACAACATCCTCAGCATGCCATTTAGCCCACCACCCGAACTTTGACTATTTCCTCACACATTAAGAAAGGTTCAAGATTCCTTTTTCAAACTTTGTATACATACATCTGTTCCAATTTCACTTTCAACGGGCAAAGACTCCTCTCCACCTTCTCCTTCTTCATCTTCTTATTAGCCCCGACATATCCCCGTATATTTCTATCCGCACACACACTGTTTACATACAAAAGCGTAGGAGGAAATCAAGGCGGAACTTTACGGAAAGTGTAGGAGAAGAGGGGTAGTGAAAGTTGGCAAATTCACCGTTACGACCACGCTTCAGCTTTTATCCCCCATCAAATGCCCAATTCAAGCTCAGGTATATCATCTTGCAGTTAACCTTTCTGAACGGTTCTATGTAGCCCCAGCTCTGGACAATATTTCAAGATTTAGATTACTGTAGCGCTATATGTACTTCTAAGCTTCTAGGACTTTTAGGCTAGAAGATATAGGTCCTGGATTAAGAAGGGGGAGGTCTACTCTACAGCCGAGAGATTATTGATCAACCTAGAATAATCTAGGAAGGTATCACCGTAGTATTAAGAAGTAGCATAGAGTTAAGCACGTAGATTCTACAAGGTATAGGTGGTAAATTACAGGTGAGCAAGGCAATGAAGCTATAGCTTACTAAATCCGCTAGCCTAGAAATAAGCGAGGAGGTGATGGCTGCGATTCTTCTTTTCTATCGTCCTAGTCCCCCTGGTAATGGAATATTGGGAAGAGGTGTGTGTGTGTTTGAGTATGGCGAGAGAGCTAAGTCAAGGAATAAGGGACACTCAGGTGGGGGAGATTTGCCTAGATTGTACAACATGGAGAAAAATGACTTTAGCGCCATCATAAGCCAAAGCTAGAATTCAGGTCAGCCTAGTCAAAGTCAACAATGGAGAGCAACGAACTCTTATACTATAGTGGCTTTGATAACAATAATGAATGTGATGATGAGGTTGAATATGTTTTTGACTATAAATATATACTTGGTTTACATATATTTATATATATATTTCTAGCAATTTCTTTGGGCGAATATACAGGTAGAGAAGCATATAGCAGAGGTATGAATTTTCTATGCTTGATTATGTTATTCCATGTACGCCTTGACTGGGGGTGAAATGATTGGGGGAAATTCATTGAATGTCGCATAATAATTTAAGATTCATCCACGTTTTCGCACGAGAATTTTCTGCACATCATATACTCTGTTCTTTGGATGCTACATGATGTGTGCCTTTTAGAATCCATCCCTGCCTGGTAAACATAAGGACAAGGATGGAAAAATAATTTCGCAACGACTCCATAAGTATATGCTTTACTTTCACAAAGATAAAGGAGGATAAGGCTATTAGGGATGATGGAGGGATGGAGGTGAGAGATTGAATATGCTTGCATGTATAAATACACAAGGATATTTTCATTATGGGACTTCTTCAAACCCAAGTATTTAACTTGCAGAATTTAGCAGCGCAGTGGAATATTTCAAAAACTACAGACTACTGCAACAGAAGAACCCATACAGAAACAAAGAGGAGAAGCTCAACTGCGTGTACTTTAATGCAATATAAATTACGTACAAGTTAGTTAACTAACTGAGTGTAGTATTCAGTAGTTTGAGTTTAAAAGCAACCGGCTACACGCTTGGCGAGAAGGATGGCATGGATGGATGGATGAGTGGCTGGGCGGTGAGAAACGGATTGGATTTGTGCAGCTAAATAGCAAGGCCCTCTGGTTGCGAGTTGCGGAGAGTAAGAGTGTTCTTGTAATATAAGTTCTTGATGTTATGCGAAGAGAATACAAGAGAGTCGCCTTCAAAACCCCCACCTACTCACGAGAGTAATGTGCAAAGTGAAGGAGAGTTGAGTGAACTCTGGGAATAAGTGGGTCAACAGAACTTTTAGCCTTATGTTCCCACTCTTGCTCCCATGCTATAGCTTCTCTATCCCCGTCAGCAGCGTCATCGTCATTCCCGTCGTCTATCCCCATGCATCTCCCAACTCAACCCTTTTCTTGGAGCTTGCGGTGGAAAATGTGTGAGAATGAACGAGACACGAAAGCTACATAGAATCAAAGTGGAGAGAGAAGTGCAAGGAAGGCTAGAGCTGCATGCATCATGGTGGCGCCCTCTACGCGGCGGGGAAGGGTACTAGGCTCCCAAGTTACGCCTACGCGTAAAGAAAGAGGAGAGCAGGACAGCAGAAGAGTGGAGGAAAAAAGCGGGTGAAACGGGTAGTTGAAAGCGAACTTGGTGGACTTGATCTGAAAAACTATAAAAGAAAGGGGCAGACAGAAAATTAGATTGTCGGTCAGGAACCTGAATTCGGGTTTTTAGTCCGCTCTATTATAAACACAGCTTAGTCTTAGCAGACACGGATGGATTCATCCTGTCTGCAATTTCTATGAAGCAGTCAAATCAATTGTACGGATAAGTACCAAAAAGTATAATTTAGAGGCCAGGGGGCGGTAGTATCGCCGGAGTAAGTTTGACCATAAGTAGCTAGAGGCTTCAAAAAGAGGATACTCTTCAGAATGCTATTTTGTTTCTGAAAGATTGCATAATTTTGTAAAATCCTTGAAGATCTCTCTTCCAGCTTTCTTGTTGTCATGGAAACCACGGTGATTTTAACGATGAGAATTAAAATAATTACTGCTGATTTAAATTCCTGCCAGTAATATTTGCAATAATTTGGCGAATATTCCTACAAAATTATTGCATAACTTGTATTCTACAAAGTACATCGTGTCATTCCTCTCAGATTTACATACTGACATTTACGAGACGAAGTGGACTGATTTAAAGCTTGTAACTATTTAAACAGCTGGGCAAAAAACCATGATTCTTATCTTCTACTTCTTCTATTTCTATCCATCTACTGTATATCCTACACATAGTTTCGAAGATACTAGGTCCTGGTTGATCTAGAAAAGGGAGCAAGTTGCAAGACCATCTAAAGATTGCTACAGTGCTCTGGCTTAAGACAGAGTAGACTCTGAAGACTCAAGACTCGAGACGGAGGGATAATTAGATTAAATGTAGATTCTTGTCCGCTCTAAACCTAGATTCCTTCCCAAGTTCGTTGAATCCTAGAAGGTGAATAGTGAATGGTAGTAGAGCGTCGGGGCGGGGTGGTTCCTGCGGTGCCGGGTAATACACTGTTGAGAAATGGTTTTTAGGACGACAGGAGGAGGAGGAGGACGGAAGTGTGTTAGTTGCCGGCTTTGATGATCATGATCATGTAGGAAATTTGGTATATATTTAACCCTGTATGCATTAACATTGGAACGACCCGAATTGCTCAAGTATTTCCCCGCCCTCAACTAGCACTTGTTCAACTAAAATCTAATAGAAAAAACGTGAAAAGCCAAATAGTATATAATCCAAACCCATAACAGAGCTGTATCTTATAGAAAACCTCCAACTAAAACTAGCCACACACACACACACAGTATCCTACTTTTCTCATGTTCATTGTCGAGTGGGCTGTTATTATTATGAATAGGTTGAACATGCACTAGTTTCCAGGATGACTCCAACAAGAGCCAGTTCTAAAAGCATAAGGAATAATAGCCCATCGCAGTATCTATAGAAGTGCTACAACTCCCTAGTTATAGTTAAGTCACTAAGAGCACTACTAAAACTATGTTCTAGGGCAGGAGCTTTTCCCTTTAGAAGCTAAAGAGTTGTGTATTTTCAGTTCCCCTCTTCTCTCTGCGTGCATGTGTCTATAGATTATATTATAACAACCACCATGTGGGTTTACAATCCAGGAATTGTGTCAAGCCAATGAACTGAGATGGTATTGAGGTCTCGCGGTGGTGGTGGCGGCGGTGGCGGCTCTCCTCTTCTACTAAATGCCTCCAAAAGAGAGTAAAAAACGTTGCTTTTACTCCTAAGAGTATTCTTAGGAGGATGGATGCATATATGCTTGCGTACTCAGTGGCTTCTTCCAGGTAGACGGCTGTGGTAAAACGATTGAATTTTTGGCAAATATATAACAACTCTAGTTCTTATAGCGGGTTTGACACAATTGTGGCAGCCAGAATCGGGAAAAAGTCATAATTCCGTAGTAGTTTCGGTTAGGGAATACGTTTCCCCCGTCTTTATTGCTCCTGCACGACCCTTTTCGGTCTACTTTCTCCGTAACGTAAGTTACTCCAAGTTATATGCGACTGTTTAAGGAAGAGAAAAATCTCTCTCTGAGAAGGAAGAAAGTGCATAGTAGACGGGTAATCATATATATGAACTCACCAAATCCACCGCCTCCCTCTATTCCCATCATTCACTTCATCAGGAGGAGGGCGGTGAAAGGGAAGAAAGTCAGTCATACACAAGATTGTAAATGAAGAAGATGTTATCTTGGAGTAAGGAGTCTTCCTTGGCTTTCCTAGCTCCTCCACTGCCAACTCAGACATAAACATGTTGATTACCTCCTCCTTGCTGACTCCTACATGGGATAAATTTTTGCGAATATGCGAATTACTTTTTTGCAAACTTACTCTCCCGCTTTATAGTCTTGCAAGTCTTGCTTGCTATTTGTGGCGGTAGAGTTTATTAGAACGTTTCATGCATTCCGGTAATCACGGGGAAAAGCTCCCCATCCAGAGTTTACGAGTCCAATGGCACACTTTCAATAACAAGAATACGGTGGAGAAAGCCGCGGGTAGGAGGGGTGGGTTGCAGGACGTTCAGCTTGAAATTCGCAAACTTTTCTCTGATATTGCCAAAAGCTTTCCCTTGTTTATTACGTTAGAGGATCAACTTGTTCTTCCAAGAAGACAAGAAATGTATAGCGGATTACAGTTTGAGGGCATGAAAGTAGTGTCGTAAGAAAATCTTTTAACATACCACGGGAGTAATCACTGGACTAGAACTTTGAAAGTTTCCCGGTCAGAGGAGAGGAGGATGAATGACGGGAAGAAAGCGGGTATTAAGGGCGGGAGCAATGCAACTTGATACTATCGTCGTCATCAAGTTAAACAGCAGTGTGTATCTGGGACAAAAGTTCAATAACATGGACCTGGATTCAGATTTTTGGCCAGCGGTCAAGTCTCCTTTGGCCTCAATGAGAAATGAAGAGACGGTTTGTTGTTGGTGTGAGCCGGTTTTCTATAGGAAATAAATTTCCCCAACGGGTATTGCCATACCAGGTAGGCATAGAGAGCAAAGGTGTTTGCAAAAATAATAGAGGAAACCCTTGGGATTACTAAAGATAAGGAGGAAGAGACTGCTGCAAAGAGAGATTCTCTGCAAGTTTATAACAGTCAAAGAGAGGAAATAGAAAATGTTTCGCGAATTTGTGTGGGATCATTTCCGCGAAAAACATTACTGGAGCATGGAACTCGGTGTTTATATGACACACTTATTTTGGCGTTGCAAAATAAACCTTTGCACAAATGTGCGAAAAAATATATAGGATAACAAGCTGAGGATAAAATATTTCATTGTCCACACACCCAGATGCTATGCTTTCCCTTCCGGGATCGTTGTCGTTGGTGACTGGAGTGGCAAATATACAAAAAAGAGGATACGAGTCTGTCTCTTTGTGAGTATTGTAAAAATAAGCATGTCAGCCTGTCCTCCTGTAATAGCAATGTAATATGAGGATTTGCAAATATTTGTTGATATGATAAAATATGACGGAAGAAAAAGTAAAGCAGAGAGAAACCAGGGATTTACGCCCAGAGTTTAACGGAAAACATGATAGTAGAGTAGGTGAAGAGTGGAGGACGATAAAGGGGTAAATAAGATTCGCGAAAATCCTACCGGAAACGGACAATGTTGGTTGGCATAGTCGGCGGATAAGCCTCTTTGGGGATTTTTGCAAATATTTGTAGGGCAACGACGTTTCTTTAAGTACGTTCCGTTATGTAGAATCGTTTGCTGCCATTGAAGTCGGCGGGTTACTAACTATACTTTCTCTATTAGTCACTACGGGGAGGCTTCCCCAAGTGAGTGTCTTTAAGATTGGAGAGGCAGAGAGGCAGACAGTTTGTCGATAGGTGCACAGTGAAGCATATTTAACGATGCCAGCATCGTGATAACTGTATAATGTATGATCTCATCTCCAAGGAATTTTTATCAATTGGGCCGGATATACAAGAGTTCATGAATCAGTGCACGAATAAGAGAGAGAGGCGAAGAAACGTTGGCAAATTTCACGGAACGCTAACGGCGTTATCCCTTCTCTGTGAGAACGATAACACGGAGTAATTAACTTACAAGATTGACGGAAGGAAGGATAAGAAGCGCGGGAGGATTATCTTGGAACTTTCCGTTAAGTGCTTTTTCCTTACGTCATTTTAAACGAAAGATGAATACATTACAGGGCAAGCAAACTAAAAGCCTAGCGTTGTTAACGGTCAAGAATATAAATTAAAACTTGCACTTTTACGTTAGCGATAGCAAAAGTGAGTTAATCGATGTAAAAGATACACAAGCCAGTTGGTTAAGTAAACAAATTATTTAACGTCAATTTCCTTCTTAGTATTTAGCATGGCTGTTATTCAAATCTTGTAAATAATCACGTTGTATGTTACAAGCGAATTCAAAATGAGGAAAACCAGTCTTTGCTTTTATGCGCTAATCGGTCATAGATTTTAAGGAAAGTCATGCATCAAAGCCGTTCTCCTCTCTTATATCGCAGCGGTTAAACTGCATGTAAAACAAAGAGTCTTCTCTTGCTGCGATAATTGCAAATTGCAATTATCACAAGCAACATGTTCTTGAAGCGGTCAAGTTTTAAGAAAACAATGGTCAAGTTTCTTATCTTATCCTGTCCTTAAATTAGATAATCCTGACTTGACTCATGTTATACATTTAAAAGTCAACACTTTCCGCCTTCTATAGAGTTTGCCCTCTTGGTCTTCCAAGAGTCTAAACGTCTTAATGACCCAGTCCTGTAGTTAACTAATCCATAAAGACATTAACGCCCAAGAGGATGAACAACTCAAGATAATGTTTACATCCTGGGTTAATTGTTACTAAACTCAGCTAAGACTAGCAAAAGATGCGGATTGCAATACTAAAAAGTTGCCGTTGTCACCTCCGTCAGTTAAAATCAGCTCGAAGCTGAATCATAGTTAAGTCAAAGCCAGTTAAATCTGTACAGAGAGTATTAAGCCCAGTCTCTTTTCGCAATAGAATCTCACAACTTTCACTTCCATTTCCGACACACTCACAATATGCAATTTTAATGAGGAGACCAAGAGATGAGACTGTGTCATTCATGAGAGTCATGACTGGGATAATAACGAGAGAGAAACGGAACGGACATGCGAATTGCGAATTCCCAATGATAGGAGAGGAAGCAAAGAGGGAAGAATAGCAGCTGCTTCAAGAGGAATAACGTTTCAGTCAAATGAATATAGCTAACACGTTTGATTTACTCGCTAAAAATACTATTTACCAAATAACGCTCCACTAAAGCCCTTGAAGCTCTTTAGCTTTTCATGACATTTATGAGGACCACATATAGTGTAGCTTGTAGTTTCAAGCAAGCAAACAAGTTTCACAAAGTTATCAGCGGTTAATTTTGCATGAGCTGAACTTGGTCCACGCTAGCAATGCGGTGGGAGTACAATTAGTAAAACAGAAAATTCGCCTTAGGGATATTTGGTTAATTTCCATCTACTACCATCATCGCAGAAACTTAATAATTAAATTCCTTTTTCGTTTACATGGCAAATAAATATTGGAGGCAATAGATGCTTTCTCCATGAAAGAGCACACATTTCAGAACGCGTTTCTTTGAAAATTAATGAAACCAAAGAAAGTGCAAGGCTCCCCCAAGGGTTTTCCGGCTCTTAGTTAGTCAAAGAGAGACCTGCTTTTGAAAAATTCAAAGACATCAACTCCAAATTCTCTTGACTTCAGTTCCAAACCATAGAGACAAAGCAAACGCTTGGAGATTTTACCAGCAAGGAAAACGTAATCGCTCATCGAAGTAGGAGTTTGTTTAACGATGCAGAATATTATAGGTAAAGGACACAAGAGGACAACGGCTTCTCTATTTTCAAAGGCCACAAGGAATGGACTCAATGCTAATGTGTCGGGAGAATTATCCTCTGTTGGAGTTGTTAAGGAATTACGTGCGGAGATGTGTATTGTTCTCCATGTAATAATAATTTACGCTACTCCTGCATACTAAATATGACTAGAGACAGGCGTGCATAATGCTTGAAAAAATCAGCAAGAAGTTTGAAACAAGCATATTGCCAGCTCCCATATGCTATGCAATATTATCGAGAGAGTACAAAGCGCCTTGATTATATTAAACACAGTTAGCTTTGGCCGTCGTCCCCGTCAAGTAAGGTAAAAATAATGAACTTTGTGTTTTTTGGGGGGACTTTGTCCTTGAATGGATGATATCTGTTGGATGGTAAAGGACACGCATTCTGCGGTCGTTGGTACAGAAGCGTGTGTGTGTTATGATTTTACTCTTGTATTATCGTTGAATGACTGCGTCAGTAGTGGGGACTGTGTCAGTAGTGTCTTGCTTACAAGTCTGTTTCATTCCAAGGGATCCAAAATGAATGTGAGACATGCAGTCAAAGAGAGGGAATGCATAATAGAGGGGGCTGTTAAATTTTTATTGGCTTCCCTTCATATTACACTATAGCCTAATATGACTTTCTAGCTTGTAACATGTTAAAGGTTTTGATGGCGATTGGTGTGAGTAAAGTGAGGGGCGGATGGAGGGACAGATTACAAAGATTCTTTCAAGGTTTGTCCTTACCTTGGTCAATCACCTCTGAGTGTATGAGAATTAGAACTAGAGTGAAACAGAGCTGTGTGATCATACAGAACAGAGTAAGAATTACAACGAAAGTAAGAGTGTCAAAGTCAAATCATTTAAAGTTAATACGGGTTGGGTATTTTAAAAAAATCCAACTACTTATTTTTTTTAAGAGTTTTTTAAAAAAAATTATCGCAAATAAATAAATATTTTATAACTGCCTTGATTGATTTCAAATTTCGCGAAAAAATGCAATGAATTTTGGCAGGAGTAACTGGCTTGCAAAATGAAATAAAAGCTTTCTAGAATTTCGAGGGATCGAAGCTAAAGCTATGAGAGCAGTTGCTTTCTCCAGTTTCTTTCTCCTTTCTCTTGGTGTTTTTTGTACCTAACAAAATAAAATTATCTTGACAAATTAAATTAGCCTACATACTACGACCAATATGAGAATGTTTGGGTTCTTATTTGCATCCGCAATTGAACTTGGAAAGTTCTGCTCCTTACGATATGTTGAATGTCAACACGGGACTTGTAATTGGATTGAATTGACTTAGGAAATCACGTTTTGGTGAGTTCTAGCTCTGTGTATTCAGTTATTCAGTGTTTAGAAAATGCCCCGCTACTATACATTGCCAATAAATATATTTTAGGCACGTGCGGAGGAGTGTGTGCAAAGATACATTAGTAATAGAAAAAGATCAAGATCAAGTTATGACGAAAAGAGAATGAAATACTCTCTCTCTGCTGAACAAACCAAATAAAGCTTTTGATAACACACGAAAGATATGAGAAAAAGAGTACAAGTTTAAGTGTCATAAAGGTTCATAGTGCCAGAAACTCATCTGGTTGCCATGTATATATTTATTTATGAAAGAATGACGGAAAATTTCGCAACCGAGTTGCTCTTGCACTTTGAATTGTTGGGAAGTAAGGAATGATGATGGGTGTGTGTGTATTGCAAAATGAGTCTACGCTCCTCCGGGGCTTATGAGCTTTGAGAAATGCATGATATGCGTAAGAGAGTTATTGCGACGCTTGGTAAAAGGTCTATGTCGAGATATGTGGCAATCATTTCACCTTTACATCAGATTGTTAGGTAGGTTAGTAGAGACGACGGGAAAAAGAAGAAGAGAGGAAGGGGGAGGAGGTGGAGGCGACTTGTGTGCAAGTTGTAACGCTGTCTTTATTCCTACCATATAGAAATCCACAAGCGATTCTAGGAAGGCAAATTATTAATTTGGTAACTGCCACTCCTGCCCTTCTTATAGATTGCTGATGATATTCAGCAAGGGAGTTGCTCTTGGGGATGTCGACGGAATAATCCACACAATACAATTCAGCAGTTTGGAATATGTCGAGGATATTCGCTTCTGCGTTCAAGGATCTATAAGGTCATCGTTACTAATTCTCTTAGTGCCGTTCGCTCCCGTCTGGTGTGCTGTGTTCATCGCCGCAATTTTACCTAGGATGCTAGCTATGGCAAATCCTATTTGCTTGCTAAGAGTTCTCTAGTCGCTCCTAACTTTAACGTTAGTTAATGCAGCTTGAGAGCGAGCTAATTGAGGAGATGGGTGAGCTAATGCACGTAAGAAGGTGGAAGGAATGAGAGGAGGAGAAAAAGAGGGGATTTCAATGAGGAGAAGGAGGAGGAGGGTAATGATGATGATGCTATTCATCCAACTTGTAGTTGTGAATGCTATGACGACAAATGCCCTTCACCCTTGGTCCATTTAAAGAGTCGTATTCTATGTCAGGTCGTTGTAACACATTTCCCTCTCTCTCTCTATCTCTCTCCTAAACTGTAATATAGGAGTAACGCAAACACGACAAGGATGAACGCAACGTTCGCTTATATATATTTGCAATCTAAAAAGCTTATTGTCATCGTCGAACATATTTCTAACTTGAGTTCAGTTAGGTGAGCTTAAATTAGCTTTGCGAATATATCCCTCGCAGATTTTTTTAGGCATTGTCGTTAATGTCTCCTTGCATCTATCCATGTTCCCTAAACAAGAGGAGAGGAGCTGGCGTAGTGGATATGTCATATAGATTTCTTAATTGTCATTCATTGTCGTCAGGGGTAGATCAGTTAAGAGTAAAAGTTGATAAGGCTAAGGTGCATTATATCCCGTTAGATTTACAACCTTGTGCTTCCCGTCTCATTAATGCAGTGGCATAATCTATCTAACATGCTAAAAGGTTCAAATTCCTCCTCTGGCTGTTTTTTACATGTATTCCTGTAATAGTTGGGCTTATTGGAGATACACAAGCTTGTGTGAAAATTATCATCATTTCCCTCGCCCCCGGTACGCACGACCGCACGAGCATCTCCCTATCTGATCATGCATCTCAATCTCATCATCATTCTCATCTCCTGTAGGAACCAAATAGGGAAAACGGGAACAATATTCTTCTGGGTGAATGCCATAGGGGTCGGATGGCTGGGATTGTTGGGTTCTTTGGACTATTTATTAACGCTTGTGCTAGCAATCAAATGTCACTGGTAAAATTTCGCCAAAAATTCGAATAAGTTTGTAGAGAAAATTTTAAAAATGATCGCCCCAAATATAATTCCAAATTAGATCCACATTCATGTTATTGGCAGATTAATGAACAGTTTAGAATAAGCTGTATAAAACTGAAATTCTTCTAGGCTCCAAGGAATTTCAGTTACAAGCTTTCGCAAATTTTCACAAATTTTCGCAATCCTTATGAGTTCAAACTAACAAGGGAACAAAGTCGTAGAATCTACTGGATTTTCTTACATTCACTGCAGACGAAAGTGGAATCCAATTCCGTCCATAGCTACAATAAATCATTATATTGGGTGATCTGGAAGCCGTAGGTGAAATTTAAGCCTGACATTTGAACATCAAGTTCACCGGAGGAAACGGCAAGGATCAAACAAACAATTTCCTATGTGTACATAAGCTCTGAAATGGGAATCACATTCACTAACATGTGAGAGCCGGGATTTATATCAGCAAGCTAGCCTCTACTACAGCAGAGCAGTTACAAGAGCATGTGTATGCAAATATTGTGTAAAACAAACCCCATCTGGAGGAGAACATTCAGAGAAGGCATAGTCTTCAAGGAAGAAGCACACAGGCTGAGGTATACCTCCCGGTTTTAGTTTCTTTTGGTCAAGAGAAATACCGGGACTTTTGTGAATATGTTATTTGTTCCTCACGTTCCGTCCCCGTCTTTTACTTACTGCTCCAACTCTATGATTATGAAATGTGTAGGCTTTTATTTGGAGGAACATGCGTGTATTTCCTAAACTCAATCAGCATGAAGTCTGAAAGTGATGACGAGGAGGAAGGCACGTTGCAAAATTGGATGCCCGGGTAACGGAAACGTGGAATATTCCACATGTATAAGGACAACAACAGCTTGGAGCGTCCTGGGCTTCTGCATGTGCTAGCTTCCCTCAAAGCCGCTCATAAATAGGCATCACATGGACAAAGAGAATTTAAGAGGCTTTTCTCCCTCAAAACGTCTCCCACCTACACGCCTACACGTAACCACAATAACCAGAAAGAAGACCTAGAAATTTTTCCAAATGCATCTCTCTCTTTGCCTCCCAATCAAGTTCCTTCTGGTATTCTGGTATTCTTTTAGGGAAGCATGGGAACAAGGAGCTATTCTTAAACGGGTGGTAAATTTAGCAGCCATCATACCAGATTAGCAATTATTCGATTACAAGAATGCGTTATACTTTGCAACAATATCACGGGCTCGACATTGAGCAAGATGGAAAGGTTGCAAGCGAGCTGGTCGTGTGCAAGTACTGAACAATACGCTACGCTTCTACGCCTATTTACTAAGCTGGCTGTTGTGTGGGTAGTGTTATGGTGTGAAATATTTGAAAGGTTGCATGCAGTAATACTCCGTCTTGTATTAACTTAATTCTAAGCGTAACTAAATCCATATCCATCCTTTCTGCAACACAGCGCAACATGCAACAACAAACTACCTTCACCTCGTACAGCATGAACGCAATAAAAACCTTAAGGGATGAGTTTAACTTGGGATATTGCAAAATTTCCTTGCAAATTTTACACAATTTTAAGCAGTGACGCTATTGCAAACAACACTCAACTTTGCCCTTATCCTCTTCTCATCCCTCAAGTTTAAGTCTCTCACAAGCGATCCTTCCCAATGATTTCAAGATGTCCCAGACAAGCACATGGTCAAAGGGCCACTGGCCGGCGGACACAAATACACATTGTTATTAAAGTATTTCCCTTGAACCACACCACAAGCCATTTCCCATACATTGTACAAAGTTGAAACTGGCCAAAGCCGTAGCGCGAAGCTGTTGGACGCTATGATATTTAAGGCTGACATAAGATTTCATGGGTGAAAAGCGCGTGCGCCCCTCTTGAAACTTGGATAAAGTTCAAATTAAAATAAAGGTCAGTTTACTAAACCTTAAAACTAGTTAAATCACAGTCAACGAAACTAAAGTTTAAGTTAATAAAATTTCAGCCGTATCTCAAAATCAATATTTTTAGATATTGTGCTAGATATAGTACATGTGTTAAAAAAGCAAGGGTTGCGCGAGGCACAGCTTAAGCGTATGCGTAAGGAGATTCTATAAAATACAACGAGGTTATTTACCTCAACTTGCGTTACACGTTAAACGGAGTTGAGAGCGAAAGTAATAATAAATCGTTTTATATCGCTTTATAGCTTCCCCAATACCACTAGTACTAGTGCCTGTCTGTAGGGAATTGTATATCGATCAATTCTTTTATGCTCTTGAGGCAAATCTTATAAAAGACTTCCTGAACAAAGCTAAAAGCTAAAGGGTCGCGAACAAACCCGTTGAGCTCAACTTTGAACTTTGAATGAATCAAACTTTAGTAGCGAATGTTACTACAGGAACAACGTTAAATGTTCACTGTAGAGTTCGATGTTATCCAATCGACGCTATTCCTATCCCAAGTTGTGTATGAAAACAATCAAAAGGTTATGCTCCAAACTTTTGCTAATTCTGTTGATGGCTTTGGGGATTTGTTTGGGTAGTTTTGGAAACAGTTGCACCAATAACAACATGATGAAAAGTTATTCAGGAATTCCATAACCACTCCGGAATGTTGTTATTTGTTAACATTAGTTGGCGAAATAGTTGCGAAACTTTCTTTGCTTTCTCCAGCAGTGTCGTTGCTTCTCTTTCTAGCTTGCTTCTTCCCCAGTCTTTACTACTACACCCTATTTAACGTTAGGTGGGGTCAAAAACCACATTACTGTATACATGAAGCTGGAAGGGAAAGTAAATCACAAACAAAATTTCTGGAGCAGATGATTTTAGATACTAAAGTGTATCTCGGAATGCTTGGAACGGCTGCAAGTTTATAAGACAAGCTATTAATGTCACTTTTAGCGCGTCAAAAAGAATTGTTTATGACAGAGGCCATCGAGTTCACGAATCTCTGTTGGAGAAAGCCAAACTTTCTCCAGTCCAAGAACTACATCAAAGCAGTAGAGTTACTCTTTTTCTGATAACACAGCCCTTAAGTGCTAACTTAGTAGTAACGCGCTTTTACTGTCCCTGTTAGCAAGCAGCAGCAGAAACATCATAGCATGAGTTTTAATTTGCACTTTTGTACTTACCCATAGCACATTAATTGAAAATGCGAGTCAATAATAACCAATAACCCGAGGAAAACTGAGCACATTTGCTGCTGAAGCATACACGAGAAGAAAAATAAAATCTCAGACGGTCATGTGACATCACGTCTGGAATTACACCAAAAGCCTTTCCTTTACCCAGACACCGCCCAGACTTTGGGTTAATCAAGCTTGCTAGAAATAACTGACCTGGGTATGCATGAAATATGAATGACAACCAATGGCAGCACCATAAGTGCACTGCATGCAAGGAGATGTCAGAGACTGCAGAAGCAGAGCATATTATACAGAATGGTTATCCTCGGTGTATAACGTGCCTCAGAATTAATTCAAGAGACCACCGGAATTAATCTACAAATTAAGCAAGAGCAAAGAAGCAAAAACTACTAAATATGAGCAAATAACCCGAGAGGAAGAGGGCACATTAAGGAAATCCCTTGAAGCCCAAAAGCTATATGAACATACTGTAAAACTGTAGGCGTGACCACTTTAAGAAAATGTTGCAGAAGCTGGTTCAAGCCATCGTAGTCAAAATATACGGTAGCAGACAGACAGCCGTTTTGCGTATACATTTTAATAGTTGATGTTCCTGCTGATAGGATGATTAGAATATGGTAATGAATATTTCATGTCTTTCTGATAAGAAAATGTGTGTAGAAAACTGTACAAGAAGCAGACATGCAAGACGGAGACATACGCAGGTAGGCATGAGGCAAACTACAGAAGAAAATTCCATGAACATTTTCCCTGAATCTACCTGTAAAATCAAAGAGATATGTGATCGGCAAAGATGGGTTGAAGAGCCTTTGAAGTGTTTTTATAGCAGAATAATAATAACATGCGAAAAGTTTTGCCAATTATTTTTCCAGGAGGTCTCTCACCCCGTTCACGTACCTTTGAAAATCTTTAGAATCACAAAATAACGTAAACGAAGGTAAAAGTAAGCCAGTCATTGACTTCTTTGACGATGCTTGAGCTAAATTACGCAATCCACCGTCGCCCTTCTTTCTTGTAGTACTATTCTGATTCCCTGTAATCAAATGTATAATCTTTCCGCAGTCTTGCAAACGGCTTTGATGTGCATGATACACACCGTGGCAGTCCTTGTATCATGTTCTCATTTAATTCAACATGATAACTATTTATTTAGGTACGCGGAACTGAGGTAAATGCACCCTGCGTATCCTTCGCAAATTTTTCTTTTTAAAATTACAATTCAAGTTTGCGTAAGCGAATGCTTCAAAGACTTCCTCTTCATGATCGTAGTTAGCAGCAGGCTACAGCTTTACTTACATTTTTACTTTAGATTTCGTAAGAATTTGAAATTAGAGAAACTGTAATTATATGTTGGAACTAAGACGGAGAAAAGTTTCACGGGATGCAAAAATAAACACAAGTTTTTGCAACATTTTCAAAATACCCGGGCAACGAGAAATGCCCGTTCTTATGTGTATAACTTTTATGGACTTGACAATGGATAGAAAGATGGCGTGCTTGCTAGTTCTATGATTGTAATCTATTTCCGGATGAAACCTTAGCAATGTACGAGAGATAAGTGGATGGGAATGTGAATAATAAATGACAGCTTTGAAATCTAGGAACAAGTGCATGAAATCAGAGTAGAATTTTCCGAGGAGCGGGTATAATGCGAGAAATGATATGAATGCATAAATAAACTATATGCATGTGTCTGCTGTCAACTACGGCAAGGGCACGCACGTCGAGCCGGGTAACAGTGGGCATTATGAGAAGGCATGAATGCACTACTCAAGCTACAATAGAAAAAGCAAAGAGTGGAGGAGGAGCAGAGGAGCTAGGACTATGTGTAGGCAGAACGGGAGAGAAAGCACGGATGAGATAGTAGAAGACGGTGCAATACCCGGTGATGCCCGGCTTGCTTCCTACTTCCTTGCTGAAGACTCTTCCGGAAATCGATGAGAGCAATGACCTCAAATTCCCGCATCCACGTGAACAGATCAATATAACGTTGCAGAAGCTACACTAAAAGACATAGGCACAAAACCATCCGTAGCTATATGCTTTTCTATGACGCATAATTATGTGTGGGTAGCGGAAAAATACCCGGCTTGCTTGGTATCGTATACATCCTTTGAATTTATATCATATCAAAAATTATGAATCCTACAAGGAAATACCCGGGTAGTAGGCAACCATAATGCAAAACTGTTTGAACAGATGGGTAAATCTGCAAACGCTGTTAACGCAAAACAGGCACTATACGCCCATACAAAGGCTGATTTTTTATGACCACCATTGTGTGCTACAAACAGAAGGGATGATGCCCAAATGTCGTACATTAACGTGTCAAAACATACGCACGCGGAAGTAAATGCATAAATAAAGCCTCGCACAATTAGTGTGATCCTCTACGCACAAGAGCAGCTCCCGGCATTAAACCCGGGTAATATACACATCCGCTATTTTCATAGCTGCTATTATGACTAAAATGGCAGTGTGGCACATAAGCTCTTAAAGAGTACGGGTAGTAGGAAGCTACACATACAAAAACCATTAATGATTTAGAAAAGCTCACTCGTGGCTGCTAAAGAAAACATTTTATAGCTTTTACGTTAGCTTCTATGTGGAGCCACAAAAGGCTTCTAGGGTTTTCCTAGCTTAGGAATAGCTTAAAATGAGGCCTGTTGTACATTACATTTCATCTAGCTTCCATTAGCCAAATATGCTCTAGACATAACATCTCCGATAATGGCGCTGCTTTCAGTATTTACCTGAGCTTAGAGTTGCCTAGGAAAAGGCTTCCGGTGAAAGATGGAGAAAGCTTGTCTTATGTTAAGGGAGAGAGCGGGTTTGATGGCATAAGAGAAGGTACGCACCTTATTAATTTTGCATTTTTATACAGCCTCAATAACCTCTCATTAATCAGCTGACATCCAATATCAAAGAGCAAAACGCAGAGAGCAGCGTCTATTATGCTGTAGTATTTATAAAAATGCTAAAAATATGACAGAAATGTTAATCAGTGGAGGGCTTTCCTTTTAGCTTTTTAATGGTTTTTGAAATTGTTTCAGCATAATATTTCCACAAGATTTCAAAAACAAGTGACTAGCGGTGAAAGCAAAAGAAATTCGCAGAGGGAGAAGGTAAGGTGTTTCAAGTTTAGCTGAATGAACTCCGTCGCATTGTTAGACACACAAAAGTACTGAGGCAATTTCGAACTGCATCAAGGGGGTTCCTAGCCCACACACCAAGTTCAAAGAGGTCTGCTAAAAACTGCAAGCCAGACAGTTTGAAAAACACTGGAAAAATTGCAAAATCTCAAAAGAATACTGCAGATTCGGCTATAAACCTCTCGCCACAGTTTCTGGAGTGAAAGTTGCTAGAAATAAATTTCTCCCTCCGGAACAAGGAAGGTCAACTCGATACAGATACAACAGTCTGGACGAGGGTGGGAGTATTTTGCATCCGTTGGATAAAATAATTTGCAGAGGAGGGAAGCGTGACGAGATTCTGCACTCTGCACTAAGCACAATCGCTAGAATCGTGTGTACGCTCAGAATATGCAGCCTGAATAATGCATTTCTACAGTCTGCTAACTTCAATTACGTTCCAGACAGGAGTTTGGCAGTACAGCAACAGCTAATAGTTTTTGTGAACTATGATGTGGTTGAAGCCCGTGCAACCCGGGTAAATAACCCTTGGAAAATGCAGACAGAAAATGCTTTGTTGTTTGAGAAGCCCGAGTTTGTGGTGTCTGAGGTGAAGATGCAATTAGAAATCCATCTCCATGTATTCTAATTACGAAAATTTAAATATTGCAATATTCATTATGGGAGAAGAAATGATAGAAAGTCTAGCACAGCTTCATCCCTGAACTTTCTCCAGTCATTTGATAGCAACTCGAAGAGAAAGTAACCCGTTACTGCAGCAACTCTGAGAAAATCTACCCGTTTCCCGGGTAACCCGAGTAAATCGAGCATAACCTTGAACCTATTTTGAGACCCGTAACTGTGATCATGGTAACCGGAAACTAACTAGCCTTAAGAAGAATAAAAAATATCAACGGCTTATCCTCATCCGTCTCTTACCTTTCATCTTGATTGTGTTTGTACGCGGATTTTCTTTACGTCATCTCACAATAATGTTCAAGATGATAGGGATGAATTATATCCGGCCAGGACGTGTGTTGTGGCCGAGGATATGTCGCTGTAATCCCTCTGCTCTATTCCTTCAATCCCTCTTTTCAAGTTTAAGAATCAATACAGAGCTTCTCAACGTGGCCGACCTTCAATGACTAGGTGCTAGCCAGTAGCCGCGGAAGATGCATACACAGGACCTTCCAGAACAAGAGGGGATGCTGCCCGGAGAAAGTGAATCAAGACCGTGGGAGGATGATCTTCTCGTCGTCGTCGTCGTTGCCGAAAATTCCTCTCAAGGCAATTCGGGACGCGCCGCAATTTCCTCTTCCAAGTTCATCCACCCGGTCTGGCTGGATCCGGAAACGCGTTAGCTTAGAGGCACGGGATGCAAGAAGAGTTCAAAATACCCGGAGGATTCTTCTTATATAAAAACGTGTATAAAAACAGTACTGGGTTATAGACTACCCGGTCTGTATTCTAGAATCCTCGGCTTCTTTTACTACGTCGTAGATATCCTGCTACCGGCATAAACTTTGTGGAAATTTTATCGATCCCAATTCCAGGATTTACACACAGCCAACTTTAGAATATATCCAGAGGATGTCAACGAACTTTTTGCCGGATGCTGGAGATGAGGGTGGGGGAAGGCGGGGTTGGCCGTGGGAATTGTATCTTCTTAAGCCATACAGTCCTCCAAACCGTACGAAGGAAGATCTGTTGACAAAAATACAAAAAATACAGTCATAAAATAATTATTCCCCAAAATACTTTGAAATGCATTTCCCTAAACGGTAATTTCATTTGACCCTGGCTCTAGTTTTTTAGTAGACTTTCTAGCGGCTTTCGAGCTCCTCATCTTAAAACGCATCAAAGAGATATTCCAGAAGCATTCGTTTGCGTGGCATTGAATATTTTTTCAAGTATCATTTCACACTATGCCTAGTAGCCTTCATTTAATTTTACCGTGACTTTGAAAAATATTTCATAAATAGCCGAACCGGAGCCAGGAGTTGTAAAAGATGTATGTCATAAAATCAAATTTTAGAAAACCTTTAAGGAAACCTTGAAACCCTTGAAATAAATGTAACATAACATTTCAAGATTTTTTAACGGAGCTTCTACCGTTTTAAACCGAGCAACCATCATTGACCGTTTTCCTCTATGCAGTCCTAGAGACAGCTGGCCCGTAGGCCCTTGCAGCTACTGTATTTATGGTGATGAGTTTTTTATACAAGGACATGCGAACATAACGGTTTCCTCCTCTGATCTTCATAGAAGAATAAGAAAATCAACTTGTCTTTCCACAATCAGTGATGATGCGTGAGAGTGATAGAAACTGAAAAGACCAGCTTTGAAAATGCAAGAGACGGAGCACTTGTCTCTTATGCTTGACAAGCTCTGCTGTCCATCGGCAGGGCATCAGCCCTTGGAGATTTGGAGGTTGAGAAACATGTGAAAACTCCAGCTCAAAATGCAGTTTTATGACCTCCCTCTAAAGCTTACTATGTAGCCGAGAGCTACAAAGTCCCACCGTCGTTGATTAAGTCTTAAAAAGAGCGCGGCAAGAAAAGGGAATGGATTTATGACAGGTCGGCCCGAAACTGTAGTAAGATCTTTTTCTTAAGCCTCCAGAATAAAGATTCATAGCATGTTCTTATTCTGTTCCTCCTCTAAATTAAGATAACCCAGAGCTGGAGGCGAGTGGGCACGGGCTACAAGCTAAATCAAACGGACATTGTGTTTTACAAGGCTGTAAAAATAACTTGAAAAATAAAAGACAATTTCAAATACGATCATCTTAGAGGTTGCTGGCACATTAATTACGTAAAAACTCCATGGGCAAATAGGAAATTAGGTAACCGTTTATAGTTCATTGACTGAAAGAAATCATTGAAAAAGTCAAATATTCCTAGAAAATTTCCACGCCAGCATATTTCAAGTTTCCGGAGCTAATAACTGCTCAACGCAAAACCATTACTGGGATGAGCAGAATGGAGGAAAAACTGATTGCAGAAATTACGAAACTCTTTTTAAGAATTTTAAAGAGCTATGCGAAATATTTGCAAATGGAATTTTGTTTTCCCTACCAAGCCTCTATAAGTATTCTAGTACATACATTATCTCAAGGCTACATGATCTTCTTCTCTGGAATGTAATTTGATTCTTATTTTTATAAATCGCGATGCATTTCTTGGGAGAAGCAAGCAAAGCAAGTAGGGATTCTTATTCTAACTGTTGCATAGAATGAGGGCATTTTTGCAACGTTTCAATTATTGCAATGAAATCCATTGTGTTTGCATTTAATATAGCCTTCCCCATCTTGGATTCCTTGTGTGGAAGTAAATATAATTGACCGTGTGGCAGAATTTAGAGGGCAAATCGGACACATTGTTTTCCAGTGATTGATTCAATGTAGTCAATCCTTCATGAAATTCCCTTTGTATCATGCCATTCGTAAAAAAGCACAATAATCATTTTAGTTTCGAGTAACGTACAATAAAATAGCAGCGTATGGAAGTGTCGTGGAGTCGTATTCCCTATGACGCCTATTAAAGTCTAGAACGTAATGAAGACACCAGCAGCGTGAATATTGTAGATTGTAGCCGGTAAAGTTTCATTTAAACTTTCAGTCAGCATCATCAGCAATGGAAAATAGAGGTATAGCATCCTCTTCGTAGAATTACGGTAACTGGGTTAAAATTTCCGGCAACATAGGGTGCATGAAAGGCGGAAGTTATCTGGACAATGCAGAGAAACTTGTCCTACTTTAAGAGCTTGAGCTACGTGTCTAAACGGATGTAAGCACGTCACTCCCTCTTCTACAATGCAAGTAATAGAACTTACACCTCGATAAATGAGATATTTCTGGTCTTATAATTTTGGATTCCAATCAATCCAAAGATCTTCTATCAAACATCCAATCACCTGGATTTAATCATTCAATCAAGAAATCCTCAAAAATTGAACTAATCCTCGCATTTTCAGAGGCACTCCTGAAATAACCTGTCTCCAGAAGGCTTCATACCTCTGCGGTGGCCGCAGTTAGCTGCTACAATTTAAGCTGCATTCATACATCACAGGTAATGTTCATTTGGTTATTTGTGGGTGGAAGACCCTGATAATAGATGATGATAACGGGACGATAAAATCTCCCTGGGTCATGGTCCGCTCGTCTCTCCAAAAGAGGTTACAAAAATAATTGACAAACTTGATGACAAACCGGAACATTTTAGTCTCAAATGACTATGAAAACAAGTTCACATAAAGGACTAAACTGGATACAGGAAACGTGGAAGAGGAGTAGGTGGACGGTGGATTATTTATAAGAGTAAATAATTTCAAATGAGGAATATATGGAGAAATCCATCAGCTACCAGTTGGTGCGATGAATGACGATAAAAGTAGACAAAGGCGGGGTGATGCTGAGTAAGGATGACCTACAAAAAATTGATTTGCGTGTTTGATATGACGACAGGATGAACGGGGCTTTGGGCTTATTTAGTCTCATGGAAATGTGGCGCTTTGACCTGGCCTGGAATTAATTGATAGATACGCAATAAATTTATATGTGAGACACTGACTAGTTGTTGGCTTGTGTGTGTTGATGGCGGTGGTAATGATATTGCCCTCGTTTTTGCTTTCCTTCTCTGGTGCTCTTGTGCCTTGTGTTGTGGGTGGGTTGATGGATTGCATGGGGAGAAGATGAATGTTACGATGATGAGATATTTAAGGAAGGGTAAGAATGAATTGGGATGGATAAACTATTAGGGAAATGGAGAAAATACTTTTTTATAGTCATCTCATGATGAGTGGGGGTTAGCTAGCATATGCGCTTTTATTCCCCTGGCTCGCTGCTCTCTTCCTTGGTAACTGTTTAATATTAAGTTTGTTTTGCAGATGAATGTCATTACCGATTAAGGGAGGGATGAATGGAGTCGATGATATAGGAAACTGGGAAATGAGTTGTGGGTTGCTTTAGGAGGGATAAGCGATAACTTGTGGTGGCGGTAGCGAATGAGATGGGCAAACTCTATGCCGAATGCGATAATGCACTCGTGCAAATGCTGATTTCCTAGTACAACCGCACAGTGGATGAAAAAATCCCCCGCGAACTTTGACGGAATTAAAGATAAACTTTGGCTTGTGCTACATTGATTTGAAATACTTGGATCCGTATCGCTACATGGATTTTGAATGCTTGCATCAGCAATCAAGTGCTACAATAAGGCATAGCTTCTGTAAAGACACTTTAGTATTAAAAAAAGCTAGTTAAATTTCCGGAGAAAAAATAACTGCTGACCCAGAATCGTAATGAGTCAATGAACAGGGGCGGTAAATAATGGTAAAAAAATGTAAATCCTTTCAAGAACATGAAGAGGATGAAGTAAAAGGGAAGGGAGTTAAGTTGAAGACGCTGTTTAAATACGAAACGTTGCTTACGCATAGCTCCTGTTCAGTAATCCAAGCAAGGTGTGAGACGAGAAAAAGAGGTATTGCTGAAAACAAATAGCTAATGATTGATGCAACTAAAGATGCAAATCCTGGTTTAGAACTGAAGAGCTAGTTGCGTTACTTAGGAGGAGCTCAGCATGATTGCGCTACGCTGCGGCTAAGAAAGCGTTTCGCAATCTGTATTTGTTGGGCTTCATTATGCAAAGCCTCTGTTGAAGATTTGGGATGTGGACAGGGACTTAAGGGTTTCTCTATGGATGGATAGGTTGGGGGCGCTGATGGTTGCAGCGCCGTAGGAGTAACTGAGGATTAGTTAGCAAGCGAAGATGGATGAGAATGCAAAATCAGTTATAAAAGAGACTGTGGCAGACGGTAGTATTTGGAAATAGTGGGAAATTTTAGCAAACGCTTTGTGAATTGTAAGCGCAAGTGATGCGTAATCCTAAGATTTGCACTTTCGCAGAACATTCTACTGCAATAACGCTGTGGCTAATATACTTAAGGCTTAGCTGACAAAGCTAAGACTAAGAGTCGGAGGAGACGCTAAGGCTTCTATGACCAAGAGAGGAGTCCTACGCTAGGCGGAGACTAGCGAAGAGAATGGATGCAAATGGAGCCGTGTAAAATGATAAAGAGATTGAGTTCAAGTGACTGACTGTCCTTCAGCGGCCATGGGAAATTGGCAATGGACGCGCAAAGTGCAATGAACACTCGGAGGACACTGTTGAAAGTAAGGTAAGGTGTTCAAGAATAAGCTAATAGCGTCGACTTATGCTGAACCCTTATAGCGCTCCTCCTAAGCTCAAGATCCTTTTGTCCTAAGATGCCGAATGTCCTCACGCTTTTGCTCTATGATCTCTAGAGCAAATGATTAGAAGTTCATAGGTCCAAATTCGTACATCTGAATGCTGGCAAATTTTAACGCCGCTCCTGCATAAATTCTACAGTTTCTCTCTTTCTTGCGTTTTGAAAATATCCGTACCAGAAGAAGATACACCTAGGTGGCGGCACCAGCGGCGGAGCCGCTGGTCTGCCGCCGCTACTAGCTCATTCACTTCACAGTCCTAGTGAGTGAGTGCTAGACGAATGAACCTGGCTCGATGCTAGCAAATCTAGTTTGCTCTTGGTTCTCCTCATATGCGGAGAGGAAATCTGTGACCTACTTTTATCCATGGATGCAATGATCTTTGGGAATGAAAGGGTGGAGTGTAGGCCGCGGAAAATCAACCAGAATCTACTCTAAGAGAGTGCAGAGAATGCCGAGTCAGTTGTTAACTTAACACAGTTCCAGGAGGAACACACAACTCTCAAAAGTTAATCTATAGAAGGAAGAATTCAGAAAGCTTCTAGGAATAGTAGTAGCAAGCAATAGAGCAATACACTGCTCCCAATGTTTTCATCTCATCATAATATCCCTCCTTTAGCTGATAGCAAGCAAATGATTGCACTCATCTATGACCAACAACGACCCGATCCTCATAACTCTGGGCTATCAATTATAAAATCCCGGAGATAAAGATGAAAGTAGAGCGTATGCATCATCCATCATGAGAAGAGATAAACTTGTAAAGAATCTTCTCTCTTCTTGGTCAACAACATGAGGAAGAGTAAATGCAGCTGGAAATGCAATCAGAGCTCCAGAACTTTGTATCACTTCCCAACAGCGCCGCCAACATTGAAATTTTTGCAAACTGGAGAACATCTAATACAACCTACAGCAAGAACCCAGAAGACAGATCAAGTATCCATAGATTCTAATATGCTGTAGATTATGCTTGGGAAATACGATCCTCCCTGTTTTGTATTAAATTTTGCAAGGATTGCATTTCTAAAACTGCTTAAAATTATTATAATTACCTCTAGCGGTGGGGAAGTAGTTGATGTAACGGCCATTTATGATATTGCGCTGCTACTGCTGCTGCAGCAGCAGCAGTATTGCAAGTCTAGAAAATTTGGAGGTAATTTAGCCCCCTCTAGGAAAGATTAAAGTAAAGGGAGTTGGTGCTAAAAGTTATGGAGGTATTGCAATAATACACGGCGGAATGATACAGCAAGTAAATAAAGCAAGGACCACCAATGATGATGTAGTAGAACTCCTTGAAATCTTTAATTGGGAACATGTGCAAACCGACAGGGATTATGGCCTACAGATAAAGTCTGCAGAGGATTGACCCGAAACTGTGTCAAAGTTTCACCCCTTTACCATGTCCTGGAAACGCTGATTTACTCACAACAATCCTCTCCTCCTCTACTCCCACACTATTCTCCATTCTCCATGCTCCTCCACCATTCTCCTCTGGCATATGCTTCATCCAGCATCAACCTCCAGAGCTTGCCCCTCCTCCTCTGACCTAATCAGGTCCCCATATGATGTTCCCCGGTAAATCCTTTACATACCTGCCACGACGTTAGCGGCTAACGGTTATAGCCTCCCGGGTAACTTCCAGAAAATTCCCTGCTCTTGCTCTTGCCATTTATAACTGTAGCAAGTTGTAGGTCAGTTAAAAACCGGCTAACTCGTACCTGGTTCTACGTGAATGGAAACTTCCAGTGACGCATTAAAAACTGATGATTGAGTATGAGGTGAGATTATCATCATCCGGTTTAAAATCATTTGCTAACGCGAGGATATCCTTGAGCAACAGCCACGAGTTCATTGAAAAACAAAGTAATAAATTATATATGGAATCTGATGATTTCAAAGTTTCTATGAGAACATGCATGTAAGATGGAGGAAGCAAAAATCCGTAAGCAACGGAGAAATATAGTTAATAATATGGCATGATTTAATTTGCAGGATGGATTACGAATCATTCAAGTATTATTAAATGTATCGAGACTTCGTAGCATATAGCGTGGAAAAATATTGCGAAATCTCCAACGACTCGACTAACTTACATCCAGTTGACCAAGCATTCAATGCATCCAGTCAATAACTGTGTTGTATGATGTGACGGAGAAAGGGATTACTATTTTAATACCGGATTTAACTTGACATTTAGAGGAGAATATTAAGTCGGATGTTGGCTGGAATTCGCTGAGACAATCAAATTATTTCCATGCTCTACTAAGAATGGAGACAAATGCATAAGCTGATAACTTGTAGAATTAATTACGCAGTGAAGTTAACTGGAATTCTGGAGCAGTGCGCAGTGAAAGAAATAAGGAATTGTTGGAATTCAGCTTTGTAAAATATAGTACAGAATGAAAGCTACGATTGTTTAACAATAAGTCAATTTCAAATAAAAGAAAGCAACGTCTGGCTCTCCCTCTCGTTACAGCTTAACGAAACTTAGCGGTAACCCGATGAATGACAACGTTTTACCGAAACAAACGTCACTTATTGTATCGTTCCCGAGGGTGAGTGGGGGTGGGATCACGATGAACTAGAACATGGTTTTCGAGGGTGGCAGTGAAATTGCAACGATACAAAAAACAATGGCATCAACCAGAAACAATGAATGTGTCAAAGTCATGCCGAGAATATTAAATCAATAATCCATTATGAACAATAACTCCCTCTCCCGACACAATTCTTGCCAAAGACTCTGATGAGCCAGACTTATACGTCTTATTAGATTCAAAACTCTCCTTCTGTCCTCCGCCTCAGGCCTAGAGTTAAGGGGAAGGGGCATAATGATCATGATCAGATCATGTGTATGTGTGAGGGGCAAAAGACTTAATAACAATAACCCAGGGAGGTAGACCTCGTAAAGTTCGATGCACTTACTGATAGGGTGTCAAGAGAAATGTGTGATGATCGTCAGTAAGAAGGACAATGTTTTCAAAATACAAGGCGGCCAAAAAATATATGCCAAATATTCTACAAGAGGCAGAAGGCGAATATGTGCGAATAAATGCGAATATATATTCCACACTCAAGTACCGTACGAATTCACGACTAACTTCTTCTTATCCATCTTATCATCAAAACGTCTGCATGTTTCTCTCACTCCTTTAACTCGCCTTAATACCTTTAACCTTCATTCTTGTAAATCAAACCCCACATGCATGAGTAGATAAAGGCAGTCATTCTGACAGACAGCTTGACCATAAATGAAATCTTATAGATGGAGTGCTCTCGTGTAATTTACGGAGGGCTTCTACTAAATATTCAATTTTATTTCAACTGGGAACAAGGTTAATTTGACAATTTTTTACTTCGAAATTGTTTTATTTTTAAATATATTGATTTTTTGAAAATTTCAAGTAGAGTTTACCATTTTCTAATGGATTTGGCTTCGAAACATGCTATCATATCTCTCTTGAGTGATGGATCAAATTATTAGATATTTATGCTGTTATATGTGTTAGGAAACAATAAACACGTTTGGAGCAATCAAACTGAACAAGAAGAACAAAATCAAATATTTGAAACTATCTTAAATCCAACTAAAGATACAGAGGCACTGATTTGCACAACAAGAGCATACTACTTCAAAGTGGTATGACAGTCGCTAAATATTTGCAAACTATACTTTGTGAAATAGCCGGGATTATGTTGTAAATTGATATGATTTTGCAAATATTATGCCAAACGGAAACTAGAAAAAACGTTTTACCGATTAGTGTTTGCTGTCCATCTTTTAGTGGAGTTTGCAAATAATTCTCTGTAAACTTAACTATTCAAAGAATGCAAAGTTATCTGATTTTTATTATTTAGTTAATTGTGGTTACGGTATTTAGGTTAAGAGAAGTACTAATTTCTGTTCCCTATTCTTTCGCGACTATTCGCGGATACTCTCGGATAAAGTCATAAATCCCGTGGCGCCCATACGGTAAATTGATACTAAAACTCTAGATTACAAGCTCCGACTTTACTTGCAAGGTTATAAGAGGATGGAGATAGAATGCAAATTTGACAAATTTGAGAAACTAAACGCATCTGAAAGATAATTGTGACGACAAGAAGCAGGATTTGCAAATAATTGGCGAAATATGATATCTATACCGAGGCCGCTGCGCTGCGCTGACTGGCACAAGTCAGTTATTTAGTCAGTTATGGATGTGTGAATCGGATTGAAAATATTTATTTATGTCAAGTTAATAATGTGGAATGATGTTGAGAATAATAGCGGAATATAATATTACCGAGGCTGAATTACTAACCAAAGTTAAGAGTTATAAGTGTATACATGTAGAGCTATTATTAACTCTCTTAACTTAAAGAAGAGGAGAATGTATTTAGTGCAAGATGAGAGAGCAGATGGTTATGATTCGGGTTGAGTGTGCGTTAAATAATATAAAAATCCCAGTAGCGGTAGCAGTAGCGAGAAAAACATGCAACTGCTGCTAACTAATTCAAATTGTGTGTGTGTGTCACTCTTTTGTACACGTAAGCGCCTTTACCATAGTAACCCTGAGACAAGTCGATGAACTAAAGGAGAAACTGTTTTGCAACGAACGCAAAACGCAAGGACGTTACCTATTAAGCCATAGAAACTAAATGGAATTAAATCACACAGAGTCCCTGCCTCTCTCACTCGCGCATTCACTCCCTCTCATCCTCTCCTCAACAAGATTCACTCTCTACGCTATACATTCCCTCAAGAACAGCGAGACAAATAAACAGAGACGCTTGAGCGTAATAAGCGTAAGCGTAAAATATATAAGGAGTCAAGTTGTACGCATTCAAAGCTACCATGAGCGCAGCGTTAGAGACAACGCTCTTTTTACAAGCAATGTAACCTTAGGAATATAAGAAACAGGGAATTCAACACACATCTCCGCAAGCGTAAATGCTTAATGCAGGGAGCTAAATCCTTGAGAAGACATGAAATGCACTCGCTCTTCTCTGCGGCATAGAGAGCCATTACTAACTATAATTCAAACGAAATGTAACACACCTTCATTAATCTTGCTTGCCAAAGACACCTAGCGGATAAACTAACAACTAGCAACATCAAAGTTAAAGTTAATTCCGTTGATGAAAGTGAAAGGTAGTCAAATACATTATTCGCAATTTGCGAAGACTAGAAGTTCAAGAAAGTCACGAGTGGTGGCGCTCTGAATTGCAAGCGTCAAGTTACTATAACGTTATATTAGCTATAACGTATTGTCAGTATTCAGATTCGCCCTAAACTTGGTTACGAAAACGTAGGGTAGTGTCAGCGTTTTGAAACCATTCTCCAGTATGTTACTGTCATACCATTTTTAATTCTCTGCTTTAAGGAAAAATAACCCTTGAGAGGGAACCTTACTGTTTATCAAATTGTCTCGTTTCCTTCCTTCAAGCTACCGTTAATAGCTCATAGCTGGGTTAACGAGCGGCTTAAAAAATTGTCACACATGTGTCATTGTGTCACTGCCATCCCAATCGGCTAGTAACGATTAGCGACATCCCTGCTCCGGTAAGTCCAAACATCCTCAAGGCATACCTGCCACATTTTTGATATCCCCAATTTGGTACCTCAACCTGGGTAAAGTGCACCTGTCGCTGTGACTCCGATACCTTTAGCGTTAAGTTAGGTCAGTCTTTTGCAAACTATAAAATTAGCTTTTGTCTATTCAAGATTCCGTAGTGTCGTAACGGAATTGGAAAGTACATATAATAATTATCACCTTGGTAGTTAGCTTATAGAGTTTTGCAATTCCCTCCTCCCTTCCCTCAACTTCACAACTCTTTCCACACTTATTTAAGTGGGTGCCTAAATAAAGTTTCAATTAGCTTCCAAGGGAAGACATCAATGAACTAGGAAGGATGAAAATTGTCAAAGTGTCCTTGAGTTTGGCCCGAAGCTAAAAAACGTGTGAAGCAAATAGTCGGGATTGGCGCGAAACAGGTCACAGATTCGAATCGTCTCAAGCGCTCCTTTATTAGAGGACTTAAAGATCTGCCGCCATCACCGCCAAGCGCGTATCAAGACGCTTGGATTAAAATTACTATACATTCTCAATGAAATGTTGCTTGTAGTATGATACAAGATATGACTCTGCGGGATGCAAATTATATCCAAATCCAGGACCAAGCTCAGCAGGTGATGAACATGATGTAGAGCAATGTTCCAGACACCATCAAGACAAACAGAAACGGTTTTATGATTGATTGAAAAAAATTTCAACAATCTGCATATTCGCTAGGTCAGATCGTAACAAAAAATCAAAGCCCAATATGATTGACGAAAACTATCATATTTGCCTATCAAAGTAATCGCAGCTCTCAGTTACATTAGGGATGGGCTGTATTTACCGCCATTTTTCACACATACTCTTAAAACAATTTGGAGAGGAGGAGGAAGTCTCTTTGAGAACTATTTTGAGTCCGTTTTGGCTTTGTTGCAAGACTTGGACGTGTACTATGATACCAGGGACGAAATACGAGAGGATTTGCTAGTAGTGAAGGTGAGCCAAAAGCGTTGATCATGCATCGAATTAACTACGGATTTGCATTTAATCCCACGCTTTACGTTGTCTTATTTACAATCTCATGCAATATGAGAATTATTCTTTGATAAGCTAACAAGCGCCTACTCCTACTCTATAAGCAATTCAAAGAAGAAGACAAGAACCCCAAGGAGCAAAGAATGATGGAGCTCTCTTTCTCATATTAAAGATCTAAATAGATTTACAAGAAAAGGGCTGGGCCTTTGTGTACTTCCTGAAATTTCATTTGTTTTCCCTCAGCGTGAGCGCACTGACCTAATTAGTTTAAGACTGGGACTAAAGGTAACTGAACTTTGAATATATTGTTGTTAAAGTTATTGAATACAAACATTGTGCGCCTATTTATCCAATCATCTCGGCAGGCAGGAACAAACTCCAGCCCACCACTACCAGTCAGGTAAAGGTGCTAAAATTCAGCCCATCATCAAGTCACACAAAATTAGGCCATCTAACGCATACATCCTGCGCAGGATACAATCCCAAACTTGAATAGAGGAAATTGCTTTTGGAAACACCAAGATTATAGCGCCAAAATTTTAAGAATCTGTTTAAAGTTTAGGCGGCGGCAGTGACTGTAAGTTTTGTGCTGTGTGAAGTGGGAATCAGTGATCTCAGAAAGTGAAAGATGGTCTCAACGATGTTCTATCAGCTAAATAGTAAAATGCCTATTCAGTGATTTTACTCCCAATTTCATTTAGATTTATACTAAGTCATAGTAGCTAAAGACAACAATAGCTAAATACAAAATTACCGCCGTGCATTGTGTAGCTAAGAAACGAAATATTTAGAATTACAAAATGTATTTTAGACTTTTAATTCTGTAAATTTTAGAATTAAAAACGAACTTACACAGGCAGAGCATAGATAGCAGTTTGCTAAATGCTTTAAGGAATCTATGCTTACTAAACGATAACTAAACGAAATCATGAGCAGAAGAATGGCGAGGGAGGAAGACGACGCTTGATTTTGGTCACGTGATGATGAAAACGTTTTATTGCTCAGCATCTACAGCCTAGCATGAATGATCTGCTGAAAGTGGCATTCATTAGGTCTAGTTAATTTCCATAGCTTTTGAGTCCTGTAGCTAGCATCTGCTTCTATTCTTGTCGGTGCATGGTAGAAAATAGGCTTAGTAATTGCCGTGTTGGTGTAAAATGGATAAAGAAAGATGGATTAGCGCTGGTTACAAATTCAGTAGCTCGAGGGATTTATGCGTAAAATTTGGCATGGAAGTGCATTGAAACTTGTTCACGCTATTTAAATGGTCAACAACACCAAGTTTTTGTATGTCCTCCAAACGATTTTGTTATGTACGATTCATGCGTTTCCTTGATTACTACAAGTTTACATGTAGTTAAATAAACTAAACTTTCACTTACTGTTTCAGAAGCAGTAGCCCGTCAAGAATTAAATACTTAAAACTCACTGAAAAAATAGTACTAAAATAGTATTGACATTTTTCAACTACTTTAACCTATAGCCCATATAAAGTATAATAGACGGAGGATTTAAATGTAAATCATTCAAGGGTAACAACGTTAAGGTGAGGAGCAAGTCAGATGATGGGGAATTGCGACAACAATCAAAGCGTTTGACAGAGTTACTCCCAAATATTGGCTAGTCATCATCTTATGCGTTGGCTCAAAGAGCATTGTGTCGATGACCCAGACAGCTATGCAAATAGGCCAAATGATAAAGACAACGATTGATCAGTCAAGGAAGCTGCCAATAACCATTAATACCCGTTTGCAAGATAACCCATAAGATCATTATGCATAGACGCTGCATAACCATTATCCCATATTGGCTAGGTCAGGTAGGTCACATTTTTATCGGATCCAGTGACTGGACCAGTAATCGCTCAAGTTCCTAAATTCAGGCGGATAATCCAATTGCACTAAAGCGTTTGGCAAGTATACGTCATAATCCGATTAAGGCTGTTCCGTGAAGTCACGGGTGTACCACGCTTCTTTCCCCGAATTACCCGCTTTACTCGCCCCTTTCCTGGAAACTCACCCCTGTTTTGGAGCTTCCGTACCGCGACATTCATTCCTGCAATAGCTAGTACACATTTTTTCTGCTGTTCCCTCCGTGAAGTGGAGGCGGTAGCGATATTTCCAGATCGTTAACCAAAAATATTGAATTACTCATGAAGGAGTAGACCGTACCTTACGGATAGTTGTACACGTAAGAGTAACGCCCAAAATATGTTCCAGTTTTTCGGTACTGTAACCCAAATTTAGTAACCTTATCTCCTCATCTAATCTTTTACCCGGGAGTTTTCTAGGTCGGTTATTGCCCTGTCGCTTATAATACTGCTGCTAAAGTACATACGAGGACACGTTAAATCACGAAATAGTATTCATCATCCTCATCCGTCCCTTCTACTAAAACAAACGAGCGAAATCATTCATTTTGACACACAAGAAACATAAACATCTCTTAACCCTACCTAGTATCTACTCCTCCCACTCTCCGCGGGAGCCAAGTTTGAAATTGCATGTAATGAGTTCGTTTGGTCGCTCCCCGGGTATTTATGTTCTATAAAAATTGTCACAAAACAAAAGGTCTTATTGTTTCATTCATGGGAATGTGCGACAGCTAAAAGAAGCACATGCAGAGTGAAAAATATCTGAGTGACAGAATATCAAAACGAGAACGACAATTATTAATTACCCGGGTCATCCTGTGCAAACAGTAGAAAGATGCCAGCTTCGGAGGTTAATAGCACAATAGCCTTAAAGTATATTCCTACAAATTAGCGAAATTCTTCAACAAGTACTGGGACAAATTAAGATATTAATAGTACCATAGGAATTTATATAATTATTCAGAATAAGACAGCAGTTTTAATCTTCATGAGTCGATTAAATTAATCGTAACCACGCAGCCGAATCACGTACATTCGCGAATTTATGCAAACTCTCTGTAAATGTAAAATGCTTGTTTATCATTACAATCATTGGATGCAAAAAGAAGTTTTTGCAATTAATCTAGCCATTAAGCTACAGATAAAGATTAAATCTTGTTTACTCTTAAGCTCACAATGTTTAGGCTGATATAAGCTCGTACGCTTTTTATAATTCATACTATGTATCAAACTTTGCTAATTCACAAAGCACTTGAAACCCTCCATCTTCTTCCATATAATTCTTAGCTTTCAAAGATCATAATTGTAGGACAGGCTAAGAAGATGTAGAAAAGAAGAACATTTGGTGTTCAATAGATGCTGCGGTGAGTTATGAGACAAGAAGATGTTAAACATTTGGCCATTATCCGGAGCATAATTAAAATTGCAAACTTGTGTAAGATTTTCCCTAGGTTGGAGATCATACACGCTAATCTTAGCCTTTAAAACTATAGTGATAAAGAAGATGATTATACGGCTGTGACGATGATGGATATAGCTCGGCAGGATTTAAAGCAGAGTATTAATAGAAGAAGATGATGAAGAATAAATCTATATAGCTTGGCCGAAGATGAGTGAAGACTCCTTATAATGTTTCACAGTCGTGTGTAAGATATGGTGGTTATATTAAGCAAAACCATGGGCTCAATAATCATTTGCTGTGACAAATGCATAAAAGAAGAGAGAATCCATGAAATGTGGCAAGTGTTGTTCCTCAATACAGACTGACTGAATGTGCACGTCAATGAGGATGGAATGGATGAGTGGATGGATGGCTTTAAGAGATGAGGAGGGGGTGTGTACGTAAATAAAGGATTTGTAGTGTGAATCTGAAGGATTTTAGCTCTGGTAGTAGGATAAAGGTCGACGTCCTAAGGAACAAAACTAGGTCACGTTTCATTTCCATTTCTATAGAAGAGAAATATATAGAATGTCGCGCTCCTAGTCTGGCTTAAGTATACAAAAGCCTCAAGTGAGAAACTACGGAGAGCTTCTACTCTTTTACTAACTGCAAACTGTGTGAAAAGCTAGCGAAATACTGTAGTAAGAGCCAGCAGAACTACAGCTCTATAATAGAAGAATAACTCTTCGTCGTTCCTCTTCTAGTCGGGGCTCTCAAGTTAGCCAAGTGTGCTAAGTTGACTCACAGTTAGGTGGCCATCTGCACTACATGTAGGAGAGTCTAGGCCAGGCTAAAGCTGCTAAATATGTTGCAGTTGCCATTCTTATTTCTTGTGCTTCACTTGAGTTACGTAATCATTTACAAGGCCGGCCCTATAGCCTTTAGCCTAGCATTCTCAATTCCTCTTCTGACTTCTGAGTCTGACACTTTCAAGTTTTTATTTCCAATCCACACACTTGACATACTGATTGACACTTTATTTTCTTAAGTTTTGCAAATATTCTTAATTTAGGCTCATTTTTATTCAATCTCAGAGCAGGCTATATGTAGCCAACTCTCGTTTGGAAAAATGTATGAATTTAATGGGATTACTTACCTAGCGCATTCCGCAAAGATTTGAAACGGTCAGGAGAGGTTTTTCTTGGATGCGTCCGAAATCTGAAAATAAGAAAGGCAACAATGAAAATATTGAACTGTGGACCAAAACTTAACAACGTTACAATGTCAAATGTCAATAACGTCAGTCAGTACTAGAAAACAAGTAAGGACAGCTTTAGCAGATTTTGGCCGCTAGGGGCAGCACGAAAGTCTTATGAAGTGTCGATTACCGCCAGAGGGCCTTAGATGCAAAACATGCATAGTGCATTATAAGATATCATTGGACAACAAGTTATTTGTTACAGTAATTGACAAAACTTGACCGCTTCATGTTCTGTACTTCCGGTAAAGGTTATGAGCTGGAGAATCAAGACCATATGGTCAATTTAGGTTTGCCACTCTTAGCCAGCTTTAGTCATAGCCATGACTAAAGCTGGTGAAGGCATGAAGTATTGCAACCAGAAGGCAAAAAGGGCGGTTAGGAGAAGTTTAATTGCGAATCTAGAGCAGAGGACAAAAGCCTGCCTGAACCTGACACTTGTCCAGGCTGAGAAGCACATTCATCTCAATCATGCATGCGCTTGGTTATTGTGGCGTTTAGCGGATGACGTTATGGAGAGCGAGGGAATGCCCTAATTCAGGGTAATTCACACCACGACCTATTTTAGCCTCTTCCATCAACTTCTTTTTCATTGCTTACATAGCCGCAAACAGGTTTCCAGCCTCGTCGGCTCTTTTCATACAAACAAACTTGAATTGATTGAGATTTACGGGAGCATTGGTCCGTGTCCCAGAGGAGAATATTCCAGCACAAGATGTGAGTAAAATGCATTTGTCAGAAGTTGCACCATTGTTTATTCAAGGATCCACTTTGGGGAGTAAACATGCTGGGGAGATTGCAACTCTTTGATTGAAAAGTGCATCAAGGTATTGTGTTTGCCGAGGAGTTATTATTGAAAATAAGTGGGCTGCGAGTGTAAGCTATTTTCATCGCGGCACGTTCCGGAAATATACAATATTAATTGACCAGTGGCAAATAATGTAGCTTACGTACGTTAATTTATGTGTACAGAGCTAGGATGCATGATAGTACGATGATATAAACCAATCATTGTATTAAGGTCGATGCCATATCGCTTCGTGCGTCCCAATCCAGAAAAAGTAAATTAGTTTTCCAATTCAGATGCATAGGGTACTACTAGAATAGAAAATTGATTTTCCAAAGTAATGAGAATCATACTATGAAGCGATCAGATACGGATGGATTAATACCGGCAAATACTATCGTGTTAGCTTTTAATATCTGAAATGCACCGAGCATTGGGCAAATTATTTGAGAAAGTTGTACACAGATTTGATTCGGACCAATTTTCAAAAATATCTTCCCTTCAACCGCAAACTAATTTAATGCAACTTGCAGCAGCTAAGGGAAATCCAAGGCCGAATTGCTACAAAGAACCAAGAAGACATTTCGCGGACATGGAATAATAAATATGTAAATTTTCAAATCAGCCTTGTCTTGCCATCATGATTATGTTCCGTGATCTCAATCTTAATCCAGATCAGCAAAGAAGTTGATCTGTTTTCAGTAAGCGGAATAGGAAGGCAGAGAGAGATCGTCCAGATTTCCTGAGGTCAAGAGAGAAGAATAAGTTGATAAGAAGCGGAGGAGGGATTTATTTGCCTATGAACATAGCAAAAAGTTTAACGTAGTATTATTTTTCGCGTACATAAATCTGCCCCAAATAGATTGCAAATCTTGGATAGCTAATATTGCTACTGCTATCTATAAACCTCCCTTAAAGCTTGATTGGGGAAGAGACTTAACTGAGTGATGCGTGAGTATGAGTGCAAAAATATTATCATGTTTCATGTGTAAATGAATCGCGAATCTAGTTCACCAATAATGTATCCTCCAGTCCTAGAGAAAGTGGAGGATGTTAGGACTGGTGCTTCTAAATCTCGCGTATTTAGCTAATGCTGCTAGTGATAGGTCAAGATGAAGCAAGAGTTTTTCAGTTACAAGAGTATTTAAGATGAATCGGGAGCAAAAGATAGCAACGAATAGGGCATGTAGTCTGTGACAATCTTGTTTGGCTAATGCTAGAATAGCAAAGTTAACTCTGTGAAACGGCTAATCCGAATAGATTTAATTTTTTTTCAGCCCTTATGGTTGAAGCAATAATTACTAAATGTGCCACATAATAATTGCTTGTTTTCAAGCTCATTCCAGTATAAAGTTTCCCTACAAGAATAGATGCAGAAATATCAAGTAGCCTAGTAGCACTTGTCTAAATTCATGCCATGAGACATGACTGATGTTCAAGATTGAGAAGATGTGGATTTTTTCCCACAATGAACCACTTGGTAAGATGTTGATTTGTATTACAATACTATTAGGATGAGAAGCTGGATGAACCGCAAGCAAAGATTGAAAAATAAATGAGGGCATGGAATGCGAATAGTTTTTCTGCAAACTCAAGAAAGAAGATGTGGTTCACGTCCAAGATTTTTGGCAACAAAATACATGTTCTCTCTTGGGAGAACCGCAATTCTAGATCAGACCTATCTTAGACAACATTTCCTGACTTTTTAGACAATCTGGCTTCGCAACGAAAACAAACCCGGTAGGCTTGCCGGTGCTGGTGTTCAATGTTATCTAAAAGTTTCAAGAAAAAGTCATGCCGGGCCTATGGGACTTTCAAAATTCGTTTAGTTTTGGACATTTTGTAAACTAAATCTTTCTGAACGAATACTGAGTAACAGATCTGATACTATCAAACTGATAGAGTAACAGCTGGAATCGCCTCAAGCAATCCTCTAGTCTTGACAAGCTCATACTTTCCTGCTACAAAAGACTGATAGAACATTTAAATGACTTTACAATCATACTTTTTCAAAGACCTAAGCTTTAGAAATGACCTTTAAGGAGCTAACCAAAAACCTGCTGGGTTCAAACGGTAACATCTGTTAGAATTCGTCTAATCTATTTTGTAGCTAAAACCAGAATACGACTAGAAAGCTGAATTTTGAAGTTGAAGGCCCTGATAGCAATTACAGGAAGAATTATAGCTCATTTGACACTGATTTCCCTAGCTTGTGAACTTTTGAATCTAAGCAGAAGACCTTCAGATCGCGTATACAAAGAAGTAACAGAAGGATAGGGATGAGTAGCAGGAGACCGGTATTGAATTTATGTTTTCTAAATATATATATTTTCAATATGAGGAATATTTAATGCCCTCTGTTAAGAGCTAACTGTACGTGAAAAGAGGAGGTGCTTGGAGGAGTGTAACAAGTTTAAATTAGGACCAACTCCGCCCTCGGGTAATAATGATTGGACTGGAGGGATTATTTCTTCAGTTGAATTCTTGCGAGTATCCAGAGTCTTCTGGATACTCACAAGATACAGAGAAACACAGACGAGGAGCCAGCAACTGAGGGAGCTATAACGGGATCTTTGAATGACCTAAATTCGGAACAAGTTGTCCAGAAGAGAATGGAATCACCTCCCTCCTCTTCTCATCCTTGTTATATTTACCCTGTATTCGCCTCTCTGGAATGTACAAGAGAGAATCTAATAAAGGAACCCGGAGCTGAAACGATCAAACCTTGGACTGATGTAATTCTTGGAACTAATAATGATTCTCCAAGTTACAGCCTTAGCTTCCAGCATCTACAACAGCTTAACAGTTTTTGTAGCAGTTCAAGATTCCAGCATGTAGCCAAAGGCTACATGCTATTAACTTTGATATCATAAAATCCGTTTCAACCGACCTCACATCAAGATGATGACGGTTTAAAACAGTTGTACAAGAATCCGGAGGTGGTCAGTTACAGTAGTTGCCAGCTATGCTGTAACTGAAACCTGGAGAATGATTTATAACGAAAGGGATAGCCGTTTTAGCATCAAGGCTACTCAAGGGCCGGATGACGGAAGGCCCTGTTATTCTCCAGCGCAGATGAAATGTAATTTCAAGTGTAGGCCAGGGACATGAAAAATATTATAGAGGGGGAGATCCTTATTATTTTACAGTCCTCAAACAAAGGGTTCTTGTCCAGGTCCGGCTCCTTGGACTCTTGGACACTCGCACTCTTCAAGGCCTTGAAGTTGGAATGTGTACTTGGCTTATAAGGACTGCTGTGGACAGTTTGGAGAATTCCCTTAAAGGGTTATACGAACGGAATGAAAAGGTAGGTCAAGTACTTATCAGCCCTCATCATTCAAAGGGGCAACAATAATTTAAAGCCATCCGTTCCAGCTTCAGGGATGGTGTGGAAGCCTTGGAAGTTTTTTATGTATCCAATTCATTGGAAATCTTCACTCTGGAAACTTTTCACACGCACACTACAAAGGATTCAATCATCGCATCCTCTAACACCAAACACCCTGTGATAATCATATGAAATTGTAAAGCAACCCGCAGCAATAACTGAAAAACTTATTGCATCACTTCCAGGAACTGCAACAGAATCTGGAACAGGGTCTCTTTGTTGGCAGTACTTTTCCACCTTTTATTTATTTCTAAATTCCGCTACATCCTGGAACTGGAACAGAATGAAGCGTTACGGTAGATTCGTTGAAGCCCTAGCGCTATTGTTAACTATATGTCTGCTGTAGGTGTCGGTGAATCAGTAGGTGGTTTTTTGATACTAAGGACAATTTATTAATTGACAAGAACATGAAGAACGCACCGTTGGTAGATTAGTGTCGGTTTGCCAGATAATTGAAAACCTAGATGTTAAAGTCGGGACATTTGAGCCGCTGGAGAAACCGAAACGCTTGAAATTTATGAAACTCTGCATGCAGTCCTAAAGTGTGGAGACAGTTCCAGAAATTTTAATTCTGGACAATCTTCTACCAGTCTTTGTTACAGAATATTATTGTCACCCTTTGCTACGTCTGTCTTGGATGAAGCTAGACTAACAAAAAATCTAGCAGAAATCGTGTTTACAGAAAATAGCTAGAAAAAGCCAAGCAGGCTGGTGGGTTAACTTGAGCTTGAAAAACAATACAGAGATTTAAGGGTATCGGATGCAGATTAGTAAATCAGAAGATAGACGGAGGAGTAGTGGGCTGCGAAAAAATTATTCTGATGAAGATGAAGATGCACGAGCTGTAAATGTGCTATTTGAGGAAGATTTCAGATTTTTTTAGATTTATTTTGCAAAATTATAAGCGCGCAAGATATGTGCAGCTTGACATGTAAAATTGTGCATTATATTTGCGAGCGGTGAGCTTTTAATGCCCTGTCTACGGCTCTATGCAGAATGAAGACCCACGTAGAAGAGCGATATACCTACTATGAGATGAATACAAGAGCATCTTTTGATGACGAAGAGGAGGAGATGAAGTGAAACTGAAAAAAAAGGTTCAACGCCATTATGACACACTTTCACTCGCACTTGGGGCTTTGACTCCCACAGACTAACTCAATCAAGAGAGTATTCAAGAGCTTTGCATCAACACTCTTGACTGCATGAGTAAAGGTAAAGGGAGGAGAAGGAGAACGCTCCTCACGCTCCCTAGGAGCGACTCAGGAAACTGCAAGTCTCCGACCAACTACAGCTACCACAACATTTATTGAAGAGATGAAAGAAGGGAAGAAGGAAGAAATGCCTTTGTCGTGTCTGTGGTGTATTTTCAATTAAAAGTTGATGCGCGCTGCGCTTTTCTAACAGAGCGGCTGCAATATTTTAGCAGGCAGAGGATTGCAACTCAAAATTTCTTTGAAAAAACCCATCGTCAAGTCAAGTGTCTTATGTTACTTGTCAGACTCAGGCGGATTTAGAAGACGGAAGGGCATAGAAATCTTCGATGATTGACAGCCATTGCAAACAAGTGGTGCATCTTGAATTCGAATTATCGCTAAAATTCTACAGAATCCTTTCAGAGAAAAGAAATGTACTTCCGCAGATACATAATGTATATTTTTCAGTATTATTGACTGCAATTTTTTGTATTTTTAGTAGGAATTCATTCTGTAGGAGACTTGAAAAGCTTTGAAATGTATATATGCACAATGCTGTAAGGTTTCTTTGAATTTTTTAAAATTCCAGCTTAGATTTTGAAACTTGAAGAAGAAAAACGTTGAAACCTTTAAATTTCCGAAACATTGAGTCACAAACTAACCTCGACATCCTAAGAACACGGATTCCAACACGACAATAACAACGTGAGGAGCAGATTCTCTAAAAGCACGTGGAATTACACGGGTACCGCACCATTGCGGAACTCATGGAAATCGTATTATTTCTTCTTCCAGGAGGCAAGTAGCTATGGAGCTCATGTTTCTTAAATATTAATGGCCAATTGATGGCAAAGGGGAATATGGAATCCAAGAAAGATAACCCGGATGCCATAGCTACCGCCGCATAGTACTGCATATGCTAGCTAGAATGAAACAAATTCAAAGTGCTGTACTGAAATTTTCGCGAAAATAAAAGCTTGCAATTATTTCCTCTGGAGGGCGCAATCAAATACTGTTTGCTTAATTGCATTAATTAAATAACCACGCACAACTCAATTAATTTGAAGTAGATAATATTGTATGAACCCACGGGAATGAATCAATATAAACTACTGCAAAACAACAGCAATGAAGCAATCCTTCGCCTATATCTAAGGTTTCTCCCTATTACAGTCTGCTGTAAATTCAGTCAGTCACGCAGCAACGAAGCAGAAATGATGGTGATAATGAGTAAAGCCCCTGGTGAGGATGACCAAGTGTTGGTATTTATTCAAGCTGATTAAGGCGGATTAATTTCAGTGTGTTCTCTGGTTATAGAAAGCATATTTTGCAGCTTGCCTCTATTCTGCCTATCAAGTGAATCAAGTCAGGGCAAAAAAACCCTAGGAAGGATTTTTGTGGTTACTCCAGCAACTACAGCTGCTATAATGACCGTCGCCAATAAAATAATTAAGTAAACATAAATCGAAAATGTTTTTTAAAAATTGTTTGCATTTCTAACTTGAATATCTTCGTTTGTTTCTACACGCTCCAAAGTTTTTCACGTGGTTTGCCTGCTTTAGGAACTATACGTCTTCAACAAGCTGAGCGAGAAATGCTAAACCAAAGAAGAGAACCAAAGGTTTTTGAACCCTCATTTTTATGCCCTATAAATATTGTTGTCTTGAACTATATGAAAGTTGACAAGTAGCATTGATTACACCAAACACGGGTTTACCACTCTTTCTTCCCAGCTTCTGGCATCATACGACTTGCTTTGTTATAGGAAGCTGTTAGTGATGGTGATGCATGTACAAGAAGCCTCCTGTTCATATTTTGCTTAATTTTCCAAGCACAGCGGTTAAACACGGAAAAGGTTCTTGTTCTTATCCCCCACATATCAGCAATAGTATCAGCACTTTTGATAAAAGCCTTAAGCTCTTTCAGCTTATCAGAAATGTATCAATCACTGCATTACATCATCACACCAGAAGCAGCATCACCACGCCTCAGCCCTCCATCGAAACAATAGCCAAGAACATTACTAAAAATAGCGCTCTGATTTCACTAGGTCTGAGCAGTTTCTAGGAAATAATCGCATAAACTATACATTTTGATCTTAATTAATGGCTATTCTATGATGAGAATCTCACTTCATAACTTAATTGGAGCTTGTTGTGTGGGATCGTGCTTTTGTGCTGTATGGGAGTTGCACGTGGTTGGGGCTGGGATACTAATTTATGATAATTGCCTGAGAAGTGCAATAAGAGAGTCGTACGTATTTAGAGCAAAATTTTATAAAAGTGTGCGAAAATTGATAGGTGCTTGAACTAGATGGTAGCATTGTAAAATACATATTCACATTAGATGCCGGTCTTCAGGTAAATAATTATTTTAATTGTGTAGCACGTCCTACTACAGTTTGCCCTTACTGTAAGTACCGTTAGGAGCATAATTCTGGGACGGGTGTGAAAAGTGTAAGTGACTTTACTCAACACCAAGCAAACCAAGCAACCGCTGCTACTGATAAGTCTGTAAAAGGTAGTGTAAAGTCAGTTATAGAGACAGTTTGCCATTGGAAGGTAAGTTGATGTGAATGAACTCAGGACGATACACCTTTGCTTGATGAAGCTCAACAATGAGGTAGGAAGGAAGGGAGGTGTAGTTAGTAGGTCTGTAGAGAAAAAGACGCTGCGGGATTTGGTTTAATGACTGACTGACTGAGTGCGGCTGGCTGGCTGCATCTCCTATCATCAGAGAGCATTGACTTGACACAGGATGAGAGGAAAGGTAAGTGAGTGAAGTGCATTCAACGCTTGTGATCCCTTCACTTTCTTCCAAACGCTGATTCTCTTGTATATGTGAAGCGATAGCGAGGGAGCGTCCCTAATATCAGGTATATGCAACCCAAGCGCCACGGTAAAAGTAAATGCACGTGGAATTCAATGAGCTTGCTTCTGCGTACGCCTTTGGGCGCAGCGTTCTTGCTGATTATTTGCAGATCTCAAAAGAGAATTAGCGAGGGAAAAGTGGAAAATTAGAGTGCGGTAAAACAGGGTTTAATCCGCGTATCGTATTTTGCTTGATGCATATCTGTACCACGATTTAGTTGAAAAAGTCGTGGGAATTCACACGAGCTTTTAGCGTGCAGTGTTGTTCATGTATTTAATAGCGTGATGTATCCAACTGAGATGTATGTTGGATGCAAACGCTGCAGCGTTTTGCTTAAAAGTGTGCATCAGCGTTTAGATTACAGCTTGTAAGGGTCATAGACACTTGTGAGAATGGTCTATTTGGGAAGATAGGTTCTGTACTGTACTGTGATTGCAAGTGTTGATTAATAGTTATTTTGAAAAATGTCAGCCATACACAAGTACAGCTGATTTGTGTATTTAAATGCCATAGCTATAGAGTGTATTTGAGATTAGCTACTGCAACTATTTAAAGGTACTCAAGTCCTTGGTTAATACAAGCGACTAATAAGATTTGCGTAGGAGGGCAGCAAAATAATAGATGAAACATTTGCAAACAGAGGATGATTGAGATAATTTAAATTTTTTACTACTTCCGGAAACATTCTTTAATGCAAGCCCTGCCAATTTCCTGTGCATTATAATCAACGCAAATATTTAATAAGCTTGCATTATTCTCTTGTCGAGTTGATAAAAGTGATTAGTTGCAATTAACTCGTATTAAATTTAAGAGCATAAAATAACAAAGGAATGCACAATTTTGCGATAAAACTGTGATAAAGTGAGAAGTTCTACACATTGGTGAGGAGATTATACAAATTAAACAAGCACACATGCTTAATTATCAATTCATCTCCTGGCTTATAATTAGCTGCTGACAAGACATGAATAATTTCATCAACGCCACCTAGTATGCTTTAGTACTCTGCTTGGTGAGGCAAGGCACCCGGGTATTGAGGTATTGCGGTCAGAGGTGAAGTCGTTGAAGAGTAGGTAAAATTGGCAAAACCGCAATCAGATACACACAGAATCCTAAAGAGTTTTCCGCTCCTCTTATTAGCTAATATTGCTCTCTTGTGGCTTGGCTGTCCTAGTTTGAGCTAGAGACAGGTTAGGCATGCAAAACACGGAATGTGCTCTTCTTCTCATCTCTCCATACTGATTTATTTAAATATACCGGCAAGATGCAAAACAAAAAACCATCCCGTTCCAGCACAAGTCTTCTAAAGAAGCATCAAACACAGTTTGCAAAGAAGCTCCAAAGCCAGCGCCACTCTGTCGACGCTATCATCAACTCTTATGATGATGATATCAGTAAAAAACTAATAATGCTTTTCTGATATTAGAAATCAGGAAACTAGGCTAAAACCCAGTTGGTTCGTTGGCACAAATGGATGATGGAGAAGATGTGGCAAGAATGGCTTATGGTTTGTGGGTAAAAGCCAGGAGTGAAAGGAGGAGAAGATAGAAAAAGCTAGAATCTCATCTCCTGGATGAATGGAAAGACCTTGGAAGAGTACATTGCCATTTGCCCTACAAAGAGTTTATTTAAAAAATCCCCTATATTTGCTCCGAACATGGACAGAGAAAAGGCAGACTTTGCACACACAGAGGATATAGCAAGTCGGCCTGGCGAGCGTAATGAATGCTTTTACTCATAAACCTATCGTGGCTGTACATTGTATATAAACAGAGGCATGTGAACTAGGTGAGGAGTGACGTATTGTTCCATCAATTATGAAACACTGTGGTTGGAAAGAACTGTATAGACGTCGAGCCGCGTATAGCTATATACGGAGAAAACCGAATTCGGTCAAAGCGAACTCTTTTTAGGTCACCGCAAACACAACAGAGTTTTCCCGGGTAAAGCTGGTAGCTTTCTCTCATGCTTTAAGACCGACAAAGCCTGGCGGATATAAACTGTATCGCACTGATATTATCTTGAGCTTATGGTGAATGCTCGGGTTGAAGAGAAATATCTATAGAGCCAAATGTAATTTAAGTGTCGTGAGATTTACCATTGTTTACCAAGCGTCCGACAAAAGTTTCCAGAAGCTTCTACTGTTTGATGCTGTTCAAACTGTTTCTATTTGATCTGCTCCAGCTGGCTACTGTCAACTATTCGTAAGCTTTCACCAAAAGCTGGTGGCACCAAAACCCGTCTTGTATGATTGAGAGGAAGCGATTTTGCCGGCAACAGCTTAATTATTACAGGTGAAAATACTTCCTTAATTAATTGCACTGGAGTTTTGTAGGTTGCAATTATATTGCAAGGCAAAAGTGTGCTAATCCAGTCCCAGAACCAGGAGATGCGGTTCATGGAGAACTGGAGGTCGTTGTTCCAGTTTTTTGGGGAGGGGTGCTTTGTCCCGTATTGAATTCTTGCGATTAATTGCTGATGTGCAGTAAGAAAATTTCTACACACAGACAGGTGTAATTAGCACATGAATATTGATTTCGTTCTGAAGAAGGATGCAGTATGTTGAATCAAATATTGTCTGCAGGTCATTTTATTTCTATATATGTGATCTTTTCTGGTAAAATAGCCAAATTTTTCAGAATTTTTGGAGTTATGACTCATTCAAGACTGGAGATAACTTTAAAGAAAACTAGACTTAATCTTCTAAATCTGTAAATTGTTCAGACTTGCAGTGGAAAGAAAACTTTAAAATTCTGACTTTTGAATCCAGCTCAACCCGAAGGACCAGCCTGAGGAATGCCAAATTGCTATGAATCGATCCCGGAAATCATTACGGTTCTACAAACCAGAAACCTTATCCTTCAAAGAAGTAATGTGCTTTGCCAACGCCCATTTACAGTTAATGCAAACCGTAAGTTTGCGAATTCGCAACTGCTTGAAATTACGAATCATTCAAGAATGGATGAATGGATTTAATCGCAAACATAAGAATCAAAGTGAATGTCAGTTTCGATTGAGAATTCGGACAACCTACAGTCAATCCAATACGGTGACAGTTTTGCAAGCCCAAACCCAAAGGAAGGTAAGCAGAACGTAGAAGTGACAAGGCATCTGGTGAGGATAGATTTAATTAATCCTTTAATTTCATTTAAGCAATCATGCCATCAGGCTATTTGGATGCTTCAAACTTCAAACTGGGAAACCAATGAACAGCTTGGTGTCGGTGCTTAAGTTCAGCATTCAAACCCACTTCCCGGAAGTAACCTTCCTGGTAATCTATAACCAACTGCTACTTGGTTCCAAAGTGGTTTCCAGAACTTTCAAATAAATGTATGTACGTATAGTTTGCAAAAAAAGGCTTGAAAAAGAGATTGACAGACAAACTGGAAAACATGGTTTAAATTGCACTACACAACAAAGAGATACTATACCTTCCACTCATACTATATATTTCCTATTGGACGTAACCTGCCTGCACATTTAAGCAGCTATCAGCTATAAATTGTGCACTGTCTACGCATATAAAGTCTGGCTATGGGACGTACGTTTATACTTGCATTGCATTAAAATTCCATGAAGCGCGAGTGAACTGCAGACTAGTGTCTGGAAATCGCCGAATAAATCGATACGGTGTGACTTTGAATTCCAGCCAAGAAATGAATAGGTATAATCATCACTGTTAAAAGCAAGGTCAAATAAACCGGGAACTTCAATTCGGACCGGATTACTCCAGTATTTGAAGAGCAGTTAGCGTAAAGCGGAAATAGTGCTTAGCCGGCTGTGATTCGCTCTAAATCATATCTTTGTACGATATTCAGACATAAAAATACTGCGAATTGCAGACAGCACTTGTAATTGATTCAGCCGCTGAAGCTATTTTACAAAGCAGATCTGCGTGTTCTAATGCTTGTAGAATATACAGCGCTAGTTTTGAATCGCAATTTTTCTACTTATAATGCCAAATAATTTTGAAGCATACAAAACATATTCGCAAACTCCAGAATACAATTGCAGACGAATGACAATACTGGGTCTGCATGTATCATTTTTTTACAAGAGCGCAGCAGCTGTTTGTACATATTTCAGGAACACATTTGAAGAGGGTGAGCTAATGAAATTCAAACTTGCCCGTTACACAGCGAAGCTTTGCAGAAACAGAAACCAGGTTTAACACTTTTCATAACGGGACTTGTCGCCATATGGAAGGCTATGGGGAAATGTAATTTGTTATTTTCTCCTGAGCAATGAGTGACACACTAGTAGTGTGTCACTACAGTACAGCCAAGCCATACATAGGTACACCACATCTGCTACGCGAAAAGGATGACGCTTTTTTTAAAGAAGTGAATGAACTTAAAATGACACGATTTCACTTCCGACCATTGTTATTCTTCCAAGGGACTAAATGTAGAAAGGATACAGATTAAGCTTGAAGCGAGGATTTGAGGATGCACTCTTATCCACCCCATCTTCTTATTTTTCTGCAGTTAGCTTATTGCAGATTAGTTCTGGTTAAAGAAAGGAGTCAAAGGCTTGTTTAGCCTCTGCGCTCAATTCTGTAGCTTTGTCGGCAATAAAAGGACAAAAATAGCTTAGAATGTATCACCCACCCGCGCAGCGCAGTATGCCCAGGAATTTAAACTGTCTTAGGCAAGCTAAAAGCGCTAGAAAAAGAGCGCAGCGTGCCGGTAGAAGCTATATAAAATCGTGAGTGTGGAGTAAGTCGAAATGCACATTGAGAGAATTCAATATGCAATTTGGCTCATTGTTGGTTCGTCAACCCCGCCTACGCTTTCTGCTATACTACTGCTACTGTGCCACTAGTTCATTGCCTCCATTATTATAAATTAGTTGTCATGGAAAATAATGGAAGGGAAAATCCCTGTGTTCAAAAGAATGCAATGTTGTACACACACAGCGAAATGGAAATGCCTCCCTTTCTTAGCACGGCTAAAAACGCGGTTGTTCGCTGCTACCGGCATAATTATCCTAACTCTCTGACTGAGACACTGTTTCAGAAGCGTCAGTTTAAGCGTCCGTTTCTCTTTTATTCCGTAGTTTCTACACCTCGCTGAAGTAACTGTTCGCTCTGACTCTGTTTGACAAGTTACTAAATCTCCAAGTCATTGAGCGGTAAATTCGTTAATTCACATAAAATAATATAAATTAGCAACTTATATTTAACGGTGTTCTCAGAAATTGAAACCACGGGAAATGGATCCCGTCCTCGTGTTTCCACAGTCATGAAGCATTATTGTAAAATAATTTAATGAGACACTGGGATTTCTTTGAAAAAGAATCCGTCTTGGGAATTTGAACGGCAGCGGCAGGTTTTGCATTTTGCATACAAGTGATTTTACTGACAATGAGAAACAATTTGTAATTTAATTCTTGCTCTGGTGACATAGTAGCATAGGACCGGTGACTGGCGTGCATTTAGGGCTGCAGTTTGAAAAACTTTCATGACTAATAATGATTCTGCTAAGAATTCAACAATGCAAATTAGTCTGGAAGCAATTAATCATCCCGAGAACTTTAGCACTAGGTGGATTTAAACAGCAACAATTATTTGCAATAGAGTGTTAGGAAAAATGAGAGAGAATCCTTTTATTGTTGTCATTCACACGTGTGACAAGTATTAAAAGCGCGACGGCTACAGCACATGCTACAGCGCAAACGCTTTTTGTGTTTTCAAAGAATGAAAAATGTTCTTGCACTTTCACAAGGCACAGCCAAAGCGCTGTCTTAGTTTGTTTATTGATGACAATAGACTCGTTCTTTTCTTGAAGCAAAAAACCATGTTGTTGGATGAGCAAGCTTTAGCATTTCAAGCCTTTTATAATCCTAAGTGCAGCGTAAATTCCTAAGCATTATCCTCTAGTAATTGTGGCATACTATTCTAATAAATGAATTGTTCAATTCAAGAGCAATCTACAGACTTTGCTTAAGATATTGAAAAATGCCTAAGTTTGTTATTTAGACAATAAATATCCTCACGTGATTTTTTAATTGAGTTCTAGCCAATAGAGCCAGATTCAAGCAGACGTAGACACAGCATGAAAAATATACATCCCGAATGGCTTGAGCTTACAGCGTTGCAGCGTTCAAAGCATATAGCTCTATATACCATAGCACTGAACAACATTGAACAAGTAAAGCAGTTTACAACTTGATTCACACGTTTTTTATACCAGCAAGCGAAAGAATCGCTCACGCTTGCAATTGTGAAATAATTTCAGTTTCAGGAAGTAAAACTTGGCTCTTTTTAACTGTGCTGCTCAGTCAACGGCTCTGCAAAAGCAGCTATTTATAAAGTATTTTTTCCAATGCCCCTTCTTATTTCCATCCCCGCCTTTAAAGCTAACGATAATACTAAATTCATGAAGCGGGAAGGATAAATATTTAAATTGATTAAATTCAAGAGCAATGACTTCCAATTTTTACATTTGAATAATCATATAAAATCCAAGTCCAGACATAATTTAGCATTCATAGTCTGCTGTTATCTGTTATATGTCTGTAGTTATTGTGCCGAGGCCCAGGACCTTAGAACACTGTCATCTCTTCTCACATTTCCCCTACGACATTTTGTCTTTCTGCGTATGCGTGCGTGTGTCTGCGGATGCGTGGATTTTGATTGATGGAGTGGCATAAGGCTGTAATTGAATTCGCGGAAATTAAATCTACCACAGTTCCTGGTACTATCAAATTATAGTCAGAGTTAATTCAACCAAGAGCAGTCAAAGCCACCAGTATCCAGAAGAATGGTAGAGAAAAATTTTAAAATTTGAATACGCACAACCATGTCTTCCGTCTTTCGCTACTCACTCTTACGTTCAGCTACAAAAGCCAAGCAGCTTCTCATAAATTTCAGCTCTTTCCGAGTTGTCTGACTTTAGAGTATGCCAATGCTGAAAATGTAAAACATATGTTCAGCAGCAGAAGAGAGTGAAAAAGAGTAGATAATTGACATATTCTCAAGAGACAAGAGATATGAAACATATTAGCATAATGATGACGACTCTCTCGTAATTTAGTAGCAACAACAATATGCATATATGCATTGCGCTACGCGCTCCAATCCAGCTTGTGCCGTCTAAAACCCCTGTCAATACATGTGATACTATAGACAATTTATAGAAGCATGGCAAAGCGCCTAGCTTTAGTAAAAATACATATAAAAATTCACTCCATGTGAAAGAGCGTATTCGAAAACCCCAAAAACACTGGAACGATAGTTTTTGCACCGCCCCTCCCCCCTCCCCCTCCCTTAACGGTTATGATACTTTACTTAACTTGCCTAAGTTCGTATGAGAAAACCGGTAGGCCGAATTTTTTGAAACTTTGCATACTGCTAAAGAAATGCATAATCTCAACTTCGAATTCACAGTTTTTCGAAAACTTACCGCAAACGCTCGCAATCAATTTTTGAATATTATGCATCAGATACTGCCTTGTAGATGCCCTGCGCCTTGGATAACATGCATTTACTTGCAAATAATATTCAAAAATTGATTACGAGCGTTTCCGGTAAGTTTTCGAAAAACTGTGAATTTGAAGTTGAGATTATGCATTTCTTTAGCAGTATGCAAAGTTTCAAAAAATTCGGCCTACCGGTTTTCTCATACGAACTTAGGCAAGTTAAGTAAAGTATCATAACCGTTAAGGGAGGGGGAGGGGGAATTCTATCATCTACAGTAGAAAAGCGTAGGGGTCAATGGCACGAAGACAGAAGGAGGTAGTTGTGGAATGCATTTCCCATGATTTTATCCCGCGAATAGAATCAAGAGAAGAGGAGAAGAGAGAAATGTAAACAGAAGATTTCTCTCATAGAGAGAATGCTTTACTCCATGCAATATCTCTCCAAGGGATATTTTACCCTGGCATATAGCTCATTTCCTCGTAGCTCCTCGTAGAACTAGAAATGAGAAAAACTATATGACGAGAAATGTGCGACTGCGTCTCTTCTTTAGAAGCGTACATGTGTGCGATTCTTCTTCTGCAGAACAGAGCATCCGCAGCGACAGAACACGACCACAAATATCCTAAAGGAACTTGCAGACTGAAAACTTGTCTACTACAATATTCCCAGCATATATTATTTGTCTAATATCAGTTCATTTTGTGGTCCAATGGATTTCAAAGTATGTTTTCTAGAATTAACCTAACCTCGAATGAGGAAGTGACTTAAAGAATTACCATTAAGGAACAACCCTTTGCAGCACATTGTAACAGCAGGAGCCCATGGCAAAGGGTTTATCAGTAGCAGAAAATATATCCTAGATGTCCACTATGTCGCTTCAAAAGAACATGATTCAAGTTTCTCTGAATCCCAATGTTTTACTTCCTAAAATAGCTTTATAATTTGTTATAAATAAATACAAGAAGCGATTAAGCGATAGGAAATCTCCAGAAATTTTGAAGAATGCAAGCAGTACAATGGAGTAATTAGTCATTGCCGTTGTAACTCTACGACGCAGCGCCCTCTGGTTTTCAAGTTCATCCCAATTGCTTTACTTATCTGCTAATGCATCCTCCTACGACGTTGTTATGTAAGGTTAAATGACCGATTAGAAGAACTGACACTATAATTGCAACAGGAAGCATTGGAAAAAAAATTAATCTCTAAAATTAAATTAATTCTTTGGAATAAAATGAAATTCAAATTTCAAATCTCTGCGTACTAGTTCCGTTCCTAAATATTAAGCTAGAGAAGGAACGTGGAGAAGTTTGCTGCTCTTAAGGAGAAAAAATCCATAAGGAAGTAAAAGATGATACGAGATGCTTTGATGCCAGTCAGTGTCGTACTTAAGTACTTGACTTCTCTATCTCTCTCGAGTTTGTAACTTATGTTACTGATTTCATAGGGTGACGAACAAGTTAACTCATCCTGAGGAATGAACTTGATATAGAGTTCATGTTGACAATACGGAATGATGTGATGACTGGAATACTTTTCTAGCTTATGTTAAATATAGTCCTGGTGGGTCGTCAAACGTTCGTGTCTTTTACAACACGAACGACAGAGGATCAAGCAATGCGGTAAAACCCTCTCCGGCTTCCTATTTCCCGCAAACAAACCTCGCTTTGACGTTAAGCTTATGTTATGTGGTTTGGCTGTACATACCGTATAACTGCATCATTAGTTGAGTATTAAACCAAGCTCTTAGAGAAGCTGAAGCTTATGTTTTACGTATTAAAGTTAATATAAGATTGTATGAGTAATGGAGAATGAGATTCATTAAAGTGCAATGTACTCCTAGGGATTTTTTCAAAAGGATTCACAATCTTGCTGACATTGACTGTGCTTTTAGAAATTAGATTACTCATGACATGAGGACGAATAGCTCTTTTGTCTTTGGAACTGTTAATCTGGAGAAGTGGTTTAAAATTTTCCAATATCTTTTTGTACTCAAAAGAGGAATGAATAATTACAATCCTTTGTTTTCCACCAGTTCATAACTCTATTAGTTTTGAAGAAAGAATTTCGAATTGATTATTAGAAAAATGCTTGAAATTTCAAAACTCTTTGCCGCCAAACAAACTGGAAATTAATGTTTAAGGAATGAAAACCGTAGAAAGTATGGAGAGCAAAAGGACAGGGTGACAGAGACAGAACCTGCAAGACGAAGAAGGTGCAATGGCATTTTAGTCTGTTGAACTTTCTAAAAATATTCTTTCACTATTCCGTCTTCTCTCCTAGGAGAGTAGATGCACACAAGGGATTTTTAAACTTTCCTCCCTACAAACATTTTCTTCCTTCTTATAAAATCCTATTCAACATCAATCTACTACAGGGAGGATTTTTTCAATGCACACTCACGCAAGCATGTCATCGTCGTCTTCTTGAATACTATCGTCCTGAGGTACAGGGTTTTAAAATCTTGACAAAGAAGGGTGGCAACCGGAATGAAATTCTTCCTTCCTACACAGTCATCTGAGTTTTTTAAAAATATTTTCAAACTTTTCAACCTTCTTCGAAGCCCCCGTCTTGTTGATTCTATTATTTTTATCTTTGTCACCCTGTATAACTTTTTTTTCTTGAAGGCTACAACCAGCTATAGCAAGCAGTTCCGCTATAGGTATTAGTTACAAGAGCTGTGTCTCATGTATCTCATCTGTTTCAAATAATCCGTACAATCACCTTCGGGCCGCTCCGAAGAAAGAGGGATATTTTTATATGCAACAGCCAAAAGGCCTTGCCCTTGGAAATAGAATGATGATTACTATCTCCTCTCGCATTAACTTGAGCAGTTGAAGTTCAACTTGTACTCTTTATAGGGTTATGTATTGCATTGTCTTTCACTCCTCCTGGAGCAACGTACTTGAAATTGAGACAATGACATTGCTTGTACTAACAGCACTAACACCAGTTTGACTGTGATACTCTTTGTTAACCGCAAAGTCGTCGTATAAAACATGTTATCGAAGTTAAGGTTGGTGCCACCAACTTGGTGGTGTCAGTGGTGATAGCGAAGCGGTTATAATAGCCTACATAGAAACAATGTGGGCAGAGGAAATATTCCAGCAGAATCGGTATGGCCTTCTCTGAGTTGTTAGTTCCATAGTTTGTTTAGACAATGCGTAAAAAACTGGAGAGTAATTGCTACATGGAGCACGGATGCTTTCGTTTTTCCCCGACAAGGCGACAAGCTAATGATGTGCCAAAGTCTACGGAATTCAACATTTGAAAGCTGCTGAAAAAGAATGAAATGAGCCTGGAAAAATAAGAGGGAGCTATTTGTTTGCTGGAGCTATAGAAGCTAAAAAGCTCTTAGGCTTGGGTTTTCTGACGTAAAATAGTTACTGCTACCTAAGAGAGTTATAGCAGTTTGTAAAATTAATTTACTTGGAGTTCTATAGTTTATGGAGGGAGGGTTTAATGATTACCACAAAGTAAATGCGCTAGAGTATTTGGAAAACCGCAATTTATTTTAACTTTCCTCATGGAATTCAAGTGAACTCCAAGAAGAGCTTAGCATAGATTATGGATTGTGGTAAAAGAGGACAGGAATCGTCGTGGATTCAGGCAGGCAGCTAGTGAATAACCGGAAGTAAACTGGTTCATTCAAGTTAATGCCCGTTATTTGTGGTTATGTTTCGTTAAAGTGTCGTTTCTCGTTATCTCTGTGGCATGAAACTAAGGTTGAATAGTTAACACTGTTACTGGTTAACTAGTTATCCTATTGCTACAGTTTGATGGATAAGGGCCAGGACTAGAGCAACGCATCCTGTTATGCCTCTTTGTATGATGATTAACCAGAGAATTGTTGACTTTAATTTGCAATCCAAGTAGTTCAAAACACACTCCGAGATATCAAATCATGTTTTGGAGAATATAAAGTTTAACTGAATCTTAGACAATTTAATTGTTTAATTGCAACTTGCAGTTGATAAAGTAGAGTTTCAATGGTCATAATTCTTACCAAGTTAAATTCTTCTTATTGAATAAGATTGTTTTTGTTTTTTCCCGTTTCTTTTAGTTAATTCAGATAATTGCGAAATTAGTTAGGTTTATCATCTTTAAGTACAATCCAAGGGTTTTGTTTGTTTTCTAAAACTTTGTTTTCTAAGATTGTAGAAATTTTTAATAACATATAACAGCTGCCAGCCTAAATTGCAGGGTCAATCCTGTTCAAGGCATCATTCAAAATAGCAATGCTGTACATGTAACGGAAATACTCGGAGAACACAATGGAAATAGGAGAGAGGGATTTGAAATCTAACTGGAGAGCTAAATGAGTAGGTGGTGAATAGAAGTTGGAAGTAGGAAGGAATGGAGAGAGAAGTATGCGTGGAGGAAGTGCGTATAAGTGTAGAAATATGGTGAAATGATGTGCTGACAGTAGGATTGATTAAAATGAGGAAGAGATGCGGGAGGATGTGGATCATAATGAAGAGAAAGATGAAAAGAGAGAGGTATGATGTGAGGTGAAGGATTGCAATGTCAATAGCACTGCAAGTAAATCGCTTGTAAAAGCGCAGCCTTCTCTTTTGCTACCTGTCTTCCCACGGAGCGTCAGCATACACACGCGGCTTCTAGCATTTCACCTGTCGGCTTATGATTGCTCGAATCATCGTATGATGAGCATTACCGTTAATCATCAGTTCGTTTTGATTGAGAATTTTGACTGACTTCCAATACCTTCCTGTATAAATGTCCGAGTCATTGTCAAGTGTCTGTCAGTTTACCCGGAACGTTCATAACCGCATCTCAGTAACTTTAGCTACGTACTGATATCCCTGTACAGTTGTCAAATATAAGCTTCAATTACCTGATTTCCAGATTAATCCGTCCTCAGTTATCTCTAATTATTTCTACCCCAATCCGGAAGTTAGTACTCAAGCTCAGGTAGATATAGTACCACGTGGTTTATGTCCAAAATTTACTAACTGCAAACACTTTGTTTGTCCGACCAACAGATTGTGACACACAGTTTCCAAGAATACACCGAATCCTTTGTTTGTAGGAGGAGCTAAGCCAATGTCAGTTTGTTTTAAGCACAGAAATATATTTGCAAATTGCAAGTTTCTTCACCCCACTTTCCTCTAACACAATACGCACAGTACAATTCTGACTAAAACGTTGTCTATTTCCACCAGCACCAAATGATGACTTTGTCCCTTGTTGAAAATCCGTTGGAAACTACCGAGTACTGATGATGAACTAAAAATGTTTTATCTTGAACTCGATAGAGTTTACAAGAGTTGCTCACACGTTTGTTTTGATGATAAGAGATTGATTGTGGATAAGAGGTAGAGGTTTATCTTTTTGCACCATAAATATTAGCACAGAGAAAGCACGACAAGATCACTTCCGATTATTGTAAATTGAATGTAAATGTAATCGCTTGCACATCTGATCGATTGATTCATAAATGACACTCGGCACAGACAAAGATTAAGAAGAGATGATTCAAAGTACTATCGAAGATTATTCGCGAAAATCCCCGGTATCTTCTTCAACACTGTTTTATATCCAAGATAATGAATGATCAATCCTTGTTGTTAAGGTAGTGCTTTACCGTTCAGTCGGGCTTATTACAGTTTTTTGATAACAAAAATTCGCGAACTGGATCAGAGACAACCAATTGGTTCGCTCTGTGAACCTTATTAAGGATGACAACAGAGTGCTGTTGGTCAAGACAGAATTGGCGAAGAAATTGCGGTTCCAGGGAACGTTTATCCTGGTTTCCAGAGGTTTCCAAGGGTTTTTAACCGCGTTGCCTTCCAAGGAAGATTATTGCGAGAAGAACGGGGAAAACGTCTCACACGGAAGGATGCAATGTGCTTTCTGATTGGGATTGTGCGAAGAACTGCATTGCATTCACGTTGTGAGAGACATGAGAAAAAGTCATTGAACTCGGCTCTCTCTCAAACTGAATCCTGCAAGAGGTTATAGCAGCGTACATACACAAAGACTATTGCTTTTTGTGGGTGGTAAAAGTTAGCGAGAGGGCCGTGGAAGAGGAGATATATGGATTGCCTGCATCGTATTGCAAGGGAAGCAAATGGCTCAACTTTCAATGCTACACCAACTCGTTCACTCCTGCGGCTTGCTGAACTTGGGTTACTACTACGCTTACGCCGTTATCAAAGTTACATGCATGTTGAAAGAAGAAGAAGAAGCGAAAATAGCGGCGGCAGGCAGGACAGGAAGGATGGGGGAAAGCAATGGCTTACAGAACTTACAGGAGGAAAGTAATGCAGAATTCTTTATGCTCTTTATAGCAGCAGCCAGCCAGTAACCCCTTCCGTTTGAAGATACGGCGACGACTGCATACGAGGAACTGCGAGACTAGAAGCGAGCAAGGCTGTTGCTGTTATATGCTCCTCGTTAAACAGTGCTTTTCCTCCTCACCCTCAATGCTTTTTCTTTCTTCAAATCCTTATGGAGCTAGGTTGCCGGGGCTACGGCAGCTAGTCTCATCTTCCTGTAGGATTAGGATTATCACAACTTTCTCCGAAGAGGATACATCATTTGAGGGTAGGCTCTTGCAGGATTTAGGAAACGGAACGTGTTCAACATGGAATGGGAGCTTGTTGAAGGGAGCAAGAAAAAGCTGCGTGGGTGTGAGAAAAAACTGCGAGTATTGTTGAAAGGGATGACTTGCAGGAGAAAGTCCTGGAAAACCGGAAGTGAAAGTAAACGATGTAACATTGTTGAAACCAGCGGATAGTTTTTAGTGGTGTTGGCGGAGGAAAATTATTCAATGCATTTTGTAATGTAGATACGTTTGGCATAGCTAGCAAACAAGAAGTCAACCGAAAGTGATCCTACATGATCCAATGAAATTATCCAATTGCAGGCATAATGAACTTGAAAATTTGACCTTTATTGCACCAAAGATCTGATCGGCTGGAATCAACCGTAGGTTAAAATGAATGTGTACAATTAAAAGTACTGTCCCATGTAAGTTTTGACTAGACTTGAGCAATGTTACAGTCAAAAACCCAGCATATTGGACGCATAATCATCCTACAGGTAAAATATAAGGGCATTTTTTATACTATACGCTGCATGCTTGCTCCAGTCGAAGGCATATCCGGCCAAAGACCGCCCACCACCCACGCGTCCTGAAAGATTTGGGAAAGCTGGCATATCCATGCTTTCAGTCCGCAACACCCTTACATGGAAAATTTCCAGACTTCAGTTCCAGAAAACCCGCGCGAAGCAGCATCAGCATCCAGCTCCCAGAGACAAAAGAATCCAAAAAGAAAGTCCAAGCGTCTTGGAAAAATTCGGAGGCAGCTTCCCAGATTCCAAACTGTGTGATTTGAACGTGAGGGGGGTTCAGATTTTGGCGACGCTAAAGCGGTGATATAGCCGAATCTACGGATGACGATTCCGCTAAAACATGGCTTCAAAAAATTCACACATGTTTCAGTTCATACTGACGGAAAACAGTTGTTCAATATAAATGCAAAAAATCCCGCTGTTTCAAGTAGCGTGAAACCAAATGAATCCAAAGCTTTTTGCATACATATTTGAATCACGCCGCTAGGAGAATTGATAGAGTGATCGACGGATGTACATGGAGACAACGTCACGGATATCCTACAAGCCATGCATTTTGAGCTTATACCAGCCTTTATAGACAATGCAAGACAATGTTATATGGAAGCCTACGTAGGTAAACTGGTGGTTAAATACGGAGAGGATGCATGAAGACAAGGAGAATTGATGAAATCAATACCGGGTTGAATAACATTTTGATTTGTACAGGTATGAAAATAAATGTGCATTTAAAGTATACCTGGAAAAATGCTGGAGTTGAAGGTAAGCGGAAAGGTTATTGGCAAGAAGAAAGGAAACGTGAAGATTCATATATCAGAGATATGAAATAAAGGTGAGGCTATGGCTACCAACTGACTGAATTAAATTATATAGCGAGCAATCGCAAACGGAAGGTTGCTCCACGTTACTAAGAATAAGAAAAGATGCTTCTCTAAAGATAAATTACAGCCCTATAGAACGAATCTATGAAATCTGAATAGGAGAGAGAGAGAGATACGGAAAAGTTCGGGTTCAAAGGCCGGGTAAAAGTGAACTTGGTTTGATAGGAATGCTATACGCAAAAGGATGATGATAGGACAATGTGACGACGGGAGGGTTGGTTTGGGTTTTCGGGGTATGCTTTTGCGGGAGGAGGTGGAGGAGTCTTATGATGAGGTATGGATCATGGATCCGCTATCAAGTGAATGCCAGGAGTGTTAACAACCCGGGTTCGAGAACTTATGGCGGAAGGGAAAGGTAAGTGTGCCAAAAACCTTTAGGGTTGACGTCATCAAAGGTTGTTGGATTTTCGGTTGCGTATAGCGGGGGGAGATGGTGGGAGGGACAACGAAATTGATGCACGCCCCGCTAAGACCAAAGTAATCCGCCCCTCCTACCCGCCACCTCTCTCCAAAGGTTTAGTTCACCTGGGAATGAAGCTCAAGTTTGAATATAATTGCGCATACTATATTTGTCCGCAAGGAAACAATAAACCCGGTAGTGAAAGGGAAGACGCAGAGAAAGAGGCCAGGAGAAGGCATCCACCCCCGGGTCTTCCGAAAACCGGAAGTAAACTCTTATAGTAATTCTATCAATGCTGATGGCTAAGGTAACAATTTCTTTGTTGGTCAAAGTACGCGGGAGTTTATTTATCTTACTAAGCGGAAGTGGGAATTTTAAAAGCTTTCGCGTAAACAATTTCCTGGATCTTCAAAGGCTTCTGCCTTTATTCCAAAGCTTATTAGTTGTTGAAATTGGAGTTAGTTGCGGCTTTCTAAAGATTGCAAAAATTGGCAAACATTACCCGGGTAAGCAAGTAAATAAAATTAATGGTAATTTACTTGCACACTAAACATCTGGCCAGATATCTCAAGAGAGTTGTAGCGAAAAGTAAAGGCTATGCAGAAAAACCCGCGGGACTTATGAAATATACATTTTATAAGCGGGTATCTTTAGAGGGCATTGATACCCGTTATACAAGGAGGAAGTAAAGGGAAAGAATGGGGAGGTGCGTAGAATGCGTACAGCTGGAGGGAGGAGAGTTTGATGCCCTTTGGAGGAAGGAATGTAATTCGGAGAGTTGTTGTAATCCTCGGCTCTTATTCCCCGCTTTGCGGGAGAATCCGGGAGTCGCTGACTCCGGAGCACAAGACGGAAGAGATGCTATGTGCTACCTTGTATAAAACCAAAGCAAGAGCATATCATTTATAAGGCCTTTATAGAAACTCTGCCGGTCGGCTGGGCTGTGTTGCAATGCAGAAGAGGCGGAAGCAGGAGAGAGAAAGCGGATGACTATATGCCTCGCTTGAGAGCAACTCCAGAAGAGCGGGCAGGAGAAAATAGGCGGGTAATACATAGGCGAGACGGTGTAGGCTCCACCGGGGTTTGTGTACACGGTGTTGTTGAAAGAGTTCATCGCTCGGAGTATCGATTTTTGGTGGCAATGGCCAGCCTAGTTATGAGAGAAGAGAGAGAGGGAAAGGTTTTTACGTTGCAAACGCAGTAGTAGCGTGTAAGTGTGTGTCTGCACAAATGTATTACATGCGGATGGAAACCCGGAACGGAAAATCTAATATCGGAAGGCCAGCGACCGCTACAATTCCCCACCCACCCATCCTTTCTTTCTTTATACCCGCTTAATTCAATCTTCGTTCCTGTTTATGTACCGAATCAACTACACATTCAAGATGAACAACATACAAAATGATTCAAGGATATGTTCTTGAGGCATTTCACAGTTTCCTTTCTAAGGAAAGTATTATAGTCCCTTGGAAAGAGCAAATAGGAATGCCCGGGTAATAGACTCAACGAACGGCATAGGATATAGCATAGAGTGTATTACGAATGCTTGATCCCGGAATTCGGGTAAGACGTAATACCATATTGTTGTAAGAGCGAGCAAGCTTTTGGAATTGACAGGCTGCTGTCAAAGACAGGCCGGAAGAAGAGGAAGAACGTCGGCTCATCTACAGACTGCCCGTATAGTCCAAAAGCCGGTCGGTGCGGTTTCATGCAAATTGCTTTCACTTCCGCAGCGGAGAGAATCCGGGTTTAATGATCCCCGCTCCGAGTTGATGACGACAAACCTAATGTGGCTTCAAGGAAGTGAGGATGCTACATGGGTTCCATGATCTCATTTAGTATGGATATGGATGTGTAAATCATTTGCGGTTGAACCAAAGACAGTTACTTGTATTGATTTACAGGATGACAATTTTTTTTATCATCAGTCAAGATTGAAGATACCCGGGAGTCAATGCCCCACCGTCAGCGCTGTTTACGAAATGATAAACACTCATAGCAAAGATAGAAAGTTCATTTAGTAAAAAATAAGCATCGCGAAACCAGCGTTTGTTCATTTCATTTAAAATTAGAAACACTTTAATTATTAAAATTAAAAGTACCGAACAACTTTTTCAACGCTTTTAGCTTAAACGATACTTTCAAAAATTAATTCTCTCAGACAAAACCCCAAACGTAATCCAAGCCTGCTTAGTCATCCTTCATGAAGTTCATGACATTTCATGTAACTTAAAGCTTACATTACAAAAGCATGGAAGAACAAACGGAGAAGTAAGGATGATGAGGAGAGATTTTAAAATCTCAAGACGTAAATCCTAGTGCTTATCAAAGGGTGGAATCGATTACGAAGACGTGTGACAGAAGGTTGTTTACATCCCAGTTGAGAATCTTTAGGATTGTCGCCAAAATTCAAGAGGCGGGAGAATTTCGGAGCGAGTTAACGACTTTGCGGAAGCTGGTGCTATAGTCTCTTACGAGTGACATCCCTGAAGCTACGTTGGCCTCAGTTTCAATCTCACTGAAGATTATTCCCTGAAAGCATCAGCGTCTTATTAGCAAAAACTTGAAAGGTTGATAAACTAGTAATAGCATGTCTTAAGGGTTTTTTGTCCTTAAGGTTATTGGCTGTTGGGGTTTTAGTGTAGATGACAGAGATATTTTACGGCTGAATGCTTATCTTCATAAGAGAATGCGTTGTAATTTCCGAGTAAATAATTTTGGAAATCTTGCCAAAAAAATTACAAAGTGGGCATTAGTTTGCGATTATGTTGGTATATAGAAGCGGATATTTGTAAATAGCGAATCCATGTGTATTTTTTGCATCTTTTGTGCAGAGTTACAAATCAAAAGCTCGCTATAATCGTATGATATGAAACCAAAGTAAGTTGTATTGCAATTGTTGGCACAAATAATCTTCTCGCATGGAATGTCATGCATAATTGGGTTGCTCTTGTACGAGTTTTTTTATAAACTTTTAGAGCTTGTTTGGTGGATTGTGTTCAAGCTGAACAGGAGGATTCAGGATCATATGATTCAGATGGAAGATTAAACGATGTAAAACTTTCACTATTTCTTGTTCCTCCTTGACTCTTAGTCTCTTACTCCCCATTCCCATCAGTGCGTTTGTCAAACGCTATGCAAGGGAGAAAATTCCTTGGAGTACAACATACTGATACTCTTACAGGACTTTCAAGTGCTTTGACCTTTCATCACATATTCCTTGGCATAAGAACACAAAGAACGCGCGGGCGCTTCCAATTAAGTCCCAAGAGCAGCCCAGATAATTCTCTCGAAATTGAAGGCTGGCTAACCTTTCTCTGTCTTTTACTTGGATTTCAGACTTGTTGGTCTCAAATTATTTGTATAGCACATGGTGTCTAAAAATTCGTCCCACGCGACTCAGCAAGATACGCATTTACCGCTAGAGGGAGCGAGCTAAATATTTTTGCAAATGTGTATCATTAAGGAAACATGCCATATTCTCCTACACAATTTCAGATGATAACCTGAACCTGAAAGAAAATTTGCCGAGGAATGCTATTAGATAGACCAGCATTATATGAGGATAATAATAGAACATCCTGCACTAAAATGGCAATGCACATGGTAATTGCGAGAGCTTCAAAGCTTGTGCGTGTGTTTATCATCTTTTGTCGTGTTCCTTTTTGCAAGGATTTGCGTTGTGCAAAATTGGAAAAGAACTCGTGACACCTGGTCTCGAAGAGAAAGTTTCGGCAAAATAAGGGTTTAAATAACGAAATTTTTTAAAAATCGTGGCCACGAATTTTTGCGATATCTGCTGCAGTGGTGCATAAAACCCTGCTAAAAGGAGTCTTCTTTCTGCATACATTCGCGATTTTATTACCACGAAACTTACACGGCTAAGCGAATACTCTTTGAAAGGAAATCAGAGAAGATGAGATCCTGTTTTATGTTAAAAATACAAAGATTGACTTTCAGGAAATTATTTGCCTATCGTATTATCATCTCATTATTTTTCTTGGCATTGGATTTTAATACAGTGCATCCTTTTGAAACTTACTGCACTTTCTTCTCTAGGTTATTGGTGGTTTTACTATACCAATTTAAATTTACTGACTTGCCTATATGCTACCGTTGTTCCTGGTAGTTTATTGCTCCAAGCATCAAGAACGCAAGCTATAATTTATGCATGATTGAATTATAATACACTTGCTAAACAAGTTTCCTTAACTTTATTTTATGCATTTTCTGGTTTCCCTCTCGTTTGCCCGTGAAACGAGCTCTGTGCACTGTGCACACAATCTAACATTGAGCTGATTAATAGAAGATCAGGTTATATAAAACCAATATATAGTTCTTGGTAATAATTCTTTCTAAAGAGTTAGCAAGTTAGCGTGAAAGAGCTAACGAATTAATATATAGCCGGTTAGGCTACCAGTTTACTCCAATATGACCGCCATTCCTTTGGTGGTGGCCAATTTGCAAATCTTAATGCGAAAATCCGGTCAAGCTTTTTTGCCAATCATAAAATGATAAAGTGGATGATCTGATGTGAAAGCAATTTAAAATCTGATGCACTCTTGACATTTGATCTGGATTTCATGCGTGCCAAAGGAAATTGATATTTAACGAGGATGAAAAGTTAACGAACTTTACAGTGTCCAAAAGTTTTTAGCCAAGCTTTATATCAGCCGGTAGACGTCGGTCATTTTGCTGAAAGAAAGCAGTTTATTATAAAGATTCAATTTATCAATAATCAAGACTGAGTAACAGCCGGGGGAGGATTTGCACTGTTAAAGTCCTTGTAAGGATAATCATGATAATTACATTCTTGTTCTTGGATTCAGCCATCTTCCTTCTAAGCCTGTTAACATTGGGAGAAGAAAGCAAATTGATATTTTCGCGAATTAGTCATTTGGTCCGTATCATCGCACTTAACAGCCGACTCATTTCAATCTTCCGTTGAACTGCCCATTTAAGCTGAAAGCTAAACTGACTGATCCTAGGCCAAGTTGGCGAACTTGTACTTTTACTTATCTGGTTTTCAAGTCACCATTTATGCATTCATACGCCATTCTTTTCACCTACTTAACAGAATGTAATGGCTTAAACGATACGATCTACTTCCTTTTGTATATCGGGGCGGCTTATGCTAATTTCAACAATGGGTCAGTAAGTAATTGGGCATGAGGTGTGGAGCTGCGTGGGAGGATGAGCACTCAACACAGGTTTCAATGACCATTTGTTTTGCCATATCTTACCCATGCTCCAGGTCAATCAACCCGCGTTATTGGTGATCCAAGTGACCTTTGACATTCGTCAGGTCCCAGAAACGAACTGAAGATTACAGTTCTGTCTATAGTGTAGTAGCGCTAGTGTTGAGAGCCGTTTGCGCTTCACCAATCTAAAAGTTAACTGTACTAGGACAGTAATACTGCAGTCGGATTTTTGAGTTGAATGCCCGCTGCGCTGCAAGCGCACGCTGTGTTCGACAAACCCACTGCCAGAAGTATAGAAGCTGACGAAGGAACACGGAGCTTTTTAAACATGACAGTTAACCACGGGGTGTGACTTCCTCATTGTCATGTTTTGGATTAAGCTGTTGTAGGGAGGCGTGTCGGAAGAAAATAAATGCAAGTTAGTTAAGCTCACGTGCAATACTGAGTACTGAGTCTCAATTCATATAGCTCATATGATTTAAGCCCTGATTCATCATCAAAGCGTTGAGTTAACGTATAGCAAGTTGCTCCTAAACTTAATAAGCGGAGCAGTAATGCACCAAGATTAAACAAGATTACTGAAGGGAGTTAACGCTTGTCGAGTTCATGAGGATGAAAAAGAGAGCGGATGTGCAGATAGGGTTAGTTGGGCTTTAGCTTATAGAGGTCCTAAATCAGATTTACACTTGCACTTTCCTTGTGTACGCCGCAATCGTATCTTTACAGCAGCGTTTTAGTTGTGTTCCTCTTAGATTTGCCTTGCTAGCTATATATCTTTACGACTCTCTGGATTTTATTATTAAAAGCGGCTGTGAAGATAAATGCTTAGAGTTGCGTTTATGGCACGCATGTGTTCAAATAAAGGGATGGGAAAGCATACCCTTCTTACGCAATCCCTCCTCTTCAAGGAAATCTCATGATTTTGCATGCTCGAAAAATATTCCAAGATTAATGACACGGCAAGTCGTAGAGAGAACATGCGGGGGAAAAGGCGGAAGGGAAGACTGAATGATTTTGACCCTTGGAGACAAGACGTGTGTTGAATGCTTGTTATACTAAGCAAAGCTGAATAATCAGCATTTTTTGGCAAGAACGTCAGAGGGCGGCCGGATATGATTGAACTCTTTTGCATTCGTAGTGTGTATAATACATGTGGAATAAGCATATGCAGGGTTTTATGTCTTGTATTTTGATTAGGTCTGCAGTTCCTTTAAAGAAAACCAATGACCCTTCACTTTGAACTACCTTCACAAGGAAACTCCTCAAGGAATTCTGTAACCAAATATATGTCGGTAGGGGGAATGAACTCTGCAATTGTGGTAGAGGGCGCACCTTTTTTATGGGTCTTGCATACAAAGAAAAAGTAGTAAAACCTAAAACTCTTTTTGTTACTATTTTAGTAGACCCTTGCTTTACTATAGTACAGAGATTTTTTCAATCGAAACTTGTATGTGAAAGCATTTTACGAACCCGTGGCGCCCTCTGTCCTTAAAGGCTAAAGCAGTGTATCTACTGTTCGAGTTCCAGCGACTTTTCAACTGATTTATTCCTTAAAATACTTTGGTTAATTAAGGTTAGTGACTTCCTTTAGCTGGATTTGGCTGCCTTACCAAATTGATTGATGGCACAGAGAATGAAGAAAGCACAGCGGTTAGGAAAAGCACTCTCAACGCCCTCTATCTTGCTATCGTCAACTTGAGTATTTTACTTCCTTTTGTGTAGAATGGATATTTGAATTGCTTGTTGCATCACTATGCAACTAGAGTCAACAAATTTTTAAATGCCATATCTTCTCTGTAGATTAGTAATAGCAATTATAAATGGAGCGCTTTGTAATTATCAAAGTCTCGATTAATTACAGTGGGTAAAAACCGAAGAGGCTTTGTTTTATTAGTTGCCATGAATAATTAATCTATTCGTGCTGTCAAAGCAAATAAACCTCATGTGTACGCAAATACTGCCTTAGAGAATGCAAATGCAGGGAAGATCTTGAAGTTGTATACATTTAGGGGAAGAGGAAGAAGAGTTTTAAGAGAAATTCAAGTGTCTGTTAAAACAATGCACCGCCTGATTGATTACACATCAGCCTCACCGTTTTTTGCATCCTGAGATTAAAGACTAAGTTAGCAGCTTCGCGCCGCGCGTGTTACTAATATTTGCAAATACTATGCATGCTCACAGCTTCGTCGACAATGCTGCGTACACTAAATAATGTTAGTCGCTAAAAAGAAACGTCACCGCAAATACATGGGAAAATGTCGCGAAATTATTAGAAAGTTTCACGAGGTGGGAAAAGAAACAATGCTTTCATCAATCATTGACCGTGAATTGAGCCTACTGCAGCAAAGTGATGGATTTTTATGGCGAAGACATCTTCTTCTTGAATGGCTGAGTTACAAATTCATAAACCTAACTCCGTAGACAGCTAACAGGATTGAACGTACATCAATCTCATGCCCTTTAATAGTCTTCTGATGAGCTTGAAAGATTGCCTCTCATAGATTTGGACATTGTTATTTGACAAATCATTCAGTCATCCAAGACGAGACAGTCATGTCAGTACAAAATCCATCAACTATCGCGAGCATGAGCACGGCTTTCACCGATGTGCGAAAACACGAATACCTGTAATCATCAAGGTGCGTCAATAAATAACAAACAATTCATTATTCATTCAGCAAGATAAATGAAATAATATGCACAAACGTGTAAACTGTCTACGCTGACGCTGCACTTGTAGATAGTTAATCTGGGGTTTATTTTCTCACCATAACAACCGTACAAAAGAAAGGCCGAAATGTGTAGGACGGACGACGGATATTAATAAAAGACAGCTGCATAATTAAATCCCTGCAATATTAATTCAGAGAGTATCAAAAACCTGTGAGAGTGGAGGAAGAGTAAACTTAACAAAAATCTCAAAGAAAGAGTGTGGATGATACACCAGAAACCTCGCTTTTAAAGGATACAGCATCATGGTTAATCGGAATCAGGTTCTGGTAACGTAGAAAGCATTCACACATGAAATTGGTTCTGGCCGAAAGTCTCAAAGAATGTTCATGCAGTGCTTAAATAAACAGCCCTGGCTTAAAATATTTTAAATTAGCATAAATAAGAGAAGACGCGGAGGGGAAGAAAAGTTTTAAAGAGATGCACCCCAACCCAGAAATGAAATGAGAAATGAAAAGGCAAAGCTGCATATTCATGTAAGGACGGATTCTAAAAAGAGCAAGGTTAAAGAGAAGAAGAAAAACTTTTGCGAAAAAATCAGTGTATGCACAAAGACAATATTTGGTATTTTGCACTAAGGAATTTCGTGCTAATCTAGGGTTGAGCTTAAAGTATTTTCGCGGGCTAGAGCTTTTTAGTTTTACTGTGTGGCTTTAGATGGATGTGACTGGCTTATGATGAGGTTTATATGCTCACTCTTTTCTGAATAAGGGAAAAGAAGAGAGAAGAGGGACAGAGAGGAGGAAGAAACGGGGTTATCTGGAAATAGGAAAGGCTAGGTGGCAATGCCCGCATGGCCCAGTTTCCCGCTGGCGAAGGTCTTTCAGTTTCGCTTTCAATATTATTACTTTACCACCACTTCAAAAGGAGTCTGGTAGATGGATGAATGGGTTGGTTGTGTGTAAAATCTAGGAGGAGGAACAACATTACATCTAGGAATCAAGGAAGACGGACGAAACTAGGATATTCTCATATGTTAACTCAATTACTAAATCAAGGGTGTACTTCTTCTGCTGACTCTTGCTTATCTGGCTGGTTATTTTTCGAAAACTTCTCTTAAACAAGTGCAGAAGCATGCAACAAATCCCTAAGCGCACTTGTCGCTTCTTACCCTGTTTCACTAAACGGAATTGACTGACTGTATGGAGTATACATTGTATAAAGTTATGGGGGGAGAGTGGAACTGACTCTGATTCTTATCCATCGTAAGTTGCACGTTTAGTGCATTTTGCATTTCTTTCAAACCTTGAGAATCATATGGCCAACTCGCATCGCAGTACGCTCCAGCGGTGATTTCAAGAGACATTCAAGTAGTGTGAGTGACAGAAAATAAATGGATTTACAAAGTGCACGGATGTCGTCTTTCACAATACTAAATTGCTTTTGGGGCATAGATCTCCCGAGTGGATATGAGAAGATGAATAAGATTTGCTAATATCATACAGAGCATAGTTGATTGGAATGACCCAGAAATCCTGGGTAACTCATACATGCCTTCTTCATGTCAATGGCTTCCAATCATGCTGCAGTAGATGAGCAGCTTTCTTTAAGCATGAAGAATGCTGAGCTAGAAACTTAAATTCCTAACTAAGCAGCAAAAAGGTGTACCGCCGCAACAGCCACGTAAAGAAAATCGGCATGTTAGCAGATCTGATAAAAGAATACCATGACTAATTTTGCAACACCAAGGTATTAATAATTAAATTCTGACTTTACTCGCTACAAAATCAATAAAAACATTAATTAATAGCATATATATACGTAGAAGTCTCTTTATGAGTTTAGAATAATCTTTAATAGTTTTCTAAGTTTGGGCTCAGCTGATCCTTATTTAAAGCATGGAATCGAGCATATATTATTGTTTTAACCAGCGAAAAAATTTACTTCGGCTTGAAAATCATCAGATAATGTGATACAGCGGAGGCGAGGGTATGAGTCGTGGAGGAGAAAAACAGGTGTTTTTCATGCACAAGTTAGGTTACACACAGTGAAACGCATGCACAGCGCCATCTCTTGTGAAGCCAGTGATATAGACACGGATGAGAGAAGAACATGAGACAACCGTTTATAATTTTTCGCCTATGTTACCACAATGATTCTCATCGTTTTTTTCGCATTTATGCTTTCCTTTTAGCAGATAGTATTTACAATTACCGTTTTCTGAAACACGATGTGTCATAGTTTATCCTTTGGACCTGCTCAACTAAAACTTAAAGGTCAGAGGTGCGTAACAGACATGTCTGTGCCACAAAGCATGCAAAGGATCCCCCTCCAAGACAATTCCTCAACGCAGCTTCATAACATCAGCAATCAGCTATGATCTTTGACGACAACTGATTCCATTTAACTTTGGCATGAAAATTCCTGAATACTGAAAATCTGAATAAATATCCCGGAAGATTAGTATAGATACTAATTAAATCAAATCTTATTTCTCACCAGCGGGAAAAACTTCATGGAACGTGTCTCATGCATGTAAATCTTTGCTTAAATGAAGCCACATGGTTTTTCCATGTTTGGCAATCATAGTGGACTCTCTCTAGTGGTGGGAACTGTAAATAGTTATAGTTTTTATGAACAACAAGAGCTATTACTGGCGTGTATTGCAATTACTATTAGCATATTATGTGTTGCAGCAGTAGGTATAACTTCCAAGGTCAAAGTAATATGACAATTCCTGTAATTTTAATTCTCCGTTGAACAGCGGTATATAGTAGAGTAATTTTCTAACTAAATGGTTCTAAAATTCATGTTGGAATTTTCTAAGCGTGGAAAACAAGGGTGGGAATGTTTAGCAAGGAAAAAAACTAGAGATACATAGTACGAATACTAGATCATCTCCTCGTAAAACCTTGTAAATCTCCTCCTAAGCTGCAGCTATTAAAGTATGAGTTTTAGCAAGTTTCTATCCGGACGGAAGATTCCCATGGTGCAATTCGTTTGATGAAAAACTTTAACGAGCAATTAGCTATGCATAAACTTAAAACCTTAGCCTTTAAACCATGGAGGGTTGTAATAAACTTTTTGGAAATCTTGATTTCAAAAATATCCAGTTTTAGACTACATGATTTAATTTTAATCATTTAAATATTTCTAAATGGTGTGAACAACAAGGTTTTTGTTCACAGATTAGTCCAAGGGCAGGAGCTTCTTTGATAAAAATAATTAAAATACTATTTCATGGGATTTTGTCAGTCAAAATTGTTACTTTAACTTAATACTTAACTTTGGAGACTGAGTGGGCTCTGACAGGCAGTAACAGCTTTTGACCTACCTTCCCCCTCCCTTCGGCCAGGAATGAGCTAGTATATAAGCTCCTCGTCCAGTTACCACGAACAGTTCAAATTCAACAAGTTGTTAGTTCACATTCTCTAAACTAATTCTGTCGTAATTGCAGATTAATCCACCTCCATCAAAATGCACGCACCCGAAAGTTACGAAAAGTATAAATCCATTGCGCAGCAGACACTGGTTGCTTGCATGACACCAGTTTTTAGCAACATGCGTCCCTGGAACAGCTCGGAGGTGGTCATGGATTACGGCTGTGGTTCGGGTTCAAATACTGTCGGCTTTTTGGAGACTTACCTGGAGAGAACAAATTCAAATGTTGACGCTGTGGACTGCTCGAAAGACATGTTGAAATCTGCTTTGGAAATCAACCCTCATCCGAGAGTGCATTACTGCGTCGGCAACATTCTCGACGCAGATTGGATGCCTCCAAGAAAACTCTACGATCGCATTTTTGGCATGCATGTAATGCACTACATTAAGGATTTTGGGTAAGAAGTAATAGGAAGTATTTAAAATTTTAGTTTGTTTTTTTTGCCAGTACGCTTAATTTTTAATTTTAATTTCGTAGGACCGCCTTGGGGCATATTCACCAATTGCTTAAAGTTGGCGGTCAAGTTGGCTTATCCTTTATGCTCAAGAGTTCTCACATTAATATCATGCGGGACCTTGCTGCGGATCCGATTCTTGAGCCTTTCATGAAGGTACGTCATCAATATTGGATCACTGCATTAGTGTAGAAATTAGAAATATAACCAATTAAGGTTGCATTTTTAGGGACTAGATGGTTTTATTGCCACGTTTCTGGACGAAAGTACACCAGAGGGAGCTTTAGAGAATTTTTTGGAAGTTGCTCGCAATCAAGGATTTAAAATTGTGTTCAGCAAGCAGCATCGCACCCAAACTGACACAACTACAATATCCGTTGATACTTTTGCCGGTAAAAGCATTTGATTTAACGCTTTTTGAATGTTTTCATTTCTAATTCTGTAATTTAATTGCATTTACAACTTTTGTTTTCATCTAAAAAATTTTGAAAACGGAAATTTGATTTTACACAAGCTCCCGAAGGGCCGGAGGGGTGTGGTTAAAAATTATCGGTTTGCATAAGATTGTGCTCATTATATTTCAGAACTCGTCCTATCTTTAAATCCTTTTGTCCGATGCGTTCCAGAGGATTTGCAGGATTATCTTAAGAAACGTAATCGGGAACAAACAGAAAAGTATGGCGTACCGTATGAGAATGATCAAATCCTCCAAACTACAGCCTATAGTGCTTCTGTTGTGCTGGAGAAGATTATCGAATGAATAATATTTGTTTTATGGAGTAAGTCAAAACTTGATGTATGAGTAATTGCCGTCAGATTTGTGACCGTATTTCCAATAAGATTCTTGTGCCCTGTGTAACCATGAGCTTAAACTAATGTTTAAGAATTTTCTCAAAAATCAAAGACAAATATTTGACAAGTAACTGGAACAATTTTGATTTGAACTTTTGCTATTCGTGATTTACATGCCTTTAAATAAAACAAATCTGAAGAAATTAAATTTTAGAAGCGATATAACTGGGTATGTGTGAATCTTTTTTAAAATCACACGAAATGCACTATCTGTTCCATAATGCTCTGTTAAATAGTAATCCAGAGCTTATGCGCGTAAAATATAGTCGATATTTATAACAAAACAAATGCCACACGCTATGTGTTGGAGGAAGTCTATCTGCTAGACTTCTTAGGAGAGAAACCCTGACCTTCAATCTAAAACTTATCAATCGTCTTTTTTTAAATATTATCTTAGCAAATCACTGTATCATTGGGCTAAAATTACTTGTCGTCAGTTTCCATAATCAGCTACTGGAGTTAGCTGCAGTGCAATAAGTTTATGCCAAAAACAAAGCTGAACAGGATGCACATTTCCTGCGATTTACAATAAAGTAGCTAAAATTAAATTTCGCAATTAGCATAATGTAACAAACATTTAGCCTGCTTATGTGCTAGGGAAAGGAAATTGCAATGGTCCAATTATGCACCAGATTATACAGATGCTCGTTTTCTCTTTGAATGTGCGTCATAGTTAGGTTACGCTTTGCATTCCCGGTGTAAAAGCTCTGCAGTCATCGCAAAGCAATCACAGAAACAGTGCACTGCAAAAATACTTCCGCACAGGCAAACATACTGTGTTGTAAAATATCAGATCCGAAAAATGACAAGATTTCTACAAGTAATACGCTGCAGCCACAGCTACAGTGCATTATTGTCCATGCTAACAATCTGTAGCTTTCTCTACGGAACCTGCACTGGAGAAAATTTCGGTGAGCGTTGTGACCCTGGTGCTGGAGCGTTCTGGGGTCAGCAATGCGACACCCAATCCCTACTCACTTGTAGAAATGGAACGTGTGACTGCGTCCATCAATGGATGGTTTTCAATCCCAAGAAGGCTTTGTGCGAGTCGCCGTTGTTCAAACCTTGTGGTGCAGATTTAAATACTTGGATCGTCACTTGCATGGACAAGCTGGAGTGCAGTCCTGAAAACAAGGATGGGAATTCTACAATGGAAATCTCTAGCGAAGAAGCGGATTTCCCAGCGGGGATGAGGTGTCAGTGTCCATTCGGCCACACCATCTCACAAGGCGTGTCATGCGAACACCACGGCGATGTTGAACGTAGTGGACGTGGGCATAACGAAGATGTTTTGCACAATAGTACCATGGAAACTTGTTGCCCGTTAAAGACGTCTTCCGAAGTGGACGACGACGGCGGAGAAAAACATGGTTCGGATGGCTAATTCACTAAGAGCGACAGCTATTTTAGTATATTTTTAGAGACTAATATACATGCCTTCACCATTAATTACAATAAGGAATAATTTTATTTCTGATACCGCTTAACAGCTCTGCTGCTACTTTGTACTACCCGGCGTGCTGCAATTTTAGTTAACCATAATTGGTAACTGATTTAGCAAAACAATATATCGAATTATCTCCCTCGAAATAAGATGGTTGTAATATGTTTCACAGAAAACCCTATTGTTTCATAACTATATTGTTCTCATTATACTCTGGAATTATTTTACATGGACTTATTCTGTGAAAATAAAAGCCTACCACTGCTTATAATTTAAATTTTGTATTAACTTGGACAATTTTATTCGTTCGCGTTCGTACTTTACATTACATATACTCTGAACGTTTGATTCATAAGCTGCTACATAACGTAGAATCCATGTTAGCTAATGGCTAGAATATTTAGTAGCTACTTACTGGGGCAATCATTCGATTTTTAGAATCCTTTAGAGCAGAACTGTAACTGAATTCTGGACGGAATATGTGGCGCCGGATTTCAAGAAACTCCAAGAACATTTTTAATGGCTTTGCAGATTTATTATTACCTAGAGATTGTTGTGCTAATCGGATCCATTCGTTGAATTTCTGTGTTACATCAATTTTCTTGATTAACGGTTCCTCAAAGTAAGAGGGAGTCGTATGTACCAGATTTCCAATTAATGCTCCGACACCTACGACCTCTGCTGCTTTCTCGGGAGACAAATCGTTGAGTATAGCAACACATTTAAAGGAGCTTGCGTATAGCGCTTCTTGGGCTTCAAATGTAGCGATTCCTAGGCCTTGATTTGCACCGGGAGGGAAGTTTCCTTCAGCAGCATTAGCCAGCGTTTCGCTCATTATCCGGGTGATTTCGCTACTGTTAACCATAGCCAGGGATCTGTACATTTCAGTGATGAACAAATCCCCGATAAGGGTCATGGCCTTGTTGAGTGTTCCTGCCGTTTCGTCATCCACGACACACTCGTGAAATTTCTGGGACAAGTGCAGATACTGTGAGGCCCTTGATAGAGATATCAACCTATAATGTGAATCAGTTTTGTAGCACTTATTACGGTTAGGCAAAAAATCTTATGGCAATTTCAAAAGTTTTTTAAATATTCACCGATTCTCATAGCTTTCCATAAACGAGATGTTCGATGGTTCATAATAAGCTTTGCCAGCGTAAAAAACGGAATACATGGGAAGAAAATGGTTATGGGTAAGCAAAGATTTCATGGCGCCAGGAATGTCCCTACAGTGATTAAAACATAAGAGAGCAGATTTATTTTAAACCAAAATGGTTACATGGACTCCGAAATTTCCCTTCACTTTCAATTTACAAGGTGGAAATTTATAACTGAATGGTCTAACTGATTTCGGTCTTGAATTCAAAAAAAATTGTCAGAAAAAATGTGTTAGAGGACACGTGCATAGTTGATCGTAATTACCTGCTAGTTTTGCTGGGAGTCATGGATTTTGCCGTGAGATTTTTGATAAATGGAAATCGTTCATGAAACTCATCCAGTAAAACGTTAGTCATCAGCGACGGAGGCTCCGATTGCTGGTATAACAAGCAGCTACTCGTGCATTTTGATGGATCCAACTCTGTACTGCTAGCAGTTGACAATGGGTTAAAGTTGTGTGTTAAGCTCACTATGACATTCGAAATTGTAGTAGTATTTTACCACGCTTGTATCATGTTCCTCCAACAGTTCCGAAGGATTCTGTCCATCCCGCTATGACTTGCTGATGACTCGCAAAAGAAAGCCTCGGAACTAGAAGCAGCGCAAATAATAGCTCTTTCTAGATAGACTGAAGACCAACAATCACGTTATTGATCCTATGAAGCTCTGCTAAAACCGACATTTGTCCACCAGAGCTCCAGGAAAACAAAGTTTATTCGCCGACGCTCCAGCTAAAACTGATGGAATTTGTTTCGCATGTGTGATATGAGCGAAGCGTTTCTTGTGTAATAAAGTACATGCACCACTTTTTATGAAAATATAATGGACTTAACCCTAGAAATCCTAGCTTCACCAGTGCGGTTGCTCAATACAATCCGGTCCCTTTGCATTCACAACCCTGGAAATCGTTTTGGCAGAGCTAACATCACACTACTTGAGATTAATTCTTTCCCTTTGAGACACATGATGAGTACCGTGTGAAACTCACTCCAGGGTCCAGGCAGTCAGTGAACGCGAAAATGACCATATCTCTAAATGAAGTTTTGAATTTAAGGCAATTTATGAGGTATCATCATGTCCAAGCAACGAACCAACTTTTACCTGTCACGTTTTATAACTTTTATTTCATTTTGGGTTGCGCAGGATTTTCGCGACATATGCAAATTTGCATGACCAAGCGGAAACATGGACGAAAGGTGAGAGACACAGGTGCAAGACTTCTATCTATGATTGGAGCATGAGCTAACGTTTTGCAATTACCATTACTGTCATAGTTCAAAAGGTAACATTGTTAACTGACTTGACTGAAATGAGTTACGTACAATAGAGTATTATGCTGTCAGGTACAGCACTTTTGCCACTAGATAAAATCCAGAGGGTGAATGTGAACAAATCGACTATTTTCCCTAAAACTTGCTCAACTTTTAGAACAGTTCTCACAGCTAACAACAAGCTATAATTTAATTAATTTAATTTACACGAGTATTAAAATTACAAAGCTATTGTTTCTTTTTTCCCATAAAAGCCATCACACTTCCACCTAGAAACATGAGCGCGCCAAGGAGAATCAAGACATATTTCGCAATTCCATAAACGCCTTGAAACCCATCCAATAACGATAACATCATCCGGTTCTTGCCGTCCAGTTCAGCAAACTAAAAGTTTGAGTCAAAAACGTCAAGTTTCTCAGATCTTACATTATTTAATGTTGTTAAAGTCGTTTCATTGTTTTTCAAAAATTTGAATATTAATTTAAAACCACTTACCTCTTCAAGCCAAGCAAGCGGCACAATAGCATTTTGCACTTCTTCAAAAGATGGCATTGCGGGCTCTGGAACTAGCTCGATTCCAAACTGCATCCGAACTTCTGCCTGGATTGGAGATCCGCTCAGCTGTAAATAAAACGTTAAAAAAGATCGCTTATGCTACATAAAGCCGACGTTGAGCTGGAAAACTGTTGAATTATTTTTAAATTACTGGATGAAAATGTATAGCTGATTGATGGTCCGCTGGATTTGGGTGCAATCCTTCGATAGCATCTTGTATCCAGCGATCAGCGTTGAGGAAGTGCGGGAAGGAGATGAGTAGCGGTGCTCCTATAAGAAAATTCGCTAATTCGTTACTTCGCATTCTTCGCATGTAGGTCGAGTTCAGCCTGCAAATCAAAATTAATTAACTCACCAAGACATGGTCGTACGTCAAAGATTCCTTCCCTCATGCATGATCCAGTTTCGTTTTTCAAAGGCGGGCAGAAACACCAATTCGGTGGATGCGTTGCTGGTGTAGCAAAGTTTAGAGGAGAAACTTCGAAATTGTACGTGCTGATCCCCAGGACTTCGCTGTCGCCATGATAGGTGAAGAACAACGTTCGACATATTTGAGAAATGAATACTTCCACAACGGATTCTTTGCTCATGAAGGGCGAGTAGATTGTGGAATCCGTTCCGTTGATTTGATTGCACCCATCTTCAGGAGCTCCCTTCCAGATACTCATAAACTTCTTTTCTTCGTGAGACTGTATCCGTCCAATATCTCGATATGCCTCTTTTCCGCTTTTTACTACGTACCAACCATCGTCGGAACCGTTTTTCTGAAACATTCATCAGTCACAACACACTTTAAATTCCTAGATGGCAATGTAAGCATTTGACAGCACAACAGTTTCTCCTAAGAATTAAAGTACTAGTTTTGACTTACCCCTTTAAATATTCCAAACTTCCCATCGGCTATAGCATGTGGTACGTGTAGTTCGACTCCAGCAGCCTCTGCTGTAGCTTGAACGATATCACTTTGAAGAAGGTCGATGTAAGGTTTAACGGATACTCCGTCAAAGAGAAGTTCACGGACCTTGGCTGTTTTTGTCAACTTTTCTCCCTTCTCGGCAAGCATACCGTCTAAACTGGTGAGCATGAAGTCATCCTCTGCAAACTCTTTAGCGATTGCAGCCACTGACTGTATAAAGTACAAACGGTGCAAGTTGTGCATCACTATGGGTACGCTAAAAGTAGCTTCATCAAGTTTAGAACAAATAATTAAAAGCAGCTTAGCGTAAACGAATTACCAGAAAAATGACGTTTATAAATGTCACTTCGTCATCTATCGACCCTGTGGACATTTCTGGCTGAAAAAAATAAGTTTTCGTTTGTCGATAACGAATCGTGTCTTCTTCCTCGTTGATCGTTATGTTAACTTTTTCTAAATCCTCCCTACAATCACACGAAGTCACATCGATGAGGCTTACAACGATTATGACGACAAACTCGTGAAATATTTTCCCGTACGGTGAACGGTAGCGCCATCTCATATGATATGGTCGCCGCAAAAGGCTCTATAAGACTTACAAGAAAACATAAGGTCCCATTTCAACAACTTTTGGCTTCTCTCCCTTTTCCATTCCTTCTGGATTAGTAATGTTGAATATTCTCATTTTTAAATACAATGGAATTGGCACCTGCGTCCACATCCGCCATACATCTGTGCCTTCTTGAAGTTGTACCATCTGCAATTTAATGTTTCACTTATTCCCAATGCTCTCCTCAGGGAACGATTCTATGTACTACTAAAGCAAATTATAAAATGAGCTTACCTTGCGAATAACAGCATGAACTATGAAATCAACACCACCGAAACCTAATCCACAGTTTATTGCAAGAAATGCTGCTCCTACCGCAGCCAACTTGACGCCTAAAGTGCTCTTCATTTTGGATGCTACGCCTAACGAATTATACTCAAACGTAAATTATATCGCAAGTTTCACTATTAACGCTCTGTTGCATCGAGCGATTTAATATTGCCGTTGGCTTCTATAACCTAACCTACCATCGTACAAAAAATAGGCTTGAGGCTTCAGGAAACATGCCAGATTTTTTCTCGATGATGAACTTCGGAGGGCCTTCGAAGTTAGTAATTTCGTTGAACGTTGTATTTTAATTTTTCCATGCAAATACTTTAGGACAAACGTTGGACATTGGAGATCCTTATGCCTACAGGGTATAGTCTTCAGCACAAAGCTACTTTTCTACTGCTGAGGAGAAGACAAGGACGACAGTAGTATATTTCACAATATCCACCACTGTTGGATTATTGACAGCGCTGTGGGTCATGAATAATTCTGCCCGCCCCAGCCCAGCTTCTCAGTTGGCAAACTAAAAGCTCAATGGTTTATTACCGAAAAGAGGGTCATTTGATTATCGAGTCAAAGGCTGGCTCCTTCCGAGTCTCCTGTCTTATTCGCAAGAACCCGATGGAATATTATTTTGTGGAGGAAAAAGCTACAGAAATCCGGCCTTTTCCGAGACGTAATGTTAGAACTTAAGACTAAGAGCAATGCCGGCATGGGCACAATTTACCAATGCGGACTTTTAAAATTGACGTCTTAAAATCCGGCTAATGCAAATTCAATCGATAGTTTCACAATTTCTGAGTCGCAAAGACGTAAAATATAATATGCTTGCAAAGAGGGGAGTGACACGTCCGCAGAAGAAATGGGAATACGGGCTTTTTTTATGGATATTAGCTTTTAAGTGCCATACTCTTCAAAGTCAGAGCCACCTGACCTTAATTCAACCTGCGGTCCAGCCCCATGTCTCTGTTCCATTTGCTTTTTGTTCCCATCATGAAGCCCAGTTTACGTAAGGTACAGTCTCCTTAATGGCAAATATCAAGCATACACTAATTCTTTAAATGCCCCAGATGTCATGTAGCTTTATTAAACCCCATAATTGCAGCACCCAAGGTCGTTTATGTAATCAATAGCAACACTGAGCTAATTGAAACGTTATTACGGTACATCCGCCTTCGCCAGGTGGAACCTGAACGCTCTGGTTAACAAAATTATCCATTTTGATTATATAGTATCTTTGACATGCAGATTTTTTTGCTCTTCCTGTCCGGTCTCTAAAGCTTCATGATAAATTGGTGAAAGTGAGTGTCAAGAAAAGATAATTTTAGCAATACAAACTATACTTTGTTCTCTCCTCCTTGCTTTCAGCAATTTTTAGCTTATACATTTTTTAAGTATTCACAATATAAAGAACTGATGAAACATTTCTCATGGAACAAAAATGATGCTTGAAACATACTTAAACCAAGTTAATGGCAGGGTTCCTTTTGAAGACTTGGCTGATGGAGTGTGTATATGATGTATGAAAAGAAGATTTTTGTATTCGACATAATTACTGCATGCACCATCCACCCAATGACGAGTATCTCAATATGGAAGCATATAGTCCACAAGTTACCTGTCCATTCCTCAACTGCAACAGGTAGCAATCAATGCAACCCATAGAGGAGTAACAGGTATGGCCTTAGTTTTCGCTACATCCTTGCATATCAAAATCAACTCATTAACATCCCTGTGTATGCCTTATCATCAACTAAATGCACGTCAAGCCATACTCTGTCCTCAAAAGTAAGAGGAGTTAGAAAGGCTTGGCAATAGTATAATTTAAGACGGATATGTAATCCCTTTCAGATCTCTTAACCTTGATAAATTTAAGAACAAGCTGGGATTGCCACGTTGGAAGCTGCAGAGTAAAAGGGAAAGAAACATTGAAAACTATCTCAGTTTCTGTGGACTTTCTGTCAAAGATCGACCAGATTGTTGACAGTGGAAGAGTTTCTGTTTTGAGCTCCAAGGGATTTTTCTTCCTAGGACAACAAATTCCCGAATATTCTTCTGCGCTTTGGTTCCGCCTCCACTGCTTCGTATGCCGGACCACCCTCTATCATTGCTGTGGAACGTACTTATTCTTCTGGTACAGGAAAAGTGTAAGTTATACAATATATGAGTAAAAGCCGTGTATATCGGATACAATGCCCACTGTTGAACGCTCCTAGCTCACAAGCGTGAGTCCGCAATAGCCATGTGTCAGAACACAAGAGCTGAATCAGCTGCTTCTAGTTATCAAAATGAGTTCTATAAAAACTTGTCTGTTAAATAGTAAATTTGTTTACAATGTTTTCAAGGCCTTGCCATTTAAGTCCAAGATGTTGGACCCTAAAGATTATCGTGTGTTAAATGAAGTGGCGGCTCAAGATTCTGACGAAGATTCAAAGACTCAAGAAGAACCACTGGCCTTGTCAAAATTACTCAACAAAAATATATTAAAGTAAGCGTTTAATTGGTACTTTTCTAAAAAAATGATTATTCAAAGATTATTTAAATTTATCGATTTTTATTTGGAATCCAGTATAAATATAATAATTTTTGTAATCTAGAATCAAAGGAAAATACATATCTGAAGAAACCGGGAAACCTAACTACAAGTTAATGCGGCAAGATGAAGAATTTAAAGCATTTCAGAAGCATACTCGGGCATTAGGATTTGTCAACATTAGCGACATGGATGAAAAAACCCAGAAAGCTTTTTTCTTGAGTGAGTTTAATAAAATATAATTAGCAATCCATGGTAAAACTAGTTTTTAAATCAATATAAAATTAATATTATTTTCATTTTGTAGATAATATTTCATAAATTATATACGCAGTTCAGTTAGTTAATTTATTTAATTTTATTTCTATCTCCATATTACAGACTTGTACAATACGCTAACGCTACATGCTCTAACAGAGCTAGTGAAAGAAGAAAAGACGTTACTGGAACTAGATAAATTCTGGAGCAAGAACGCGTACAAAATTGGCGAATTTCTCTTCTCTTTGGATGACATGGAGCATGGAGTTTTGCGAGGTAACCTAGCTTTGTTTATTGAAAGGTTAAATATGATGTAGACTAAAACCTGAAACTTCGCGGATTTACCTCCTGCGTAGTTTTACCCATATTGCGACTGTTTATTATCCTCGGACTCGCAACTACTCCTGTCCAGTATTCGATCGGTATTGATTAGTAAGGATTTTATATGTCAAGAACCAATGACTTTTGGTTCAACCTCCTCCTGTTCCTCTTCTTTATGTAAGCTGGTTTCCACTGTCGACTTAAAGGATAACCATGTTATAATTTGAATGCGGTTATTGCAGCTCAATTTGCCCATATTCTCTGATACAGAATGTTTCCGTACAGCCAACCAGAAACTAATTCCTATATCTTTGATGATTAGTTTGCTGACCGCTACAAATATTTGTTCTGGATTAATTAACGTGTTCATGTATTCTGAAATAATTGCAGGCAATCAATTACATCCATCATATAAGGATTATTTCTTCAAGGAGAATGATCCAAGGAGAGGATTTACTCAAACCCTGGATGCGCGGATTCATTTTGCTCTTAACTGCGGAGCTAAAGTAATTTGATATACATTATGTTGCTGCTTAATTTACTCTGATTGTATATCAATTACAAAGAGTATATCCCTTATATGCATTTATACGAATACTGATGAGAATTTTATCAATTCAAGGCATATAACGGAAAACATTTTAAATTTTAGTCCTGTCCGCCAATCCGGTTATTTACCGTGGATAATTTAGAAACGGCCTTGGACCTGGCAGCTAAAGGTTTTTGTCAAAACAGCATTACCGTAAATGTAAAAGAGAAGACTGTGATGCTCTCTAAAATATTCATGTGGTATGGATCCGACTTTGGGAAAACTGACAATGATATCCTACAGTAAGTCGTAATTCTATCCTCCTGTTAACACTCATAACTCACCTACAGGCTAACCTTTGTTGTGGAATCAGTTTGCTTTAAAATATTTTACACTTATATCCTACATTAAAATTCCTCTTTACCTCTTGCAAGCTGTTTATTTATCTTCACTCGCTTCACTGGTTGCGGGTGGAATGTGAATTATTTACTAATAAAGCTATGTTTCCCCAACAGATGGATACTAGGCTACTTGGAAGGTCAAATTGGAGGTAATTTGGTAAAAATAATTGACAGCGGAGCAAAAATACGGTTCACCGACTATGACTGGAGTGTGTCGTAAGGATTAAAACAAGTGCAAAAGTTTTCCCGTGCCGGGAATCGAACCCGGGCCTCCTGGGTGAGAGCCAGGTATCCTAGCCACTAGACAACACGGGAGTACATGACGGAGTTGCTGAAATTGACTAATACAATCTGCGCATCCGAATATTACACAGGACGTTTATAACATACAGATATGCTGTGATTCTGGATTCAGCTAAAACGTTTGGACGGATGCACAACATTTCACATGCAATGCGTCGCCAATTTTCAACTTGTCTTCATTCTCTGATATAATCCGCAGTCCTGTTCCTGTTTCGCAAACCTTTTATTTTTTCTATTAATAAAGTTTGATCTGATACAAATATATATACCCGCAGTAGACATTTCAGCAGCTATCTAAAAATTAATCAATTTAAATCTGGTGGGAAATTGCATTAGTAAATTGCTCTTTGTAGAGATGGAAAAGCAGAGGAGGAAGAAGAAGACATGAAGAGCTCTTGGAGGAGGATTTAAATGTATATATTCCAAAGATTTCCTACGAATCAATCCTCAAGCTCATGCTAAATCATTGAAACAGGTACAGAGTGCGGCGACAGGCTTCTTTGAGAGGCTCCCTTATAGTCCTTCATTCAAGAATGCTTTAAGAAGCTTTATCCCTCGATCTTTTCCCAAGACAAGATGAGAATAATTTCAGAGCTAGAGAAAAAGACAAAGTAATGAATAGGGTTAATTGGTCTGCCATAATACAAAATTTTTCTCAAGGGCAGCTTATACTTTTAAGAGATTACTCACAATTTGTGGGGTGAAACATGTTTACTCCCCCCACAACTTTTAAATATCGCGTCGTAATTCATCAAAGATATTCCCACAATTTCCGTGCTAATCTCATTTGAAAATGCGTCGCTTTCCTGTCAAAATTATGATTTCACGACGGAATTCACAAAAGTTGATCCATGCTGTTCAAGATCCTGAAATCCCTTGGATAATAACCCCCAAAACATCAATAATGCTCCAGTTAAACTAAACCTCCATCCGCCTCACTCTCTAAGCTAAAACTCTTGAAACCTCAACCTCTTTTCAACCTGCATACATAAATCCAGCATTGTTTGATTTACTTTGGTACGGATTCCGCATTCTAGCATCGTGAACTTTATAAACTTACTAGCTTTGCTACCCGGCTTCGCCCGGGGGTTGTGTGGTACGAATACAACAAAACTCCCGTCGAATGTTTAGCTCTTGCGTCGAATCTTTACCTCTCTTGTCTATTCTTTAACTCATACGTCGACCCAATAGCTCTCCCGTCATACCTGCAGCATATAGTTACAAACCTATAGTTCTGTCGCCGAATCAATAGTTCTACCGTCGAAACAACAGTTCTCCCGTCGTCCTTAAGTTATCAAGTTGAGACAATAGCTCTCCCGTCAAACTAATAGCTCTCCCGTCAAACGTATAGCTCTCCCGTTAAAACGTAAAGCTTTCCGGTAAAACTTATAACTCTTACGTCAAACGCATACCTCTGCCGTCAAACGTAAAGCTTTCCCGTGAAACATATAGCCCTTCCATCACATGTAAAGCTCTCCCGTGAAACGTATAGCGTCTTACGCGGAACCAATAGCTCAGACCTATAGTCCAACCTATAGCTCAGACCAATAGTCAAACCTATAGCTCAGACCTATAGTCAAACCTATAGCTCAGATCTATAGTCAAACCTATAGCTCAGACCTATAGTCAAACCTATAGCTCAGACCTATAGTCAAACCTATAGCTCAGACCTATAGTCAAACCTATACCCCCTCCGAATGAAAGTGGGACACCGGGAAAGTGAAAATGAAAGTGAAAAAGAGAATGACACATACAAACTTTGAGATTTATAGTATAAGATTATCATTTAAGCCACGGCGCATTAATTATGAACACCATATTAAGCTGGTATCCCTTAGAATCATACGGTTTGGGCCAGGATGCTCCAAAATCCATTCGACTCTACGCTTTTGTCGCCCGGAATTTGATTTATTCCCGGTATGTTAATCTGGCTCTATTGGCGATATCCGGAACGGCAATGCCAGAATCTCCTGAATTCTTGACGTCACTCGTTCCAAATGCCCCACCCTGGCTGATTTTCTGCAGTGCTGCTCTGGATGCTTATATTCTGATGGTTATTTTGAGCGGTACAGCCCCGATTGTCATCCCACTCCTTGGATTTCATTTCCTTCTCATAAAATTCTTTCCGGAATTGATGTAAGACGTTTGATTAAGTCAGATTAAAAATATCAATCCCATTTATACACAAGCCAGCAAACATGAGGTGCTAACCATGCAAATGTCAACTGCTCACGCAATGCCTGCTGTACTAAAAAGTAAACCAACTTTGGTTGCAATGCAAGTAGAAGTATTCCAGTAATTTAATTCACTTGGAAATCGTGGAACTTTACAGATCAAATCGTAATTTTCAGCTCGTTCATACCATTGATTGTTTACTTGTAATTCCATTTGTTCTCTCTGATACTATATGTAGTCTGGCTGGCTTCTGAATGACTTTAAGACACCAGGTAGACGTCCTCAGTCGTTGATGGGAAACCGTAAATGATGTCTCCCAACTGAGTAGCTAGAACATGATGGATAGCGTCAAGAGTCATGATGCATTCCAGCCATTCACTACTGTAAGACAATAGAAGCTAAGAGATGACTAGAGGTGATTGAGTTTAAAATGAGATAGATGCAAGCTTGTTTAATCATTGAAGAAGAATTTGGAGAAAAATGAGGAATATTTACAATTTCACGTATGCTCCATCCATGTTTGTTCTTAGAAATCAGTATGATGAGGAGATGTAGTAGTAGGTAGTTTTATTGATATAACCTCGGGGAACTCCTTCAATATCTGATGGAGGAGATGAGGTTGATCGAGAAAGGTACAATTAAATTTAGGATAAGGTAGGTCTCTCCCTCCCCCATAAGCAAAGCTAACTAACCAAGACCATGGTTACCTTCTAAATTATCATCTACCAGATTCCTCATAGTAACCTGGCTCATGCAGTTGAGTTCTGTTAACATTAACATTCCATGACATTCCTCCAAGGGATTTTGTATCTACTCTTGTCCAACTTTAATTAGGTAATTTCCATATTCAGTTAGCTTTCCTTTTAAAATCCCTAGGCTTCCTTCCCGTCGTTGTGTTGTCCATACTTGTGGTAATCACGGAGAGGTAATTGAAGAAGTATTGGTGGTAGTAGAATTACCCATAGAGTTAGAAGAGTAACGCAACTTACAAACTGTAGAAGCAATACTGATTAAAGTATTGAGCTTATATTATGTGATGGTTGATCCTAATTGGATGTAGGATGGAAACGTCAAAGTTTATGGATTGATTTGAATTGTTAACAAAACTTATTAGCTTTTGGAGAATATATTATTAACGCAATTCTTTGTATCTTGTATAACCTTACTTTACCTACCCTATAGGTCTCGTGATAACCTACTAAGTATTGAGGATAACTTCGAATTTTGTGTACTTGTATATCCAAAAAGAGCTATATAACTACTTTGCTGACTGATCACAGGAGCATGATTCTTAAATCTCTTTAGTTATTTATTAGGTGCCGAACTTATACGAAATAATATAAGCGGCAGCAACAAAATGAATGACAGACAATGCTTCATAAAACATGTAAGAAGGAACTAGGTTTGGGTTTATTTACCTGTCAGATCAGAAGTGAGTGTCATAAGCTCCTGGCAACCCACCTGTCTACAGCTGGTCCGAATTACGACATGTAGAGCATAAGTCCTTTAAATGCAATCAGCCTCAAAATGATCAATAGTCCTGCAGCCAATAAGTGAAGGATGGCTACAGGTGAGTGAGTGATTGCAAGTCCATGGTCTATTTTATTTTCTTGAAGGTGTTTGCGCACAGGTGGATATTAATTGTGTTGTAGATTGTAAAACGATAGTTTTCAAGGGGCACCCTTCCAATGTCCCAGGCTATTATTGTCTGTGTCCTTTATGCAAAGTAAGAGGGTCGCTGTATGAGAATGGCTAAGAGCGCAAAAACGCCATGGCGCGCCGCTCCCTGCCTTCTTCTCAGAGATGTGAGTATATTTGGCTGGAGATGTTTGTAGGCTATGCATGGTGTCATCAGATATGGCTTTCGTTTTTATTTTCGTGGGAGGTAGGAGGGAATATGGTAATTTTTGTAACCTAAATGTAATTTAAATTCTGCAGGCACTACATGAGCAAATGAGAGCTTAAATGTATATAATTGCAAAAACATTAGCGTTCATCGCTATAAAGGTAATTAAACAGGCACTAGACTACTTTAAGGTAGGTTAATGTACGTGTAGATGTAGGAGGACGTCAGGGCGACTGTCTCACAGCCACAGTTAGCTCTGTAGCATGCAACGGTCCGATGACCTGCGGCGGACAATGGACCATGCTAAAGATTTTGGTATTACAAGCTTGACCTACCCAAGCGCAATTACATTGTCTGCACTTGACGGACAAGCTAAATTCGGCGCTTGAAATGTATTATAAAAAAGGTAAGGTCAGATCCATGCATGTGCGTACTCTTGGATACCCTTTTTGCTTCCAGCGTGCGCTCGTACCAGAGCGCTTGAGCACAATTCGCGCTTCATTGCTTCTCAGACAGTGAGTGACCTGAAGCGATTATACCCGCTGCCAAAATTAGTAGTGATTTGTACAAATACATGTAAGGATGAAGGTTATAATAGAATATTAGTCAGTTGCCAATCCATCCTAAGTGCGAAAAATAAGCGTCGTTAATCTGCACTGTTTCCAATAATTCTACGATTGCCCTCGCTCCTATGCTCTACGATCTACATGATTGATAAATGATCATTTCTGTTTCTCACAGTTGCAGAATATTTATGAGCAAATTAGGATTAAAGGACCACATTCATATTACACTGGCTCAGTTCTACGAGCTAAGCGCTTTTTTTTCTTGCAGTTAAGGCGAAACTATAGATGCTGCTCCTTAATTCCTCTCCTTGATATCTCTTGCATTTATTAAAGTCTCAAGAGCGGAGCGGCGCTAAGTTAAACAAGGAACGTCAAAAGCGCGGAATGGGATGTAATAATATAATGACTTTCTGCATCAATTATTCACATGAGTGGACATTGGCAGACAGGATGGCTGCGCTCCTGCGGCATGCAAGGCTGATGACAGGAGAGGCTAATGTTGGGCGTGTTAGGCGAGGTACGGGTCAAAATTCATACACACTGGAGAGAAAGTATATATACAAATTGGGGGTTGCGCTCATTGACATAATCCATTCAATGACTGCAATAATACGCGCCGCTATTTCAATACACTATAACTAGAAGCCTTCTTGACGTAGATTGTAGCGCTGATAAGTAGCTAACAGACTTGATGAAAGAAATTATATACAAGTGTATAATAATAAAAAGAATAAAAGGGCAGCTTGGAAAACAAATTACGCAAAGGTGAAATAATGAGATTGCGCAAATACGCCCCTCCTTCACTATGGCAACTACCCAGCACCAAAAATAAGGTTGAGGCAACTGATGCAGCTTGAAGCTTGTTACATTAATTGAATTATCATTAGAAGATTTACCAACAGTGTTTTTCCTCTTTCATGGTTATTCAAATTCAAAGATATGCAGCTTAAACTTACAGATGTGCTGCATTAGAATTTGTTTGATACTTAGGCTCCTTGATAATGTTGGTCAAAAAAGTGTCGCCAAATCATTTGGTTAATTGTGCTGTAGTTTGCGGATGTTTTTCCTGCTCTTGTGAGTAAATGAAGAATCATGCTTTACATGTGGAGGCTTTGTGCAAATAAATCATGTGCCATTTTTAGCAGTGTAGAGGAGCTTCTAGGAACAAGCAACAAACATTCATTCATTTTGTCCGCTTTATGCGCTTCTTCCTAATGACTAATGGTCCATCTCAAGGAAATAAGGACTTTAAGTGCTAACGCATTTCGCGCTGCTTAAGGATTATCGTGAGAAAAGATTCAACTGATGAGGGCCACGGAAAGAAGATGAAAAAGCGCATGATATATTTGCGATATACAGACAGTGCCATTTCGAGAGCATCAAAATGTACACAGCACACACATGCACAGTAATACAGGTGTGGACATTGTTAAAAACGTTTAAACAATATGTGAAACTCAAGTGTGACGCTTTTGCATTAAATGCAAATAAGGAAGCGAAACTAAATCTAAAGCCTGCATGCCTAGACTCTGTGCTAACTAATTCAAAGTATTTCCGGTTTTACCAACTACCAAACCCAGTGGATACTGAAGAGCATGAATAAATAGGGAGAGAGAAGACATGAAAATGAGTTTTTTCCTAGGAGAATACAAAAAGAAACATGCTAGAAGACTAAGATAAGAGAATGGACTGCAAACAGAGCTATTTCTGGGATTCTTATGGTCGCCCTGTTTGGATGGTGGTGGTGAGAACACGAGCTAACTGATAAACATCTTTTAGGCCACGGAAGCGCCGCTGCGCTGCGCGCTGCAGCTCTCTGCATGTGCCATTTTTTAAATGCACACACTTTGAGCTTACGTAATTTTTGATTCCATTTCCGATTCAGATTACAATTTTTCACGAGAGAAAACATGACAGTGCAGCTGCGAAGCTCATGTTGCTAATACTGAAGACAGTACTTTCTGCGCAAAAATAATCAAACAATTAATTTACAAAGCTATAATGAGAGATTCGAAATAGTCTCATGCTACGATCAGTGCTGAACCGTCAGTGATGTGCATATATCAGCGCGTAGAAGCCCGGGGATTAAATGTCTATTGTAGTGAAATAGACCATGTTATCAAAGTTATCAACGTATAGCAGAAAAACGAATAATCAAAGAGCAAGACGCTGTATTGATGTTCGGAATTGAAAATTGAGTCAAACCAAGTAGGAAAATGGCCTCATACGCTTAATGACACATTAAATTAATGTAATTAAGGTTAGGGGGCGGCAAATGCGGATAGAAATAATTGAAGAACAAATTGTAATGTTTTTCCACCATCTTGACCCCTTATCTCGCTGCTTTAGTATCGCCATAGGTTACCATCAGTGCTGACGCTGACGCTTACGCGCTGACCGCCTCAAAACGGTGAGGACTACCATTAAAAGATACTTTCAATTATCTGAAAGGATATATATTACTTGAAGGAAATCATTGAATAAAGGCTGATGACACGCTCCGCTAGTTGATCAGGTTAGGGATAAAGGTTTTTTTATTGATGCTAAAAAACATCATTTGCGCTATAGTTAATAGTAAGATCCCAGCCAAGACGAACTATTTAGAAGTAGGAGAAATATCTAGGTAACGGAGGAGATAATAAAGAAAACTAGGGATCTGATTATTATTGAGTTAACAAGGCGTGTGATAGGAGTGGATACACAAGGATAAATAGGAGCAAAAGACACTATGGGTAATTGAGCTTATTATTCAGATAATAAATTACGTGCACAAGGACTATTATAATAAGAAAAAGTTTTGAGGGAGATTCGTGAAATAATACTATGAAAGGGAATACACTCACTATCGCCACTAGCATATGTATACCATTTCTTCTTCCTGGCTGTCCTATAACTTCTCTGCGTTTACTTTCTTGTGAATAAGAACGTAGAAATAATAATTTTATAGATGACCTTAATATCTGATTAGCATAAGAAGACATGTGAAAGGATGTGATGAGACTAATGGTTTACGTTAGCGGAAGCCAAGCTTCTAGCTCTTGTTTCAAAAGAATCACAAAATAGTATGCTAACTTTTTAAATTTTTGAAACGGCGATAGCTAGATTTATGGCTGTTATTTTACGAAGGTCTATCTTTTAGCTCTTCTGTGTTCAAAGCTATTACTATCTATTCCCCATCTCCTGTTGTGAATTATGAGGCGTGTAATAATAGTTAATCCATGTAATTAAACTAGCCATCGTGATCACTTAATAATCCTCTCGATAATTCTCACACTCGGATCAGGTAGTAGAGAGATGGATGAAATTAGCGTTTTTAAAAAGAGAAGCTGCGATAATTTGATGGTATCTGTATATAGTTAGGTTCTTGGTTGATTGTTATTTTGAGTTAATTGGCAGGAGCGCTATAGCTTCCTTGTTCACCCTGGCCTTTATGCGTGGGGTGGTGGGAAGAAGATTTATTATCATCTTTATTATGGGGAAGAAAATAGTTGAAATCCTACAAAGACTCACGCAGTAAAACAGGAACAGATGAGGAGAAGCGAGTTTAAGGAAGAAGAATCATATATGTGAATTATATCTGAAGTGATGAAAGGACGAAAAAGAAGTTGAAGAAATTTTAAGATTGATCGTAGAATTTTAAGCGAGGACATCATATTCAGTAGAAAATAGAGTTGAGAAGAAAGAAGAGGAAGGTAAATGAGGAGGAATCTTGTATGAAACAAAATACAGGAGCAAGGGCAGACGCATAAGCGTGGACACTTCCAGCGTCGTGTTTTTCTCCTCTGACTAGAGAAGTTTGCGATAGGATGATACACCCTCCCCAGCTTTAGATGGTTCTTCATCATGTGGCAGCGCTGTCAAAGTTTTAAATTAATGCAAAGATGATATCTTTAGATCTAAATATATTTAAGATGATGGCCAGCTTATTAGCTTGATGCCAGCTATTTTGTAAGTTTCCGTAAGGGATTAGTTATGAGTAAGAATTTTCAAAGAAAATATTCGCGTGCCCAAAAGGAACTAGAAGATATGTTATGATAAATGCAAAATAAATAATTCAAATTTTATGATCCGTTGGAAAGAGTTTAAACAGACGCAATATTTTCGAAATTATTTGCAAACTATTTGCTTGTTGAGTGAGTCTACCAAACGTAAATTGAAAAACTATGACATTTAAATTATAACCTGAGAATTCAAAGAAACATTCACATGTTTGGATTTCTTGATTTTTTAATATAAGTAATGTGTCAGTTGTATGTTAAACCATAGGATTAGCCAGAATATCATTGCTTTGGAAATTAAACATCCGATTCAACAGTGAATCGACACTCGAGAATCCAAAAAGTTAGACTACTTCCAGGTTGACTCTGCTAAGCTTTTGTCCAACATTCAGCTAGTAGCGTGCTAAAAATCCTAGTTTGCTTCCGCCATGATTTTGCTCATGTCCATCATTTACGGTTACAACCCATGCAAAGTTAAACTTGCAAAATGCTGCATATTTTCTCAAATTGACTACAAACACATGGAGTAGTTTAAGACTCTGAATGCAGGCCATAAATTCGCAACAGCTAACTTCATCCCATTCCTTGATTTCATACTTTCATGAATGCATGGAATGTACTCCCGAAAACTTCTTGGAATCTCAACAAACAATCAGTTGTTCCTTCAAGGGTTTAATGAACCGACAACATTTGCCAAACGTAAGAACAATGCCTCAAGGAGAGTTTGCCAAAATAAACTTGAAACTTGATTCCCGGTTGCGGAGGACATGAAATGAGGCATGAAAACTCTTTAGTTTATACATCTTCTTCCTTGAAAACGGAATAAAAAATGTAAACTACATACTATCCTCTTTCTATCTATTCAGCTCCAGCTGGTTGGTGAGGGGGCAGTTTGAAGCAGCTACGTAACACATCCCATCATCCAGCCTCCGGGCACATCGGATTATGCAACCGAAACATTCTATCTGTACTCTTTGCTCTTGAATTTCTCACGGCGTAGGAAGGAGAGAAAAAACAAGAGTAAAACGTCAATAGATTATGGAACCAGGAATGAGATGTAACTAATCATGGAGCTAACACATAAACATTACGTAGACATTTAAGTACTTCTCTTTTAACGAGTTAATCTGGAAAATTACGTAAAGCCGGAGTCATACCCACTCTTAACATAACAGTCATTAAGTGCCCTCAAACACCTTTACGTAACGTGGAATTTTCAGAATACATTAATTTCACTACCGGGTGCTGCGTATCTGGTGCTCGATTGCATGCTGTTATGTGCCTGTTTCAAATTACGTTTATCTGTACGCTCCGTGTAGCAACTAATGGAATAAGAGAAATTCTTATTGAGTCGCATTGTGTCGCCCAGCCAAGTTTAAATCGCAATTATATAATAAGAGAATGACAATCGCAATCAAACGATCCTTCGGCGCCATTTTATGGACTAAAGAGAGACAAGGGGAGAGAAACCAGAGGGCCATTCTTCTCTGTTTCTGCATGGTTCTTATTGTGTATGGAATTTCGCCAATAGCTCCGTCAAGGAAAGCAAGCAGACTAGGCTCTAAAAGTTCCAGCATGTCAACAATTCAAGTGTCTAGCTAGCAGCTAGCTAGTTTTAGCTAGAACGATGCCAATATTTTTAGTTGTCCTAAGACGTTCCATAGCATCAATTCTATGCATGTTGAAACAGGATGCTCTTGATTATGCAACATAAAACTGGCTGCATTCCACACATGCTAATTATAGTTAAACTACTGCTGTTGACACATTAACACAATGAATTGTTTCGGACCAAAGGGGTGTGAACAAGCAGCACATAGTTACTAGTAGTTAGTACTTTTGTTTTATTGGGGCTTGAATTTCAAATTTCTAAGGAATCATAGCAAAAGGGATTGATTACAAAATGTAGTCACATAAGCTAAGACGACAAAAGATGAAACTAAAAGCGTATCTTGTTTCCTTTAAATGCTTCTTGAAGGAAAACATTAGTACATAATGCCTGGTGGCTGTTGAGTGCGTGTAAGATAAAGGGACATTGTAAAAGGCTCTATCGAAGCTAAGTAAGTGTTCTTTCGCTATCTAAAGAAGATACTAAATTATGCAATGTTATGTACGTGGGTTAAGTGGGAGTAAGTCAACTTAACCCAAGTTAGTTAAAAAGGACCGCTGGGCTTTCAGTTAGACGGAATAATGACTGATTCACTCCTGTCATTACTTTAAGCTTTATAATGTTATCCATGAATACTGTATGATGGAGGAAAGCTAGCTCCAAGGGATTTTTCTCCCTAACATGCACAGCTCTACCGCCACCTCTTCTCTTGCTTCTGCTACGCGTACTCTTCTGATAGACTCACTATCTTCTGTGTCTTCCACATGCTTACAGCTATACATGCGCTTATGTTTTGTGTATACAGTGTATGTGTCAGCATTAGCGGCTACTACGGCTGGCTGAGAGGTTACAAACTCCTAGAGCTCTCCCTTGGCTTGCTTGAATTAAAATTATTTCTGTTTTAGTCTCATTCTTGGTCTCAGCCTCTGCACACCATTACGTAAGACGCGAGCGGGCGTATTCCAATGGTGTGACAACGTCGTAAAGGTCCATTACCAACAGTTTCACGTGCTATTTTCTACAATTAAATCTTTTTCAAACCGCTCGCTGAAAATGAACGTCGTCCCTGGTGTTTAAAGAGGAGGAACAAAATTTAATCGGACCGGAAGTAATAGAGGAAATACACAGCACTTTTTGCCCGTAGTTGTTCTGGTTTAACTGGATTAGTAAATTACAGACGGAGAGGAGAGAATTAAAATGGTCAATTTTTCAAGTTTATGCTCGTCTCTCCAACTTACAAGGGGAGCGAGCTTGTACAGTTTGTACGTCCTCGGGCTTTTGCTCCTTGCCTACCTGCTCAATCAACTGGATCGCTACACTTTGGCAATTGTTACAAGACCACTGGCTCAGGTAAGAATCCGAATTAGTTATTTGAATCAATTAAATTATAATAGTTACAAGTGAATGCCAAATACACGCGCGCTTTTTAAAAATTAAGCTCTGATGTTAAGAATTTGGTTGAAAATCTTAAAAGGTTAGTTTGAGCAATAGAAAAACCATAAAAACCAAAATCCTGGATTTTAACTCCAGAACTTGAATAGTGGAGATTTTTAAAAGTCTCTAGAAAACCCCGTTTTTTAAATAATCTGTATTACAAAAAGCCAGAAAATCAGACAATTGTGTGTCATCTGAAACATTTTACTGTAAAAATTGGAGAAATGTCATGAAATTCCCAAGCAAAGTAGGTTATTTTGGCACAACTCCCGCATGTTTTCCGGTCATTCACTTACCCGCTTGCAAATCTCCCTCTTCTCTTACCCCCTTCCGACAGAACCCGGCTTGCATTCCTATAGAAACTGCGAGTAATAACAAAAGCGAAAGTTTCCGACTGCCTATTTACCGAGTGCGGCCGGCAGTAGAATATAATGCTGCATTTCCTATATTATGTATTGAGGTTCCAACAAAGATGGAAAGCAGGTCGTTGCACAGTCACTTGCTTAAAAGAGTTACGTAATATGGGAAGAGAGAGAGAGACAATAATTTACAGATGATTGAATGCATTAAAACTTGAAGAGCGTAACTAAAAAGTTGTTGTCTTCCCTTGTTTCTCTCCTGTCAATCCTTGACGTTTGTCTTGTTATCCCTTTCATTGAATCCTCATTCGTAAATAGGTTAATAATATTCCCAAGTGCATTTCCACTTGCTCACTAATATTCAAAGATGCGAAGGAAATTCAAGGAAATGCACTTCTATTCATTATCCCTATTCAAGTAATGCATTTCAGAATCATGATTGTCCTCACAACAGCTTTTACAGATCTTTCTTGCATGTAGGACAGCCATTACTAAAAGATTTTACTTTTACATATCGCAAGTGCGTTGCATCGCATAGCAAGGCAACATTAACAGCGAGATTGAAAGCTGCATTATTGAATGCATCAAAGACTTGGATCATTAAAAAAATCCCCAAAAAAAGCATCATCTCTCTCTCAGTTTGAAAAATTAGGGAAGAAGGAACTAAAAGTTCTTTAGCATCTCAAGAGCGGTGTGCAACTCGTTTACCTTTATGATAATTGACAAGAACGGCTTGTGACAACAACAGTTTTCGGCCCTTTAGCACCTGAAAAATAACGAGGAAGGTTATATATAGGTAGCGCTGGAGGAAGGGAAGCGAAGCAATTGCAAAGGGAAAATTATTTAACAATGAGTTAGTTGGATTGGAGGTAGGATGATGCGTGCCGAATATTCAAACACAATTGGCAATATATAATTTATAAATTGCATGGATTTTATAGTTTGTAAAATGTATTTGCATGGAAGAGATTCAAGATCATACCTGCACTTGAATTGCACCTCATTTGAACATAAATCGTATGTTTAAGGAGAGAATGCACATCCTCTCTGGCTAACGATTAACTCTTTGTTACTAAAGGTTAAAATAAACTGTTGACGTTAATGAATTTAGGGGAGGTTCGTAAACTGTCTAATGAGAAAAGTAGCATTGATTGTTATGACAATGAGGCAATGCTATAAGGAGATGCCTTCTGCAATAATAGCGAATCTAACTCTGTGCTCTAAGGGAAACACTGCCGAGATTATGATGAGCACGTCTACTGCATGCTCCCTCCTTGGCTATTTATTATATTTAGCTGCTTGCTGTATACATTATGTACGGTAACTGCCAGCCAAAATTGTTGCATAGCCAGTTTAGACGTGAGCTGCCTTTGGTTTGTTTCAAGGGCATGTTGACAATACATTAAGTATACTTTTCACTGGCATTCAAATAATCTAGAATAATAAATGCAGATTCGCATGCAGCTCAGACTAGTGAAATTCCATGAGTGCCTAAGTGTTATCTTCCAGCGTCATGTACTTGAGGAAATGTTGTGCGTATAAATGTTATAATTTCAGTCAAGAGTAATGACAGCATTAGCTAAACTGAGAGACAGTTGCGAATCTTGAAATTGCTTAAGGAATATATATTGAAATTCTGTATCATCTTCCAGCCCTCCTCCTGTATTCAAGAGATTCTTTCAAGAGTACACATGCCCTGTGCACACAGGTGTTAGAATCAGAACACATATCCATTCCGTAGGAGTGGCAGAGAGATGAAGCAAAAAGTCTGAATCTGGTTACTAGTGAATAGACAAAGATGAGCTAGTAAATTAGTTGCGGATTTTTTTTGCAAACAAGCCATTACACGCAAGGAAATGATGTGAAAGTTTCTGACGTGTGCGTGTGTAACTTACAAAAGTGTGCGAAATCCAGTGTGTATGTGTAATTCAGTCTCCACCGATAGGAGTTCCAGTTCCAGTTTAGATGTCCAGGCGTATGGAAAAATTACACAAAGAGCTAAACGCACACGCCCTCCTCTAGAATATGCTTTCATGCATACGAAATATTTCGCAAAATATAGCCTAGAGGTTTGCAATGAAAGTACACATGCAGCTGCTCTGGAAAACTAAAGTAGCCTTTTTTAATAACGTTTGCTACTAGAATTATAATCATCCCATCATCATAAATTATTTCGGAGGAATTACAAGTTATCTATTATACTATATAATGTTTTTTTCGGGTCATGATGACAAAGAATTTAGATGAGTTGTGTGATACAGAAGTGCTATAAGATAATGTGTAGCTCTTTGGTCTAGTCGTTTTTCAATGGTTCGTAAATTGGAAGATGACTCTGAACTTGAAAAGGGTGGAGTTGTTTTAGGTAGAAGAAGAAAAGAGAGCTAGAATCTTCAAAAGTCCAGAGGGCGTAATCTAACTGGAACATGTTTGTCTGGTGGACGCTGGACGGCTTTGATAAAGGGACAAGGGCAGACGCTGCTGGAGCTTCCAAATTGTAAATTTTTTGCAAGGGCAGACGCTGCAAATGATGAAGATGATATCGAAAGATATAAAAATGCTACATAGTTTAGATTTGTGGACGTTGTGGTTGAGAGGCTTGCATCAACGATATACGCAGAGTAGATAGCAGATAAATGGTTGAATCAATTAATTTCTGTTGATTGGCTACGTCTCTTTGTAGTTTGATTAATTGAAAATTGTATGCCGACTTTTTTGCTGTTCTCCTCAAGTAATGCCCCTTGGATTTTAAATTGAACACACCCTGCTAGGAAAAGTCCTTGAGAAGGGAAGTCTATGATTCCGGGGAATTCCTTAAGGGTACGTGAGGAAATGTTCCAAGGATCCGTAAAATATTATATCGTTTGATTATGATTGCTAAATTTTGTAAGCAACGATTTGATTTAAACCTATTATTTAATGGCATAGTTTGCTGACGCTGCAGCATGCTGTTAGCAGCATCCCTTGTCTGCTACCTGATCCAGCGCTGCGCTGCTGGTATAGCTTGCGGCTACTCAATATTGAATATAGCGGCAGAAAAATGTACGCACTATTTGCTGCTAGGGATTCTTTAGGAGAAGGGTAGATTTAGCGTAGTGGAAAGTATAGTTGATGTCAGATTCTGATAATAAATAGCCGGTATGTGGGGGTGTGACTTTGGAGTGTTATAGCTTAATGGGAAATGATGATGGGGTACATATGGATTTCAATTTATTCAATATTGACGGATGGGAAACGAAATTCAAGTTTATAGCGAGTAATTACTGATCACTACAAGAGGAATTGTTTTAGCAGTTATGTTATCCTCAATATTAATATTCGCGAACCTTTGAGCTTACACATTTAATATTCGCTTGAAGGAGATAAGATCGGATGGAGAGCGAGCGAGCGCAAGATTTGTCCTTTATAATAATTCATTTGTTTAGCATCATGTTTCGCCGCTGCCAAGCTAATGGACAAATACAGACGGAGAGAGACAGGTGAAGGAGATAAATTAGAGCTCATGAGTCAGGTGTAAGACAGGTAGAGAGTTGGGATAGAGATTCATTAATGTCGTTGCTGGTTTGCCTTCCGGCGGCTCTCAACGAGAAATGTTTGATGCGGTGGCAAGAGAGCAGGCTTGTTACGACTCCGGAGTCGGCAACTCCACGATTCTGGCGAGGCCTGCGACTCAGCGACTCAAGCCGAATCGTAGCGACTCTCGACTCACCACGACTCACCCAAGATTTCGACTCAGTCGACTCTGGCATTGAGTCGACTCAGACCCCTCATCACTGATCCGGGTTGCTTATAGAAATTTGTTATCACAGACATGTGTACTTCTTGCTAATTAAGTTTGAGACGATTAAGTAGAAGCTAATCGATTAAAGCCCTTGCAACTAAACTGAAACTCGGCCGCAATTAAAAATTAAAATTGGCAATTAAATTATTTGTCGGTTACAATTAAAACCTTACAATTAAAATTAAATCCTGTCCTCCGACAATTAAGCTATACAATTCAAACTAAATTGTTTCCTGCTGATAATTAAATGACATTTAAATATACTTAATTTTGACCAAAATTAACAAAGTTTGACAAAAAAGTGCTAATTTTGCTTAAAATGCCCTGTTTTTTGACTATTTTTTTCGATTTTAATTGTCGTCAACTACAATTAAATTGTACAATTAAATTCTACAATTAATTGAACTGTTGGCATAATTAAAAACTGCAATTAATAATTAATCTCAAGTTTTTCGACAATTAGATCTGGCAATTAATAACTAATATAATTTTTTCTGCAATTAGATCTTGCAATTAACAATTATTACGAGAATCTCAGAAATTTAAAATTAATAATTAAAATTAAATTTTCAGGTTAATTATTAATGTTTCAATCGATTGAGTTTATTAATTAACCTAACCTTGGAAATTAAATATAATGGTAATTAAAATCAAGGTTGGGTTACTTAATAAACTCAATCGATTAAAACTTTAATAATTAACCTGAAAATTTAATTTTAATTATCAATTATCAATTGCGTAGATAGTCGCACTAATTGCGAATTTTCGAACAATTGATATCAATTATTAATTGAAATATCTAACTGTCAAAAAATTGAGATCAATTATTAATTGAGCTTTTAATTATGACATCAGCTCTCTAATTGTTGACTTTAATTGTAGCTGCCTGACAATTAAAATTGGCGTTAAAAAGTTAAAAAATAGTGAAAATTTTGCCAAAATAGCCATTTTTGACAGTAAATTTTAGTCGTAATTTGTGTGATAATTAAGAGCATTTAATTGCCAATTATAATTGCAACTTAATTTTCGGCAGCAAGTAATTCAATTTTAATTGTACAGTTTAATAGCTCGAGAAAAGGATTTAATTTTAATTGTCACAGGAAGGGATTTAATTTTAATTGTTAGTTTTTAATTGTGCCCAAGAAAATAATTTAATTGTAGATTTTAATTTAAATACCATTGTATTTAAATTAATTTTAATTAGGAGTGTTAGTAAGAGCAAGTCTGGTTATATTGAAGCAGCAAGAAATAGCTATGGCTTTAGGCCGAGGTTGACATTTAGAATAGATCACATGAAAAATGGTAATTAAATTAATCATTATAGCCAACATATGATCACTGATGATTCATCAGTGATGAATCCTACTAAATTTTAATTGCCACAGGAAGAGATTTAATTTTAATTGTTAGTTTTTAATTGTGTCCAAAAAAATAATTTAATTGCAGCTTTTAATTTTAAATTAATCAGTATAGGCAACATATCATCAGTGAGCATAGTTGTATCCACCTGGAGCAGACTTGAGCTGAGTCGAGTGTCGGAGTCGGACGAAAACAACGACTCGACTCAGGGATTAGTACGGACAACCTCCGCTTGGAGCAACTTAAAAATGCTCGTCCGCAGGAGTCGTGGGAGTCGCCGACTCCGGAGTCGTAACATGCCTGCAAGAGAGAGAGATTATAACAAATCCATAGTATTTAAGACCAATACCAGGTGAAATATTATGCCATTAATACTCGCGCTGCTGCTGCGCTGCTTAATCATGATTTTGAAATGTGGTAAGAGCGCGGAGCGCTCCTCCAGCAAATCAAGATAAGCCTAATGTTAGTTGAGATACAGTCCAATTTAAAAGGTAGTTATGCTAATCTACGCGCGTTAGAGCCCTACAGATTCGACATTTGCAGGGGATTTAAATTTTTTAAAGACAATGTATTGACAGCTTGAAATCAGACGAGTGGTGATGAGGGCAGGTTGATTTTAAAGTGAGTTTTGATGACCTCAGATACAGGACAGTCTCAAGTAAGCGTACACCTACTGTCACCAACCATTAGGGATATGTGCTGTACTCTAGACCGCTGCTCTTGTGTTCTAGCATACTTATGGTGTCACCTACCGCATTAGGTGTAAGCTAAATCCTATTTTCTTGCTTAAAATGCCGTGGACATTTTAATTACGCATGGATTTTACTAGTTGTTTTTACAAATCATAACTACATGTTATGGGTCACAACAATCCGGGGTGCAAGGAAACGCAGCATTTCATGTTTGCAGGGAAAACTTATTTAAAGTTTATAACTTTCAAGGTATACGTAAGAACAACGTTAACGTCCAACTTTCCCGCGTTCCTGCTCATGTGGTGACAGCTCTTGTACGCTACGGCCACCCGCCTTGTTGCATTTTGGGCACAGCTGCTGTTTCTTTTACACAGCTAGAGTATTCTACGACGGGACTGCAGGATGAAAATGTTGCTCCATCCTAAGCTAACTCGCAAAGGTCCAATTATGTATGAGCCGTGGACACAAGTCCGTCAATACGCGGGGTAATATGGTAATTACATTGAAGCAAAGTGCACAATTTGGAAATGGTGTCAGTCGTGAGGATTTAAGAGCAACCAACCCCGTATTATTTATTGTTCCAATACTGATTATGTAATTAAGAGACAAATAAATAGCAGAAGAAATAACATTAAATACCATGTATGTGTGCTGGGGATTGACTCGGGGTGTGTGTGAGCATGTGTGTCCGTGTCATTTCAATTTCAGTTAGTTAAATTCAATCCTTTGTAATTTAGTTTTAACTCTCCTTTTGTAATTAGGAGCAAGTGGGAAGAGAGACGGCTTTGTATGTTAGGATTTTTAGAAGGTACTGAATTTTGTAATCCCCATGGAGAGATTGCACTATTGGCTGATCAAGTATTTAAGCATAGAAGCGCGTGAGTCTCGGTAGAACAATAAAACTATTGAACGCTATTAGATTCACAGGAAGTTGTAGCAAGAAACTTTCAAAAAACAAAAGCGTGCAGTAGATCAACTGTCCTTCTAGATTTGCAAGTAGATGAAAAATTTACTGGAAATCAGAGCATTAAAAAATACAAAGATCAACAGGTGTTAAAATTTCATTGAATTAAGAATCAGCAGCAATAAAGCGTAATTGAAGCTTCCTTGCTGTCAACTGCATATTCAAGCGTCTGTATTCACATTTTCACAGGTGCAACGATAATAACACCATTATAAAAAAGCCATGTCAAATTAAACCGTATCATGAATCATAATTATCCTTCTCTTTGACTCTAAACGTTGCTACAAATTGACCTTTTCCTTGTAAGTACCCCAGCTCACTTCTGACATGTGGGTCAATAAGAATCACAATTACAGGACAAGGGCTAACTTCGAAAGTGTCTTAGAATCCTTAGGAAATTTACTTGTCATTAAAACTCATGAAGAACAGGTAGTTTGTGTGTGGGCAAGGAGGGAGGGAAACTAGAGTAAGGCGCTTATTTAAGCGTTTCTAATTCTTGATAGACACTAGACAGGAGGGTAGAGAGTAATTATGCAGTTTTAAATATCTTTTACTCACAATACTTCCACTACTGCTCCATCCATTACCGCACTCAATAAGCGCCTTAGCTTGAAGAGGCCTATTTAGGATGTAATTTTAATGAGTGTGCATCAAGGAGAATAGGATTGACATGTTAAAAGTGAACTGATTTTGGAATCGATTAAATCCTCGTATGAATGTACTCTTAATAGCCCTTGGTTGGAGTGTCGTAGGAGGGGGATATCCTTAAACGGAATTTGCATACACGTTTCAAAGTCACATTCTCCTCCCTCTCTAACTGCCTTCTTACACCCAACCAGCTAACTAACTTCAAGTTGTAATCTTAATTGGAGAAGGTGTATATTAATCCCTACGCGGAGGAAGAGAGAGGTTGATGAGCGAGAGATGAATGGGGTGGGAAATTGCTCTGGGGCTTTGTTCTATATAAATATCAAAGGGAAGGGGATGAATTATTATATATAAATATTATAAATGGGAATGCAAAATCAAGGGAGAGGAATTAGATCACTATTAATCATGGAAAAAAATATAGGGCTCACAAGGTCGCCAGACTTTTGACACATGTACAAGAAAGTGTGAACAGGATGGATGTATAGATTGCATTGTAAAAAGGAAGAGATGGAGAAAGAGGATTGTAAAATGATAAGGAAAATAACTTGTTTAGTTTTTATGCTCCTGTAGCTTGTACACACATTATAAACATAGGATAGGAATATAATTCACAACAACTGCATTCACAAAGTGCTCCAAATTCACATAGATCCGCAATCTTTGTCATATGACGCTGCAATGATACTTTTAACTGTAACGCCTATTATACATGGTTTCTTCTAAAGGTCTTTTAACGGACATGCAGGGACACATGATAGCATGATCTCTTGCATGATTAACTCAAAGATTCTTTTAATTGCCTTCATCAATATTTTGATCTCAACTACATCCCAATATCAAATTCTTCTGATTGCTCTCAATTACTCAAAGGATTTTAAGTTAGTTAGTTTTGCAATCAATTCAATCCTCCTGCATCCTTACATGCATTCTGCATCTGGGGATGCAGGAGCTAACTCGTAAAGTGCAGATGAGATTAGTAAAAAACGTCTATCAACTTGTCTAGATATATAAATGAAATGATGTGATTGACAATTAGAGTGGAGGAAAAAATTGCACACCGAACATTCACACGGCAGAAACTACAACGCTTGTTTCCATCTTGCCTTACTCCCTCTGTTTTGAGTTGTTTCAATAGACTTATGGGACTGACATTAACATTTCATGGACGACTAAAATGGTTTTCTCCATTTGGAAACGACAAAGTAAAACGTTTATGATGGGCGCGGCAAGTTTTGAAATACCAAAGCTTGGGAACAGAGTTCGGCAAAGGCACGTGAAAGGAAAGCATCTTAAATGCTCCAAATATTTAATCATAACGGCGATAATAATAAAAATAATTTTAAAATACATGCTGTGTTTAATTAACTTGTAGCAGTAATAAAGTTTTACTAGTAAATAGCATGGCGTTAGGAGACAGCAAGTGAAGATTAATATTCGTTTTAAAGCAGATGGTTTGAAAAAATAAATTAGCAACTGCAATATGACCAAGGCGAAGGACAAGATACTTTGAATTTGAATTACAAGTCAGGATAAGTTTCACTAAAGTTGAGATTATCAGATTGTTTGTCACATTTAAGTGGAGTGATTGCAGCGTGTAATATTTAGTTATGTTAGCATGACGTAAGATGGGCATGAGTGACAATCTAGAAAATACTTGAGGATTGCAAAGACGACAAATATTGTCTTTTGCTCTGGTTTTATCTATCTGACAGAATCTTCTCTGCATTACTTATGAGGCGTTAAATGCCAAAGATGGCAGTGTTTGCAGATGGTACAGAATCATTTGCTGAGACACTAAAAGTGAGATAAGCGTGCAACTTGAGTGAATGCCAAGGAAGAGGATAAGGAAATTGGCAAACATTCGCAAATATATACTCCACGTTTACATGCTTTGAGAATCTTTAATGAAAGGGCTGGTTTCCTCATCTCAATTAAATATGACAGCTGTTAGGATAGGAAAATAAAATGCTGAGTATAATAATGTCCGCCTATGATAATATATGATCCCCTCCCTGTTCACTTTGAAATATTGCTTTGCCTGTATTTAACCTACTGTTAACCTTTGGTCTCATGAAGTTGGTGTTGGAGGAAAATTACCAAACAGCTATGTATATCCAAGGGTTAGGATTATTAACGTCTCAAAATAATACAAGGATCGTTTGATTTATTGATATAAAATTACCGCTAATTTTATTTAACGGCTGTGGTGGTCAACACCATTTTCGTAATGATATGAAACATTATGGGATTTGATTCAAGATTTTTGAGGTATTAGAAGGTCAAAAGTAGAAGCATATATAGATTATAGCTAAAACGAATTGGATTTTTGGCTAAAAAGTGACCACTTGTGGGAAGATATACTTGGGCTAAAGGTTACTATAAATTCTTTTCGCAAATCCTGAAATATTTGAGCCCTCTAATCAAGTCTAACAAGAATTTTTGACCCTCAAAATCTTTAGAACAAGAAGGAAACTAAGGAGGTTTTGCATATGTATATTTATAGAAATAATCCTTGATGACATGTGATACAAAAGATTGCAGCATAGATAAGACGGATTAAAAACTAAAAATTAAGCTGCAACAGCTACCAGAAGATTCAAAGGAAGGAGATTCCCTAGCAGTTAGGGAAGGATAAGAATCTGTAAAAGAGACGACAAGTTAGCGAAAACATTTTTGGCAACTTGGTACTGATGATGGTGACAATTGACGGCTATTAATTTAAGGAAGGATTTGTGTTTCTTTAAGGTCTAAAGGATAAAGACTCTTTGAGTAGAAGAAGCTCAAGGTTTCTTCAGTAGTAAATGGGAATTAAATGAGCTTGATTTTGGTCTGGTGTTACACCGTGTCTAATATCATGATGATACAGAATCTACTACGATTACAAATAGACTAGCTGTTGTCAAATGCAAGCCACTAACGGCTAATTAACGCAATAGGCTGAAGTTTCAAACGTAAACAAGAAGTACAACTACAGTTATTATTACAGTTGACGTGAGTGTACATAGCTAGCAAGGTCGAAGAGGATTTAATTTCTGTTCAAATTTTTTCACTATGGAGCTTTTCCTGGTTCTGTGTTGAAGAAACGTGGCTTCAATTTTTAAAATTTGGATCTGATTAAAGATTAGAAACGTTTATAAGAAAGATTTCATCGCTAAGTTTGAGCGTGCTTCTTCAAAGACCGTATCAATATATAGAATTAAGAACAGCTAAATATATATCATGCAGCAGCTCAAAGATTACGATAATCTTTGAGTTATCCTACTGTTTTACTTTAATGCATTCCGTGACCTACCTTCAATGTCATCAATGCAATTGAGAAAAAGTTATTCAAGTGCTTCTCAAGTTCGGATGGAACACTTCACATTCTAAAATTATAATCAAACTACTAGTTATCAAAATGTCCAACTGTCAGGGACCCTGAAGAAGAGTGAGTTTTGGGTAATGGATTTGTCCTGTCAGCTCATAGTTATTTTGGATAGTTGATTCAAATCCCACTATCTCGTTTCGCTTCCTCTTCTCCTGGCCGTCAACGAAGTAAAGTTGCAAAGTTTCAAAGGAAGCAAGAGATTACATGGAATTAGGAGATGCCTGATTTCAAGGCGTGAGAATGAGAGAAGGAGTTGTGAGGGTTAAGGCCATGTAAAGTTATTTAAACTGATTACCGTTCAGTAAAGTAGGAGGAAGACTGTGTGCCTGTTTTCAATATGGTATCACATGATCACGTGTGTAGATGAAAAATGACAAGATAATTAACAAGAATTTTATAGGAAAAGCGCGCGTGTGCTTGGCATTTTCGCATGTCGTCTGTCGTTGTTAAAGTTTATAATGAAAAGTTGCTTCTTCAACGAAGAAGCTGCCATTCCTAATTGGGAATTGAATAATGATGAAGATGACAGATGAAGAAGTGTCGGATTTTGATGGGAAAAACTCTTTTATCTTTCTAGGAAATACATTATGGAGAGCAAGCATGCATAAAGAATGAAACGATTGTGAGCGATCTGAATACAAAGGATTGCACTGTCGCAAACTCGACGTTTTTGTAAGTTGTTTTAATTATTTTGCAAATTTTGTATGTTGAAAACTCGGCAAGTTGAAGTCTAGAGTTTATGATGAATTTCGGTTATGGTTAACTAGAAGTGAAGCGAGATAATCGACTCTAATCTAATTTCCAATTGTTGATTCTTGTTTGCAGCTGCAGCGAAATTAAAGATGCCAACGGAACTTTTGGTTGCAAATGGGACTACACGGGATATGGTAAGAAGCGCATTGATTTTCGCGCAGTACTTGGAGATTTTTGCAAATGATTCTAAGCCGGTCTGAAGTTAAAATCCGTTTTGGCAAATACGCGCGAATCATACTATTGAAGAAATTACACTGCAGAGAAATCTAAGGGGTAAAATGAATTGAAATTTTCAGGATTCGACTACCAAATCCTTGCGGGTCCCATTTTCATTCTTATTTACACTTTTGCCGGTAACTAACAAGTTGATCTTTGCAATGCTGATTTTATTTGGTGATTGACTAATACGCCCTACTTTTGGATACCATTCGCTAATTTTTCCTAATGCCCCTTTGCAGGTATTCCTCTTGGATTGGCTGCTGATTCGTATAACCGGAAGGTATGTGTATATAATTGTCCACGTTAATTACTTTACCTGCACATCTGTAGTACAATTGAAAGTATAGGTCTCTATATAGGCTTTTGCATGCAACTCTATAATTTAGAACCTAAAATGTATATCGTAAAAGCTAGAGTATTTGTACGCATAGATCTTTAAATTTCTTCAGCGGCACTATCTACGGCTATGTTGTTTTCCATAAAAGTTTATTATTAGCGAGCCACTGTTTTGTTTTAATTTAGAGCAATTTGCCGTGGAAATTGGGGAAAGGTGGGTAGCACTGGGGGCAGAGTATCATTAGGTAGCTACACATACCTCTATCTTCTATTTTTGATGCAAGCATCGTCCTTGCGGAGACTGCACTGTGTGGTTTGGGGAGTTTGATGAATAGCATCGCCCTCTGGTGGCGGTAGGTTGAACTGTATCAGTACTAGAAGATTTCGTTCGGGCATCACCACTATACCTTTAAAATTATACATCTCTATGGTTCATGTTATAATGAGAAACTAAAAAAATTGGGTTGGTGGTGGTAGCGAGTTGACCCGGACAAAGAGGTTGGAGACGCTGACGGTAAAACTAACACGTACAGAAGGTTTCGGAGAGCTTATAAGAAATGCTCAGAACTGGCTCAAGATTTTGGGGTACGGAAAACCTACTGAATTTTATTTCTACATTTATAAATAACGTAGTAGATTATTGATTGCATGCAAAAATAGAATGAATTACTCGTCCAGTCTTAGCTGACTACAAGACAAATGACATTCAATTTTTAATTCAAATTTAAAAAAAGCAGTTTCTTATAGAGGTTAAAGTTAGGTACGTAAAGAACATTAGTACAGTCGAGAATATTTGCCAAAAACTATTGAATGAATCCAAACGTTAAATTAATTGTAAATTGCATGGCAGAATCCCTAGCTTTCCGAAACTGTTTGCGATGATAATGAATGATCTTGAATCTAACTGGAATTGACAGTCATAATGATCAAGGCAAGGATTTAAACTACAGCTAATTTGAAATTGAATGCCAATAATCATTGGCAAAATTTACAAAGAATTTCTCACGTAAAGAGCACTAATTGAAGGAAATGTTTGCCAAATAACATGCAGTATCTTTGTTTGCTGTTATCAGCCGCCCCTCATTCCGCGTCCGTGAGGAATAATGTGTAGAGTTTATTTATCCTCTTGTTAATTCTTGTGTGATTGCCTCTATTTGTTTTGGGTTTGGCTTGATCTTGGATCATGTCAAAAGTATTTTATCCTTTTCTCATTGATTAGTGAAGGAAATAGGAGAGACATGAACATGATGGATGGAATGAATACGCATGGGTATGCTGGGTGTTTGCATGGTTGAATGAGGAATAGTAGGGTTGGGAAGAATTACCTTTGTTTCATAAGGCTCCTTCATAAAGAAGAAGGGGCGTTTGGATAAGGGCGTAGCAAGGCACTTGAGGATTTAGTGTTTTACATGCTCTCCTATGGTCACTCACAGATAATCGTAAAGGTTGCATTAATTACCCTGTTGTGGCGCGGCTGCCATCTAATGAATGATATTTAATTCTTGGAGAAGAGGATTACGAATGGCTTACCTGCATATACGTTGACGCTTCTGTATTATACTGACCAAGCATTATAACGAGTACGCATGCATGCGTGTGCAAATCAAGTTTGATCTCTTTCTGATACGTTGTAATTGGAATTGGTATGGCATTAATGACAGTGTGGCGGTAAAAGAATATTTAACTAACTACATTACGCTTGAGGTTACATGTCCGAGAGAGAAGAATAGAATGTACGGGATGCTATTAGTTTGCTCGTTGTAGTGCAGGTCCGCCCTCGCTTCTCTTCTCTTGCGAATTTGATTTACATACCTCTGTTAGCATGTGAGTCATTTGTGTCAAGTTCAAAGCATTTGTAAACGTATCATAATAATCATTAGGGTAGGTGCAATAACAATAATATCATAGACGCTACGGCCTTTCCGCTCGGATAATGATGTTGCCATTTTTTGCGAAAATTTGTACCATGTTAAAATGTATATTGGAATCCGCAAGGAAAAGGAATCAAGTAAGGAAATTAACTGATTTCCAAGAAGATTAAGGAGCGGACTTGGATAAACGATTAACTTCCTGAACATTTTACAACAAATGGGCGAATGCTTAGTAGCGGATTTCCATATTTTAGCAAACAAATAAATAATATCCAGAATGTTATCCATTTTCATGTTCTAATGATATGAATATATTAAGGGAGATAGAGTGAGAAAATCGGCGAATAATAACTAGAGCGGCATTCAGGATATTTTTGAGATTGTTATCAAAAAATGATTATTCTTTTAATCGTCGGCACAGGGAGCTTGTTGATCTTATTAAAAAAAGAGAGATAGAGAGGAGAGAGGAGTCTGCGTAGCAGATTACAAGTGCTGTGAAACTAATTGCTCCAAGAAACTATAACAATCCCGTTGATCACCTTGATAGAAAATATTGCAGGGAAGGATGTAAGAGTCCTTACTATTATTTCACGAAGTAAATGAATGCTAAACGATGAACATGACTTGAGTATTGCTCGATTTTTATCAATTGAAGGATCTCATTAATTATTCCGGGAAACACTTGTTTTCAATGAAAATTAATAATGAAGCAAGCAAAAAAAAGTTATTCCATTCTTGTCTGTTTGCGTGGTTGTTATTACTTAATTAATTGCTGGAAATATTTTATAAGCGACGTTTTGTGTTTTAAATCTCGAGTGAAAGGTTACGCGGACTAATGAAAAGTAGAGGCCTAGCTTGCTACGAAGGGGCAGGGGTATCGTGCAAGCATGCTAATGTGCTACCTAACCTAGGTGATTTCTGGTAGTAATTAAAATTCAAATGAATTCAGGAATATTTAGGTGAAGCCTTACTGAAATTACCTTTTAGCAGTAACCGAAGAGTGTGTGGCTTCGCTTCACGGTGGCGCCATCTGGAAAGAATCGGACATTGTATGAATGGAAATTATCGATTGGAATCTGAATGGTACTGCTTAAGCTAAATTGTCTAATGAAATCTGTTATTATTCGAGACAAGCGGATAAGAAAGCTCTTATCAATTTTTAAAAGTGGAAAGAAAAATTGCAAACGATTCCAAAGGGAGCTCTAGTTAGATAGTAAATGATGATTAGATTTAGAATGATCTTGAGGCTGTTTAAGGGCTAGGAAATTATATATGAAAAAGAATATGTTTGAGTCAACCTGTATTTTATTTGAGCAATGCTTTGAATTATGTTTAGGTTCTATTGGGACTCTGTGTTATGTTTTGGTCTATTTGCACCGCCCTCTCGGGATTTGTCAACAGTTATTGGCAATTAGCTCTTCTTCGGTTCGGTCTCGGATTGGGGTAAGACAATTTAATTTTTTGCATACATCTACTAAAAACTAACAAAATCAAATACAGTTTGGATGGGAAACTAAAAGTGGGATTTAAACTTTTAGACAATCTGGCTGCTCACCTTTTGCGACAAGTTTGATTTCGGATTATTTTGCGGAAAATCTGCGAGGAGCTGCTCTTGGAGTGTACAATTGGGGTATTTACACTGGATACTCCATGTCCTTCGCCGTTGGAAACTTTATTACACAAGCTAATATCAATAATCAGGTATTCGCGAATTAGTCAAATGTCTGGAAAAATGTGACGGTAACCTAGAAGGAGCTTTGGATATGAATGGGAATTAACAAATCTATAGGGATGGAGATGGACGTTTATTTTGGCTGGAGTCCCTGGAATATTCTTGGGTCTCCTTATTATGATGACCGTCCGGGAGCCGAAGAGAGTCATAGAAAAAAAGAAAGATGAGGAACAAAAGCTAGAAGAATCCACTTGCGGGAAACTGATGGGTGTTGGCCGATCTTTCTTCCGTCCATCAGTCCTATTATTGTGTATTGCTGGATCCATCCGTAATGCTGGTAGGTATTGCCATTAAGGCTAAATTATAATTATGATTTGCGAAATAGGAACTTGTATGGACAACGTTTCCTTGTTTTAGCTGGATACGTCTGGGCCTACAACACTCAAGCTTATTTCGAGGGAATCGGAGAAACCCGGGTACAAATCGGATTTTACATGTCATGGATTCCCATGGTTGCTGGATCAATTGGTAATTGCTGTTTCGTTTTGAAAAACCATCGTAGTTTTAAATGAGGCATTCCAATAGCCCATGGATACGGAGGCGAGTTAACTAAACAAGGGTTTTTTTCTACTTTTTTCAAGGTGTTGTCCTCGGAGGGGTTATTTCTGATAGATTCGTTAAAACTTCAGGACCTCATGGAAGAATCTGGGTTTTGATTGCCAGCCAAATACTTGCTGCTCCCTTCGCCGCTGGAGTCTTATTACTCCCTACGCCTTGGGCCTACATTAGCTTGATCCCAACTTATATTATTGGTAAAATAATATATTTTTGTAAATTATTGCGAAACTTATGATGCAAACATTGTTGCAATGATTTTATGGATAACCGTTTAAAACCGTTGGACATCTTTTTTGCGTGCGTAGGAGAAATGTGGGTGGGTGTTACACTTGCTGTCCTTGTAGAACTTGTTCCTCAGGATGTGAAAACAACGGCTGTGGCTGTTTACTTTTTCATTATCTCAAATATTGGAGGAAATATGCCTTTGATGGTCCCTGTTATCCAGCCCTTGTTCGAGCAGTTTCAATACACAAAAATTGAAGCTTTGAGAAGTAAGCAACTTTAAAGACAAATGAGACACAAGTCCGTATTAACTTTTGCCCCAACTGATTTTAAAACGTTTGTCTTTGCAGATACGCTTCTTGTTTTGTACCCCGGAGAGTATGTGATTGGATCCTTATTGTTTTTACTTACTTTGTTTGTTTTGAGAAGAGACATTGCTTACATTCACGTGAGTGCCTTTTTTAAAAAAGTAACCATCCAAGGAATCATATCTTTAGTCTGGAGAGTAATTGTTGTTGTGATGAATTTTTAGTCCATGGGAAATCAAAGAGGATCAAGATCAGAGATCATAACTCACATGGAGAATGGTAACAATCAATCTCAGAGGAGCGGAGAAAATACCAGAATGTAATTAAATCTTAAATGTTGTTCATCTCACCATTATGAATAACTAGCCTCAGACGCTGATCTCCGATCTAGAACTATAGCATACCAGATATGCAACGGGATCGAAGTTCACGCAGAATGCAGAAATGACTGATTGATGAAAATGAGGGATAATGCATGCTTGCTTGACTGTGTGATTACATGATGACTGTTGTATGATTGTTGTGTTTGTTCTAGATTCGACATAACTAATACTAGCTTGAAATGGTACGGTATTTAGTGGAAGAAGACGATACCCTGTTAGTGATTAGTAGAAAAATTAGAATATACATTCTAGTTAGATTCAAGCTTTAGGCTTGAAATTAGGGCATTTTTGAAAATCTGTTAATGTTTCCAATCATTCCTAAACCATATTTTCAGTGATAAACAGATGCTCATAAAGACAAATGTTACATTTTGGATGCAAGTAGTTAGCATTGTTTGGTATGTTTGATACGAAAGTAATAAGGAATGAAGCTCATTATAAACCTTAACCATTTGTGCCTTGCGCCATATAATATAGTATAACGTGGGGATGGTTTGATTACGTGTACAGTGAAAAACGAAATAAAGAAATAATTAATCAAGTTTACAACTCTTATTTCTAAGAACGTGACAAAAGCTACTCGATATTCCAAATTACAGGAAACTCACATGATTTAATGCCGAATGCAATTTTCAACATCAACAATATCCTAAGACACTGAGGACAGTTTAACATAGGAGTCAGTGTCTTTCTGTACTGTCCAATGTATTACAAGCATAAACCTTGGGTAATCTAGTAATCTTAATCAGTACTGTAAACGGACGAGGGGTACCCTAGGTAACCTCAACATGTCTTAATTATTTCACAAACTCCGAATCCAGCAACTCATCTCGCCACAACGGCTGAATAATATAATGATAAAAGTCCGCAATAGTCTAAACAGATAAATTCATGATTGAATAAGAACATTTGGAAATTAAAAACTCAACGAAAAGTCCAGTAAGGTGTGTTGTCCACCAGTGACATAATACAATTCCAATAAAATAATAGCATTAAAAACTTAAGAACGGGTTAAAATCATAATGAAAGTTCAGAAGTTAGGATTAAATGACTTATAAAACGTCAAATTGAAACTGGAATTACCTTCATAAATAGGAACTGGTTTTTACACCTTAACTTATTCATGGGTAACCAAACTTAAATTGATGAACTTCATTCGTTCAACTAGCTCCATCAACAAATAAAAAACTATCGATCCAATAAAATCTTAACATATTTCTTCGCTTTCACTTAGTATAATTAAAAACATTCATTAACGCAACGCATTCTACCACCCCTGGAATTGATGAAAGAAAAAAACGGTAGGATGGAAACGGTGGATTACGTATACACGTCGATGTGTTCCATTTCTTCATAATTACTGCTGAAGATTACAGTTTCACGTGAGTCACTATCTCCGGAAGCATTTAAATTGTCATCTTCTTCAATCGTGAAACTTGAGGCTCCAAAGAAGGCATCTCGTTATCTTCATCAGTAACCTCATCCCGTCGGAGCCTCTCACGAGGTACCCAACTCTCTGATGGCTCTCTGGATGGTTTATATCCCCGAAGTTCAACATCTGGTCCTTCAGTTTCAATAATCAAGTCAGTTTCCCGATATCTTCTCAACATGTCCTTATCTCTACTGGCACTCCAGAGGAAACCGCATCCATTTGTCATACAGATCTTGGAGTAGAGCTCAATATTCTCATTAATAGTCGCCTTGTCAACCTGTTTTGGCAAAGGGGGGACGTATTTATTGAAGCAATGCTTGTGGATCAACACTTTGCACTTGGGGCACCTGTAACCCTATACATCGAAATAAAAAATGAAAATATATTAAACTTTTCCAACATTATTATAATCAAACCACGTTTGTCGCGATCGTTGTAGGAATCGATCAAATAGGAAATATGAAATTCGGAGCATCGTACCTGGAGCAAAGTGTTTTTACACAGTTGGCAGGTTTTAATAACATCGCTATACATATCCCACAAGAGCGGTTCGAATTCCCTGAGTCCTCGTACTCCAAGAGTGATATCAAACTCGGTAGAGCGATAAAAGTATTTCTGGAAATAACTCATATCCAGTAGCCTTTTAATAAACGCCTCCGATTGAGAAACAAGAGTTCTACTATCGACGTTTCGAATAAGGTTTATGCATTCCTCGGATGGCATTGCAAAGTTGTGGTATTTTCGCATCATTCCATCCAAGCAAAGTTGGAAGAGTTCAAGTTCAGCCTTCGAAAAGTACACCTGAGACCTAAGATATTTAAAATAATTTAGAATTTAATCATTCGAAAATCTCTAACCATAAATATCTTCTTGAGCGTAACCCAATTAATACAGTGAAAAAATCCGCGGCTCGACAGCAGATAACGCGGTTACAGTTGCTTACGATTACAAATGCTGAAAAGAAATTATAAATAAAACTATCCTCTTACCTCCACATAACACGCTCGATAGTTGGTAGAAACAAGAAAAACTTAGAACTGGTTAGTTCACAAGTGGCTGACTTAATTGCAACATCGTAAGGTTTGATTTGTTCGTTGATCCCTCGAACAATCTTCTGTACGTACATCATGGATGTCTTTTTTGCTTCCTCCTCGCCAGTAACTGAAGAAAAACAACTCACAAAATTAAATCATCACGCACACAGTTTAATGTAAAGTTTAGCACATACTTAGATTAAGAAAATAATCCAACACTGTTTTATCAAAAGTTCCAACTTTGTATTTAATACGTTTTACTTACTTCTTAGTTCATTGCAAGCCGATTGGAACAATGTTTTAACGCCTTTAGAGCCCAAGCATCCTGCTGCAATCATTCCTTGGAGAATTATCTTATGAAAATCCCCGTAAACTTCATTTTCTTCACTTTCCGCCGCACCATGTGCCACTTGACCATTATCGGGCATTCTGGCACCAACCTAAACTGATTAATTGACTTGGAAAATCTGAAATTTCATAAAAAATACAAACTATGAGCACAAGGATTCAGAATTTTAAGCAACACCAAATAAGTTATCACTGATTATGCGGCTAAATCAGCCAAACTAAACCGGATGCAGTCTGCGGCATTATTAAACTTTCATCTAATGAAAGAAGTTTAACTGCATCAAGGTATCTAATTTCCTCCATTTCCCATATGTGGGCATGTTATAAAATATTTAAACTTCTACTAGCCTCGTTATTTAAGGTTGTTGCTAAAGTGCAGATCCTGAAACTGCAGATCCGCAGATCCGCAGATCCCGTTTTTGACCAAAATTTGTGCAGATCCCCAGATCCTAGAGTCTGCAGATCCACAGACACACTTTTATTTGCAGACCCCTTTAATATTTTTAAGGGTTAAACACATTAATCAAATTTTTAGTGTATTTTACGCACATTTTTTAATTTACGGTTTGATTCCCGTCGCAATTACATTTTCACTTCTATAAACGTCTTACCATAATGTTGTTGAACTTACGTGTTTCAAATTAATACGATTACAGTTCCTCTCAACTTTCAAATCTCATCATTGAGCTTGCAGCTCCCATCATTTAGCTTGCAGATCCCGTCATTTAGCTTGCAGATCCCGTCATTCAACTTGCAGATCCCGTCATTCAACTTGCAGATCCCGTCATTCAACTTGCAGATCCCGTCATTCAACTTGCAGATCCCGTCAATTCACTTGCAGATACCGTCAATTCACTTGCAGATCCCGTCGTTGAAATCGCAGATACGGTTATCCGGTTCGATAATATTCAATCTGCCAGCTAAATGACGGGATCTGCAAGTGAATTGACGGGATCTGCAAGTGAATTGACGGGATCTGCAAGCGAATTGACGGGATCTGCAAGCGAATTGACGGGATCTGCAAGCTAAAAGACGGGATCTGCAAGCTAAATGACGGGATCTGCAAGCTTGAATGACAAATGAGGGGATCTGCAAGCTTGAATGACAAATGAGGGGATCTGCAAGCTTGAATGACAAATGAGGGGATCTGCAAGCTCAATGATAGGATCTGAAAGCTTAATGATGATGTGATTTGAAAGTTTGGAGGATCTGCAAGCACATTAGTTCAAAACACATAAATATCACAACATAATGGTTAGACGTTTGTAGAAGTTAAAATGTAATAACGCTGGAAATCAAATAAAAAATTACAGCGTCAGTAAAATTAAAGTCTATGCATAAAAAACACTAAACATTTGATAAATGTGTTCAATCCTTAAAAATTTAATTGGGTCTGCAAAAAAAGTGTGTCGGTGGATCTACAGACTCTAGGATCTGGGGATCTGCAGGGATCTGCACAAATTTTGGTTAAGAACGGGATCTGCGGATCTGCGGATCTGCAGTTTCAGGATCTGCACTTTAGCACTAACCGTTATTTAAGAGACGGATCCGTTAAATTCAACATTTTGTATTCAATACATTGAAGTCGAAGAACTTATTGAATTGGATTAATAATTGTCTTACCTGAATGCTGTCCAGCAAACACTGATTGCTGATGGTAATGAAAATCCAGTTATACACTGTTACGGTGCACAATTAAAGAAACAGAACCTTACGAAAATGATGTCATTTAACCACCTGAATTTCAATTGATTATTTTTGTAATGTGCCTTTTCCTGTTGTAATTTTATGCATGAACAAAATCAAACAGATTAATAAGCAAAGAAATATGTCTGTGCAAAGGTGAGATTAAAATGATGGCGAGCAGAATCCCATGCGTAGTCGATGAAATGTATGTTCGACGAGCATTACTTACTTTAGATGAGTTCGAGGATTTTTTGATTAAGCAGAAACTACGCGTGTACTGCATATAAAACTCCTGGGAGGCCGAATCTATGGAGCACTCAATTGAAGAGCATAGTGTTGATTTCTGCGGACGTCAATTCAGGACGGCTCTCTGCTTTACATATGCGAGGCCTATATGTTTTTGGAGCGAAATTTAAATTAAGCCTGCTTCCAATTCCAATACATTCGGTGTACATATGATATTTTGTTTTGAGAAAATCCGTAACGTTTCCTTTTCAGATCAGGAGATGGTACATAAGTTACTTTGGCAAAATCTGCAAGCTTCCACATAACTATTTACTTTCATATTTAAAAAAAACTGACAAAGCGTTTCCATATTTATGATATTAGACATAAAATGTATTGCCCGGCGGCATTGCATTCGCCTCTATAAATCGCTTGCTTATGGCGCTCTGCCTTTAGCTCAGGACAATGATACTGTATATATATAAAACGATTGAGGTTCTGCCTAACCTGACGTTGAGCATTATTTAAAATTAAAATAACAAGTTTCAATGAAAATCTATATTCTCAACAGTTTTCGCAGCAAAACGATGCACAATTTAGAATTTTGGCGAACATGATATATTTAAATTGGAAACATAGAAGTGAGATGGAGGACTTAATTATTTGCAAACTTTGTAGAATGAACAACTACTCCGTCAGACACTCTGAAAACCGCTTAAGACTATTTACATTTACTTCTGCAGATCCATTTAATTCAAATGGGTCTTTATTGGATACGGAGGAAGTAATATCGGTTCAACACTGGACGCACACACACAAAATAAAATTAAATGCTCTTATCTGCCTACCAGTCACGAAAAGGGAATCTTCTTTCAGGATTCCAAGTTTCTGATAGGCCCCGGGACTGTTTCTTGTTTTCTATTTCAATATCATTTCCGCCTTTGGAGTTGATGAGTTTATCCGTGTCTCGAAATCTATGAAGCATTTTTCCTTCTTCGGCTTTCGGCATGAAAAGTTTACAATTCGGGCAAGGCTTGGGACCCTGCGTAAATTTGAGGTAGCAATGCCTGTGACAAAGCAGTTTGCATTTTGGACACCGGTATCCCTACAAGGAAGAAAATATAATGCCTTTTTTATGTATTTGTCCTAGCATACAGAGAAAAAGAAATGAAAAATCAGGGTGGGATGGGATGTAATCGCATATGGCACCCCAGTGATGTGAATTTAAATACCTGTAAAAGGTTCATATGACATATTTCACATTTAGTAATAACGTCACTGTAATGTTTGGTCAGTACTGTTTCAAACTCTCTCATCGTTTTGACACCCAATGTAACGTCGTATTCCACCTCGTTAACCATGTATCTGATTAAGTACTTTTTGTCCAACATTTCCTGAAGAAAAACCTCCGCTTGACTTTTGGATTTGGATGGATCTAGCTCAAGGATTGCGTCGACACACTCGGAATACGGTACAGCAAAATTGTCATATTTCCTCAAAATCCGATCCACACAAAGTTCAAAGAGATCAACTTCCACGGGTGCATACTTCCGTCGAAATCTGAAAGACATTCAAAGGAGCATAAAACTTGTGCTCAGCCAACCATCATCGCCGTATTAATATTTTATATTTTTCATTTCAATCATCATGAATGAGCAGTGGTGGAAGTAGGAATACTCCCTAAAATAAAGGTTCAACGCTGTAACTAACGTACCTAGGAATCTGCAATTAAGCATAGTTTACCTCACAATTGCATTTTCTTCTAGATAGACGAACATAAAGTATTTCTGAGCACTCAATTCGCATGAGCCGGAACGGATTGCGACACCAAAAGGTTTTACAATGCTGTTTATTCCAAGGGTTATCGTCTGAATATAAGCCATTGTCGTCATCCGAACCTCGTCCTCATCGGTGGCATCTATAATCATACCAATATTTAATAAACACCACGTCGACTTGTAAAATAATAAGGGCCAATGAAATATTTTTTTAAGCTGATAGTGAGTTTCAAAAAGTAAACTTACCATCATTAACCTGATAACACGTATCCAAAAACAAGGCTACGACCCCTGCTTGGTCTAAATATCCAGCAGATAATATTCCTTGGTAGACGTTATGGTAAACCTCACCTAATGATGTATCCGACAATAATGCCCTTGCAGCCGCTCCTACTTCACCCAAAGGCATTGTTCTGACTGCCACATTAATGGCGATTCTGAAAATATGTACATTGCAATTCCAAACATTACTTAACGTATTGATGACCTTTGAGTGCACTCTCAAGTAAAGGAGCAAGTCTACATTTTGCATTTCGCGTAGTCATGGAATCAGGAGCATTGTTTGTCCATACAAACTATTATATACTTACTATTCTAAATGTAATGTTATAATATACACGTTACGTTTCACATTAATTTCATATAACATTCCATACAATATCTCCACTCTTCAAAATCGAATTACCCAGATAATTAATACAATACACAAGCCAACTTTACCTGATGACTAAACGACAATTACAGGAACTTCTCGGACTCTTTCTAGTTTGTAATTACCCAACCTCCTGATACGCCTTTTTTAGAGCAATTATCCGTCGGGATGAGGTTAAAGGTTCCCGAACGTAAGAATTAATGTTGTGTATAGAAGAAATCCGTTGGATCTTACGAAAGTAATCCACATTTTAGTTTAGTTTCAACTGCCACAGTATGACTGTGGGAATTAACAGTTAGTTTACACAGCATCTGTGTGAAAAGCAATCAAACATTGACAATAGTCTCAAAGAATGTATACAGTGATCTTGCGAAGAGATGAAGATCAAAGATCCAAATGAAAATGAAGATCCAAAGGAGATTGTAGCCCATATGTAGAGCACGCAATCCAGACTGACTCTTTCACCCAGCATGATGCATGAGTGAGACACAGTGCATACCCTTGATTTTTAGGATTTCGATTATAGCTATTTTATAAGGTAGTTTATTGATGAGAACAACTAGCATTTGATTTGAACTATATTTAGCTGACTATCATGCGAACTTCAGATCCATTGAAACGCACAGCTGCGCTTATTACATGATCTGGGATGCAGGTTGCTATTTCATCTTGTAGATAACTTTTCTCCTTGTGAGACAGCTTAATGCTTCCCAATATGAATGAACTAACACTTCATCCCAAGATTTATTCTTTAAATGGTGTCAAATGAAGCTCACATTCTATTATGGACAACAAGTGACTACAGAAACAGAAATAGTTAGGAGTATCGTAATATTTGTTTTTGACATTTACATTCTGAATTCCGCTTGGAGCGTCTAAAAACGTTTACTACACTCACAACAGAAGAAAAAAACATTTCCACGTTGTATTTAGCTAAAGTCCGCAAAAAACTAAAAATGAAATTTTTGATGCACATGTCTGTAACATAGTGATAACAAAATTGTAAAACACAACTACTACTACTGCCACTATCGCAATGTGTGCTTCAAGTTACACAAAAGCCAGTTGACAATTGCCATTCTAGGCTTCAAAGAGTTGCTTCCGGGTGTATTCGTCGTAGGAATCCGATGGATTGTTTGACGTTTCATAATCGTTGATATCAACGTCCGGTCCTTGGGTTTCAATCATGTTGTTAGTTTCTCGAAACCTGGGTGGCGAGAACGCTTTGTTCAGAGGCCTCTCACACAGACATTTTCCAGAGCAGTAAACTTGTGCCAAAAATTTGCAATCCTTGCATCGCACTCCCTATAAAACATCCCAAAAGCCCATCGTTATTAGTATTCAAAGATTTGATTGCTGGCTTGCATTTGTTAACGCACGGAAAATTGAGCGTGAGAAACGTGATGACTGACCTGAAGCAAATGTTTCTCACAGATTCCACACTCCTTGATGTACTCTCCGTACTTTGCCCTCAACAATGTCTCGAATTCAAACATGGCCCTTGGACCAAGAAAGAGTTATGCCTTTCTCTCCGCCATCGTCTGCCAAAGAATAGTCAGCAAAGTACGCTTGGTCAAGCATCGTGTCAACAAGGCCAACTCCCTGAGTCTTCATCTTTGCCTCTTCCAAGGGCAAAGCGAAATTGTCGTATTTTCGGATCATGTCGTCCACAATGACCTCAAAGGATTCAACTTCATCAGCCGAGAGGTTTTCTTTGAATCTGCGAGTAGACGCTATTATTTAATGATGAGTCTACTTATGGATGAAATGATGGCTGAACCGCGTATTAGAAAATGATTTTCTTATAAACATCATTCTGGTCAGCCAAGTACGGTAAAATTATAGGTCGTTATGAACCTGGAGAACTTACGATTCCACTGCCGCGTCTCCAAAATTGAGAAACATAAAGTAGCTAATACCACTGTTTTCGCAAGTTACTTTTTTTACTCCTTTGTTGTACTTTAGGAGGATTTCGTTCATGCTTCTCACAATTTGTTGCACATAAGGCATGGACAAGTACTTGTCATCTCGGATTTCTGGTGAATCTGTAAATCAAAAGTATTTTTAATTTTAATTTAACCCATCATCGTGAAACTGTGTAAAACTTAATGAGCGTTAGAGTAATAATAACGTGTCAATATTTTCTATGATTATAATTTTTTATGAAATTTTTTTAAAATCTTTCTTTACTCTCTCGATCCATGTATATTTTGTAGAAAAGCATCCTGACCCCTCTGGCGTCTAAACGACCTACTGATTTCATTTTATCGTAGACTCCACGAAAAACTTGTCCATCTTTGTGAGCCTCGAATTCCAAGACGATTTCCGCTTCTTCGTTTTCGTTCTTTGCAGGCATGGTTTCGGTTGGTTCCGAGTTTTGTGGCGACCAAAAATCTAACTTTTGAAATCTGTAAATGATAGATAAATTAAAATATTCTCAATTTAGAGCTGTTATTTTATAATGGCCACCAGCACCTTTAAGAGCTACAAAGGATTGAAATACTGGCATTGGAAATTCTCTTTTATAATTTTAATTTGTGATAGTAAAGTTGTTGAAAATGATTAAAATGGAAAACTTACTTTCAAATTAGAAAATAAAGATGCAGGTATTTCAAAATAATTTGCTGGAAAATTGGTTTTTCAGTTGTTACTAGGTGTATATTTGCACGTTGACGTGGAAAACCTGAAATCACAATGCAATGGCCGTTTCCTTTCATAGAGGCTTCTTCTACTCATCGTCCTCCCCTCCTCCCTCATACAGTCAAACTCTATGAAACTCTCCAACTCACACCCCTCCAGGGAGGAGCATCTCTTCTTGTTTACAAAATACTCCAAGGGATTTTTTCTCTTTTAGAAATATATATTCGGTATGTCATTCATGTAGACATTTTCTCCTTGCAACAATACTCCGCTAGGCAGGCGACGAAGAAGGCTGCTCCCCTAGCAGAAAGGGAGGCCCCAAAATGAGTAATAGAACACATGTAAACCTCTATCCCTTGTGAATATATATCATGGGAGGTAAAGATTTCTCACGTAGGGCATTTCTGTGAATTTCTCCTTATGGGTCAAATACCTTTTAAAGCCTTTCGTGCACTTTTTGTACCATTTTGTCTGACCTAGCGCTACTGGAAATAAAACCACTTTTGAGTAAATGTGTGTTAGCTTTCTAGGGTAAAATGTCCCTAGTCGTATGAGTCGCATGCTGCCCGCTGTCCGCAGGCTATCCGTAAGCTCTCAAAGGTTTTCGCAGACGCTGCAAAAAGTTTGCTGCCCACTTTTACTTCCACTTTCAACAAAATGTTTTTGCGGAATGTTAATTGACATTGTCAATGGTATTAACTACCACTCGGAGGTGAATTTAGCGTAATTTAATTAAATAGGTTACTATGAAGTTCTCATGTCTTTATTTGAACGTTCGTTTAAATACTTTTGTGACCAACATGAGATTATTGACTACCCGCTGTGATAGATTAATTTAGCTACCACCACGCTGAGTGCAAATTTTATAATTTCAGAAAAAAGCGGGTACAAGAGATAAAACGATTGAGGAATAATACATAACATGTTTTTCCAAAACTGCGGCAAAACTTAAGCAAGTAAGCATTTAGAAATTAATTGCAAAATCATTGTAAAAATAAAAACTCATTCCTACGGATCTAATAACCTAATGACAATTCAATAAACTAAAAATGGTTTCACAACTTAACATAGGAGTGAATGGTCTTTTCCTGGAAATCAGAATAATAATTCTGAGGATCATGACTTGAAATAAACTAAACTAAACTAAAAAACTAAAAATGGTGATCGATTTCAATCTGACCAGATGTTATGTGGATATTACATATAATTGTATGTAAGAGTACCACGTGTAATAGTTAGTTAGTTGTAGTCTGAAATTATCGAGAAGCAACATATACAGTTAATGAACTATATATAACTAAGGACTTTACACAAAAGAGATGAATTGCCCCATGGGCTCAGCCAGAGATTGTGGAAGTCATACATGGGTATCGATTACTTACAATTTTACAACTCAATCAGTAAATGAGTATTTCCTGTGATTCAATCCAGGTAAAAAATTGCTCGCCGTTGTATATCCTTCGAATAATGAGCTGCACCACATGTCAGAAGAAGAATAATTAATGAACTATTTGTTACAGCTAATACGGTTAATACTACTGTACTATTATAAGTTATATAGAGAGTTATATTCACCATGGATCCTACACAATAGCAAAACTTGATTAGGTCGTATTTGTTGGTGCATGTAATCTGTTTCAATTAAATATTATTATCACGACCTTTATATCTGTTCACAACCACCTATAACCTAGTCCCTAGCTAAAAGGTAAATTCATTCATTTAACTTACTAGTAGCAGTAAAACGACTTGAATTGCTGGAGTAATTATAATAATAATCATATAATTAGCTGGCACTCTACGTTTAAATCTCAAAGATAGACAAGTAATTAAAATCTGCACACTTAATGTGAGCTAGCGTATGGTGCTGTAATACATCCGCTCGCACCTAACTCCTATCACCATCAATAGCTTTTTCAGGTGCATTGTTTTAACAGTGTGTTGTATTAAACATTAGGAAGCGACTCGGCTAGATTTTCATACGCCGAAGCAAGTGTCTAAGATTGACAAATTCTATTAATAATTATTTTCACTATCGGTGTTTTTCTCATTATAGTTGGCTCTTGCACGAGTAGAGAGAGAGAGAGATCATATTTAGAATAATCTTGACAGCCCTCCAAAAAGTGGAGAGGGATACGAAAACAATGATTGCATTACTGAAAATTCTGTAGCATGTAATCTAATTAGTTACTGCGTTTTATATTGTACACGATAGATTCATAAAGCTCGAATACGACTATGTGTACGGGAATTTTTGCAGCAATTGCAGAGTTCGCATAGTTATTTCAGGATTCTTCTTACTTCTCATGCATCAATGGGCTCTGAAGTATTTCGATCCGGTTTACTTCCCATTACATGCAGATGACTAGATAGCGGGCGAGAGGTAGACGCACATTTCACTGAACCATCTGCATCTGTTATTACTTGAATAGAACGATCTTCGTCTGCTTCTTCCCGGTGAACTACGTACTCGTCTGCTATTTTTGCATTCTTTTCCTCTAATTTTAATCTCAGGGTTCGAAGTCGATCTTCTTTCTGAAATTCCAACCAGGTTGTATTTGATTAATCATGACAAAACCGACAGAGAAATAATGAATCAGACATTCGCCTCAATGTAGACTCACCTGTTGTAAAATTTTGGCTAATTGATCATTTTCAGAGAGAAGCTTCTGGTATCGTTCCTCTTCCTCTTTTGTGGTACCCCCGTCCGGTGCAGAACTTCTATCAGACTTTTCATTACCCTCTCGAACTACTTCAACAACTTTTGGTACGTACACAAGTCCCATGGTAATCATGGAAGAAAAAATGATTGCCAGTGAAACAAATGCAAACAGCGCATCTTGCTGCGAGGAAATAACAAGTGTGACTGGAGTAGTGATGAGACACAATACAGCGACGTTGTAGATTGACATTGCAACAAGTCTTGAATCGTTAATGTGACGAACTTTTAAACTTCGCGTTTCGTATGCCAGAAATAAACCCAAGAGCAACAGCAGCCCTTTGAAGGCATAAGTAATACCTGAAAGATAGAAAATAAAAATTATCAGACTTCTTGTCTTATCCTTAATGAATCATTCTCAGCAACTGAAAAATGATTCATCGCTTACCTAGCCAAATGTAATGATGATTAGATTCACAATGTTCCAGCTGTGGCAAAAACTTCAAATCTTCATTAGAATCTGCAGGGAATTCATGTGGAAATTTTTCAATTTTTCTGCTCATCGGATCCAGTAAAGTCCAAATAGACAAAAAGATGACTTCGATTCCCACGAGTGTAGCAACAAGCAAATACAGCTTCCAGGGTTGGATCTTATGCTGAAACATGAGGTCAAATTCACAAAATAAGGGATAGTAAAACATGAACGAATATTATTATTATTAAGTTTGCATTGTGCATTGGTTTTTTGTACAAAGGAATAAAGTGTTGTCGATGGGGTATTACATTTACCTTCGTAGCGGATTTATCTTTGGTTGTGAGACGGTGGACACGCCAAACCTTTGAGAACATTGCACCGTAAGCAAGAGTAAATCCTATGGAGAGTAGCCATTTCCGAAGCGTACACATAATCCCAAAATATTCCTGAGACACGAATTGTCCGTCAGCTCCAACAAAAAATACTGAGATCAAGCACAAAGTAAACCCGAAGAGCATAAAAGCATTGGTAACCGGGTGAGATAGCTGAATCACTCTGAAATAATTAAAACGGTTATGCTGTAATTCAAGCTTATTAACCATGTTTGTCACGTCAGGATATTCTTTCAGTAGCTCTTACTTTCGTTCCCTGTATATGTAGGTAAATAGAATCAGAAGTACGGACCAAATAGCCCCAGCTCCAGCCACTGTACACATCGATATGAATAAACTTATGGAAACCACGCGTAATCGTACTTTCTCATAAGTCCTATCCTGAGGAACTTTCCCTCCTGTAAAAACAAACATAAATTACAATGTTCAGTGCGAAACTTAGCTTCACCATTTTAGATGGCCGTGATAAAAAATATACAACTGACCTTGCCATTTCTCGCTATTGTACCAAGTCAAATTATTATTTTCAGTATCATAATAGCCGAGCAGCACATATTTTCCGTCAACCATTTGCTCCACCTGAGTCAAAGCGATACGGTCTCCCGTCTCTGAACTAAAAGCCACTTTACCCTAAAAGAAATAAATGCAAAATGCCGAAATGGTTAGAAATTTTGTATATATAGCATAATTTGTTCGCCATGAATAAAACCATATAGCTCACCGAAACTCCGTCAAACTGCGTCTGATCCATCGCATGATAGATCTCATCTGCAATTCCTTTATTAGTGTAATTGAATTCTTCCAATCTCCTTCCAACATGACTTAGTTTCTGCATTGTCTTGTTGAATGCTGCGAAAATAAATCCAATGTTATTCACACACAAATACAGCCCTGCCTACAGAACTTCGTAGTATTTGCTAAAACACCTTGAGCATTTCACGTACCTAGAGCAAGAGCCCAAATAGCATCGTAGGCAAGCGGGGCCTCTTGGTACCCTTCAGGATATCGCCCATCAGATACTTTCAAGGCTGCATTCAACCGGGTTCGGAAGTTGTCAGCAGTCTGTAATAGAAAATCAATAAGACTATTCAATAAGCAAACGGTCCCGAGTCTGGAACTTGGTTTTATGATGGATACTTAGCATTAAATATAAATCCGACAGACCCATCCGGAAATTGTTGTTTTTTGTTGATCCTGGTTCCACATCAGAGCTTCTGTTGTAAGATGGCCTTCTGCTGCTTTCCTCATTTCTGCTGCAGTACAGTTTATTCCTTCCTGTTCCAAGTTAGACTCATACCAGTTATCCTCATACCAACCTGCGAAAGTCATAGTTCATGAAAATTTCAAAGGTACACAGTTAGCTGCCTATGGTTTCAATAGCATGATTACTTTCCCCAACGCTAAAATGTTGCGTACCTATAAAGAACCAAACGTGACGTTTTCCATACAATCCATGCTTGTAAACTTCGCAAAGGACGCGTCGAGCTGCGACGACGTAGAACAGCCCTACTACAATACGGGCATCCTGCCGCTTTAAATCTTTTATAGCTTCCAAGGGATCCGTAATGAAACTCTGACGGGTTATGATTTCAATATGCGCTATTTTGCATCTTTCCTCCAAATCTTCCATAGTCTGTAAAACAAATAAGTTCAAAGTTAGGTTCTTCCAGCCTGTTCCACAAACCGAACAACGAAATACAATTGAAAACTTACGGAAATAAACACTTCTTCCGCTTGCTGTAGAATAGCGATTCTGCTCCATTTAAATTTTTGCATTAGCCTTATTCTTGTAGGGTTGTGGACGGTTGCACTGGGATGAGTTCGGAAAAGCGTCGGGAAACGGTTACGATCTGACAGAGCTGGACTACTAGCTCCGTAACATAGCTGAAACAGAAGTTCCAAGTAATGTTATGGCCATTTGATTATCAAACCCCCTTATAAAAAAATTATTCGAATATCATCAAAATTTAAGAAAAGTTTGGCTCCCTTTAACACAAAAAGTACTCTACAGATTTTGATAAGAGTTGATTCAGCAGAAAGCCACACTTTCAGAATCGTGGCGACACTCTCAGGCTAAATCGCTGCATTTCATCAACGGATCTTTAATTGTAATTAAAGATCGGTTGATTTCTACCTGCTACCGCCAAAATGTCAATGCAATGTAATTCCGTTTTCGTGTTACCTGGGTTATCAACGGAACCGCTAAATTTAAAAAACAATTTAAATTAAATTTAAAGGCCTTTGGAAGCAACCTACGATTCCACGGGAATTCCAAAACGTTTTGTTAAGGGCTTGACCGATTCCTTAGGTATCGCATGGGCTGCATGGCCTGAATCAACGATCTTATGCGCCACAGCGTATTTATGAAGATTAAGATTTTAAGATCTAATGCATGGAAAAGTTGTGGAAATGTTTTGTTCAAGCAATTAGCCTACGGAAATATTTTGGTTGCATTACGAAACAATACTTTTTTGAAACTGAGGCCCTAAAAGTATTTGAATTAGGCAGTTAGATTTTGCTATGCCTTTTAGTTAAGCATACATATGTGATGTACAACAAAATCTTCTCCCCGGAGAAAAATTGAGTATGCTCTCCCACCGAAAATGGAAGCATTTCAAACAATACGGGAAAAGCTTAAAAGGAAGAAATAGGGGAACATTACGGGTTCTAACTACATGAAATCAAGATGGAGAAAGTTGCACTATTTCAAACAGATCATTACGTTGTCTTGAACTATGTGTTTGGACCTATGTGTTTTAACTTATAATCTCAAGGTCGGAACCTTTCCATGCATCAGTTTGTTTTAAAGGGAGATAATAATTAATAATTATGGATAACCTATAATGAAACATTTCACCCTGGATTATCGTAATCACCAACTCCTTTAAAATCACATTCCTTTTAGGAAACAAAAACAGTTCCAATAGTTCAAACATTGGAGCTTTTTTGCATTGTCGCGGAACTAAGAGGTACAATTTTGTATAAGATCCTAAATCAGCAATCTGAACTGAATCAACTTTTATGGAAATATATACAGACAATTGCACCGTGCAATTTGCACGGGGGGCGTTGCCTAAACTATATAATATTATTGAAAATCCGAACCAAACTCACAACGACAAGGTTCCACATCTTGGCAGCTTCAGCGACGGTCGTACAAACAGTTGAGCAACCTGCTAGCAACACTAATTTGTTGGGTAAATTGTATAACAATTCATACATCACAGCAGCACCCAAACCTGGCTCGCACTGAAATCAAAAGACTAATGTTACATAGGAATTTATTACTCTCTCTGGCATCAACTTAGGTCGTACTCCCGAATCACCCGGAGCGGGCAATAAAATGAATTGGCAAATCTGCCTGTCCAACAGACTGCATATTGTAACAATAATATCAGTACCTCGCTATCATTCCAGTGAAGATGTAATTTATAACCCGGCAGTAAATCCTTCCTCTTGTTGACATCCGCAAGGGCCATGTCAGCTGCCGGCTTGCAAGCCTAAAATTATTGAAAAATAGACTGTTAATGTCTTATCTTGACATCATTATAATTATAAAAGTTAATGCTCATCATATTCTTTGAAATATCTTACTTGACCACCTTGCCATCCTCCAGTGCCTTTGATTGGGAAAATTCCTCCAATATGCAAAGGCTTACGTCTATCTGAATCCGCTGCTTCTGCACCATGTCCGGACAATGGGTCGAAGGAAGTAAAGGAGCACAAAATTATAAGAAACCCTGAGGCAATGCAGTACTGAGTTAATTTGCAGCTCCAACTCCTGTCACTTGATGATGATTTAGCGCGTTTCATTTTGAAATATTATTGTGCTTCAGAGTAACCGAAAATCCGAAACGACTTAATGCATGCTTTGATTAGAACATGTTGTGGAAATGCCCTGGAGAGTGAAAATTTGCAATCCAAGCTTCCAACGGGTCACAGATGAAAAGCACTGAGAATTGAACTAATTTCTGGGTTACGAGAAAGGAGATGAATTAACCCAGCCGCATTTTTTTGGAATATCTAAAGGAGGCAATGAGGACGAGAAGAGAGTTGATTTTGCAAGGGAATGAAAGGAAGTTCAGGAGAATCCTTTTGTGAGTTTCCTAGCTCGTTCATGCTCCCAGTTTTATAGATTGAGTGGGATCGGAGGAGTGAGAAAGCGGGCTTCGGAGAATCCCGGATCCGTAAGACGAAAGCCCGGGCCAGGAGAAGAGAGACTAGTGAAAGCTTGCAGAGAAAGGATCGATATGGCCAGGCAACAGGCAGCTCATTGCAGAGCCACGAACAAAGCACTATGCTATGCGACGCAGTGTATATTTAGCATCTATCTGAACTACCTGTTCTCTTGCTCGCATTCATCAGACTATTCCTTTCAATATACAGCTCTGAAACAGCCCCGGCGAACTCCAGGCAAGATGTGACATAGACACCTACAAGACCGGGAAATGGGGAACTGGAATCAAAAGAAAGCTGTGCCGGGACGGGGACGGGGTCTAAATTCTACGCTGTCTCAGCTTTCTCCTTTCACTTCCGCATGTCAACACAACCAGTAGACCTGGGAATTCTACCCACTGCTGTTTCTCTGCATAGCTACACATCAGAAATCATGGAGAAGAGCACAAGCAGGATATCCTGAGAGGATCATAAACTAGGTCTATACATCATTCCTCCATGGCTGGATGCAATCATCTGAGTTGCTTCAAAAGCTAGATGAAAATTCGGACACATCAAACAATGCTTTCTGGCTTCAGTAGTCAGAAATAGAATCAAATAGTCCCTAAAGTACCCATCTAAAAGCTCCAGTTACCCACATCTATACCTTTTTTATTGCAGGATTATCAAAATTTAAGACCTCGTACAGGGAAAATACTCGAGGATGGAAGACTCTCGTACCTTTATCTAGCATGATACTGGCACGAAAGATCAAAGATAGTTATTATTATACTTTTATTGTAGCCATAACGCATATTAGCTACACTATTTACCTTGCTAGCCATAACACGATATTAGCGAGTAACATTGTCATTGCCAATCAACCGTTTACTTACTTTCTCCTCCTTCGACCATATTTTGAAACTCTTCTATCACAATTCCATTTTTATGGCGCTTCAACTATGCGATAGACGAAAGCTATGTTAGCCTAACATATAAGCATCAGCAATATCGCGTTCTGCTTCCCCTTCTTTAACTCTCTTTTAGCAATTTTCGAATCAGCAATTAGGAGAGTGATTTGCAAAACCACCTAATCTGATCTTGTTTCAAGTCTTTCTTAGCCATTGGTAACAACTTGATTCAATAATTATAATGAACTCCAGTCGGAGCCATTGCATATGAATCAAACTGATCAATAGTTCACGCTTCTAATTTTACTTGTAAAAATATATTAAGGCCTTGCACCAAGCATATGTAACGCTTCTACCTAGTAATGACAGGACAAGACTTGGAGCGTTATCTTCTTCCTAACTTGGAATAATCATATATACAGTAGGGACGAACCAAATTTTTCGTAACTCAATAATGAAGTTGGAGAAAAAAAACTTACAATACCCAGAAATATAGGATAAAAATAAAGAAAACCACGAAGCCTGCTGCAGCTTTGGCGTAAACGGATTTCAGGTTCAAGTAGGTAGCATCCTTCTTGTATTTTTCTGACAAAATCACTAAATTCTGAGCTTTGTGGTCCAATTCCGACAACACTGTTCCTCTGCTGATAACGTCGTCAATGTTTTGCACCATAATCCGCTGCACATCGTGTAATTCCGTGTTCAAGTTGTTCAGATTAGAAGGTATTCGACGGCTGCGCGAGTCCAAGATGTTCTTACGGGCCTTTTGGATATACGTGTCTAAAGAAAACAAGAATAAGTGAAGGAATGTACACATGAGTATACATTGCATCATTCACTAAAAACGATAAGTTTAAATATGCATCAGTGCGTTGACTTACCGAATTCAATGAAACCGTAGGGCCTTGTAACAGTATGGATTTTCTTGGCATACTGCGAAGCAAATTCTTGTGCCAAATCTTCTAAATATTGAAAGGCCAGGCGCTTTGAAAAGTTTTTGTCGCAAAGGATTAGGTATATAATTTCATTCTCGATTAAATAACTGCAATAAACACACCACCAAACAAAATATAGAATTTTGTTGCGCATTTCAAATTTTTGTAACATTAATTAACGATAATAGTTGCAATATTTCCAAACTCACTGGAAAATGTATGTTCCGGATTCTATACTACATCTTGCTGGGCTTTGCACATTAAGCCGTCGGAACAGCATCTTAGCTTGCTGCTGGTACTCCATCAAACTTTTTTCGTACTACGATGCACAAACCATATCACCGTAATGTAGAATATGCAATAAATGATTTGTAATCAAAGTCAAAACTACGGCACTTAACCTGCCCAGTAATTGCCCGTTACTCATGACATTGGAAATAACTCATAAAACATTAGTTCAAGTTCAACTACACTTAATGAAATTATCTTACCTCTTCATCATTCTGCATTGATGCCGCCAAGGGCATTGAATCCCGCAATCTCGTTATCATAGTAAACAGTACCATTTTGATGGATCAAACTTTAAAAAGTTGTGATCAAATAAAGAACAGATGGTTTGGTGGCCTTCGCCCTGTCACGCTGGGAATGCCTGTGCGGGACACAATCGTAATTCAGAAACCCTTGCACTTGCGTTGAACGTCAAGAATCCAACTTCAATGTATGTGTCCAAAAGCCGAATCAAATTATATAAACTGATGGAAACCTGGAACTGTAAAAAAAATATTAATTAACGTTGCTCTCGGGCATTTTATCTATTTCGACAAACATTTTACAACCACGTTAAAGCAGGTAGACACGAGGAAATAATATAATATAAACCAACTAAAGCTTTCAACTAGTGCTTTTAAATTAATGAATTTGATTAAAACTAAGTGCTGCCTGCTGAATGAATATTTTTAAAACTGCAAGCGTGAACTTACGTTTGATTAATAAGGTCAATCAGCACAATTTCGCTCTGAAATTTACAAGCAATAATATAGAAACCACGACACGACGTTAGTCCTGTCTAATATCGAAATCGGAATAGAAAACGTTCCGTTTGAATTAACAGCTTTTCTCTTTCGCTCGGTTGACGTGTTTTATTGTGGAAGTCCACGTAATTCTGTAGTGCTTCCTTAGCCAGAACAACATTTAGCTTCTTTTTGCTGATGAGTGTCAGCACAGATGTCTTCGTTAGCCACAACACATTTTTCGCTAGCACTATAGCCATACGGAGAAAAAGTACAATTTTAAATGGTTTTATTCCCGCTGGATGTTCCTGCTGCAAGGAGTTCTGAGGAAACCATACGTTCATCGATATCCTTTTTACAGAAAAACTTTTGCTACATCAGGCAACATTTGTAGCCACATAAAATCAAAGCAGAGACAGCGTTGCCGCCATCCCTCCAAATGAGTATAATTGTCAAGCAGATTGAAATTGTTTGGGTGTTTTGATTTGAAGCGATCCAATGAGGATGAAGTCGAATTTTAAAACTCATTAACTGTAGATCAACATCTCCTGTAAATTACGTCAACGTTAGGCAAGGAGACTCTTACTCGGATATTGGGAGGTAGAGTAAGAGGCAAGTCTCTAATCTCCGATTTACAGCGTGAGTCGGCAATGGGTTATAGCCCTTTCGTTCGCGCGGTTAAAAACGGGTGTAGCGTAAGCAAACTTCGAGTCAACAGCACTATGGTTTAGCCGAATGTAAGGGTTAGCTCATGTTTGGGTGATTTTGTCACTACCGAATGAGTACTGAATTACTAAAAATTAATTAAAATTAATACTATTCTTTTAGAATGGCTGCAGTCTCTCGTAATTTTAAGCAAAACTAGCTATTTTCCGGGTTTTAATTTTTTTAAAACGCTTGCTGAACTTGTTTTGGTTGTCAATTACAATTATTATTACTCGTGCTGTAGTGACTAATTGGTACAATCTGTTTTTCCGGAAATTCACCTCATATTTATCGCAAATAGTCCCAATAACATTGCAATCATCCAAAATTAAGTTTATCAATTTGAAACTATAGTTAAAGTTTTATTTTTATGATGGAAATTAATTTAAAATCTATTGAAGTATTAATTTTAGCGAATGCAGTTGTATCGTTAATGTATACGAATGCATTACATATATAACAATATATAACAAACACTTCAACCCGCACTAACTGCAAACATTCGCTAATATTGGTTGAAAATGAACCAACATTTCAGTGCTCAGCGAAGTATTTGTGTATGTAGCATGCAAGTATTAAAATATCGGGCCAGCTTGTTTGTATTACGCGCGCTCTGCATTGTTGATGATTGCCAACTCACGCCATATAGCCAAAAACTCGGCCGAGTTTTTAGCAACCGAGAGATTAGAGAGAGGACAGTATAATTTCATCATTATGCCGTTTGCAACTGCATCGTTACTAATAGCAACTTAGGCAAGAATTAGTTATCACCATGGACACCGTCGGCTTTTTGGAAGAAGTTAATGTCAATCCGGAAATAGAACAATTAGTTCGGGAGGCTCTTCAATCCCAGGGTGATCTAAGAGAATATTCAAAGAATATCGAGAAAGAGTTAAGAGAAGTAAGTTTGACACAACACAATCATTTTTTGTCTCTGTGGTTTCTCCGTGAGTTACTTCATTGAACAGGGAAACAATTAATATCAAATTAAATTTAAAACATTTTTGCTTCTTTAAGGCCGAAAATGAGTCTATTAAAGATTATATACGGGAAAGTGGAAATATAGCGAGCCTGCATAATCAAATCGACGATTGTGACAAAATTTTGGAGGCTATGGAAAGTATGCTGCTTGGGTTTCAAAAAGAGTTGGGATCCTTAAGCAACGAAATTGAGACCTTGCAAAAACAGTCTATCAACATGAGCGTCCAACTTTGTAATCGTCAAGCTGTACGTGGTGAACTGTCGTCATTTGTAGATGATATGATTGTTCCTGAAACACTGATTAAGTAAGAAAGAGATAATTGACTGAACAACTTGGAAGTCCGAAAATTCTTCATTAACTAAACAGTTTTTTATTGTTGCACTGATTTTATTACAGAACCATCCTCGACACACCTGCTACGGAGCCAATATTCATTGAGCAACTGAAGATACTTGGTACAAAAGCTCAGTTTGTCGCATGCGAAAAAGATACAAGGGCTGCAAAAGATGTTCAGGATGTCTTGCAAAAGTTGACAATCAGGGCGACGGCTAAAGTGAGAGAATATTTAATTGCTCAGATCTACAAGTTCAGGAAACCGGTTACCAATTATCAAATTCCACAAAATGGGCTTCTCAAGCATAAGTAAGTAACAAAACTTTTGTAGCTGTATAATATGTGAGTATTTGAAAATTTCCTTGAATGGCATAAAGCTAATAGTTGGGTTTGTTTACTTGCAGATTTTTTTACGAATTTTTACTGGGAAACGAACAAAATATTGCTAGAGAGGTTAAAACTGAGTATGTAGACACGATGAGCAAAATTTATTTTTCCTACTTCAAAACGTATGCTTCCAGGCTAGCTAAAAAGCAATCATCAGAAATCGCTAATAAGGATCATCTTCTTGGAGCTGCGGAGGACGTGAAAGGAAAGAATCCAGTATTTTCTTTGGGAAAACGAGCTGAACTCTTGACTGATCTAGAAGCTCCTGCATTGGTTCCACATGCCTGGACTGGACCACCTTTACCCTACGAGTCAATTTTTCGATCCTTGATTTTTACTCTCGTTGATAACGGGTGTCGGGAATATTTGTTTTTGCACGACTTCTTTTTATTGAAGACCAACAGTCTAGCTGATCTTTTTGATATCGTGATGGGGAAAACTTTGGGTCATGTTCTGGTGAGTACAATTATAACTTTTGAATGTATTAACTTTACTGGCAGCGTGAAGAGTATTTATTTACGTATGAGTTTTTGATTTATGCAGACAGTAGTCGAGGAAGGTGTCCTGAACAATTGGGATGGAATCGGAATTTTGATCTGTGCTCATGTGATTCTCAGACTTCAAATGGTTGCCCACAAGCGCGCTGTACCAGCTCTAGACAGATTTTTCAACGCTGCATTAGATTCCATTTGGCCTGCCCTCGATAGATCGTTATCTGCAAACTGCATGTCTTTGCATAATTGCGAAACTATGCCTACTGATTTGATGCCCCATTATGTAAGTAGAAATGACTCTTTACATATGGATTTGTGTTCGCTTATCCCGATCATTCATTTTTACTATTGACACTATTTCCTTTTAGGTAACAAGACGGTATGCCGAGCTCAGTAGTGGACTTGCAGTAATCGATGCTGGCTTCCCACAAGATCGAGTTAGGAAGTCTCTTCAATGGCTCCAAGACGAAATGGATCAAAATCTTGTCCGTATGGCAAGTGCGTTTCAAGATCGATCAAAACAACTGGTGTTTCTCATTAACAACTACGACCTCATTTTATCTGTCCATTTGGTAAGTTAATTAAAATACGAATATGGTATCAGTTGTTTTCCCCCCGACAACAACGTCCTGTCATTCATGAAGATGGCGCTTGAACCTACCTTGATTAATTTTACTTGTATTTATGCAGGAAAAGGGCCAAGAACCAAAGGAAAGCGACAGATTTCGTAGCGCTCTGTCGTCCAAGACATCTGAATATGCAGAGGAAATCCTGGCTCCACATTTTGGTGGACTCATACAGTTCGTGAAGGAAGCTGAACATTTGATTCAAGCTGGAAAAACTCAAGACATAGTGCATAAGGAAAGCCGAGTTTCGTCAATTATTGCGTCCTTCGGAACTGTTTGGAAACCCGCAATAGAATCTATAAATCGTGATGTGATGTCATCATTCCCTAGTTTTAGAACGGGAGCTGGTGTTTTGCAGCAAGCGTTAACTTTATTAGTGCAATATTATCATAGATTCCAGAAGATCCTCAGCGAGAATTTCGCGCAATTTACCGGGCGTCAAGATCTTGTGAATATTCATCAACTAATGGTAGAAGTCAAGAAATATAAACCCAACTTCTAATCAATCAAAGAAATCGAAACGGGCAAATAAAAACATACGGAGAAACTAAAAGTAAGACGGTTTTATGCATGAACAATTAATATACGTGTTATTTCTTAAACATTTTAAGTCTGTCCCAAAAGTATTCCATGCCCAAAAATTGACACGGCGAAATCTGAAACAGCATTCTCAAATCACTTTCACGTGGTATCCTCGGAAACCGTGCATTTTCAATGCACTAGTAGCCCAGAATAGGCGGAGATTTTGAAGATGATTAGTAAAATATGGAGCGAAATGATCTGGATGCGAATATTGGCTGGTGGCTACAATCCCCATACTTGGATGAAGGAGTTGCAATTTTCAATAAGAGGGTCTCAATATTATTATAGTTCTAAACATGTTTAGTAAAGCGTTTGAGTAGTCTTCATTAGGCGTACCGCGACTAGACTACCGTTTCAGAATGACGGCAGCATGCTTTAAACCAACTTGTATGATTTACTGGTTGATTTGGGTAATGTAACTGAAATTGTTTTTGATGATCTAAAAGTATGTTTAAAGATATTCGGTTGACCGTAATATGTATCAATATTATTTCAGATCATTACACTGTCCTTCTTGTTTGGGATTATTCATGTTGAGGTCACGTTCTCGTTTCTTCATGATCAGGGAGTATTACACCTTTACATGGAATGGGTTTGCGCTGTGGTGATTATGATGGCAATACTTGGCTGCTGTTGTATCAAATGTGATGTTACCCACATCTGTTGCATTTTTTGGGTACTGTATTCTAATTAAATGCGGAGCATTAAAAATGTTGACAGTGCTAATTCATTATGCATGTTACCTGTTTCGATTTGCAAGAAAAGTACATGACAATCACCCTGAGTCTGACGCTGGGATTATGCGGAGCTATATTCATTTACTTGCGAAGCGCACCAAAGTATGTAGACTCTGCATTAGACATTTTAAGTCTTGCTCAATCAAGCTGGCCGAAAATTCCATTATATTTGCAGAACGCTCAAAATCAGTATGTAAGTATCTCTGATTACCTGCTACCTCGTCATTCAAAGAAAACTTGAGAGTTCAGCTTGCGCTACAGAAATTTTGGAATATACTTTAATAGAGAATGCTAATTAATCCGAGTTTGAATTCTTTTTAGGACTGTTGTGGATTGTTCGGTTTCAAGGACTACAGAGCCTTCATTTACCCTGAATCATACGATGGCAATGACGTACCCACTTCTTGCTGTGGACCTAAACAGGATCTGGATTATCCAAATGATTGTGTCCTCCGAGATAATGTTTCAAACCCATTGCAAGGTTTATTTATTTCCCAAGCCGATGTCCAATTGCCTATTCATGTCCCACGAAAGTTAACGGCTAAACAGAAGGAAGATTTAATCAACTATATAACCAAGTTGTATGGTCCGAATGCTACAACGGAATTCAAGAATGATGACTACTTCTCTAGAAGCGGTTTTCCCGATGCGGAATGGCTTTTGCCAAATCAATCAAAACTCGGTAACTATTACGAAAAGGTACGTAATCAATGCATCCACGCCCATCTCTCTGCCTAAAATTTTAGTTTGAGCTAAAATGAATTGAAGTAACGTATTTCTTTTATGTGTAGGGCTGCTTTGGAATCCTCCGTGACAACGGACGTACCATCCACACCTACTACTATGGTTTTTGTTTCTTCTTGATCGCATCTGCAGTTTTAATGAGCGTGTTGTTAACTCAAAATTGTTTAAAAGCCAGACGTGAAGAGCATGAAAACGCTTTAGTGAATTCCCAGGCAACAAGTGAGATTAAAGTTGACACAAATGCAACTGAAAATGTTGATACCAACGAAAGTACAGGAAATAAAGAAGAAGTGATTGTAACCTAACGGAGAACCCCTCTTATGATTTCGAAAGCAGATGCAAAGTGTTTTTAAGCTGCAAGACCATGTGAATACCTTTCATAGTGGAAGAACTACTTTGTGCCGCAAGGAGTATCCGAAATTACTTTAGTCGAAGCCTATGCAAGCTCGTAAATAATGTTCATGATAGGTTATAGCTTAACTCACTATAGCGCACAGACATTCGCTTAAGGTGAAGACCCATGTATTCATATGTGCAGACATATTTAATAGTCACAGTAATCCGTCTTATAGCGAGCAACGCAGCATTTATACATTGGCTAACTTCGTATTGATTTAAAAATTACTGTTTAGCCTGTGTACTAGCGACAGCTATTTTAGAGTCTGCGGTTCCGTAGTACAAGAAATACCGTTGCTTGTAATACACAAGTCCTTCCAAGAAAACAACGTTATTAACCTGCCCTGTCATTTCATAATCCTTATCCGGTTTCATGAAATAGTTTTCTGTTCTAAGTACAACCTGTGTAGGATTGGTGGCGTTGAATACAATCTGACCTGCGCTGTAAGTACCTTCCGGTAGCTCAGGGTCTCCCCCCTGAGCAGCTGGCAAATTCTTGCTGTTGTAAATCATGATGATTCCATCGTCTCTCAAAATCGCTTGTGGACCTGGCTCGACTAGATCGCTATCAAATTTTCCCTCCCGAGGAGAGAATATCGGTGTTGGGGCAACCAAGTCCTCGTTCATCAATGGTGTCCAGTCAAGTAGATCGTCGGAAGTAGCGCCGTATATATCCGTGTCTCCCCAATACATCCAGTACTTGCCTCCAATCTTCACAGCTGCCATTTCCCCCGTTGTTTCGTTTAGCTTCGTTACAACCGATCCTGACTTTGACCACAAATCGTTCAGAACTCCATCATACGCGTTACGAAAGATAGGGCCGTGTTTGATCCAAGTAACGAAATCCCGAGTAGAAGCTACCATCAAACGAGCAATCGTTCCGTTGTATGCTGTGTAGGTCAAGACAAAATTGCCCGCACCATCTGACACGATCCGGGGATCTTCACACCCACCTTCCCATTCGTAAATGTTGGCGTCATCGTTATCCGGATAGAATATCGGTAAGGTACGGCGAGTAAATGTGATGCCATCTGTGCTCGTGGCAAGACCTACTCGAGAAGTTCCCAAGTATTTGCCTTCAAAGTCTTCTGCGCGATACAATAAATAGATTTCGTTGTTGTAGACAATTGCTGCCGGATTGAACACATCCTTGGCTTCCCAAGCTATGGACTCGTTTCGGACTGGACAGAAAAAGAATGTGTCGTTCCGAGGCAACAAAATGGGATTAACTGCGTCTTCCTTGACGAACGGACCTATTTCCCAATCCTCTTGAGGCTGAAGCACAATGCCTATAAAAAATTTAAAATTCTAATTAATTAAAATTTCGAAATTAAGCTAGAAATTCAGATGCATGTATGGGCTTAGGGTTTTGAGGAGGCAGTATTTTGTACGTTGTGTCGAGTGAATGACGAACAAGAAAAACTAAAAGCGCTAATATATGTACCTCCAGAAATAATTTGGATGCAAACAACAGCTACGATGAGAAAAACAAGCGCCATTTCGGAAGCACTAATGATGATGCAAACGAACGGACTAAACGAAAGGCAAACCAGGACTGAAAGATCATCCTCCAGAACTGGTTGAATATCTAGATTTCTAATTAACTAGGGCGACAAGATGCTGATTAAGTGTAGACTAAAAGCGCAAACAGGCGAGGATTAAGTTGTCGTGTTTATGTCAAAACTGTAAAAACTTTGATTGATCGCTTTACACTTGGGCTTGAATCCGCAGATTAGGACAGGTGGAGTGGAGTAATGTGACCAAAGGAAAATTAATAATACCATGCGACGTAAACAGTCTTGAGATTACATTGTCATCAATTAATTCATTCCACTCTAGCTATAGATTGCGAAGAATCCAATTCAAGTTTAAATGCTATAGGTATTTATGCTCATGACGTCATAGTGTAATATGAGCTATGCCTAAAAAGGGTAGAATGTCAAAGGTTAGACTTTGCATGTTGCGGAAATTTATTTACCTTCCAATTAGAATTTAAGAAATAGTCTTTAAACCTCTTATCACATAATTTAGTATCCATAATTGCAAATAAGTGATGGTGTAGAAGTCATTTTAATTTTAAAGTAAATCAAGAATAACGAGTTAAGCCTCGTATTGAAACTAACTCAACTTGACAAACATAGTTATTCTTTAGATTCTCCGCCCTCTCCTTGAGTATGGATAGCTGTTTTGATCGCAGCAAGAAACTCCGGCAGAGAATCACACAAAAATGGATGCTGAACATACCGCTGCGCAAATTCCTGATACATATTCAGTGTTTTTAAGGAAATGTCGGTGATATTTTCAGGAACCTGGGGATCTTCAAGCCCTTGTCGATTAAACCCTGGCATCCCATCACGTCCTGTCATGATCGAACCAAAGCGACGGAACCTCTCAGAGACGACCACTTTTCCCGGTTCTACCAAATATTCTCCAGCTTTGTGTCCAGCAAAGTACCCAAACATTCCACCCAAAACAGCACCGAAGGGACCACCCAAAGCACCTCCTTTGATAGAACCAGCTAAAGCCGCCCCGGCAAGACCTCCAGCAACGCTCCCACTGCCCGCGTAGTTGGAAGAGTGGATTCTATTTACCCTTAAGCTCATTCCATCCATTCCTGAACGTCCACCATATCCTCCAGCTCCAGATTCGCCGTCAGCTCCCTTCTCGGTGGATGTTGCAATAGTTTGACCCGCCGCTTCGAACAAGAAAGTTATTGTACCCGGGTATCCACCTCTGCCACCAGCGCCTCCGTGTCCGCCATCCGAACCTGACCCTCCGTCTCCCCTTTCGCTGTAGACTTCGTAACGTGTGCATTTGCTACATGAACCTTCACAGCAGCCGACATTTTTGTAATCGAATGCAGTGCTAATGTCCGTATCGCCAGCTAGGTCGATGTCACTGGCAGTTACGGAATCTCCGTCGTCACCGTTTCTCCCGTTCCCACCGTCTTGACCTGCTCCTCCGGGTCCGCCGTTAGCAAAAATCTGTAGATTTCCATCCATGTGAAGAAAGGCACCAAAGAAGTTCCCACCCTTACCTCCTGCTCTACCACCACTCCCAGATTCACCTTCCGGTGCACGTCTGCCATAGATGGCGCCACCTTTTCCGCTCAGAAAGATTTTTCTGTTACCAATTGCTTTGACTTGAGGACTAACCAGAATTAAATTCCCACCGTGGCGAGACCCGCTGTTGACATCTACATCAATATCCAAGTAAATTTCTACCGTGGCAAGCACAACGACAGTGCGAACATCAGAAGTTGCATGGTTTGAGGCGCAGCTGAGAACATGGTCGTTGTACGACAGGATGTGACCCGTTACGCTCAATAATTTCTTCTCAGAATCATAGAAACATCCTTGCTGTGAAGGAGCAATTAGCACTAAAAGATCTTTGAGCAAGTCCAGCTTTTGCTTGCCCCCTACAGCCAAATTGGACTGGATGTAGTTCTGGTCCATGCGTGCAAGTAGACCCATGCTGTTGATGTCATAAGAAGTAAGACTCACGAATGAAGACAGATTTAGCTTCGCGACTTCCGCGATGAACTCACTGTCAACCGGTTTCTGCGCAAAAGTATTCGCCAGCTTCTCCACTTCCAAGAACCACGTCAAGTAAGAGTTAATTGCCGCAGAAAATTCTTGAAGTATGGACATCATTTCTTGATGAATCCGATTACCAGTGCTGCCCTCTTTTGGAATATTTGATGCTTCCTCCAAAAACTGAACATAGCCGAACTTTTCGTGTATATCAGCCCAAAGCGGTGCGTTTGCGGAAGTGTTCAAAATTAGTTGCACAGCAGTAGAAAACTCCTGCTCAAAATGGGGACCAGACTGCGTATATAACGAAATTACTTGTTGGAAAGATGACATTTTCAGGTAATCAAATTCAGCTGCGGCCTTCTTGTCATCAAATGACTTAATTTCCCCAATCTTCTGGCCGTAGGATGTGATTAAGCTGGAGCGTAGCTGCTCTAAGCTGGTTTCCAGACGCTTGAATATCTTTTCCACGAGATTTCTTGAAACTAGCATAGCTTCTGCTGAGAGGACGTAGCCGAAATCCGAAGGAACTGTTTCTTGATACTGGAAGTTTGGGTTGTTGAAAACAAGTTCTCGGAGACGATCTCGATTAGCTTGAACTTCAGGGATATCACTAAGGGGTCCTTCTAGTTTCGGTTGACGGAAAATCCGAATGTTTGTATACTTCCCGGATGAATCTTGTTGAAGGAAAGTTTGTGTCAGCTCACGTATTTGATCTCTCCGATCTGCAAGAGAAGTTTCCCCAAGTTCTTCTTCCGCGGCTTCAATGAACTCTGCCACTCCTTCAAGAACATCTTCATCACTATCTCCAATTTCCACTTTGGTAACGATCATGGCAATGCTGTTTTTAAACTTCGCAACATCTTGAATGAATCCCAAGAGGTGGTAAAGCAAATCCTTGTAACCGGAGCGGGTGAATCCGGGACGGAGGGATTGGTGACTGACAATGACGAGAATCCGAATTCCTTCAGCCCTATCCGTTACCTTCTTCATAAACAGAGTATTAGCGATTTCGACGGAAGTGTTGCGCGTGTCTCGGAATCCGGGACAGTCGTACATAGCTGAGCTAGTCTCATTATCGATAACGAGTTCAGGGAATATTGAACTGGAAACTGCAGTCTTGGTGGATATACGTTGATAAGAGTCTTTGATGAGAAATCCGCTGCCTTTCACCCGATAGGACACAAGCTCGCTGTTGTTCCCCGACAAAACTTGCGTAACCGTTGTCTTTCCAGCTCCGGTCATCCCGACCACAAGTGTTATGTTGACTAAGCCGTCCTGGAATTCTATCCTGTCGTTTCCCAGCTCCAGTAAGCGCAAAGTGTCCTTGACTATTTGTGACTCAGCTGAAGGAGCGTCTTCTTCCAAAACTATACACGAGTATGGAATCCATTTATGAAGCCCTTACTTCAATATCAATAAAATAGAAAAAGAGTTAGCAGCACAAGGAATACGTACGTACCACGGGATTCAGATAAATCAGTCTCCACAAAGCTTTCATTTGTCACCGCCATCGTCTGAGTTTCAACTTCGATCTCGGCTAATATCTGCAGTACAGAAGCGCTAATTAAAAAGCAATTTCAACCAACAATTCATTCCCCTGAAATGGGCTACAGGTGTACATAGAAACAAGAGCATAAATTACTTACGTCCGTCGGAGTCACATTGAAAGATGGTAAAGTCATTGAAGAAACAATAGCCGATATCAAAACTAGAGTTAGGCATAAAAACCAAAGCTTTTCGGTTCCCATGATTGCAGAGAGCGTCTTCCCTATAGCCTTCTTAAATTATAGAACGCAATTAATGGGAAACAGTTATGTTTACTGGTAAGGTTTGCACGCAAAAGGGGCTCGAGCTGAGAAGCGAACAAGTTGGTCCTACTAGGATAACCAGTTGGGAATAAAGACTAGATGTTCCAGATGAATCTTATAGTTAATTCCAGAAATAACCGAGGTTAGATCAAGCCATAAGAGTAGAATGTGATCTGACCGTGAACATATCTTCAAGGAATTGATACAGAAGGATATGGATAAGAAACGTTGATTTCATTCGTCAGTTACGTTTCCAATAACTGCCCATTACAAAATGATAAAGATAAGTTTGATACAGACAAATTAAGATACTGTAATTTAATACAGACTTTGTTAAAGCTCTCCATACGCTTAAAACTAAAATGAATTAAAATATTTTTTCTACATCAGCTCAAATGAAACGTTATACCAACGTACTTTTATGGTCCCACTCATCCGTTTGTATCAAAGAATCTTTTTTATAGCAACTTTAAGGAGTGTTTGCACGTTGGACTTGTAACCAGACGAACATTGAAGTTTCTACATATGCTAATCTAAATCGTACGAAATACATTAAAGGAATGGGGTTGATATTAAGAAATCCATCTATATATACTTCTTACACAATGAGCCACTCTTATAGCTGTTGCGCCAGCGAGTTCGGTGAAAGCTAACTTTCACCCTAATTTCTGCCTGCTCATCTCTCTCTCCTGGACGCAATTTTTAATATAAAGCATACATGGGTTTTAGCTCAATTAAAATTAAAAAGAACATCGTTCAAAAAACTCGTGAATAAAATGTTTGCAAATATGATTGCCCCACCGAAAATCAAACAGCCAGATTTATTTATCGTTCAAAATGTTACACTACTTTTTCAAATTAATTATCTGATATTCCGATTAAGCATTTATCTAGCAATATATTGGGCTTGTTATTGTAGTATTTTAAGTATTGTACACACTTTAAATTTTCAAATCTAAAAAATTTAAACTGGCATGGATGTATCCTCCTGATAATATTCATTTAGCCTAAGAAATGTATAGTTTAGCCCACTCTGTACAAATGTTCCTTGCCCGACGAGTTGTAGTTGCAGGAATGATGAGGTTTTAAATTCCTCCAGTCGTTCGGACGGCCAGATGTCGCTAGCATTCCGCGACACGATCTGTACTTCCCATAATCCGTATGGGGTGAGGATAGGATCACCTTGAGAGATTTTCTTGTACACCGCGTTCCTCTCTTCAGGCTCACCATCCGCATCCTTGCTAAAGGAATGCACAATATGATATCGCGGAGAATCGAATTTCCAATACGTGTTTCCATAGCGATGATGACCTGAGCCGAGGTAGGCAAGGTTTGCGTTGAAGTACTCCAGTCGCTTGTCCAGCTGTCCTTGAAGAGTGTTATTGGTGGAAAGGATTCGGAGTTGGAGTGTCTGGAATTTAATGGCTTCTCTGCCCAAGGGACTTTTGGTTACATCCGCCTTGAGAACCACCGGCTTGCCTTCCAGGAGATGCTGAATGTCCAGAAAATAATCCTTCGTGTCCCAGCTGGCAAATGCATGTTGATCTTTGAATTCTGCATGGAAGATGTACTTGTCGACCTCATCGGAACCGGATTTGTATCTTCGGATTATGTCCAGCATGTCTTGGAGCATGAGGTTAATTTTCTCAGCAACTTGCTCAGTGTGTGTAAGACCAAGGGATGAGAGCACTTTGCTAAAGTGGGTAAAGTGACCAGTGTAGTGGTGAGCAAAGGGAAACATCCACATTGCAAATGGTTGCGTCAAGATTTTGGAGTGAGTTAAAATTTTGCTGGCACGCACAATTGAATCTAATTCTTTTGCGGATTGAGCATATTTTTTCGGAACGTCTGAAGCATCTTCGGTGTTGAGCTTTGTCAGGTAAGATTCGATAACGAATCTACGGATATCATCGTACATTTCCACAAAACTTGTTAGGGCGACATCTACCTTGTGAACAACGTGGGTGAAATGTTGATGGATATGTGGGGCTGGGAGGAAGAGGAGGGATTTCACTTTGTAGCGGATATCGTTTAACGAGCTAATAAAACGGAACTTTATCTCATCGCCGTTTCTCCCACGAGGGCTCAGCCAATTTTTCAAGTGTGGAGGTCCCAGCTGTAAAATCATATCTTCCATACAGTTTTGCACCGCCGATTCCACTTTGGTTCTTATTAGCTCAATTTCACAAGTAATCCCGAGTGAAACTCTAACCGATTCCGGAATAACCTCCTTATGTGGCAAACTTACAGGATTAAAACGTTCCCAACACATTGTGCGGAATTCCGGAGATTTTACGTAGATTTCATGATAAGCAGTTTCAATTTCAGCATGAAAATCACGAAGCTTCCGATTGAATTCAATCGTTTCCAAAGTCGGGAACGAGGGTGAGAATGTTTTGTTCGGGAATTCCAAGAATTGCTTGGACTGATTTAAATATTTTTGTGAAATTTTAGTTTTAAAACTGAGAAATTGATCGGGGTATGGATTTGAATGGATTTTAGTAAGATCTTCGTGAATCTTTTGGTGAGTTTCGTTGAGCTTTAGTGTATCTTCTATAATGTGTGCTTGAATATGCTCCCAGGGATTTTTAAACAATACATCTTGCAAGATCAAAGAACTTCCTCGTGGAACATAATTTTTGGAGGTAATTGTTGCAACAAACTGGGAAAATGCTGCAGCAGGTCCCAGAAAAGTTACAAAATCCCGAGCTAAGTGAAGCGTTTTCAGCAAATGATTCGTCACTATCAAACGTTCCAGTTTGTCCAGTGTGGAATTGGAGTAGGTGAATTCCTTTGAAAAAGTTTCCGTCTCGTTCTTGATCATATCTTTCAGATTAGCAAATTCCTCGTCAACTTCCGTTTTAATGAAAAGATTTAGTTTCAAAATATCATTTGTTACATTTCGGCATTCTGAAGTTTCAAAATATGCATCAGAGGTCCGGTAGAGGGCGCACGCATCACGATGGTTTTGAGAATTAGATGTGACTCCAGTGGATATATCGGATATGGCATGCTTCAAGTACTTTTCCAGCGACACGATGATTCTTGACTGCTGACTCTGGAACATAAGAAGCCGCTTCTGCAAAACTGCAGTCTGAGCGCTAGATACTAATCTTCTTCCGACGTCGTCCAGGGTTTCGTTGTCTCTGGAGGCGACTTCTGCAAGGCGGGAAGCAATGCTTTCATAGTACGGTGATATGTTAACATAATCCTTGATGTCAAAGTACTGCTGTTCTAGATTATAAAAATCATTGATGATCCCACGAATATTATAACCGGATCGAATTTCTGGATCTGATTCCAGCTTTGACAGATATTCGGAAACAGCTGGTTGCAATAAACCATTGTGGAGTTGTAAACGAACTTCTGCTTTGAAAGCATTCAATATTCCGTTAAACTGAGGAGTTATCGGAGTTACCACGGGATGGACGCTTTTATAATCATTAGTAATTTCAGATCCGTCGTCACCGTTATATCCAAATCCAGTCGCTGTAATGTTTCGAACAATTTGGAGCCGTGGGTTTGCAATGATTGCTCCGATACTTGCCCCTGCTGCAGCTCCTCCTGGACCTCCTACTAATGCTCCGACAAGAGCATAAGCATCGGCTTTATTTGCAGAGTGGTAATATTTTACTTGAATACCACCGCCGTTTGATCCACCTTTCCCTCCTTTACCAGGTTTCCCGGGAGGACCCTCTTTGCCGCTAGCAAGTATCGTTCGCAGTCCATAATTCTGCGTGGGGAATTTGAACTGGACTATTCCAGGGCTTCCACCAATTCCACCGACGCCTCCCCTCTGACCGCGGCCGCCATTACTACCACTCTCGCCGTATATATTCAGGACTGTGCATGTGCAACCTATCGGACTACTTTCGCAACAACCGGACCTGTTATAATAAGCGCTTGAGAAAATGGTCACTTTCATATCTGCAGTTTGGATGATGTCACTCATAGTAACGGATGTTCCGTCAGTTCCGTCTTTACCGGCCCCGCCATCTTGACCTGCACCACCTTGGCCTCCGTTGGCTTGGATGGTTAGAAAACCTTCGTTTTCCAGAAAAGAACCGAAAAACTGACCTCCATTCCCTCCTGGGCGTCCCTTTAAACCCGGGACATCGGTATCTGCAGGCCCGAGGAATGGTCTTCCGGGCTTTCCATCAAGATTAATCGTTTGCGTCCCTAAAACACGCAACTTTGGGCCCAACAGAATAAGATTCAGCCCATCAGATTCCACGAGCTCTCTTCCGTCAATGTCCACGTCCATGACGATCACCGATGATGCTAAAATAGCCAAGCTCTTTATAGGAGTGGCGTAGCGGGCGACGCAATCAAGCGCTTGTTGAGCGCGTACAAAGTTGGCGGAAACTTTAACTGTTTTAGTCGCACTTACATAAGAACATTTGGGTTCACTCCCTGCAGCTACCATTAAGAATTGTTCCAAGAGCTCTAATTTTTGTTCCTCTCCAGGAAAAAGAAAAGATTGCAAGACACGCAGAGTGGAATTCGGAAGTACAAGAGTTGCCAAATCATCCGAAGTTAAAATCCTGCTAGAGCTTGGCTTTCCTGTTGTTGTGGTCAGGTTTAGGTAACGAATGCTGTCAAGCAGCTTGTGCTCAGGAGGTGACAGAATGAAACTGTCCATCATATTCTGTATTTGCGTGAACCAGGTGGCGTATGATTTAATTGTGGCTGCTAATGTTCCAAAAGCTTTCACTAGTTCTTTGGTTAGTTTTTCCGCCTGACTGCTTTCAATAGACTTTTCTGTCACTTGTTCAAAAAACTTTATGTGATTCAAAAATACTCTTAACTCTTTTAACCTCTCGCTTGGAACCGAAAGGTTTAGAACTTGTGTAAAGTTCAAGATATCAGTCACCACAGCTTGTATTGACCTATTATGGTTTGCTTGAAGTGTAGTTAAAGTAGAAAACGCTTCCTCCTCGTCATCAACAGCAAACTTTAGTCGTTCTTGAAATTTCGAAATACCCAGCATCTTCTCCACATAAAGTTCACTTAAATTTTTGCCAAAAGCAGTTAGATAGATTTCAGCATCTTCGAAATTCCTTGAGAGAAGGTCACGAACTGCTACTTGCGCTTTATCTGATAGGGCATAGCCAAAGTCCGAAGGGCGAGAGGACTGATAGATAAAATAATAATTGTGGAATGCCATATCCCTTAGCTTGATTCGATTGTCTTGAACTACGGGATTCTCACTTAATGGCCCTTCCTGTCTAGGTTGGCAAAAAAATCCGATATTTGAATACCGGCCAGCAGTATCTTGGACAAGGAAGGAGTCGATAAAGTCATGGATTTCTGGTAAGCGGTGGAAGGAATCTGTTTGTTTGAATTCCTGTTTAGCATTCTGAAGGAATTCTGCGATACCTTGGACAATATCTTCATCGGGTTCGTCACAAAAATCAACTTTGGAGGCTATCATCGCCATGCTCCGGTTATAGTGTGGGATGTCTTTCAGAAACATTAGCATGTGGTTAACCAAGTCCTTGAGACCGGTTCGGATACGACCTGGTCGAAGCGACTCGTGGTTTACAATGAGAAGGATTTTAATCTTTTCGGCATGGTCTGTCAGCTTCTTCAAAAAGTATGTGTTGGCAATTTCTACAGACACGTTTCTAGTATCCTTGAAACCGGGACAGTCGTAAAGAGCTGATTTAGTTTCACTGTCGATAACAAGTTCCGGAAATATGGATTTTGAAACTACAGTTTCGTTGCTGATACGCTCTTGAGTGTCGCGAATCAGAAAACCACTTCCTCGGACCTTGTAGGCGAACAATTGGGAATTATCGCCAGAGAGTATTTGGGTTAGCGTTGTTTTCCCAGTCCCTGTTGTTCCCATCACCATTATTATGTCTTTCAGGTCATCTCGCAAGATTATGTTTTCTTCACCGGCAGCTAGCAATCTTTTAGTGTCTTCGATAACTTCTACAGGGCTTGAAGAATAACTTCGGCGAACTGTGAAAGACATGGAATTGTAACGTATATATGTATATTATTGCTCAAATTATTTTGTTTAAATTAACTTCAAGGTTATTTTAATTATTTGTTTGAAAGAGGTACCCCGTAGCAGCCGTTCTGCGAGTGTCGGAAAGTTACGGAAATCAAGACCACTGCCGTAAATTGCTGCAACTTTCGGCTCTGACATAAGTTCCTGAAACCATCAAGTAATATATATGCCATTTACAACACAACTAATTGTATTACTATGCAAATGCATTTATCAGAAAGAATTTATTGTATTCTTTTTTACTGCTTACAGCTGTATAAACCACCATGGAAATGCATAGACTGAAAAGTATCAAATTGGTCATCACGCGCAGTGGTGACTTTGGAAATATTGATCGCATTTTCAAACCACATGCGGTAGCTGTTGCAACAGCACTTCAACTGTAGTTGAAATGTCGGAAACTACATGAGCAAGGAACTTAGATCTTGAATTCTCCGTATCACTTGTTAAACTCTAAGAATCTGCAATTTTTTCCAAAAATTATTTGAAACCCGAGATGGAATAAACTACAAGGTAATTAATTTACGTCGTTTGTAACATTATGAATTCGCACAAAGAATATTTTATTTAAGAATTTTTCCAAGCCTGCATTTGATGCTCAGTTACTTGCGAAATTCTACTTGTATGCTTCGGCAGCAAAAGATCATAAGTTCAATCAAAAATGATAAGAATGGGCCATAAGGTCTCATCATCTTTGCTTCAGTTCACTCTGCCTCATTAAGCTGTTACACTTTGGACAAACAGAAGACTTCAATTAATCTATATTTAGTGCAAATTTAAGATGAGTTTTGCATTTACTCCATCGCAAAAACATCCGTGCTGTGCATGATCTAAACGTGATTCTTAAATAGTTACTGACTTACTTGGAAATTCAGGAAATACTTTCATAAGTCTCCCCAGCGTGTATTGTAGATGGGTGTAGTTGCCTTGGAAACGCGTGATTTTATGCATTCAATGGCTAGTCGGGTGACACTACTGAATTCCTACTTCTTAGTCTATTCGGGGTGGGGAGCCAAAAACGTTAAGGTTGGCTGTCGCAACCTGACCTGAGCGAAGCGAAATGAGGCCAGAGAACTTAGGTCATAAGGTTCCGCTGAATGCCTGGCCAATGGAGGTACAGAATTGGGAACACATCGCCGCCGGGCCGAGCGAAGCGTAGGCTCCGGCCGCTGTGTTTCTAATTTTGCATTTCCATTGACCAGGCATTTCGCGGACCGATGACCTAAGGGCGAGGGCCTCATTGAGCGAGTGAAGGTTAGGTTACGATCGACAACCTTAAGGTTTTGGGCGGGGGTTAGGTTTAAAACACTTGGAATACTAACTGCTGACGGGAGAACGCGGTGTCACCGGACTTCTAGTTGGTGACTTATGAAAGAAGCACATTGGGGAGACTTATGAAAGTATTACCGAAATTCATTATGAAACATTTTATCTAACTACAAAGTTTTACAAACAAGATTCAAGCTTCCAGCCAGAGACAGTATGATCATTGACAAGGAGCTATAATCAGTTGTGGGACTGGAAATAAGAAACATATTTTGTAACTTCTACCACTAGAGAGCCCTACTATCTTCCTTCGACAAAAGCGCTCTCTTCTGGATTATCTGCGATGCTGATGATATTTTACCTTCGGACTATCTATTTCGCCAGCCTAAATATTGCGACCAACTCAACGGCGCGTACAGTCCAGTTCAAATGTAGAAAATCCATGAGCGGACAAAATAATGTGAGAGACATAACATATATATACTTAAATCAAATGTTATATTACAATATTTAATTAACCAGGATATCGCAGTTAACCGTCGGTAATTGTGAATTATTTGTTTTATTATTGAAGTAGTGATATACAGGTAAGCAAAGAGTGTTGGTCATCATTATTTTCGTATGGTTTTCTTCTTCTAACAATCGGCATTCATGGTGGAAGAGCTTGAAGAAGGTTTGTATTTATTCCGCGATTGGCGATACATAATAAACATATAGCACCATTACAATACATGTGCACTTAAATATATATATAAAGGTAATGTAACCATGAATAATTTCGTATTGTTATCAGTGTATACTTTTAATTTTTGAAGCTACTCGTGAAATGGGCGCTACACCAGGGCCTGATGAGGAAACGACGGATACGGGAACGGCATCAAGTTCCGTTAATTCGGTGAAGAGCACATCGAGTATTCCGGCAGTTAGTGACACAGTATTAGCAACTGGCGGTTACGACCACACAATCAAACTCTGGCAGGTTCATACGTCAAGCTGTATCAAAACATTTGAACACCCGGATTCGGTGAGTTGAGCGGACTGTAAGAAGCAATTTAGTGTCAAAAAATAGTTTATCATAATATTTAACTTTTCTGTCTTTCTATTTTTAGCAAATCAATGCTCTATCAATCAACCCGGATCGACGGTTAGTTGGCGCTGGAGGTACGTCATTGCAATGCAGTTTACGCAAACGTTTTGACCTCGTGCTAGTTTTGCCCATTAATTCCAGATTAATCATCACTTGCTATTGTAGGTTTCCAGCATCTTCGAATTTATGACGTTCAGAGCAATAACCAAACGCCGACGTTAGATTTTGAAGGATTGACTAAAAATGTTACCACACTAGGCTTCAATAAAGATGGACAATGGATGTACAGTGGGGGAGAAGATTTTAACGCTAGGATTTGGGATTTGAGGTGCGTTTTTTTAAAAATCGATGCATTATACAAACGTTTCCAGTTCCTAGTAGTATTGCTACGCATGGTGATTTTGTCATTTCAAATTTTACGTTCCTGCTATTTTAGGGCTGGAAGTCCGCAATGTCAGAAAGTCTATCTCACACATTCCTCACCCATAACTTGTGCAACTTTACATCCGAACAACACGGATTTAATTATAAGCGATCAAAACGGCACCGTTCATGTTTGGGATCTTCGAAATGATCAAACGGAACAACTGGTACGAGAAACTTAAAAAACTCTTGTGTAATTCAATCTCATAAATGGTTGCTAGCTCTATTTATAATTCTGCGTTCTGCGTTTGTAGGTACCAGACCAAACTGAGTCTATTCCGATTCAATGCGTAGCCGTAGACCCACTTGGCAAATACCTCGCAGCCGTCACTAACAAGGGAGACTGTTTCATCTGGAAATGGAGAGACGATGGTAAATTTAGTCAACCGTACGTTCATTCACGAAAATGGAAATCCAAAATAGTAACGTAATGAATGTTTACTTGTACCTCATAGAAAGCGATCCACAGCAATTAAGTCCTCACCATAAAATGAAAGTACACAACCGCTACGCCCTGAAGTGCTTATTCTCCCCTGATTCTAGGTAAGCGCATTAGAATGACGTCAATGAGACACTACACTAAGCTCCTGCCGTCACTCAGTCATGGGATCATGTTAACCTGTTTATATTTTGGTTTGCAGCTTTCTGGTAACTACATCAGCCGATCACTCAGCTAAAATATGGTCTACGAAAGATGGAAACTTTAATCTAGAACAAGAATTAACCTGCCCTGCCCAAAGATGGGTATGGGGTGCAGCATTTACTGGAGATAGTCAATACTTGTTAACAGGTATTTAACAATATTAGAATATTATTGTTGCCTACTCAAACAGCAATTACATTACCTGTGACAGAAATAGACAAATGGAGAGATGCAATGATGCTTTTCGTCTACTTTCAGCATCATCGGATAATCTTACGCGGCTTTGGTGCATCGAGACAGGGAAAGTGAAACGGGAATACGAAGGACATCAAAAATCCGTTACCAGCGTAGCTTACCGCGATCCATCAATGTAGCAACCTGCATATTTGATATTGTTTTGGTGTATCGTTGCGATACAAGTTCCGGATTTAGTTTTTATCCTATTGCGTGTACCATCGTCGGGGGTGGTATGCGAGCCTAAACTAATATTTATTTTATAAACAACAATGATAATCTTTTCCTGAAAGATTAAAGGAATGACGTGGGTTTAAAGTTTGAAACATGGTGCCTTCCTCTTTTTCTTCCACAGCCCAAGTATTCCCTAGCGATTACATAACCTGTGGTTAACAAAGTAGGCGACGCTAATTCAGAGTGAGAAAGCAGGAACAAGAACAGATTTCCGCAAGATCAGGACTAGGTAAAAGTCAAGAGAAGAAAACCAAGGAAAACACACTTAACGTTCAGAGGCAATGTAAAAGTGAAAACTGGTGGAGCAGAAAGAGACATCATAGGTGACAGGTACCTCAGAAGGACCAAATCTGATGCTCCATTCTACTGAAAGTTAGATAAATTTGTTCAAAGAATGCTTGAAACTCTGGTGGAATGTGTGACTAGGGAACGCCATTATTTGAGTCACTTTAGCAGTAAAGCCACCGTCGAAGAAAATGGAGTTTAGTAAATGTTAAGGATCCTACACACAGATCCCGAGCAAGCCCGTCCATGTGGAATTATAATAACAACGTTTACTACCTGGAATGAGTACAGTGCTTGCATAACTTCAAACTTACAATTTAGAGTAATCCAGGATGACATCAAGTTGAAAGGTAGGCAAGGGCAAGGAGGAGAAAACCTTTTAAAGTGCTTGAGAAGGGGAGAACGGAGAAGATGAAGGAATCGGGGCGTAGATACACAGAAGGTTGCCGTTGCCATAAACTTATTTATCAGCCCCAGTACAACCGGAAAATTGTCCACAGCTTGCTCGTCTAACTGTAGCTTTCACCAGTGACGAAAGGAGGAAGGCGAGTGGGGTTGAAGAGGAATAGAGGAAGACGTCATTTGCGATATAAATTGACCCTATTGGATGAATAATGGTTTGATGGTGTAGCGACCGTTTGTTTGTAGAGTTCCACACGGATGAATAACAAAAGGGTAAGAAGATGATGCTGATTCTGGGAATAGGTGGGGCTCAAAAATTGTGTCATCTCAGATTTCATAAATTAATCTACGCTAAGGAGAAACAAACTACATGAGTATAGTTGTTAATTCCAGGGGAAGGATTCTCGACGGGACGGAACAAGTTCCGGTGACAAAACTTGGCCAAAGAAGAGAAATAACAGCTAAAGACATTTCAAGAATGATGATTTGAAAATGCGGAGGTGGGAAATCCAGAGAGAAACCATAGTTAAGGCTTAAGAAGGAAGGGGAAACAGAAGACAGAAGCAAGGATTGGAGTATAAAAGCCTGGGGAATAGAACAAGAGAGACTGGAACTGGAGGAAAAGCCTGGAAAAGAAGAAGCAGGACAGGAAAGAAGGGAAAGCCGACGACCGACTGGGGTTTGTTGGAAGAAGCAGAGCAAGAAGAAAACGTTCCGGCCTTTCTCCCTTCATTTCAATCGAGGAAGAGAAGCAGGACGGTTTGGATGCATGGAGGAAAGTGGAGACAAGACTTTCACCGTAGCATCATCACTATAACTGCCTAATTCAAACGGCGAAGTGAGAGTTACGAACGTTTTGGCAACCACTTGCTCCTTCAGACATCTTCTTGAGAAGAAAGCTCCAGGGCATCATAGATTCATCCGTTTTTGGGGTGACAGGAAAATTGTATTCGAAGAAAAGGAGATTTTCGTGAAAGATTTACAGCTCGGAAGATATCAAGCATCCCCGCATTGGGAATTTTCGAAGATTAAAAGAACCGATTTTGTTGGAATAATATTTTCTGACCGGAGGAAAAGTTACCAAGTGTTTCAAAATGTGGTTCTACTATATTATATTTATCATTTTACTGGGACAGGGTGTTTGGACTGCTTACGTTCCATATTCAAGAGATTCTGATCTCTTGGAAGAGATTAATTTAAATTCTGTAGGTAGTGAGATTGAAGATAATTCAATTTTAAGTTTTCCATCCAGTGACACTCGTGACACAGGGATTCCACCCTGGCAAATGTATACTGGAGGTGTGGGATTCGGAGACACTCTCGGACGCCCAAGAATCTCTCCTTCCATCAATGATAACAAGATTCGTGGTTCAAAAAGCCCTTCTAAGCGATTCCCCATTCATCTCGACCCTCTCCTGCCTCCCAAATACTGGATGCGGACTGGAGGTAAGACTATCAAAATCCGTTTCACGTTTCACCTCTTTTATAATCCTTTCCAAAAACTTTTACTGTCCCTGTAAAAAGTGCTTTCAAGTTATTCAAGCACTCCTTAAATACAGATAGGTTTTTTGTTTGAACTGTCGGAATGGGCTCTTTAGTTCAAAAAGATCCGGGCATTGAAACGTTTTAAAAACCACCTGAAGGATTTTGAATGAGAGCTGCCCTTGACTCCAACCAAGCAACTAAATTCTAAATCATTCAACTCGGTATTTCAAAGAGACTATGTTGTAAAGGGTGAACTTGTCCTGACACTTCAAAAGGACTTCCGTATTAATCCGCATTCTGCATATAGTAACACTATTTGTTTTAAGGTCGCTGCTTAGTTTTAAAACCGCGTTGTTTGTAAGATTATTCCGCATGTAGTTCTTTTAGAATTAACAAATTGGTTACGTATCAAAAGACTGACCTTCCAAGCTCTGGCAAACATTCAACTTTGACCCTTAAAGTGATTAACCATTTTAAATAAGTTAATAATCAAGAGATTATTAGCGGATAGTAAGCTCTGAAAGGAACGGTGGAAAAAACTTTCATCCTTTTGCGTCACGTAACATGGCTTCTCTTCCCCTTGAACTGATAATGTTACATACACATGGGAGGAACATATCCCCGGTTTCTTGTCTTTCGTCCGCTCAAGCAAGCAGGACTATCTTCTGTGTATTTTTGCTTGCGTAAGATTGAAATCTAGACAGAATCAACATCATTTCCAGAACAGACTGGAAAAGTGGGAATATTCGCCAGGGAATTAGGATATGTAAGAAGTGGGAAATAAATGGGGGTGGAGGAGGTGGGAATAAAAAGTGTAGATGTGCCTTAGATTTGACCTTAGAAAAATCCTAAAGCTTCCTCTTCCGACTTTTCAAGCATTAAATGTCCTTTTCCATCTAAGACTCTGTTCTCCTACGACAATCTTGCTCCAGCCCTACTAAGAATTGATCCAGAAAACAAATCTAGTTTCTACAAGTTGATCCTCATTGTCAAACATCCTCTGTTCGATTTAACGGAAGGCTGCTTTTACCATTGAGGGTTCAGTCAGGGATTCCACTAATCCTATTGTGTAGCCTTCTTGTGTGGGTTGCGGAAAGGAAGCGGATCCCAAGCAAGCGCGAAACCATAATCTGAAAGTAAAACACGGGAAAACAAGTGACACGGAAGTGAAAGTTGGGACTGAATGCAGGAGAAAGCTCACATTACGTAACTTTAAAAGTTGACATGCAATCACTAAGAAGAAGAACTAAGAAAATTATCGTAATAGTATACACGACGTATTGAAAAGTAATTAAGGGGGTCGAAATACAAGAGGAAAATTAAACGTCAAGTGAGCTAGGCAAAACATTATTTACCGGAAGAGACAGTTTTATAATGCTGTAGTTACATACAAAAGAAGAGAAAGTAACCCGAGCATCACGAAATATTTTCCTCTTCCTGCTTCTACTAACCGTAGAAGGCGTAAGAGAAAGCAGGTGAAAGTAAGATAATAATTCCAGAACTACTAACCTTAGCAGAGAAGCGCAGGAAACACGTTTAATCCCCAAGCCAAAAGTATGATTTTAATGCACGTTTCCTTCTTCTGGTCCTAGAATAGAAATGAAGACATTATAATGTCACTGGATATAAATCTTTTTTATCTTGTCATTTAATGTCTGGGATATTGGCCATGAAGACGAAGTGAAAGAGTGATGACAGTTTCAGAGCCCCGTGCTGATTGCATGGAAAGGAAAGTTGATTGCATTTTATTGTAGAAATAGGTTGATTCATTAGCAATTCCTTCTACACCCCCTCCTGTCAGGAACACTCTTGGATGCAAAACCCTAACAGGATTCAACAATTTGTTCCTCAGTCCTGTAGCTCAGTTACCAAACTTGCACAGCTTTCTCCGTACTTCTTGCTTTCTCCCCCCTGCCTGACAGCTTTCATTGTATATTTTGGAAGAGTGTGGTGTGGGTGGAGGATGGGCTTTCGGTTGCGGAATCCTCTTCTTGATGGTCTAAACAAATCAGTACCCAATATGAGGGTTGAAACGTGCCTGATTTAAATGCGGTTCAGGGGAAGAAAGTGTAGGAGGAATACAAGAAGTTTGTGAATAGCAAAAGCAAGCAGGATTGAGAAAGAGTTCACTTACTCCTCCGAGTCTTGAGTCATTCAAGAGATGTGTGTTAACTTACGTGAAGAAGTGGGGTTGTGAAAGTTTTTGTAGAAATTCCTGAATGAATGACGACTTTCACTTGTCTACATTCTTGAAGCCAACTCTGAATTCTGTCGTGGCGGATGGGAGAAACGGGGGAAAACATCGACAGCGCGTTTGATGTCAGTCTTTGATGCTTCCAAGGAATATAAATGAGCCATAGTAAAAACATGAATTTGACAAGATGACGTGTCACATCACCTTTGGGTAAATATTTGACAAAGACGTGTTTACCTTATGGCCGAAGAGAGAAATGACAGGGCTTGGGAAAGATTTTAATGTAATTCACCGTGTATATTCTAATCCAACTAAGCTGCTGGATGGAGAAACTCTGAGTGAGTCTTCTCGATTAGAGATAACTCTCTTTTGTGGACAAAACCCCATGCTCCAATTGTAATCGTGTCAAATGCAAAAGGTTAAAGGGAAGAATATATAAATAGAATCATATAAACTTTAGAAAACCTAGACTCAAAACCGAACATCCGTTTCAGATTTCAGAATAAGCCATTGAATTTATAACCATGAGTGGGTTTTTTATTACGTGTGGCAAGTATTATAGGTATTATATCAATAGCAGTTCATTAAAATAACAATGCAGCTGGCTAGTTATTCAAATTACATTTTCGAGTTCTGTGGCTTAAAAATACTATGAAGCTTATTTTCAAGGGTTGCATACACTAGCTTTTTATTGCTTTTAGGTACAACTCTGCCCCCTGTTGAGTGTCAGTAGGGTTAAACTAATACAAATTACGACTAAAACTTCCCTGTAAAATTCTTAGTATATGCATGTATATCGTTCAGTAATACCCTACACCCTCTCCTCTCCTCTTGGAGAGTTTTAGTTTCATTAGTTTCCTTTCATCATATTCCGTAACAGTGACGACGATGAACTTGAAACTAATCATGTAAGATAAGATTGTGTATTAATAGCATCGCTAATTATCGTTTATTTATCGCTATGTGAACGAAATAGAGGAGCAAAATAGAAAATTTAAACGAAAGCATTATAATACACTGTTTACAAGAGGAGGTCATGGTGTAGACTTGGAATTGACGGTGGAGTTTTCCTTATACAGTCTAAAATTGTTTTGCCTAGAAATAACATTAAGTGTAACAAGATCAAAGGAGGATAGTGAAGAAATAATTCGAGGATGTAAGAAAATCATAGGTCGCTTTCATTGCTTTCTCCTCCTACAATTTCCTAAACCATTCTTGTTTCACGGACGGACACGGATACCTGGGATTAATTTAATCCTCTAAGAAAGTTCTAGGCGAGAGAAAGATTCCCTAAGACTCTGCTGATTTTCTGTTCCAAATTTACAGCACATATTCAGGCAAAACCATGGCATCTAACGTTGGCGGTTATACGAAATCATCCTAATATTTACCTTAGTGATCGTAGGTGTAGTCTAAAAGTAGGGGTAGGAAATTATTGTGATAGATGAGGAATACATACGGGAGAGATCGGAGGGAAGGCGGGTATTCGAGCCATTTAGACTTTAAGTATTTGCTTAATACCTCACCCCTTTCACGCCTCTTCTCTTATCTATCACCAAAGTGTAAACTTGGAGGAGAAAGTAGCTTTCACCGAGTTTGAAGCAGAGTGAGTTACTCAGGTTCTTGTTCTTTTCTCGTCCAAGAGGGCTAGAGAATGGCAGCAACAGGTTGAACTTGCAGGGGTTTAAATATGCATGAACGGCTATAAAGCCCGGAGATTCTGAAGCCCATCAATGCTATTTGTAGAAGAATGCAGGACAATTGAGCGGAGTTATAGGGATCCAAGAGCTCACAATGGGTGAGTGTGGGAGGGAAATAGGGGATGATGAACATGCACACGGAGGATAAGGGAAACTGAGTAGCGTGAAAACTGAAGAAAGATGGGATCTGTCTTGCTTAGTTTGTGAGCGGACGCTGTAGGTTGTTTCTTCTTAGAATCGATTCTTTAGATTAAAGATAAAATGAGGGTAAGAGCGGGTGGAGCGGTAAACTGATCGCTATTTAGGGATTTCCATGACGCGCTTTATCACACTGCTGAGAAAACAAACTTTTGTTACAACTTAATTACTCTTGTCACTTTCTCCGCAAGAATATCAATGGGAAGCCTGAAAAGTTTCCCACGCTTCTTCCTATGCAATACACAACGTATTTCAAAAATTAGAGAATCTCAGTCTGATTCATAGTGGATTCTAGAATCTACATGGGACTGTTTAAATATAAGTATGCCCTTTAGCATTTAGTTTGAATTCAATTATGTGAAGGAAATTGGGATACTTTCTTTTGAGTATATTGGCGTGGCGTGCTGAACAATTACCTGGGGCTGGGGCTAGACAATCTATAGTTCTTTGATCCGTATGGGTGCAGGCGGTGGAATGTTTGAAGTATTAGGTAACTTGGAAGCTACGGCAAGGATTTACCTTAGAATCGGACGTGGGAACAATACAAAAATAGCACTGAGCCAACATAATTTCAATTAAAAAGTACGACACCGTAGGCGTAGTAAAATTAATTTTCGACGGCTTATAAACAATTTTCTAACCACGTATTAATTCAAACCACCTGAATAGTGTAGATCTACATAAGGCAGGAACGGTTGCTTAGATAGACTAATTTTATTTTCTAAAAGGTTGTAATTAGTTATAGATAAACTTCTTCGAGTAACTTAAAAGGTATGCGTTACCATAGACACAAAATTCCCATAAATTCCCAAGATTTTGCTCCTATTAGATCAGGGATGAATATTTTGAGAACAGGGGGTAAATTAAGAATTAAAAACTTCCTTTTTGATTGAACAGATTATTTATTTATTTGCATCGATGCGTCATCAATAGAATGACTGGCATTACGTCAGTTAGTTCTCATGGCCGCATTATTATCTGGAATAGAGGTAGAGGAACGGTACTTGTTTCACGTTAAGTGACCAGCACTTCCATAATGTGTAAACCCATAGCGAGTATGTTCAATAGCCCACCAGACTTTGATTACCATTAACAACTAGCAATAAAGGAAGCGACACCTGGTATCTGTAACTGTCGGGTCTGAAGTTTTTTTAACCTAATTCACGTATATCTTGTTACGGCTGATTTTGAAGGAATCCAAAACCTAACTATCCAATTTGTTTCCAAGTCAATTGAAACAAATATTCGTAGGTTACTCCTATAATTTTTGTTTCCAACCAGAATGGTTTTACTTGAATAATATATGAAAGCAAACCAAAAGAATACTTAGGTATAGCAATGTAATATATGATAATGTATCGGTGGTAAAAAGCGGGGGTGTTGCTGTTGTCTAAAAAATTAATTGCAAGTATAAATAGTAACGTAATTTGCAATAAGTCTCTACCAATAAATCAAGCAATCGGATTTAGTAAAGTATGACGGAGTTTATGTTTATTCACAGTGCTGCTAATTATTTAATAGTAGATGTGAGAGGGATGAGTTGAGGTAGTATGTAGGCGAGAAAGCTCCACGCGGAGTGAGTAACATAACACTCATGTTTAATTTCGTTTGATAACACCCGTGTGTACCGGTAAGTTCGAACAGAAATAATTCAAAGAGGAAGAACTGGTATTAGGCAATCGGCAATATTAAATTAACAGAAGGATATATTTGAATACTGAATAATGAAGCTTGACATTCAGCTCGCAGTTCTCATAGCTGACTTCAAAATAGTAGGAGAGTTGTAAAGAGGGGTTGTAAACCACTAAGTTTGGCGAGAGATTTGGCATAAATTGAATTAAAATTTTATGGAAATGAAACAATGATGCGTGAAGGCATCAACCGCTTTCTATGTATGCTGAATATCGGGAAGTGTGGAGGCTGTAGAAGGGCGGGGAGAATGAGATGTATCGGGTATTAGGAAATGAAGCGTGTAGTTGGTTTGTGAAATTTGAGTGGCAATAACATTGCTTTTTGTACAGGGAGAAAATGGAAAAGTCATGAGAATTCCTCAGGGTTTCCAGCGGCAGTCAGAGATGAGAATTCTCCAGTGTTTTCTCTGTCTGATGGAAAAATCCGTTTTGGATGGGTAAACTAAAAGAGAAGAGGCTAAAGTGAATAGGAAATCCTTGCCTAGAAAAACGAGGAACAGCTAGAGTCAGCTTCTTACTGACAGAGTACAGACGCATGTTTTGTGGGAGGTCTGCCGTGCCTCTGAGGAGCTCAAAACAATGTTTCCACCTGGCTTTGTTACTGAAAGCTGTAGCTACAGGAAATCTGACTTGCAAAATTGGAAATTGTAAGCATCCGAAAATTTCTGCAGGCAAAATATCTTCCTGCTCAGACTCATCCACTGCATTTAATGCGGTGCATGCGGTTTCCATATTACATATGGTGTGATGATGCAGTTATCGTCCTATGGATATGGATATCAAATATCCCGTGTGCAAAAGGTTTCACTAAAACTGTTTACACTTCTGATTCTCAAGTAACCTGCGTCAGGATGTCGCTAAAATGATGTCATCAAAGAAACAAGTTAATCAAATCCGCGCAAATTCCGGACAATCTTATATTTATTTGCTACAAAGAACATCTTTCAACCCTATTTACCAAGATCCTTGTAATTAGATACAGTCGAATCCCATGGAAACTTGTGGATTTCAAGAACTCGAAACAAAGAAACCGGAGAAAGTTCGTCAAACATAATTACTTAAAATAGATCCCTGCTTCTTAGCTAGAAACAATAAGAAGAAAGCATTGTTTGGATTTCATCAACGAGTTGATTATAATGTCTGAATGAAAAGTATGTAGACAGAGGACGTTATCTCGCTTCATTATACACAAGCGAATACTAATTACGAGGATGCATTTGGTACTATAGTACTGTCTCTGTATAATGCGTTCACATATTCTTGTAAAACCGCTATCAATCCGCAAGTCAAATGACAATGTAGAGAAACTCATGCAACAGCATTGGTGCTAACAGTATGTCTACCATATAAGTATCCACGTACTTGTTCAGAAATATTATGTTTGCCAGAAAATTCAATTAAATTATTGCTTCGTAGGAGAAACGGGTTTAATTAAATCGCCTCCCCTTAGACGATGAAACAAACATTATCTACAAGAAGAATAGGGAGAAAAATCAGAGAAGCAGAAGCGTGTGTGATGATCTACGCCGGATGGAGGATAACGAGAATTCGGGCCCCGAGTGGGCGTCGGCGTCATATATGCTATCGCCAAACTATAAAGACATCCACCTTATTAACTTGGTTAGTTTCAGCAGTTCAAGGAAAATGTTGCATAGTTGCTTATCTACTAGATGTGTAAAACTGTAGAGAGTAATATTAAATTAACAAGATGGACAACATGGATGCGAGCATTTTTGCTGGACGCAGTTAGTAACACAATTTATAGCTACCATTCGTCATTCTTAAAAATATTCACCTTTGGCTGGAGAGAGTAAAATGGCGGGGGAGAATATACATTTTTTACATGTTTAGCGAAATCCTGCGGCTTAAAATGATCCACGTTAAGTATGAGCTATAAACAAGCTAGTTAGTTATGCTGGAAGATGCGAAGGTGGGCAGGAGGAGATTATGATTTAGGTGTAAAATGATGACAAGAGTTTTATGTAGTTGGTAAATTATTTTTACGAAAATTGGTCACAAGATAAATGAATCACAAGAAGGCGGAAAAGGCGTGAGCGGGCGGACATTGGAGAAAGCTATTGAGGTGTCAGAATGAGGAATGAAAATGTTGTAATCTGGGGAATAAGATGGGGTTGCGTGGGCGGATGACTGCTGGAAGATTGGAGAAAGTATTTATGTAATTTTATTACATCTCCTTTAGACTGCTTTCTCTTTTCTTTTCGTACCCAGTTTCCCAGGGAACTATAACTATGAGAAAATGTAGGGGAGCGGGCGGAAGGGAAAGTACTTGAGCTCATATGCTTTCTCCAAAGAGTTTAGGTTCTTTTGGGGTTTGTTTCCTGCTATCTAATCTTGCTTTCTTCCTGCCTGGCAAGCACCATTATAATTACAGAAAAAGGAATAAGAAAATAAGAGAGGGGGAGCAATTTTAAAAAGAGCGAGGAATGAAACGGCCTGAATGGAATTTGTCCTAATTCAGGAGGGATTATTTTCGCGGGATTTAATTCCTGAATTTAGTATGCGCTTTGTCTCAATAGAATAAAAGGTGGAGGGTGGACTAGCTCGGCGGAAGAGGGAAATATAGCTGAAATGGAGAAAGTTTTAGCGGGTAATATAAGGCAAGCGGGTAATAGGAGTCGAGGCTACTCCGAATGCGGAATTTTTTAACGGGATTGCAAGGGCATGGGTGAGGTAACCAAATATTTTGACTGGAATTAAATGTAAGAGCACATATTTCCTGTTTTGTTAACCGGGAATGGTAAATGTCAAAATGTAATGGAAACTTCGAGGGGAGTCTCTCTCTTCCAGTGCAGCTACCTTTTTTTAATTTGTTCCATGAAACAACGTGAACTCAAGCAACATAGGTCGTACTAAATTGAAACAAATTTCTGCTTCCGCTCCATACGGACTGTAAGCTTGTCTTACACCCTTTCCCATGTTTAGCGCAATGTTTTCCGCCCTCTGAAACCTGGGCCAGGATTAAGCGGGAATCAGTACTGATCACACTCTGATAGCGGGTAGAAGCAGAGGCGAATGAATGCGGGTAAAATTTTCTCTCTATAAACATTTGATGCGTCACCCTCATAAACACTTGTTATCGTTTCCAGTTAAGTTGGAACAAGGTGAAAGTCGGAGAAAGCAATGTTATCTTGTCGGCTCCGCAATAATACCTAGTGTACCTAATAAAAAGTGGAGAAAGCAGAGATGGAACGAAATTAGTAGCTTTTTGTACATGCATGTCTGATGAGAGCTAACCGCGGTGGTGACGGGCTTTGAGTAACTTTTGGAAAGCGCTCAGGAATTAGTAAGCACGTAGACATCTTAGGGATGTAACAAGGAATTAGACCAGCGTAGGGATTATGCATGTAATTAGTTTCCTATTTGCGCTCACATGCAATCCTGGGAACTGCATCAAATTTTAATAACACTCTTCTCACAGTTTCTAAAGGTGAGGATTATGAAAGGCTTAGGTTATGTAATTGGATGGGTAAATGTCATATTTAATCCAGCTACTATGCGTTACAGATTTCGCAGCGATTTCTGAAGAAAGTTCATATCTAACTTTAATCCTAATTTAAAAAAGGTTAAGTTGCTGTGGATGAGGACAAAATGTGAAAAAACGGGGCACTGACGAGTACAGGTGGAAATGGAAAATATTTTATCATACTAAAAAATACTATATACTTTCTAATTGTATTTCATATTATAATTGGGGTTCCACAAAACTTGTTTAACAAATCAATACCTTGTCTTTGTTTTCCCTATTACTCTCTGGCAATAGTTTTATGAAGGATAGCCAGAATTTTTTCCAGGCGTGGAATAAGAATTAATTTAATTACTTAAATCCACTTATTCAATGACCAAAATTTATACTTGCCAGAGGTTGACTTGATGGATCAAAGCCCGAGTTTTCCTAGAATACACTCAAAATTTCTCAGAGGAGTCGCGCCATGCTAAATGATGGCAATCATGTATTAAGAACGCTCGCAATATAAGTGCAGAAAGCAGGAGGAGGTGCATGAGAAGTTATCTTTGAGGCGTACACTCAATCCATCCATCTTGTCAACATGGTAGCCACAAATCCGAATTAAAAGCCCTGCGGTATCCTGCACAAGTTATGCCAGATTCCTTGGTGAAAGCGATGGTATAATTATTCAAGGTTTACCCTTTCGATCGGCACGGGTCTTGCGGGGGAGTTTGAATGAACGATTTTACTCTTGCGTCATTTGCAGGCGTGTCTCAACGGGTATTATGTAATAGAGCAAGTAATTCAAAATTTTATAGACTTTTTCTATTCTCTAACTATAGAGATACAGATAATATGATATTACGGTCGGGACGACTCGCCTGTTGACATAGTAACAATAGTGGGAAGACTGGAAGACGAGCGGAGAAAGTTATTTTAGGACTTTAATGGCTGCTTTCACTTTTTGCAAAGATATTTGATGAGCTGTATAAACGTTTTATGCATTAATAAATGTCAAACTGTGGAGCTAGCATTCCCATAGCATAGCCGGTGACTGCCATACGTTGTTATGAATTCCTACATTGCATAAAGCGGCTGAAAGTCATCAAAGTAACAAGGATGCGGTGAAAGCAAAATATTTTAACTGAAGATAATTGAAACCCAAATTATAGGAAAGTTAAAGACAAGGATTTGAATTAGAAAATAAGAGCGACTGTTATATTTGCGACGGCAATTTGTCGTATTAGAATAATTCTAATAATTAATTAGAATGCTATAATCCAATGTATAAAGTATATCTTGGGGATGACCCGAATAATAAAAAATTATTCTTTAGACGGTTATTCATCAAAGGAATACGAGGAGGAAGTAAGAAAGTGAAAAGTTGATAATGCAGGACATACGGTTGTGGAGAAAGTAGGGATGAAGGGGGTCACAATTCAATGCAAGAAAGATGCAGAGAAAGAACCGAAAGAAAGAATGCGTGGGGAATGTACGGGTGGAGTTACGCTGGCAGATAGGGGTGAAAGTTGGAGGATTGGAGGAAAAAGAACTGTGTGTACTCAATACGAGAGTAGAATAAGGCCAGAGAGAAAGTAATCTTCTTGGAAAATCTTAACTATAAATCTCAAAGTTTGTGTGTACACTTTCCCTTCACTTTCCCTCCACTTTCCCTTCATTTTGTTTTCCCTTCATCATTTTCACTTCGCCTTTTTCACCTTCCCTTCAATTTGCTAAAGCTTCCCAATCCCTTCAAGAAGGTTCCTCCTTGCTTCATCTTATCAAGATTCCTCCTTTCCTCATCTCTACAAGAATCCTCCTTGCCTCATCTTATCAAGATTCTTCCTTTCCTCATCTCTTCAAGATTCTACCTTTCCCCACCCCTCCTAGATCAAAATGTGAAACGGTGGAGGAAAGTATAAGCGATGAGTAAGATAAAAATTTGCAAAGATGATTAAAAGAGGTAAAAGACCTTGACGCAAATATAAGTATTCGATTCACGCAAACATTGGAGCTATAAGTATGACTGGTGAGCTATTTGTTTGACGGCAGCGCTATAGGTTTGACGGCAGAGCTATAGGTTTGACGGGAGAGCCATAGGGTTGACTGGGGAACTATTGATTCGACGAGAGAGCTATAAGTTTGACGGTACATCTTTTGGTTCCAAGATTGAGCTATAAGTATGCCTGGTAAGGTATTGGTTCGATGGGAGAGCTACACGTTTGACGGTACATCTATTGGTTCGATGGTTGAGCTATAAGTATTCCTGGTGAGGTATTGGTTCGACGGGAGAGCTATAGGTTTGACAGGATAGGTATAGGTTTGACGGGAGAGCTATAGGGTTGACTGGAAAACTATTGATTCGACCTGAGAGCTATAAGTTTGACAGGCCATCTATTGGTTCGACGGTAACATGAAACCTACAAGTTTGACTGCTGAACTATTCGTTCAGCAGGAGAGCTACAGGGTTGACGATATATCTATTAGTTCGACAGAAAGCTATAGGGATGACTGGAGAACCAATGGCTTTCCCATCAAACTTATAGCTTTCCCGTAAAACGCATGCAAAAGAATATTCGTCATTTATGCGAATCTGAGCATCTCTGTGGTTGTAAATATTAGCATCTCTGCAATTATTAGCATCTTTTTGCGAATATGAGCATCTACAGGATATAAGCATCATCAATGGATAGCTACAGGTTTGACGTTAGAGTAGAGCTTCTGGTTTTGAAGGAGAGCTACTTGGAGAAATATTAATTGAGAATTACAGGTTTAACGGGAGAGCTATTGGTTTGACGGGAGAACTATACGTTTGGTGGTTTATAGTTATATTATATAGTTTGACATTGGAGCTTTTGGTTTGACGGTTGAGATATGGATTCCAGGTTAGAGGTATGGAATCGAACTAGGGGGTATGGATTCGAAGAAAGAGCAACGGATTCGAAGGGTAAGCTATACGTTTAGACTGGAGGGCTGTGTGTTTCTTGGTAGAGCTATGGGTTGACGGTATTGCTACAGGGTTGAACAGGAAAGCTATGAGCAGCAGTCTGTACATAAAACATTTGTTTCACCGCACCAAACATTTGTTTGGGCGAAATATTCTACGGGAGAGCTAAACATTCTACGGGAGAGCTAAACATTCTACGGGAGAGCTAAACATTAAACGGGAGAGCTAAACATTCTACGGGAGAGCTAAACATTAAACGGGAGAGCTAAACATTCTACGGGAGTGCCATTGATTCTTCTGGAGAGTTAAACGATTGACAGACGAGGCAAAGATTCGACGGAAGAGCTGAACATTCTGCGAGAGAGCTAAACATTCTACAGGAGAGCTAAACATTCTACGGGAGAGCTAAACATTCTACGGGAGAGCTAAACATTTTACGGGAGAGCTAAACATTCTACGGGAGAGCTAAACATTTTACGGGAGCGCTAAACATTCTACGGGGGAGCTAAACATTCGATGGAAGAACTACAGATTTGACGTGGTGGCATTCCAGTTTATGTTGTTTTTGTAGCACACAATCCCCGGGCGAAGCCGGGAAGCTAAGCTAGTACTTTATAATGTTTAGACTAAGTAAATTGATTCTAGGGAAATGAACTTTCTCCGCCCTGAGCAAGCGGACTGTTGCTATTAGTATTGAAGAGGTTGGGGAAAGTTAGGGGCTTCGCTAGCTATTTAATCCATGAAACTTAGCTATGAAACGTACGCGCTCATCAGAATAGGAAAACCCTGAGCTTTGCCTAGAAGGTTGAACGTGATTGATGATAGGATCAACTTTTCACTTCGGCCCCGTTTGTCTCCTGGCTTTGTATTTGTACATGAATACATGTATTGTTGCCTTAGGAAAACCGATGACATGTCTCTGTGTTAAGAAATACAAGTGTGAATTAAAAGATAACGTATGCTACAGGTCATTCGGTAGTAGTATAGTCAGTGCAGAATTACTGTAGTTTAAGGTTATTGGGGGAGGAGATTTAGTAATAACATAACGGAGATAACAAAAGGGAAGTGATAAAAGATTAAGCCCCACCTTTAGCTAGACATTTGACGTGCTAAATTTTACATGAGCAATATTAAATATGGATTGCAAGATCCTGTTTGTAAAAGTCACATGCTTCTTTCTATGTATTACATTCGAAGGCAAAGCACATGTGACGCTCGTTTAGAATCCGAACGCCCTCTCGGCCCTGCCCTGCAGACAGTCTCTGACTCAGAGGATCATTATGTATTGTATTTGAAAACAAAAAAAGCAAAACTCAGTCTGTTTCTTTTGCATGAATAAAAAATCGAAGATAACAACGTTTGCTTCCGGATTTTTTAGGCCGTCGTTTTCCAGGCATTCACCATCACAACTTGCTGGTTTTTGAACAGTTTAGTTTGATGTATTCATGCTTCCAGTCCCGCATTTAAGATTTTGAGGTTGGTGCATATATTGAAATAGGGCTGGAGTAGGGAACATTAATTTAAATCCCCGAAAGTATGGAAAGACTTATCCAGGATAGTTACATTTTTGAGAATTTCCCAAGTTACATTCAATGTGAACTGCGGGGAATCGATTCTGAACTAGGAAGAGCTGCTCTTAAAATAGCTAGCCCATTCTTAAGATCCATGGTTAAAGTATATGAGGTAGCTTTAATTATTGCGTGTAATTTTAAATACATTACAGACACGAATTGAGTTAAATTAAGGAGAATAACCTACGAGCTTGCCGGATGTAGGTGGTGCAGTAATACCTTATTCATCGCAGTGAAAGTCGTCTAGGGTTTTTGGGGATAAAATTATATGAGTTGGTATTATAATGCCCACATGCATGCTTCATTCTTGTTATTGACCATGGACATGTCAGTTAGCATAGGACACCGGGGATGCCATTAACAGGACAGCGAAGAAGGGTCCAAATGGTTTTGCCACAAATGCACTTAAACTAATAGATTCAGCACCACCCACGCCGAGACTTTCCCTTTACTTCATACTTTGGTTTTGTGGCTCTTTGTCCCGAATTTCTAAGCTTTAGACGCGGCTGCCTAGCAACTATTAGATTATATACAATCTTACTAGAAACTTTCTCCAAGACAACTCTCCATTTTTTAAATCGTTATTATTGTCAGTAGGTGTGAAATTGGAGGAGGTGGAGTAGGTCATAAAGTCCCAACGTCTTGATTATTGAGTACGAGGAGTTGTTAGACTTAGAAATATGTTGCTATTAACTTTGTGAATTTGCTGCCAGCCGTAGTTGTAAGCCACACTATCGGTAATTGCTTCAAGATGTTGTTTATAAAGGCCGAAAGTAAATTAGGAAGTTTGCTCTGCATTTTGCCAAGAAATGGAAAAGAAGCGGAAGGCAGTGTGTTTATGTAAGTTATCATGAGGAGAAAGGAGCGGGGAAAGCACAATCCACAGTTGAATTTTTACTTGCGTCTCTGTATACTGTATACCTATGGTACTTACTGAGCATGTATCTTTTCCTTCTTTGTTTTCAGAATGTCCGCGAACACCTGATGGAGCTCGGGAGTTCTTTTGTCCATCACCGACTGCTAATGGAAGATGGGTTTGTGTGGATGATCATCAATTGTGTGATGGAGTGAAAAATTGTCCAAATGCTGATGATGAAAGCCCTCTTGTTTGTATGTTTTACAAAGCGGTAAGTATAAAAGCTTCTTCAACCCACCCTATACAGTCTATTATCCTAATAGCTTTCACCTACATGAAAGTATGTACTTCCCACATCCTTAGTTAGAACCCAGTGCTAACTAAAGGTCCAAATCAAGTTGATCCGTTATTTTTCAAAGAGACAGCTACTCCCACAAGTTTAATTTCCTTGAAACAAACTTGTTCGTGACAACTCCCTGGGTTTTCTAACAAATGCATCCAGGATTTGTAAAGAAAACCATTTCCTTGGTAGTTCTAAAAGTAAAAGTTCCAAAAACTAGCTGTTAAATAGCAACAATATATCCTCCAATATCAGGATTGGTTGTAGGCGTAGGTGTAATACAGGATTGATAGGGCGACAGCAGTATCCCACATTTAGAATTAGGGAGAAAGCAGTAAATAAATTTATTCATATATAGAGCAAGTCTGGAGCACAATAGTCTTTCAAGAGGATAAACTTTCAAACTCGTACACATGATTTAAACACATATGCACAGGTGAGAAAATCAGGTATAGCGAGAGATCCTAACCAGAAAAGGGTACAATTTTGGAGAATACACAAACACGTCAAACATTTCAGGAAAACAGAAAAGATCGGTGGCGTAGGTGTAAACGTTGTTTCTTGCCTTTTGGCGTGTACCACAATAAAGGTTGGTAAATTTTTAAACGACAGCTGAACCATGATCATTGACAAAACACAACTTGTGAGGAAGGGAAGAAAGGGCAAAGAGAAAGACAGACACCTGTCGGAATCCGAAAAAGTCGGGAAAGCCAGTCACCAATCTTTGCGAATTAGATCAGGTGTTATGAAAATTGGCATCTGCCTACGCACACATGGAGTATGCAAAATAGAGTGCGAACAACTCGTACTCAGTAACCTCTTTCTGACCTTGTTTTATCTTCCACAACTGCTTTGAAACTGAAAGAGGCGATAGGATTGATAGAAATCAAGGCTACTTCCAGCAGAATGATGACGAATAAAAGAAACTGTATGTAATTTCCATCTGAGGTTACTTGCAAGTAAGGCTACTGAAGTTGAGAAAGAGGGGGGTGGCTTTGTCCTAGGAAACCTTGGCAGAGCCATTATAATTGAAAAGGGAGAAAGTGTCAAGTTAAAGGCAGAGACATATACATGTCAAGGTTAAGTAATTCCTTGTAGAGTTTAAAGAAAATTGCGGGATAATATGGTGTAAAAAGGGTGTACACATTTAGAGACATCCTTGGTAAAGTTTTAATTACCGTCTCAATAGTTTTGCGTAATCCCGGCCACGGAATCAACTTTCAGGCCTCTGATTTGTTATAGTACGAGTAGAAGAATAAAAGTATAATAGCCACGCGCCCAATACGTGTAGAGGGCAGGTGGGAGTAGAAAAGGTTAACCCGTCAAGGATCAAAGAGAAAGCTGGAGAAAGTTGATGGAATTACGGGTATTGTAGTTGAATCGACAGGATGTGAACCGTATAGTACTTCTTTCACCAAAATCAAATGGAAAGTGTCAAATGGTAGATTCAGATATTGAAATGCCCTACATCGGTCACACCAGATTTGCTTTCTCCAATTGGATCCGTGACGCACAAATATGGGAGTTTTTGTAGTGCAAAGAAGTTTTATTTACGTTTGACATTTATCTAAAAAATTGGCTCTCTCTGAAATAATGTGGTGTTTTAGAGAGAAACTGTTTTTGAAGGTATACGTTGTTTCAGACGAGAATCATATCACGGCGGGGTTCGTCGTAGCAACAAAGTGCGTTAGACAAAAAGTTTTGGAACAAGTTTTTAAAGAAATGTAGGTGAGTAAACAGAGTGAAAGAAACAGTAAAAAAGGAATCACAGTAGATGAGGTACTGTGTGGGCGGTTGGGACGGAGGAACTCAGGTGAAAGTCGTACGGAAGCAAATAAGTTGATGCGGCAGATATCGCTCAGCCTATAGTCTCTAGCATCTAAAAGACCATCCTCACAAAAGCAGTTTACTTACTCCTCAACACCAGACAGGAAGTTGGAGTGAAAGTACGAGAACTTTAGTGCTTCCTAAGACAATGTTTTCTCACTATAAAATTTAAATTCCAAAGGCACGAGGTGAAAGTTACTAGGAAAATTCAAAGATACTTCATATACATGTACTAAATCATGTAAATAATATCTGAAAATCATTGTTTTCAGATGCAATCTCAAATAAGCTTCGTGGCTAACGGAATCATTTCAAAACAGCAAGCGGAAGAGCAAAACACTGGGATCCGTACCTGGAGAAATCAAAAATTAAACGAGAACTAAAGCCCGTGATTGGAAACGTAACTGGATTTGGATCTTCGAAAATGAAACTGCGTCTTTTGACATTAATATGTTGATTATTAAAGGGTTTTGTTCTAAATGGAGAATTTTTGAGCAATTGTTTTTAATTACTTAGATTGATTTAGCCTGTCTTCAGTTGTTTGGGAGTAAAACTGAAGGCAGATTGACACGATACTCAATATTTTTTTAACGTTGTACACGTGTGTAGTAGTATGGAGACAATGGAGGGTGACATTGACCGCACTGTTATTTTTTCTGTAATGTTTCGTTAGAACGCTAAGCTTTGTAAACAAACCTTACGCAAACCCATCAACTTTCCCTAAGAACCCGTCGAACAAGCAAAAATGTTGTCATAACAATACAACATAAGAGTACGCACTACTACCCGGGATGTCAAAAGAAACGAGCCAAGTAACCGTTTCTACAGTGATCATTTTTTTGTTTATTTTGCTTTCCCTCCTCTCCTGTTTTAAGTTCATTGGAAACATGTTTTAGCGGGTCAAAAGGCTTCATTTGACAGCTCATGATTACTTAAAATGTTTTGTCAAGCTTGGATATTGTCTCTTCTCGGTAAATTAGGGTAGGTAGTAGTTAGGAGTATAATAGATGGCTCCCCATTTGGCTTGCTATTATAAATTATATAGGTAATTTGATTCTCTATCCCGCTAAGATGTGTGTGGGAGTGGGCGGATGAAAGGAAAGGAGAAATGACATTTAATAGGTTGGTGAAAGCAGGCCTCATCGTGGATGAAGATGGGCGGTAAACGTGAGGTTCCTACTTACTTGGTCCTTCCGTCTTGCCTATACCTGGAATAAACAGAAGAGAAGAGAGAAAGCTATTCCTTGGAATTATAAACTATTACAAATGCTTCCGTGTGTGTTTCCTCCTGTAGGGTCATAACAGTTTCAAAATGCAATATCAGATGCGATGGTTGCTCTTGTTTTAGCAGCAGTTTACTATGTTGAGGAGGAAACTTATAATCTTGTCTCTTCTTGGAAGCTGAATGGACGGGCAATCGGATACTTTCGAAAGCAAATAGCGGAAACTCTACATTATAAGTCGAGCATGAAGAAGGCTCGCTTTTGGGGAAATTTGATTCCAGCCCCGGTAGCATAGCGTATTGAACAATTTCAAGTTGTACAGTGTCTGGGGTTCTTACTACGAGTTGATTGAGGGGCATGGGATTCCGGAATTTTTTGCGAGACGGTTTATCCTATTTCCTGTATTTAAACACTTAAATTGTAACTCATGTCAAGCGATTCTTTGCAGTACATTTACATCAGGTAATTATTGATGATATGCTTATTGGGAGTTGATACTACTTGATTTTGTAGATTTTCTTCAGAATTGTTCCTGTCATTCCGTGTGGGTGTAAACGTTCAAGTGTCTGGGAAAGTGAATAACTCTTGTTGTTGGATTTGTAATTTATGTTTGGTGCAAAGTGGGATTACTGTGCTGATTTCTGTACTGATTGTTGGTAGCATATGCATATACATGTAGGGATAGGATATATAAATCAAGTGTTTGAGTATACTCAGAAATATGGTATAAGCATAACTTCGTGAGGGATTGAATAAGTTAATGTGAAGGTTGTTAACGTTGCATCTGACCTTGTAAGAGATTAATTTTCTGTACAACATATTACAAAGGATATTTAAGGATTGCTGGAATTGTATGTAAAATTATTCTCAAGGAGATCCTTGAGAGCACGTATGCTGTTACCGGACTTCAAAAGAGCATGACATTGTATGCAGACGCAGATACAAAGATTTCAGAGAAAAACTCTTGTAATTTAATCGTGGATCAGGTCCTGCTTGGGAAAATGTTACACACAACATTATCGGCCGAAGTTTTAAAGCACTTAATGAGTAAAATAATTCACGTTCAGGAATAACTTATTGTAAATACGTAAATATTCTAAATATATATAGTAATGAATAGCCTGGACTTGATCATATTCTAATGGTGCTACTAGCGTGTACTTTTGTGGATTTAGTTGTAGAACATATGTATGTACATGTGTAACAATGGATATAAACTAAGTAATAGAATAAATATATTTCAGTTACTGGCTTACAAAGCAAGATATTAGGGAGGTGTAGCGTTATGTTTGTGTCAGCGGGTTTTTGTCTAACTGTAGCGATAACAATGCATGCATACTAAATACATGTGAAGAGACTATTCGGGCTAAACTATACGAACAATGTTGCATAAAAATCTAAGGGAAAATAAATCGTAGTCTATTTATTTCCTTGCCTAAATATAAATACCTGCTATTTAAGGATTTTACGCGACGCGCACCGTTCACATCCTTCGAGTCTAATAGCTCCACGGCCAGACGGCAAATCTATATAAAAGTATCAAATTACAAGTGTTTCAAAAGGTCAAGCTCATCAATGAATATTGCGGGGATTGTGGTCGACGACCAGACCAAGAACGTGGCTGGTCGGCGGTCGGATGGGAGATAGATGGAGCGAAATCAATCTGGACGTAAATTGGATTTTTGGTATCATGCGGGGGAGTTGGATGGATTCGGAAATAAATTATAGAGAACTCACGTCTGAAGCAAAGCTGCAAATAATGTAGTCGCACTCCGAGAGTAAGAATATGTCTTTGAGTATGTCTTCAGCCTCGGATTTACGCTGTAAGCCTACAATGTCCCATTTTGGCGGCCGATAGCTAATGGAATTGAAAAATGCGTATTTGGTCAACAGATTCATGTATATATATATTACAAATAATACCGAGTTTAAGGAACTGAAGGACATTTGCGAGAGCATACGAATGACGCATGCAAGCTGCCCGGGCATCAGCAATACACGCGCATGTAATCACTTTCCTTTGGATAATGTTATGTCAAAGATTTTGTGAAGCATTACCGCTTTCGAGCCAATTTTAAGAGATTTCTATCATCTGTTGCTATAAATACACGCCGTGTTCCGTTGAATTTAGTCTGGATTGTATCGAAATACTTTTTCGCCACATTCAAGTGCATGTCTATGGAATGCAATTGTTTGTGCTTCTCTCCTTTCTTGTCGCGACGGCGAAGGGAAATTCTATTATGTCAAGAATATGAAAAATCAGGTAAATCACATTTTACAAAGTACTGGATTACAAAATGGTATATTTTTATACAGTTTATGAACTACTAATTGGATTATAAGAAACTCCCATAAGCCTAGGTCACTGTATCAAATTTGGACTTATATGAAAAAGACCGAGGATCACTTACCCTACTATTGGGCCTGAACGAAGTTGTAAAGTTTCCTTTGTCTGCTCCATAAACTGCTTTTGCGTTGGACGATACTTGACAGTAAAATTTGCAAATTGTCCTGCCCACCATAAGTACGGATTTGAAAAGGTACTTTTCAGCTTTCTTCCCATGCTACGGGATATCGGCATTCCAAGTTTTAAACGACTAGTCACATTCCCTGGAATCACATTAAATTCATAACAGTTACGCGTTATGGTTGCAAGGAAAAACGTGAACGTTATGTCAATTGAATGTTGAAATTTTTTTTCCAGCTGCAAGTTTGACTGAATCTCGAAAATATATAAAGCAAGAAATAAGCAATACTTGAGACGTGAAGTTCTAACAAACCTTTTTGTACAAATGAGATTTCATTATCCCCCCAAATTACGTAGGTACTTTTCTCATTTAGCTGACAATTTGCCGGGTTCAAGTTTTCCAGCATATCCTCCCATTTCTGATCTTGGTATGGCCAACGGGAAAAATCCGGCACCAAAGTTGCGTTCATTGAATATGCAAGCATCAAACATGTCATCATATAATGAATCTGACATCCTAACCCGCACTCTGAAAAACAATTGAAATTCAATTATAGTGCACAACATTATTAGATTTGTCATAAATTCAATTTTTCCTGAAAGGTCTCTCTCTAGCTTTTATCTAGTTCTTTGCTTACCTACAGGTGCTCCACAGGAAAGTGTAGGAAAATTACAGTTGTAACCTTGATGAACACCTAATTGGTACTGTGTAATAGCAGACAGTACTTCAGCTTCGGCTTCTTTGTCGAAAAAAATATTTGGACCGTCCACAGCCGAGTAAAAATTTCCAAGAGATGCTTCAACATCTCCATATTTTCCAGAGGATGATCGACCTCCTAATAAGCTAGGACTGATGCTGTTTTCCGATAGTGGCCCGTGATCATTTTCTTCGATACCTTGAGGTCGTGAGGTTACATAGGCCGGAAGAAAAGACTGATGCGAGGACTCGCTTCCACCGAAAAGTAACTCGTAAAAAAATACTAGCAACCACTTTTGATAATAAAATGAAAATAACAAAATAAATATTATAGCGATTGCTTTCACGTTCTTGGCTCCCATCTTCTTCTTATATAACGTATGTAAGCTTAATCGACCCTTGGCCTGTTCGCAACATTTTGGTTAATATAAATTACGATTAATTGCCTCGTGTAGTTCGAAATCAATACTTCAGAAGCACTGCTTTGCGCACTCCATTGTTACTTCTTAAGGGAGGTAAAGTTATTACTGACTGCGTAACTTTACAATTTACTAGTTAATAGCGTGATGCAAATTGATTTAATTAGCGCTTGAAATGCAGAAAACAATGCATAAGCACACACGGCACTGTCTACCAGGAGGTTTTTCTCTTGGTATCACAAACTTGTTTTCTTGGGTTTGACAGCATCTGCATGGGGTTGTCCTAATACGCAGTGCCCAAATTACGTCCACAGATACGCCACGAAATAAAATTAAACCCCGCAGAAATGTCCCTAACATTCAGAACAGCATTTTTGTATAAGCTTATTCATTCTGTCAAAATTCCCTATTAGCTAAACTAAACTAAATTCAATCTATCTTCTTACGGAGCGTAGAAGAATATGATCTTATAAATTCAAACTATCATTAATCTCCTTGCGCGGCAATGGTGCCTTACAAAGCCCATGGTCAACCCGTTGAAACGTAATCATGCAGACAATTTTGGAGGCCGACACTTCAGAAATTACTCGGTTAAAGCTTCATAACTGGTTTAATATGTATACATAAATAACATAACATGATTCTAGAATCACTTAAATTCCTTGTGTGGTTTGTATGATAATATACCGTATATGTTGAGCATTAGCATGACCCCCGTAAATTTCCGCGGGGCGGTTCAGATTCAAATTGAACAATTTGAAAATTAAAAGGTAAGAAAAATTTAAACTATTTTTGTAACGCGTGTGCGTTGTTGTTTTTCAGTTCTGAAGTATTTCAGCTCTTTCAGGTTATGGCACAAATGCTTATCAGAATCATATGTTAACCGAGCTATTTTGTTGTTTTTGCGAAATTCCCAGACAGCCCTTGGAAAACTTTATTTTGAAAGCCGGTGAATAGGGAAAGTTGATGGGTTGAATCCAGAAATTACACGTGCACAGTTTCGTTCTGGGCAATTTTAAAGTATAATTACATGTATTTTATTTTACTACGATTCAAGTGATTCAATAAGGTAGTCAATAGCTGATTCTGTCAATGCTGTCTATGTTTTATGCCGTTAGAATTCAATCTGCGTTCTTATTCGTTAAATCTGTGAAGCCAGTAAATATTGCTAAGAATAGGTGGAAGTTAAAATTGAACACATACCCTGTAGATTATCACAAAAAAATTGAGTTTCATAGCGGAGCAAAAATGCCAGCATCTAGCTGGACTGCGGTACAAAAATTTCAAATTTGCGAAATGTATCTAAAATCCGGCAATTACTATCAGGCTCGTCTTGATTTCAAAGAAAAAAACAATTGCAACGTAGCTCCATGTGTGGATGCCATTAAGGTTTGGCTGAAGAAATTGCGAAATACTGGTGGGTTAGCGAGAAAAAAACGGGAAGTGAAACGCTGTGTGCGGATTCCGGAAATCATTGAAAAAGTTAAAGATATAATTGAACGGGATAACAGTAGTAGCTCACGAAAAATTGCTCAGGAGCTCCATATCAGCCAACGATCAGTCTTGCGTATTTTAAAGGCGGACCTTGGGCTAAAATGCATAAAACCAAGAAATGTGCAAGAATCTGATTCAGTACAAAGGTAAGGCTAAGAACAGATGCAAAGTTTGCTGTGACTTGTGATTAGATCGTGTAACTATATATATATGTCCGATGACAAGTTTGTGCGGTGAGGCTATACTAGATAAATGGAATGGCTTGAATGACATTAAATTTAGTTCGATGCATACAAACTTCTGCCCGGCCTTATCAAAGTGACTCATTACATTTTTGCTATTGCATTTTTTTAGAAAGCAATACTTTTATTGGATATAACTGAACTGTTTATGATCTTATTTATTTACAGGAAAACCATGTCAGATCTTGAATGGCGAAAACTGGTAGTCAGTCGTAACGAATTAGAAATATCTACAGTTTTAGCTTGCGGACAAAGTTTCCGGTAACGACCTTAAGCTATTTGTCTTCTACTAAGTGGTTTTTGATGCGTTGGGCAAAAACATTGAAATTATACAACAACCATATTAGTGATATTATTATGAAATTCTGGAATTTTTAAGATGGAAAAATGATGGACCAGATTCGGAGGAGTGGATCGGAGTATTCGCACACAATATTTGGATTTTGAAGCAAGAGGAAGACTGCTTGTTGTACAAAGCTATCGGAAAACCTGGGAATTCAGCACTGACTAGTGACGAATGTGAGAAAGCCTTATGGAAATACTTTCAGCTGGATATTTCGCTGCCTGCTTTATATGAGAAATGGTCACAACTGGATTCAAAATTCGCCAAACTTACAATCACTGACTACAGAGGCATTCGAATGCTTGAACAGGATCCGATCGAGAATATATTCTCTTTCATTTGTTCATCTAACAATAATATCATCCGCATCAGCCAGATGGTGGAGAAGATGTGCCGATTGTACGGAGATAAAATAGGTGACCTGTATGGCAAAACTTATTACGATTTTCCAGCTGTTGAGAAGCTCCGCGGGATGAAGGTGGAAGTTCAACTTCGACAGGAAAGTTTTGGATATCGCGCCGCATTTATTGCTAACACAGCAATTAAAATCGTTGAAAATGGGGGTCCAGAATGGGTGGAGTCATTAAAACATTTAGAGTACAATGAAGCAAACAAGCAGCTACAGACCCTACCGGGAATAGGAAGAAAGGTAAAGCAGTTACTGCTCAGAAGACTTAACTTCATCGAGATCTGTTTTTAGGATTATCAATGAATGCTTTTTGATTATTTCAGGTAGCTGATTGTATCTGTTTGATGTCCTTGGGATTTCCAGAGGCGATTCCAGTGGACACACACATGCACCAACTTGGGAAACAGTACCTGCCTCATTTAGCCAACATTAAAAGCCTAACAGATAAAGTTTATACAGAAATTAGTGATTTTTTCCGAACTCTATACGGAGAATACTCAGGTATGTCAATCTCAAAATGGACTTGATATTGTTCATTTCAGGTAAAGTCAACTACAAAACTAATGGTAACTAACTGATATATATTTTTCAGGCTGGGCCCATTCCGTTTTATTCGCATCTACTCTTCGCCACTTGAAGACTGAAACTACTACTGGAGCTAAGAATGGCTCGAAGAAGAGAAAGAGTATTAAAAAGATCCCATCCCTTGACTCTGTAGATAAGGAGGAACCAGCAGAAGACAGCCGGGAAAACATCAAGATGCCGAAATTATCCCTGGCAACGGAAGATTTATCTGTACCCGAAGATTTGTCTTTAGTTTTAACAAGCACGGCCAGCATCACGAAAGGGAAGAAGACTGGAAGCAGACAAAGTGGGAGACGCAAGCAGAGTTGGAAACTTTAAATATTTAATTTGCGCGAGTAGATGTTATACCATTTTTTACCTTCTGGCTATAGCTTAATTGATGAATACATTTATACTTAATATTTTCGTTCCTCACGAAATATGTGTGTAAAATATTGAACGAGTTGTAAGGCTTACAAACACTACTGCTAGAATTTCCGTTTTACGCATTGGTGGCAAGTATCTGTGATACATTGCCGCCATAATTTAAGTTTAGGATAGTTAATTGCTGCTAGAAAGCATAAAGAATTGGTATAGTAAAATTGCTGACTTAAACTGTGAAAAGTGTTCCCAGAATTTTTCAATTTTACTTCAGGGACGGTACACATCAATTGGTTACAAGCTATGAACGAATCAATCGTACAGTTTTACATTTAAACTAGACATTCAACAGAGATAAAATTAGGGTACTTCAATCCTAGCAGATTAGAGTCGCGATGGTGCTATTGCTAAACTAGCTGCAACTCCACAAAAAGATCTAGCCAGGGGATACGTAGTGTAAAGTAGGTTTATTAGTTCTGGGATGTTGATCAACTAGCCTCAAGGGAGAATTTAGTTCCCTTCACCTTCTACACTATGTGATCGAATTATGGAAGCAGTCAAGTGTCACGCATCCTTTCCTCTCTTGGCGGTTCCGGATTAAATCCTCCATAACGCAATGACGCAGGCAGATGGCGGCTACTAAAGATTAAAGACAAGGAAGGAAGAGCTGATGAGATGAATCCCCGTACCGAGGCTGTCCTCTTCGTGTGAAACCCCACGCTGACTGAGATGCGGTATAGTGATCTTGATAAGCCATCTTTGTTTCGCTCGGATGAATCTAATCCGATGATACCTTTAATATTCGAATTACGGCATTAAGAATATTAAACTTATTGTGGCGTGATAATTAGCGAGTTGGGGAAAGGGATGAATTCCTTATCTCGTATATTTTCTTTTTCCTGTCTGAGCCAGGATGTAAGCTCCTAATTCTTTCACCAAGAAGGTAAGGTTCCATCCTACTAATTTCGATATAAGATTTCTTTGAGCAGAAATATAATCCGATACGTGTTTCTTCTCTTATCCCCGTAGGTGTATTAAACGAATCAAGTCGATGACGAAGCGTGTAAAGAGCTGAAACCCAAAAGCGGTTTACCTACCACCTCCATCACCGCCGCTAGCTGTCTGTCTTCCAATGTGTCCGTGTTAATAGACTTTGAAATATTGCTTACCTCCTGCAAAGGGAGAATGAGTGAAAGCCTGGAAGCCGTCAAACGCTCCCAGTACGTCTTTTCCAAGAGACGAAAAAAGCTCCTACCCAGAAGCAGCAGCAACGACACCACAATTCCCTCCAAGCTCATGCCACAAGATTCATCTTCTCCTTTCTCCCCACCGGGTAATCCGTAGGAACCCGGGAAAGGAAGAAAACCCATATACGGATTCATATTGGGGTGGAGATAAGATGGATCGGGAAAGAAATATGTAACAATCTGATAATCCTTGTGATCTAATATGGCGCTATCAATGGCTAGGATCGCGTGCCTAATCAGAAATATGGAGCCCTGTTTAAGAAAATCCCCAAGGGGCGCCTAAACTTTGGGAAACGGGACGAGGCATCAGCCGAGGAGGGCCTCGCCGTGCCCATCCTTCTTCCGAACCCCGCCAAAGTAGTAAGTAAAGTAGCAAAGCAACACAGCCTAGCTCTCATCCTTCTGTTACTGTTTATATTGGTTGGTTGGAGGATTTGTTGATTGTGATTCACATGATGATGTCTTTCCTATGGATTGCAGATCCCGGGCCGGGTATCAGAGGATTTTGTGGAAGGGAAAAGACGGATTTTCTCTAGCTATTGCGATCACAGGGTTGAGAGAGAAAAAATATAATCGACTACCCCCCATCCATGCATCTACTAGCTGAATCCAATTGGAAAAGTAAGTAGAGCACTTGATATTTTAAAGGATTCGAATGGGATGAATCTCTCCTCGGTTATTATCTCGAGTGAGCACTCCTCTCCCGCTATGTATTTTAAGCAAACAGAGTGAAAAGGAAAATAGTCGAGAAAATTCATCCCTCTCGCTCTACTCCATCATAGCACCCTTTACGCTACCTATAAACTAACTATACAACCATCTTCCGTTTCCTCTCCCTCTCTATCTAAATTCCCGGTTCGTTTATATGTAGTAATGCAATATCCTCCAGCCAGCCCTTACCTTATCCAACTTATTTGATTTAAAATTCATAATTTCAGGGGCTGGATCCCGGATTATTAGCTTCAAGAGCGACACATCTTCTATCTCCACGCATCAGTCAACACACTCGAAAAGAAGTTGAAGCGAAAAATACCCGGGTATCTATCTGCCACCCCACTTGGCTAGTACAGCCGGATCAAGAGGACTAGAAGAGTGAGGAGGGGAGTTGTACATATGCAGAGGAAAAGCCAAGGATTCTTCAAAATCCTTTCTTGTCATCCTTCTGGTTATTCCGACAAATAAATGATAGCCTCTGCTCCCCGGCTAACCCTCTCTGGTTAACCGTAACCTGACTGAAAGACGGTATGAGAAATTGGACGGAAATATTACACAAAACCAGAGTACAAGAGAGGAGGACCGCAGCAGCAACCAGCCAGAAAACCATACAAATGTCAACTTGACATGCTTCAAGCCCACTTTGAATAGAAGCCAATTCCTTTGGGGAAGGTGAGAATTTTGAACATGTGCGTATAATAGTCCCCTTCCTAAATAGAACAACAAAGAGGTGAAACACTAGATTTTTTATTATACCATGATAAATCATAATAAAATGCTCCACCAGGGTCAACCCCTTCTCTTCACAATGGAATAATTTAAGAAATGTTTGGTGAAATGGAGCCATTAATTAAATCGAGCGGGATTTTTAAATTTTTACCTACAGGCAAGATGACGAGGCTCTGAACAAGATTGACGTGTGTCTCAACCCTATAATTTCGTCAGAGGATTTAGCCATGATTGGATTTGAAGGGGGCGCGGAGGAAGGAGTGAGTGGGAAATGCAATGAATTTTTTACGTGCTTACAAATAATCCGATAGAAATTCAGCAAGTTCCGGATTAAGCAAACACTTGTGAAATTAGTAACATAACATTTATAGGAGGCATTGCCTGACTAGCCTGACTAGCCTTACTAAGAACGCACAAGTAACGAGGGAGAGCATTCAAGGGATAGAGAAAGGCGGAAGTGAGAGAAAGCTGGAGAAAATCCTGGAACAGGATGGATGAAAGTATTTGGGAAACTAAAAACTGGAAATGAAAACCCGTAGATCCTTTCAAGGAAGGAAGGAAGGAGGGACTCCATAAAATGAAGCATCTCGTGAGAGAATAGCATAAACATTAAAATCCGAATCTCCTCAGGCTAATGTAAAATGTATGAATACGGGACGGGCGGGCGGGTTAGTGGGAGCGCAGGCGGAAATTTATACAGCTTAAGCATGCATACACAAAAATCCCATTTACAATTAGCACTAGCTAAGCTATTCATTCAACAAGACCAACTCAAGAGCAACACCCTCCCCTAAACCAACCTCTCCAAAAAATCACCCCTACTACGTCCGTGCCATAGAATCTGTAGATTAGGTATTCCCTCTTTTCCCCATGTGTATCTTGTATTCAGGGTCAAAATTTTCATCCTCCTGTCATTCATACAAATATAGCATGTATGCTATGGATGGAAGGATCCCGATTTGTGTACTAGAAAAATCCAAAGAGTCAATGCTTTAACTTGATAAACATCCACGTATATATGAAATAAGAAGAGGGGATATTTTTATTGGCATCTATCTACTGCCCGGGTAACCATAACCTACCCGGACTTTCATGTCCCTCACAATACTAATGTGCTCTTCTCGAGTCTTGATGCTTGGATATTGCAATATATGGCCGCATCCCAAATCCCCGTGTTGCATGTATGTACGACCCTCCCTCTTGCGGTAATGGCAACCGCCTACCGGGAACCCGCTTCACAATATACACAATGTCCTGTTCAAGTTCAGGGTGAAAATTCCATCCTCATCGGATCCTTATGCCCGGCAACCCTCGTTCCTCTCTCTTCAACCCAACGGCATGGAGACTACCAATACGAACCAGTGTATTTCAAGCATCGATGTTAAGGAACGTACATGTTTCTTTGAGGATACTTTCCAGGAAAGGCAAAATCTCATCTGCACTAGGAAATCGTTTCAGTCAGTTGCTAGACGCCCGATGGGATTGTGCTCCAGAGCCGTTATGAAGAACCTCTCCGCTCAAACAGACGCTTGCTCATCGTGACAGACTGTGAAACGTGTTGCTTCTCTCTCTCGAGACTATTGGCGTTGCCAGTGATAGTTGGTTCTTGGGTTCGTCAGCGTTATCGCTTCCACAAATTCTAGTCCAACGGTGCAAGAGTATCATGGAGCCGGAAGCATAAGCTGTATCCATTTACAAGGCAGCGTTTCGCTAACGGAAGAAACTGAATTCAGTCAAGATGAAAACAGAAACCAGGATCAACACTTCAGTGACATTCCTTCTCGCTCTTTGGATCTCGTCTCCTTGTAAGTTATACCGATATTTTATACATTTTACTTAGTTTTGTTGTGCTTCTGTATTCAGTTTAATTATTCGTAGTAAAAACTAGAGCATCTCATGATTTAGTGATAATTGAAATTTAATTCCAAGCAGCTAAGAATAGATCAAGCAAATTTTGAAAACTGCACAAAATTCTGAAACAGGTGTAGTAGGGAATAATAACAAATATAAGGAATAATCATAAACATATTTCCAAGAATTCCCAGAGGAAGAGGCAACTTCCTACTTTCCTTACTTCTATTTCTAATATTTCACTATCTCTCTGAGAATCCACATGCCTCCCACGATTGGGAAAATTTAGGGGTTATGGAAATACATGAAGCAAACTAGTTTTGACAGCTACAGTAGGTACAGATGAAACACAGAGGAAGAGACGCGGATCAAGTAGCAGGGGAAGAAGCGCACAGAATGTTTGAGACCTGTCCCAGCGGTGTGCTGTATGCACGTGTGTGTAAAGTTGAAGAGGAAAGTTTTAGAAAAAGTAAGCAATTAGAATAGTTTTATCATAAGTTTAGCAACTTGTTAGAAGGCATGTGTTTGACTCTGCTTGATTTATTCCATGTGTCTGAAGGTATTGTCTATACTCGGATGGAGAGCAGAGGGAGTCTGTTCTCAATTCTCTTTTGAGAATATTTTGATAAGGATGATTTGATGCATCCTTAATAACCTCCTCCTCCACCACATCATTTCTCCGAATCGGATGCATATTCATAGACATTTGAAATTGAGGGGGATAATATTCCAGACGGTTTACTTGCTTAGTTAGTAACCCGTCTGCCCCAACTAGCTTTGCTTTCTGGGGAAAAGGAACGTTAATCATTTGTGAAAAGTTGAGAATTTCTGTGGTTTTGACAGATTGGAAAAGTTGGTGTTGTGTGCCGTGTCATACGCGATACGCCACGTTGAAGGGGAAAGAAGGCGAGTGAAAGTTGAGGAGAAAGCATGTTCTGTTTTTGTGGGGGCATAATTTACTGCTCCTTCTTCAACTAACTCTCAGATTCACGTTGATTTAAATTTCCAAACGCAGGGTGTCTTCTTTCAAGAATCAAGCATTTTGACTATGATATTAACGCGGTAGCGTTAAATAAACACGCAGCGAGCGGCTGAAATAATGAATCGGGTTTCTTCCTTCACTTTCTCTCACGAGGCTCCCTGCTTTCCTACTACTTTCTCTCCGCTTCCATGCCAATCTTTCGCTGTCTTTGGAACGTGTTCAATCTCCTTGCTTTTCATTAATGATAATGATAGGATGAAACCGTTAATAGACCGTCAGTGTCCAGTGTAACCAAAAGTCATGAGGGGATGCGTTGCACGCATTACTTTCTCCTTTGGAATAGGAGGCGGTGATGAAATAGCGTGTCAAAACGTAAAACGTGAAAAATTATCCTTGACTAATCAAATTTTGGGTTTAGCCCTTACGGCAGGGTAATTTAGACAAGGTGTTTGTAGTTAATGTTATAAGCTTTATAATTTGTTCGCGCTGGCTGCAACAGCAGTGAAAAGCACACGGGTCCACTGGCCGGCGTTTAACATTTGGGTTAAAAAATATTAAAAAAGGTTTAATCCGCAATTAAGGAATGGAATTGTATTCTAGGGCTGTGAATGAAATACAATTCCAGCTTCTTATAATTGCCAAGTAGAGCGTTATCCCAGCGTGATTTGTTAAATTAGCTATGAGGAAAGGGAACAATAGGAGCACTAATAGGAGAATTGGACAAATCCATCCGCTCTACATTTACTCTCGATTCTCTTCCTCGTTCTCGTTTTCTCCGTATATGTAATACGAAAAGTGAATTGAAAGGAAAATCCACTCAATAATAGAATCAATCTGACCCTTATTTTACCCGCCTTCCTCTCGCGAGCTGTTCCACTGCCACAAGGTCATATGTAACAAACCGCTGTGCCAAGTAATGAACGCCAATGCCCGGCAGAAGGCATAGCTCCAAAACATGACATGTATTATTCCAACCCATCCTAACCGAGCTAAAATGTATACTTGGTAATGCATAAGGAAAGACCCGGGACCTAACCTATCCCATACCGCAGGGATGGAACTACAATATAAAACTCGTCAAAGCAGCAAATAGTCAATATCATCCTAGTGCACTCCGGTGCAAGGGGTAAGATGCACATTTTGAACGGTAGCAGAGTTACCCGGGCAAGCATTTGCCCTACGTTGCCCGCAGGTCTCCCTCCTGTATCAATTTTCGCTAAGGCTTGGTTTCATGTTCTGTATTGGTTCTACAAGGACATGAGGGGGCTTGAATGTTTGAATTAAGGCTGAGACCGGGTTGCTAGAAGCTAGAGGCAAGTTGAGATTAGCCACAGCTACCGTATGTATATACTGACTGGACTTTGGGTTGGGCCCTCCAAATGAATCAGTTCACCGAGCGGTTGTGTAGCATTGTGTACTGCGGGCGAACAAAAGCCCGGGGATCAGGTTCATCTTCTGAATGGAATTTGGGGAAACCTTTATTATGTAGCTCTGCTGGCGAGGCGTAAGAATTGCCACAAAGTCTGGCCACGTGAACAAATGAATTTCATATACTTATATGTAGCATTATATATACAGGCAAACATATAGACAGAAGCAGATATGAAGAAAACCCGGGTAAAATAAAGGCTCGTGCCGTGTAGGAGGATTGGGAAATATTTTCTCATACATCTCTGCAATGCATTATTATCCACTTGAAGCTGGGCTTTGGATACGCGATACACGGCACTTCATGTTTAAGATCCGTTGGATCATCAAGGAATGAGGGATAGGATCCGACTGTGTGGAAGTAGCCGAAGAGCAATAGCTCTTATTTGGATTAACTTGTGCTCGGGCTTAGGCTACTTGATATAGCTAATACCGATTCGGTATTAGCAAGGGCTAAGAGACATAAGGGCCAAGGATTTAGGTAGCATGGCAAGATCAGTTTTCCCGGAAAGGAAATCATTTGAAAATAATACAAGACCCGGAAAGGCCGGTTACCATGCCTTCCAGCTTTACCCGGAGTTTCAAAGGAAGGATGTAGATTAGTGCACACGTACAGAGGGATGTTGGTTGATTGAAGTAGACGGGCAGGGAAAGCTCGTAGAGGTAAACGGGATTCACGCAAACACGTGACCCTGTCAACATGAGTTTAAGCAGTTGTTGAAACTAGAAACGTTTGGGTAATTTTAGTTTGTTCCTTACTATCCCGTCTATCGGTCTATCCCGTCCTGGGAAAATGTAGAATTAGAGCGAAACTTGGGGATAAAATTAGGAATGACGTGGGAGTGAGTGGGTTGGATATAATTTAGACAGAGAGAGAGAGAGAGAATTCTTAAATATCCGACTGACCATTGCCCGAGAATATTTACACAAGATAAATGATTTAATAAATTACAACTGGGAGCGTGCACGCTACAGATAAGTAATTGGTTGGGATAAACTAGGATTTAAACAGCAGAAGTATAAAAGAGCTAACGTTGGGATCTGATGTTTGTTTGATAAATTTCCAAGATGCAAAGGTAGATGGATAGTACACACTATTGTTTTTTATCAACTTCAAACTATTCCAAGGATTTGCAATTGAAATAGCTATGGATCTAGTAAGACGAAAGTATTTTCCTCTTGTACAGCCAATATTGTTTCCACTCTCGCGTTTCACTACTTGTTGGCATGCACGATGATTTCATTAAAGAAAAACCTATCTTAAAAGAAAACGATCCGCCGCCCGCATCTGCATTTGTCATCTCAAGATTCTAGAGAAAAGTTTCAAGGAGCGTCAAGGAGAATGAAAGAACAAGAGCTGACTTCTACTTTTAAGAAGGCACTCCAATTTGAGCAAGGCATGAGACTCAGTCTGTTGTTTAGTAAGTGACGTTTGTTTCTCTAAAGAATTTCAGGCACTTGAGAAAATTGTATTTGTAAACTGAGACGTACTTGAAAGAGAAATAAATCGTTTATTGGATAGTTCAAGGAAATAGTTGATGGTAGGGAAAATAAATTTGTTTCCTGAATTCGAATATGAGCGTTACTAGCGAAGGTTCAGAAAAACTTATGTTGCAGAAGCTCAGAATACCACGCAGATAGTTAATTCAATTTTATCACCGTTACCAGTTTACCGTTACCAAGCAGCTTTAGTTTTTAATTTGTAATTTTAAAGGCTTCACCTTGGATCATACAACGTGCCTGTAGTTTATTGGTTCTGCGATGAATATAATAGTTTTGATAATTTAAATCTTATGACAAGGAAGGCATAATCAGCGCGTGATAAGTTAGACAACAAGTTTCTAAAGTTTCTTACGTTGCTTATAGAGTAATAGTTTCAAAGTAATTACCGCTCTGGGCAACGTTTTGTTCATGTTTCCGAATCGAATCTCTTGATTTCAATCTCTTAGGATATCCTTTTTAAGCAGGTACGAAGCAGAATATCCTCTCTACATAACCGTTTAATTTTAGTTTCACTGTTTTGACGAAAATTACAACAGTATCCCAAAGGTGTATAGGGAAACTTGTTGGAATCCTTATAAATCTCCAAAAGTTGCAAACTAAAGCCTTTGAGATATTAGTTGATCTTAAACTTTGAGAAACCCCGCTCAATATTAGACACCGAATAGGACGAGCACGCAGAAAGACTGGAAGATTTAGAAATTGTATTAGATTCGAATAACGCTAACATGACACAGCTTACACGAATGTTTTTACCGGTTTAACAATTCAGAATCGTTAAAAGAGATCAGGATAATACCGTATCAGTATCATTGCGCAGTATTTCTCTGCTCTAATAAATATACAGTGCCTTTAAATAGGAATTGAACTTTAAATAGGAATTGAAATTCCTCAAGTTATCGAAACTGGAAACTGATATTCACATTCCTGTAATCCGTAACTGCAAAACAGTGGAAACGGCAACGGCAAGGGAAAACAGCAAAGAGTTTCGAAGCTCACGCATGAATAAATCTGTATCGCAGACACAGAAGGCAGAGCAAAAAAACCATAAAAACGAACATTATATTCCAGAGAAGAAAGCAGCTTGAAATCAAGATCAAGCTGCGGATGAGAAAACGTTGGAGAAAGTTTCAATTTTGCGCCAAAGGCAAATCAGGAGAAATCGGCCAACTCCCCCAGGATTAACTGCTCAACTGAGTTTTAATCAAGGAAGAAAAAGATAGGAGAAGAAAGAATACAAGTTAGAGGGAGAAAAAGCCTCGAGATAAAATCGAGCAAACGCCTAGGAAAGAAAGAACGGCGTGCTCTGCTCACGGAGAAATCTTTTGCTTTCTCCAATCTTTCTTTCCGTCTGTTCTCCTCCTTACGTTCTAGCTGTTGCTTCTTGCTTTGCTTTCTGTACTTCCTCTGAAAAGAATACGCCACCACAGCTAGATCTTATTCCCTAGGAGGAAGAGAAATGAACGAAAGCGAAACATTAATGCAGTAATCGGGGGATTTTTCTTAAGACTCCCAAAAAGGGAATTCATCCCTGTTTCTTTGACTCCTGTCTTCTTCACAGAAAAAAAGCAAATGCATGCAGGCAAGGAAATTCTGAGCTCAATGCTCCAGGCAAATATAGCCCCAGAGCTCCCAAGGAAGAAAAAGCCTTGGAGGAGCAAAAAAGGGAGATGAGAAAATTTTATAGAATTTAACAAAAAAATATAATATTATGAGCTTATAGTGGTTGATCAGCATTTTCACTTTAGATCAAGGAAGGATGAGTTATGATTTTTGACGTTTCCACAAAACTATACCATCCTTGATCCTGGTAGCATGTGGCAAGTAGTTGTGCTGACTTAACATTCAATATAGCGTTATATGAGCGTAGCTACATATTCGCATATGTTCAAGTCTCCTCTTGTTTCAAACCAGCAGCACTTCTGAAATCCCGGGTTTTCTAGAATGAAACATTGTATGTATCCTTCACCATACTCATACCCTCTTCAACACCCGGGACTCATTCACATAAGGCAAAAGTGCCATATGCGATGAATTGTTTCCAAGTTTCCGCGTGGGAAAGAAGCGTCATGAATTCACAATCCTCCGTTGCAAGTCCCCAAGAGCCCTTCTGTATCATAGCCGGTGTGACTTGCTGTAGTCCTTGCTTTGCCCTAAGAGAGCTAGTATTCTAATATGTGATGTACTTACAAGCTCATATACGCATTTATAAATTGAAGAGAATATTAACACACACAGTATCATCCCACACATGTACGTCGTTCATCCCCAATAGATGAGAATGGCAAAATAATAGAGGACAATTGGATGCATGTTTTCCATAGAGAAATAATACTCTAGTCATACTGCATCGTAGCCTAGGGTTTGTAGTAGCAGTTATGAACCCCGAATTGACGGTTAGAAGTATCTTCCTCAGTTGTTATTGTCTCTAAGGAGTTGAGAGATGATGAGTTAGGTTTTCTAGCAATTCACAGAGGATCAATTATATTACTCTCCCAGGTATATGTATCTTTGACTCCATAAGAGAAAATTACAAGAGGGAGGAACAATTCCGGCAATTCCTGGTTAATGAATATCAAACCGGGAGTGTGTGATGAATAAGCATGGGAACTTAACCCGGGATGTATCCTATCCTTACTTTTACTGAATTTTCACCCTGGCTGGATTGAAGAAATTTTCTCTATTATTCATATATCATCCGGCATTGCTTTTGTCCAAGGAAGAAAAATTTACACGAGGAGGGGCCGGACTGAAAGGGATACGGAAGTTTGTAGAAAGGCTTGTTGTTTTCTGTTGTATGCTGTGTTACCCGGTTCGGTGTTGTTGTCTTCGGCGAGGAAATATGGCTCTGGGCATTGGAGGATGGGAAATGGATGAGAGCGTGTGATGGGAGGAATAGGAAATTAGACGCGCTCCCTAATTGATTTCATAAAGGGATCATGAAGCTAGGAAATACATGCTTATTTACTTCCTGGCAAACATGTTCCCCAACACAGGGTGACAATGGAACAATAGACTTTGAGTACAAATAAAGGACATGGGCACAAATCCGGATGAATTTGTAACAAACCTTGTGCCAGGACGGGACGTGGGCGATCTGTCTGTGCGTATACTGTTAATACTGTAGTAGTATGTGGTGGATTCATCTAAAATACTCCATCAAGTAGCTGTCAGATAGCTTCAAAAGCTTGGATGGTCATCCGGGTTGAGTCATACCCGGGCATCCTATGCGGTTCTCTTAAGAATTGCTTCACTTCCAGCAGCGTAGGCGAGGGATTGTGGGAAAGCAAATGGGAAGTGGTGGCAAGTAGCCAGGAGCGTTAATTATAGCAAAGGATTTAGGAGTGTTTAGAGGATTATTTTCTTGTAGTAGATTTTCTAATGCAATCTGACCTTTGGCAATTAACCGGGCATTTAGGATGATAGATGTTGACGTTGGGCAATTAGCCATGGGTTTTAGTGCCGGAGTTGCAGGACTTTAGAGAAATCTTGCCGCCTTCAAACGTTTAATTGACGCCGTGAGGCCAAAATTACCAGGATTGCGGTATGTCCAATCCTAGAATTTCTTCAGTCCCTTCATTTGATAAGTTTTCTTACGCACTTAAAGGTTAAATTGAAAGCGCAGCATAAATAAAGCTAGCGTTACTCAAAAATACTGCGTTGCTTTGCAACGTTAAATAACCTAACTACCTCTAGCGCCTTAGCTACATGGCTTTAAGGCGCTAGAGTTAGAGGAATGCTAATGGAATTCAAGCTAGCTATTTAGCCGACTTCCAACATTGTGTAATTGTGTATGAGAAAAAGCATTCCTTACTTATCTTCACCTACAACTACAACCCTCTTCAGATGCGTCCGTATGCAACGTAAGCCCATATAAACAAGCAAGGCAGAGGGCGCGACGAAGCAAGAGAAACTAAATCACTGAAACACGCCAAGGGCGGAGCTGCTCCGAGATTTGAAGGATAGAATAATTAAGATCCTATGTTAAAAAAAAACTGCATTAAGATCCTATGTTAAAAAAAAACTGCATTAAGATCCTATGTTAACCAATACCCCGTTAAGATCCTATGCTAACGAAATCTTTGTTAAGATCTTAACGGGGCTTTGGTATACATAGGATCTTAACGGGGTGTTGGTTAACATAGGATCTTAATGCAGATTTTCTTTTAACGTAGGATCTTAATGGATTGCTGCTTTCCATAGGATCTTAACGGAGCTTTGGTATACATACGATCTTAATGGAGCTTCGGTTAGCATAGGATCTTAACGGAGCTTTGGTATACATAAGATCTTAACGGAGCGTTGGTTAGCATAGGATCTTAACGGAGCTTTGGTATAAATAGGATCTTAACGGGGCTTTGGCATACATAGGATCTTAACGGGGCTTTGGTATACATAGGATCTTAATGGAGCTTCGGTTAGCATAGGATCTTAACGGAGCTTTGTTATACATAGGATCTTAACGGGGCATTAATAAGAGCTAGAAGAGAATATGTAAATGAATCCTCCATCCGTCCGTCAGTAATTTAAAGCTGATGACTATCATTATCATTAGCGGGGGTTAAATGATGGAAGCACGAAGAAATGACATTAAAGCATCCTGTAAATATATACATACTTCGCGGGTTATGTTCTTCCACCCTGTTCCGCTTTAGTTGCTGGTGGGTGGGTGAGATAATTTGTTAAAGCTATGACAAGCGTTCTGTTATCTTTTTAAATTTGTAAAACATACAGAAAGTTGATGTATTTCCCGATTCACGCATTCTCAACCCTCCTCCCCCTGTTTGTTCTTCCTCATGCCTGCATGTGCTTTCACCCTGACTGTATGCACCTAAAAATATCCAACAGTTCCAACCGCACGTGATTCTTTCACCAATTTCCTCCGAGAATAAGCACACACAGAGTAGATTGTTTTACAAGATATACAATAGTTTGAATTAAAAGTTGATACGCGCACTTCCATCATCCCTCCTTAGTTTGCGTTGCTTTCAAACAAGGCTTGTAGAGGGATGAGAAGAGCTTATTGCTTAATGTTTGTAAAGCATTACAAGTTGTTTAAGTTTTGCTCGTAGAGCCGCCCCGATCGGGGAAAGTAGCGATAGAAGAGCTTAAGTTTTGTTAGTCTGTGAAGTTTTTTCAAGGGTGTGCTTGGCGTTATGCGTGTGATGATTGTTTGGTGTGAGAGTTTTCTGAGTTTTTGACAAATGCTTTAAGGAAATGTTGCAAGGAACAAATGGATATAGGAGGGAGAGCTCGTAGAGAAAATAAAGTGAGTGTCGATCTCTTTGGTTTCTGAATTGTCAGTGAGTCTATCATCTACAACAAAACTCTACAGGCTTGAATACGCATCGAGGGAAAATCCAGGAGGAGAAAAGAGAGAAATGCGAGGGAAAGTAAAAGAAATGAGGGGGATGAAACGGAAATTTCTTCGTCATTATACGAAACAATTCCCTCCTGCTACAAAAGTCTCAAGTGCAGCACTGCTTATTTGCTGTATGTATACACGAAGCGTAGCCTTAACCTTGAAAGTGGCGAGTGTTACAGCCTCTCTCCTCGCTCAGTTTCTTTCTGAAAGACTCTACGGGGTTGTTTCCTCAATTTGGGGGAGGATTTTACACCCCGCGCGTAGCAACTCTGGAGGGAAAGCATGAATCGTAGAAAGCTCAGAGCTGGAAGGGCTTGTATTGATTCCGCTACAATTTTTACAGCTAAACTAAAACCAACAAAATGCAAATACTGATAGAGAAGCCAGAGCCGTGTAGAAAAGCATATAAATGTTTGGAGAAGAATGGAAGAGGAAATCGGCGGAAACCTAAAGCTGTTGTGTCTAAGGGCTATAAGGGTGTGTGGGAGTTTTGAAAATCCCAGTTTTGCTAAGGTTATGGCTGAACTGTTGGTCCAGAAAACACATGCCATAGGCTCAAAAAGCTTGAAGGGTAGCTCAGTGTAGGTCTTTTCTCTCTGTCAGCCTGCTCTAGTATGGTCTGTCCTTTTGTGTGAAGCAATATTTACTTTTGTAGTTTTCTCTAAAGGATATGAAAAGTATATGGTTTGTGTGGGAAGTCGGTATATGGTGGATAAAGAATAAGGCAAAGCGGGGGATGACTGGACAGATGAATGAATGAATGTGATCTGTCTGTCTTTATCTGGTGTTATTGAGTCAAGAGACTGGTTTGCTGGCGCTACATGTAGAACGCCAAGCTTTGCCTTGTAGTGCAATGGCAGTCGTTGACAAACCGAGAAAGTAAAAGCGGGTAGGAAGAAGATGCGGGAAATAAGGAAAGAGAGAAATGAACCACCACCGCTGCTGGAGTCAATTTATTACCGGGAGTTGTAAAAGTGGTCGGCTGGTGAGATATCCATTTTGATATCCGTCGCTCTCTCTCACTATTTTACTGCTCCTCAGATGTTTCTCTTTTGGCAAGATAGCAAAGCTTTCCCGCCATCTAGCCAAAGGCAACCAGCCCTCTGGGGTGAGTCACATCCGATGAGAAAGAAGAGGAATGATACAGAAACAAGGGAAAAGTACAAAACTACCCCCTACCCTCCTAAACGGAAAGAGTGTGGAGGCAAGAATAGAGGGTGGAGAAAGTTGGAGAAAATACAATCCTAGAGACGGCTAAGGATTTAGCCGTGAGTTTGAGCTTCACTGCATCTCGAGTTTGGATTTCGTGCTTTTCCAAGTGCCTATAGTAGTGTTGGTTTGGTCCAGGCAGAAAATGTTTCAGGATTCCTGGTAACTCCCTAATGGGCCTAATTCCGTTGGATAGAATTCAGATGCTTAGGAAAACTGTGAATTGGTAGAATGGGAAAAGAAAGCAGTAAAGGCGTGGAGTGGTAAAAGGCGAAGAGGAAAAGTAGATTGAGAGAGAAGAGGGTTGGAAGAGGGGGCAGGGGGAGCTATGGGAGAATAAAAATAAAGAGGGGGTGCGGGCATATATAAGAGCCCGACTATCAATTTTGATTCCTCCACGACCAATTTACTCGGAACACGATTTTCTCTGTATCATCACATTTTATCTGCTCCTTGCTGGAGCACGAGGGAAAGTGGAAACTCGCCAGCCTTTTTTAACTTTCTCCTAAACCAGCCCCTAACTCGGAAGCCAAGCTGTAAATCCAATTTAGTATGAGTGAAAGCTTTATATAGCGGTTCCTTGAGATGAGGAATTGTGTTAAATATATATATACATGAGCTATGAGATGAAGGAGCGTTGGAGGAGTGAGCTGTGTGGTGTATGGAGAAAGTAGGGAAAGTACTAGAACAGCAGATGCTGCTTACCCAGCTTAGCTGAAAAAATGTCCGCCTGGATTTGATGGAAACGGCTAGTTGGAAGTTACTCTCCAATATTTAAGTGGCTAAATAAAGATAGTCAACCCATTGTTTTTATTAGCAGGGAAAGTAAAACGAGCTATTGCTGGGTTACGCTTGAGTGACGACTTTCACCGTTTTTCCTGTCATTGTCCACGGGTGAAAGCAGATTCCGTAGCCCTAACTGCGTTAGACTTTCACTTTAAAAATTAATTCTTGGCTGTTATTTGCAATGGTCACCTTGCAAGTTAATTATTAAATTCTAAGTATAGTTTGCAAGATTTCAGTGTAACAAACCACGGAAGTGGTGGAGCTAGAGCTGACCTTTGCAATCTTCCTTCGCACCAAATTCTTTAAATAAGTCTATAATTAAAACATGTCTAAAAGTTTTAGATGCAAAAGGGATGGAAACAAACAAAGATGTACAAGGGAAAGCGGGAGACACCCCACGCAGATATTAGCTACGCGAGGAGAGAAAACGCGTCTAGTTAGGCGCTAGATTTATGCTAAGAGAAAGTTTTACTATAGAATGCACTACGGGAGGCTAATGCAGATGCTGATGAGTAAATCCTCAAGACAAGATTATTGATGAAGATGCGTTCATCTTTTTAAAAGGAAGTCGGAGTAAAAGAAGCGAGAAGAGAGGTAACGAAAAGAGGGGGAAACTATTTTTCCGAGATTCTTTTAGCGGCTATGGGAATGGCTAAATGTGTCCGGATAAGAGTGGTGAAACAATGGGATGAGAGAGCAGATGGAAACGTTCGAAATATTTTAGAAGACTACAGCAGAGCCGAGCCATAGCTTTTACGAAGGGGGATGATCAGTTCCAGGAGAAGCTGAAAGTGATTCCAACGGGGGATGATCTTGTCACTAAAGCTGGAATTGACTCTTGTCTTGTGCTGGAGAATAAATTATGATGCCGGAGATATTTAGTACATTAGCTGAAGGGGAGGATGATAACTGAAAGTGAATGAAGCGTCTGGAAAATGTATGCATATTTATAGGCTGGAACACATATTCATTGCTATTAGCACCACCGCACTACCGGGTAACTGCAGTTTTTGTGGAGTGGATAATGATTCTGGATAAAAGGAGGTCCAAATTGTATTTTATCTATGGAGAAAGCAACGGGTAAACTGCTTCATTCAAGTTGCTTCGTTTCTGAGAGTTCCAGTTTGTTCTCCAGTGTACACTAGAAAACACTGGACTCTGGACCAAAAGCGAAAAAAGAGCAAATAGTTGTGGTCTAGACTCCAGACTGTCCAGAACGGGGGAGAAAGCTTTTGACTTTTCATACCGGGAAGTACTTGAGGGAGGCTGGAGGGCAGGACCGGACAGGATTATCGGATATAGTGAAAGCGTGATCTGGCCTAACCTCTTTTATTAAGGCCGGCATATAAATTCTATTAAATATGATTGTATTAAGTTGTTTTATTGACTGGTTTATGCGGGTAGGTTAACTGGCTCCCGGTCCGGGAGAGAGGACGGACGGTAGCAAGGGGAAGCGGGAATTCGGGATATCGGTTAATCGGTTTGAGCAGGAGTGTGGCTGGGAATCATATTACATCCTCCAATGTCGCATTATTGGTCACGGGAATTTTTGGGATGGAGTGGACAGAGGGAATTGCGGGAAGAGAAAATTCGGGAAACGGTTGTTAAGACGCCCAGTATTATATGACGCCTCTGAGAGCTGGACCGTAGAGGAGGGAGAATAGAGAGGAAGATGAGGCGATAAAAGTGTTGATGTGATTCGTATGGGAGGTCATGTTTGTTGATAAGGATTTTGTGATGGCATTATGGAAATTCTGTGGGACTGGGAAATAAAGGGCGGTAGCCGGCTATCCCCGGGTCAAAGTTACAGGCCATGTGGCAATAGGGAAAGGAAGGACAAGGAGTGTTGCTCTTCTAAAGTATCCAAGGCGGGGAATAAGTATCCACGACCGAAGTGAATGAAAATACAATGTCCGGAGGGAACCAAAGAAAATTGCAATGGAGTAGATTTAATCTGATTGACTTTGACTTGTGGGAATTCCCCAAAGATAGGAAGAAAGCCAGAGGGAGAAACTGGATTCGTTGAATTTGAATTCGGATTGACTGTTTTTACTGCAGTTGAATCAGATGCTTGTAGATTTTGACACGATTTGAATTAAGTTTTGGGAGAAAGTGGAAAAACAAGAGATGTGCAACAATTTCATGGGATTTCAGAAAAGCCAATTTGTCTGAGAAACACCCAGAGGGCGCTGCAACTTAGCTGCACCGTAAGAGGATAACATAAAGATAGGCTATACTTGAAATATAAAGGGGCTCCCACACTTTTTTACAGTGATGAAACCCAGAAACAACTTGGACAGCAATGGAAATGTGTTGCATTAAAAAACAATGCTGAGTAAGTAATATGTTGAAGCCTTTTACCGGGTAAAGGTCGGATTGTGCCTGGCTGTTATCCGCGGAAGGTGGGACTAACATCAAACATAGAAAGTAAACGCTCCTCCTCAATTGCATTCTGCTACGTCAGGAATAAGAAGATTAGCTCGCTAAGTAAAATTGCAATGTGCGTAGCGGAAAGTAGCGGGCATGGAATTATGGAATTATGTACTTTCTCCCGGGGGAAGAAAAAACAGAGTATTTTTCCACAAGGTTTGCTAAAGACTGAATAAAACTGTATTTTATAGGGAGCCTAGTCCAAGGTCTTCGACTCACGAGGATTGTTATTCCCCATTTTGGAGTTCTCAACGAGAAGGCATTACTTGAATGTAATTTTGATCTGGAAAACGTTACACTGTATTCACTCAAGTGGTACAAGGACGGGGATGAGTTTTTCCGCTTTAAACCAAAAGATGATCCTCCCATCACTGTTTTCCCGCTAAATGGAGTAACAGTAAACGTAAGTTTTTATACCACGGCATATTCCTAACTTTTCTCCCTGCACAAGTGTTGCTGTTTCGGACCGGGAGAAACTACCCGGGTATTCTATAATCCCTTGCCCGTTTTCCTTTAGTCAAGAGTCAGAGGGCGATGGGATATTTTGAGTCCATTATTCATTCCACCCTTTGGGTGAGGGCGTGGAAAAGTAGAGAAAGTAATCAACATTGTTCTCTGGTTTTACAGGCAAATGAATCAAGTATAAGCCAAGTGAGCTTGGAGCGGATCACGTTGCTAAGCAAAGGGATGTACCGGTGTGAAATTTCCGCAGATGCTCCATCCTTCCAGACAATTCACCGAGAGCAGTTTATGAACGTTATGGGTAAGAGTGAAATAAAATGGTTACGATCATGGTTACTTTTAGTCTTAACTTATTTTACCCGGGTGGTACGTATAGCGGAATTGCTGTACCGGGTAGCAGTTGAAAAGATAGTATGTTAGAAGGAGCATGCCCCTACCAAACAGTTTTGCTTATGGGAAGAATGAATGTAATTACAGTTTTACCAAGAGGTGGGCCTGAACTTCATGGAATTCATCCCTGGTATAACATTGGGGATAACTTTACCGCCAATTGTTCCGTGGAGAAAACTTTCCCACAGCCTCGGCTCACGTGGTTTGTGAATGGTGAAAAGGTGAGGGATTTCAACTAGCTTTGTACGCTTAATTTAACCGGATTTCCTTCCAACGAACAGACCATGCAATATATGAGCAGAGAAAGCTTGCTTGGAGGAGGCAGGTGAAAGTCAAAATGTTTTATTAATATCGTATCTCTCTGCTTTTTCTCAGTTTACACCCGAGGATTGTGGATGCATCTCTACAGAAATGATTGAGCAGGGAAAGGGAACGGATGGAACGATATTCTACTCTGCTTTCACTCAACTGGATTTCCAGCTTGATACGCCATATTTCCGGGACGGGTTTATTAACGTGGAATGCAAAGTCGGATTCTACAATAGCAATGTCGTCCTTCGGACAAAGGCACAATCAAACGTCAAAGTTGGATATGGAAGACATTATTACGCAAATATATTTTCTACTGCCAACTCCTTTCACATTCTAGTCAGTAATTTTATTATTATTACGAGCACAAGCTTGTACTATTTTATACTGTGGTGATGAGTGAAAGGTGGAGAAAGCCCCGGACAAAGTTACGGGGACACGTTTCAACTGTAATTAGAAATGAATGGCAATGTATATATATTATGACTAATTGGAGAGTATCATTGTCCAATTAGAAGTATCTCTAAGAAAGTAGCAGATTCCGGCACAGTCAGTAAAAATTAAATTAAGTCGCTAGCTTGTACTAAACTAGGTTTATAATTCGACTAGGGCTAATTATAAGAGTATAGAACTAGAGCATTGTCGTATAATGTGAACTGTGTTATATTTTCCAACCTATCTTTAACTAATTGTTTTTTTCCGCAGCTGTGAGTGATATTGAAATAAACCAAGTGAAAACCTTTGCTTATTTTCGAAGCAGTATTCAAATTTTTGTTAAGAATATATCAGATCGGGCTTAATTAATGCTGGATTCCATGAGCACACGTTTTCTAAATTCCAAGGATAAAACTAGTTAAGTTTCATCAAATGCAGCATCACTTAGCAGATTAGTTTTGCCTAGTGTAAACACGTCTGAAATAACTTGGATCAAAGTTGATGAAATACTCAGATTAACATACTTTAATAATTATCCTCACAGACAATACAAGACTCATCATCCTTATGACATAGATGCATGTAAAGCCTGATTAGTTAAGTCCCCGAAAGTATACGATAGTGATTAAACCTGTAAAAATGATGAGAAACTTTATGACTCATTGGTTAACAAGCTACTGGAAAGTATTTTATAAATGGTATAATATATGTCTCTCATGAGCCAGAATATCAATTATTCAAGTATCAGTGAATCCGCGATCAAACATTTTGTAAGGATTATGAACCTACGGATGCGTAATTTGAGGGGGCAAAATACATGAGATAAACGCGTTAAACAGATAAGATTAACATGAAATACTGTATATAAAGCTTAATTTGCAAGCTTTATTGTAAAACTCTGTTGCAAACTTTTCTATGAACCTTTGGGGTGGAAGCACTTGAATGGTATCACCTTTACGTGGAAGTAATTGTGGCGAGACCGTTATTGGAAGAAGAGGAAAATCCGGCCAGAAACTGTTCTCGCCGTGCATGTACTGCATGATTGAAGTAGAAGAGTGTTGTCTACAAGTTTGCAAAAATATGCTACATCAACATTCTTATCTTGATACAGTCTAACAGCCAAATGCGTAAGAAGTAAATAGAAAGTTACCACAGAAAGGAGAAGGACGCAATCTAGAGAAGAGTAAGCTGGTGTCACTGGCGTGTCGCGTGTGAGGTAATTATCGCATCTTCCAATGAATTTGTAACTTCTTACATGTTTTAAAAATCTGTGAAGAAGAAGAGTTGCGTGAGTTCCTTTTAGGATTGTTTCCCTGAATGCATTTATTTATTTTTTATACACTCTACTGATTTTAGCAAACTTATAAATAATTCCATAATTTGTGGGATTTCATTTAGTCAAAAATCTAAAAAATGTTTTATCCGGCACTATTTTTTTTTTCAATTTCAGCATTCTCCTAACCTTAAACTTTAAGCGACGGACACGCAAGGATTAATACGATTTCCTGTAGTTGAGTGTGAGTTGCGCGTCAAAGAGGAAAACTCACAGTTGATCCATGCGTACGGTAAGAATTTATGAAATTGAATTGAGTTAATAATATAATACTTTCCCACTTCGTTATGTGAAAAACGTTTTCTTTAATGTGCAAGTTAGTTTGCATTAGTAGTATCATGAATTTTCATGGATTCATGGTTGATTACGAAAATTTCTGCGACCTCGTTGCAATGTACGCAATTTAATACTTAATTTCAGGAAGAAAGTTCATCCAATTCCGATTCGTCGGAAGGTAACGGCTATTTGGTGAAAAGTACTGGAATTCAGATTAAATCCTCTGATGCAGGCAAACCTGGAAAGCTGAGTGTATCAGGAAAAACCTCAATCGTTACAGAGTCCGAACCTGGAAGTAGTTCAACAGGGATTTCACTTTCTGGGGTCTGCGACGTGTCACTTGGGAGAATGGAAGGCCATGCAAGTGCTTCTGCTCGTGGAAGCGGATACTATCCACCGGGCAATACCCAATCAGCTCCACGAGGAACCTCTCTAGTTTTTGATGCGCAGGAGGGGGCTAACGTTACATTCGTTTCGGAAGAACTCATTTGCACTGCCAATGCTGCACCCGGACAAGAAGCGAAAGTGTTTGAAGCAAGACCGCGCAGTACCCTGAATGTTAGAGCCAGAAAAAGTAACATGACCGCTGGTCAACCTTCCGCTAACCCGCAGCAGCCACGGCATCGCGATGAAGGGCTGCGTGGCACTCCTATTTCGGAGGACGGAAATACTGCTGAACCAATCAATGCTGATGCCCCCAGATTGGACGGCACTGGAATGGCAATCAGGCTTTTTGAATTTGCAAAATATATATTTTATTTGTGCATACCTTTAGCTGTTGAAAAGATTTTTACGTCTGTATTCTCTTGGTTTCGTAAGTAAGAGGTAAAAGTACTTTTCATGACTATGATGAGTATCAGTTTTTAATTTCAGTTTACTTTCATCTCGTAGATGTATGTAATGAGTTTAATTCATTCAGCACATTCAACTTTTATCTCTGTTAATGGTCCCAGGCAATATCCCTTTTCCAAATATGCATTCGGAGAAGTTGAGCAGACATCTCAACGACGCCTGTCCGGATAAAATTTGCAAGAATTCTTTGGACAATGGCTAGCTCCAGATTTTGAATCATAAAACTAATGTTAGCTCCAATTATTTTTCCGTTTCACAAACTTTTTACTTACCAGGTGGTTGATAATACCATGGCTGCCTGAAATAATTACAAATGAAGGCAACTACGAACGCAGTAATACACCACTGTTGATTGGATTCAAGGATGTAGATGTAGGTGTGTAGTGTGAGTGTTACGCAGACGTATACAGCAATGCAAATTCTGACCTTGAGTTTTGCACAAGTTCAGAGCTTTATACACTAGGAATTTTGCATCCGTCTATCCGCATTCATTAATTCAAACTAATTATGGGGAAAATGCGTACTTCTTAACCGTAACTTTTTGGTATTTTGTAATCCATTCAGTCCATCAATTTAATTCTATTAATGCAGAGTTGCCAATATGGCCTGGAAGTTGGAAGAAGATTGCCACTCGATACGTACATATATACTAAGCCAATAGCCAGAGAAGTCTCAAGTTTGTTGGCCTTGGAACATGATGGAATAGAACAGGAGCGTAGGCTCAAGGACACATTAGAAAAATTTATTTTTGTTATCTTTGAAAGCAAAACCTGAAGTAGTTACACTCAAAAACAGTCTGTGTAGCTCACCAGTCACCAACAATCAAACTTAGAAGGTGTGTTGCTGGGCATATTCTTAGATTCCAATTAAAAGCCAATTCACAATCTATACATACTTCCTTGATTAGTATATATAATACTTCATTAAATGACTTGATTTGTTTTGAAATTTGTTATCTGCAAAATATTAGCATTCGTAGCAAGTTCCTTTTTGATCTCTACAGAGTTACTGCTAAAAATCAAATTAATCCTCTTCAAGTCTTTCAAGTAAAAATTTTACTGATTTCTATCCGTGAAAATAGCAAAATAATGCTCCGGCATCCGGATGAAACCTGGCAGTCCCTTCATATTCGGCACAGGCTTACTAGAATCCAACTTAACATTAAATCTTTGGAAAATATTCGCAGTAAATAGAAATATTTCATCCCTGGCCAGCGTTTCTCCTATGCATGCTCGTCTTCCCACAGAAAACGGCATCAAGTTTTCATTCTTAACAACCGTTTTCTCATCCACACTGAGAAATCGTTCAGGTCTAAAATTTTCAGGATCGCCCCACACTTGAGGATTATGGTGTACAAAGTTTTGATTCGGTACGATCCAAGAACCTTTCGGAATATCATAACCGTTCAAAGTGGCGTCTTCTGTAACCCGATGGAGCACTCCTTGTCCCACGATGCTTGATGTCCTCAGAGTTTCCAAAATCGTAGCTTCCACATACGGTAGGCTGTAAACGAGATTTTTTTAAACTCGCAATTCTACAACGTATTTAGTTTATAATATTAAGTGTGCTTTATTACTGCGGCTTATCTCCAAGCGTAACATGTCGGGAGTTCCCTGTGAGATCTTGGATTTCTTTTTGCAATTTTTTCTGTACTTGAGGATTCACAGCCAAGTAAAGCACCATCATCCAGGAGAGAGTTGTTGATGTAGTTTCAGTCCCTGCAAAGAAAAGGTCTCCTATTCCAGCAAGCAGTTGCTTATCTGTTTGAAACAATTTTTTTAATTGAAGTCAGTACCTTTCCCCACCAGTACCCACGTCAAATCAAGCTCATTAATACTTTTACTCACATCCCTCATCCTTGTAGAAGCTTGAATCTGTAGCACTAGTTTTGCGGATTTCAAGTAAGTAGGCGTCAATGAAATCCCTAGGATTTCCATCCTCTGCTAAAGTTTTCTCGTGCTCATCTACAGATTCCTTTAGCATATCATGTAGCCTTTGAGCAACTTGGTTGCAGCGGTCCAGTCCCGTTGGTCCCGGCAAAAGTTTGCATAATCCAGGCCAAAGGAACCATAATATATTTGTGAGGGTCATCTTTCCAAAATATCTACATTTAAGTCACCAGATATCATGTTGTGGCTCAAAAGTACAGTAGTATGAGCACGCCAACCAAGCATGAAAAATCACCAACGTACTTGTCAAGGTCCGTAATAATTTGTATTTTATCTTCATCATCCTGTTTGAATTTCTTCCCTGACACAATCATCCATAATGAATTGATGACAGGTAAAACAAATTTTTCCTTCATTTCCACAGATTTCCCGCCACTGCTTTCCTTTTTGAAAGTTTCGATCAAGTCATTTACTTCTTCCATGATAAGGCTTTCCATGTGAGACTTGCCAAAACCAAAATCTCTCAAATGGCGCAAGGTGAACCGCCGCTGTTCCATCCATGCAACGCCCTCTGAGAGTAGAACGCCTGAAATATTTTAGTGAACAGCACAAGGCTTAGATTTCAAGCCAGAATCACTCGGTATTATATAAACTATCAGTAACATCAAATCCCAGGTTACCATTCAAGCCTTTGGAAAGTAAAATTAAAAGCATTTCCCTAGGTCGCCCTTGCATTCTTGGATCGTTTAGCGCTTCTTTGATCAGTTTTGCGTCTGATAGCACAAAAGCCCTAAAAAATAAATACTGTAGAGATATATACATCAAAGCCACAGTTAAATATTGAGTTGAATGCAACAGAAAAGTATTATACTGACTCTGTTTGCGGGAAAGTAACGGTGCACATCTTCCCGTACTTTTTAGACCAAGCGTCGTAAGATTCCCAAGGATATTCAGAAATACTCAACAAATTTCCCAAAAAAGGAAGACCTTTTGGCCCTAAATAAATTTTAAAAAACATTCGATTCAATTGCATTATGTAGGCGCAAACAGGAAACTTTTAGAATTAATACAATTACACTAATCATGTTAATCAGATACTCACCTGGTGGAAAGTTGTACTTTGGTTTCTTTGTAAACCAGTACACCAATCCTATTACCAAGACCGCAATAGCCCATAGAAGTGCCATGGTTTTCTTTTAAAAAACTTGCTTTTAACCAAAACTATCACACGGAAAAGGGGTATTTGCTTTCCTGAAACAGAAACGGAACTGACAGTCTTTTAGGGAATGATGAAACTTGTTCGTTGCGTGCTCTGTTTTTTCGCTATCATCTCCTTCTACTGGAAAGAATGAACGTGTTTGTAGATAGGATTTGAAGGCCAAGACAATCACAGACTCTCCAAACAAACACCTTTTTTATCACCATATGTACGTCCCTCCAAATTATTTTACACTTATTTAAACCAATGTGTCCTTGAATATCAGCTTATATGTAACTTATGTTTACAAGTCCCTTTGTGTTTTTAGACGAGCCCATTATGCTCCTTCCCTAAAATTTTCAACGTACTAAAGTATGAAGTTTGTCATCCTCCTTGTCCCGAACCAAAACTTCTGTTACATTACATCAATCATTTAATTTCGGTAGTTTTTTCGTCCTCATCTCATTTTGCAAAACAAATTAAACATTTAGCGATTTAATAAAATACGAGTAAAATCGAATGAATAATACATGAATTCTTACAATAAGCTTAAGCATTCCACAGGTTCGGGCAAGCCATGATCTTTTCTTTTTAGCTACGCGTGTATTTCCCAATTTTCAATTCTGTCTGTAGCAATATTTCGTTGGGCTCCTGCGGGTTTCAGGGAGCATAGAATTTAATGTGTTAAAAATTGTCAACGGTAAATGTTTTGCATGCATGTATGTATACCTTAAAAATAATATAACGGGAGTGAGAAAACATATCCTACTTATTAGCTATTTTCTACTTACCTCGGCAGAGAAAGACATTCCTGAGTTAGAATTTCTCTCACTTTACCATGCAAAGTTGAGATATTAAGAGCGTCTTGTGCCATATAATAATACTTGTAAAGGTTGTTGGAAGCAAAATATAAAATGGGATTCATAGCATTTAATTACTCGTTCATTCCTTGTGCTTATAACGTTTTTGCTAATTTAGTATCTTTGGGAAAGATGCGCAGGAATAAATTAATAAATATAAAGCATAAAACTCCAAGCTTTTTTGCACCGCCAGCAGATTATTCTATGCATTCCTACGACTTTCACTTGTCCACACTCCGCTGATACTGATGAGTAGTAACCGCAATTATAGATATACGTGTACACATTTTGCATATTTTCTCTTGTCGTTAAGTCAAAACAATATCAGATTACACTCCAATCCTACAGGATCAAAGTTTTGATGGGACAAACAAAACATAATATGAACTGGAATTGTCTCGTTCTGAAAACGTTATTTCCTCCCTCCCAACGAGGCTCAACTGTAAAAAGAATCTAAGCTTGGTTCAAAAGACCTCCGGCTATTCTTCTCCCGGATTTGGTTTCGATAGAGCTGATTTGCTCCTAGCTTCAGTATAAAATCCTTATCTCTTGAAGGTTTAAAAGTTTTCCTTGATTAGTAGGGTGGTTGAATAGTATTACTATAAGTATACTCTCTATTAAAAAAATAAAACAAGAATTGCGATTTTGGTGACCCGAAATAATAAAATGGAAAAGTTAATCTCATTCATACAAATTTTCGACCCCAGCTTCGTAGAAGCAAAAGACATCACAAAGGCCACAATTAGTTCCTTTGGTAAGTAACTAAACTCAATTACAGTATTTCATCTAGACTATTCTCTTCCCACTTGATTTTACAGTTGCGGTTTTTCTTGCTCGTCCAATAGTACATGCAGATTCGTGTTTGTTTTCGGTATTTAACAGTTTGTATGTGCGTATGCAATTCCATAACAGGTGGTGGGAGTTTTGATGTTGGCGTTGGCGTCGTAGGAGTTTTGGCAGTTACAGGAGACGGTCAGGTTTTTCACATTCGCTGGAACAAAATCCTAGAGAAAGGCGAATTGATTCGAAGAGGCGAAAAGGAGGATTTGCGAAACGAGTACGACTACTCCCGCTATAAAATAGCAGTGCTTAGCGGGAAAGGGATTCAAGGTAAGCGATTGCCAACGCTGCATTTTAATATTCGTTTTCGTTAACGTCTTCCCCGTGCGTTAACGCTACGTTTACCTTAAGTACCAGCTATGTTTCAACTTCCTTTACTCGTAATTGTCATCTGTATGTGTATAGATTTCCACATGAGAAGCACAATTCCAAGCTGTGTTGAGATTGCACTAACAAAAGATAATTGGATCTACACCTGGATGGATTCTGCTCCTCCCTTTATTACCGGAAAAAATCCGATGGTCGCGCTTCCTAAAGAAGAGATGGAGCTTAAGACGTTCATCCTCCGACATGGGTTCAAGTCAAAGATTACCCAGATTGCTGCTGGAGCACGGCAAGCGCTGGCTCTTGATGAAGATGGTGACGTCTACACTTTAGGCTATCATAGCACCAACAAGTCACCCGACAACAAGCAATCTCCAGTCGCTGACAACGCTGACGATTTCAAACAAGTGAAAGGCTTGCCTAAAAAAATAGTACAAATTGATTGCAGCCTTTTTAATTCATACGCTCTGACGGAGGATGGTGAAGTAAGTTAACTGAATGCGTTGACTTTGATAGTTACATTTTGCAATTTTAGGTATATAATCAACACTTCGATTATGGGCCTCTGTGAATTTTCATACTAATAGCTGTCTTTTTGATTCAATCCAGGTATACGGCTGGGGTTCCATAAATCAAGGAATGCTTGTAGATGTGGTGGCTAGTTCGAGAATGTGTGGAAGGCAGGAAGAACCGGAAATTGTGAAGATCCAAGATTGCAAGATATCAAAGGTACGTATTAAGCTTCTGGCAACCAGTATTAAATGATTGATTTATGAGATTTAATATAAAATAATAATCCAATTTAATTCCTAGATTTCTTGTAGCGAGTTCTTTGTACTCGCCTTAACAGAAGACGGGAAAGTTTATTCTTGGGGAGTGGATTTGCAGCGAGAGAGTAATAGTGTGGATAAGTTTGTCAGCATGCCGAAGAAGCTCGTAGGGATTTCTTTGCCTGTCCTGGATATTTATGCCGCGAAAAATAGCGCTTTCTGCGCTACAAAAACTCACGTCTATGCTTGGGGCTTGGAATTTTATCCTTCCCCAACTATTCTACCTTTTGCAACTATCCAAGAAGCGCTTGCGTCCTGCTGGGATACTGTAGATGTGACAGTTACTGTGACTAAACGTAGTGAGAAACTGAATGAGAAGCACTTTACTCTAGATGGATTGCTCAACGATGAGGTAGGTTCAGCAGCGTTTCAGTCAAGCATATATCTGATTAAGTTGCCGTAAATGCAGCAATTATGATGTGATTCAGGCAGGCATGTGCTTGGGACGAAAATCATTTTACCAACTTTTTCAGCATTCAATCCTGTTTTGTTTATTCATAAGAGAGATGCTGATGTGGAATTCATCCTCGATGGGGGCAGCCACAAAGCTCATTCAACCATTCTCAGCTTCAGATCCTCCATCTTCCGGGAAAAATTTAGCTCGAATTGGGAAACTGGGAAAACTCAGTACGTAACTATGTAACTAATCTCACTAAAGTTTCTAAATACTATTCTAAACTAATGCTAGATTTCAAAATAACATACCTATGCTCATGCTAAATACTTGAAAATTATACAACTTTTTTAGAAATTATACCGTCAAGCTTGATCATCCCTTGGCAGCGTTTAAAGCATTTCTGCGCTTTCTGTACACAGGAAAATGGGAAATAGATTCCGCTGTTTTAAAAGGTACCTGCATGTATACCCGGCTGATAGGAAATCATTACTAATAGTATGAGCCAAGTTTGTAACGTTCATCCTGTGCTGTTATTACGAGTTTACAGAAGTACTGAAAATTTCCGAAATTTACGGCGACGCACAGCTAAAGAAGGAATTTGCACGCCACATGACGGAGCAAATCCAGGATGAAAATGCTTTTACACTATATTCTCATTATTTTCTTCATCAATTTCCGGTATTACATATAAGTATTACAAGTACTTCTCACTCAGCTGGATCTGAATTTTTAAATGTCTAACACAACCGGGGGTCTAATTAATGGCTAAATTTCATGTAATGTTTCTTTATTGTAGGGAAACATTCAGGAACGGTTTTTCCTCTACATCTGGAATCACTGGGATAAGTTAAAGGAAAATCAGGAAATTGAAACGTTGGATAAAAAGCCCTTGGAGGAACTAAAGCGCAGAATCAAGTGGCGGATGCAGGTAGCAGAAAAGAAACGCGCTCAGGAAATTAAGGAGGTGGTCCAGTTTGGGGGATTGGAAGGGGTAGTCTTGCCTAGGGCAATTTTTGAGCAAATGCAAAATTTTGTTGGTTATTAAATCCATAATCATTAATCAATTATTTTTTCCCTATTTTTTCCTCTTTCCTGCACATATTTGGCATCACTGTATGTTGCTAAAACTTTTTATGCGCTGTGACAAATTCAGAGCAAGAGCGAGAGGGAGTAGAATGTAGAAATGGTATTTATCAGGAGTCATGTAAAATCCTTTGTATCTCCTGAAATTGAGTACGCCCGATCCGCAAAGATGGCGTATTTCAGGGGGTTTGCTGGGGTCGAAAAAACGATTTACACCGAGATCATCCACTGCGAGGTTTACACGGCTTATTCGCGCGGTTAGATACGCTGTTCTCAAATACACCGTAGTACACCAACATAATCAGCGTATTTGTAGGTACTCTTCGGTGTAAAGGTTTTAAGATGATGCCACGCCGATAAACCGCGCGTAAATAGAGGTGAAGGCGGCGTATGATTTCTTAGATGGTAGACAGCTCGTAAAACACCACTAAATATAGCATACATTTGTGTAAAAGTCTTCGCGCATGCTCCGTTCGAACTCTTGCAGCGACAGGAAAGAAAAGAAATGCGAGGGAAATCAGAACGACAGAGTGCGGCGAGGTGTGTGCGGAGTAAAATGGAGTACAGTTAACTGTTACAAGTGAAAATCGAAATCTTTGAGTGTATTTAATTATTTTTAAATTGTGAATCTCCAAAACCACATTTACGGGTTAGGTATTTAGGTAGAGTCAGGTTAGGCTACAAACATAGGCGTAAATGTGGCAATGGAGATTTACAATTTGGAAATAGTTAATGGAACTCAAAGATTACAAGTTCAAAGTGGTACTTACCTTTCAGTTACAAAAAATATTAATAAGTACCAACAATGTGTATTTGTGTTGGAGAATATTTCTGTGCTACACTAAAAACTAACAGTTAATTGCAATAATGCCATTGTGAATTTTGACCAATATATTAAATTATATACTACGCAATCTACAATAATTAGTTGATGCGAATGGAGATGCTGTGAACTGTGGTATGTATATGTATGAGTAGAAAGCCATAAAGAACCTAAGCATAATGTAGATCGGGAACCGCGTGTAATCCACCACCGGTTTATGCGCTCAATACACTCGCGTAAAACTCGCAGATTATCCCTCCAGTTACACGAATATTAGACGGCCAATAGCCCCCAAGAATACACTGTGTGTATTACACGTTGAAACATCCAATCGTTGCGGATCGGGACACTGTGAACAGAGAGCCTATGTATGTTTAATGCTAAGTAAAAATCTTGAATCTTAACTGTTAGTAACTTCACATTACTATTAATTCGTGTCATGTACCACAATTGCGAAACTAATACTACGGAATTAAGAGATAGATATCATATGATATTTCCATGTTTCTGTATTTCTATATAATTGCCGATACTCTTACAGGCAGAAAGCAACGCCCTTAGTTTAGAGTGATTAAAGTTTACAAAGGAAATTAAGCAGCAATATTAATGTAGCCTTTAGCCAGCGAACTTGAAGAAAGTTATCGAATATCGAATTGGTGATTAATCGATACCGGAAGAGCAATGGGATTCACTCCTGCTGTGAGTCGAGAAAAACTGAATCATATATTATCATCACGCTTACATTTCCTCCATCACTGAGAACCACGTTATCTTTGTAACCGCATATATGCTCATAGTTGGAATTGGTAATGCTGCAAAATGGTGTCTTAAAAATGTATCTTTTATAATTTACAAAATCTTTTCATTGCTCTTCTCATTGAAAAATAGAACTGCAATGCAATGCTTTAAGTTAGTTTACAAAGGAGTTAGCTTATAAAGTTAGTTTTTTTGCATCCATCCCGGACTATCTCCATTTTAATTTTACAACCTCATAGTTATTTCGCAATAACGATAACACATATGGTACTCTTTTTAGCAAGCATAAAGTGATGCAGTGAGACCAAATGGAAATTCCAAACGTTTTGTTTCATTATCATCTTCTATATATAACATGAATGTTGGATAAAAATGACTTTTAAGGAATTATAGTTCATAGTTCAAGAACAGCGCCAAATAAGGATACCGGAAAGCGGATATACGGATCTGTATATATAATCCTTTTATGTCAAATACTATTTTTACCATGCCCGAGTGCCGAAATTATTCCCGATTTCAGAATACTGAGCAAGTACGGAGTATGATATTTTGGATGACAAATAGTATTAAGTTAGATTATTTCTAATCGGAAAGAGTGGCATAGGAAATGGACGTATTAACTCTATGCTTAGGAAACGAAAACGAGATAATTATGCACTGAATCAGCATTGACTGTAGTGTTTCATTGTTCCTTGTTAAGAAATCGATAAGAGGGATTTAAAACCAGTGGAAACTCCACAAAATTTTCAGTTAAGCTCAAGTACTGCTCAACGTAAGTGCGAAGAATTGTGTACATTATAATACTACATGATTCCGGATTAGCATGTTTTAGAGAAGGGTGAAGAATATTTGTCAACTGTGTTGAGTAAATAATAAATAACAATAGAGAACAAAAAATATTTAAAATGGGGAAACTCCCTCATTTTGCATCGCTGTTGTATGCGTGCATTGTAGGAGTATGTTTAGCCCGGACCTCCTTTGCAACTCCTCAAACTCCTGTAAGTTGATCTTTTGATTCCGCTGTTAAGTATTATTATTATTATTATTATTGTAGATGGCGGGTAGAGTAAATAGTTGTTGTGTCAGCTGCAAGCCTGACAGGAGCGTGTTAAATGTTAGCAAGATAAGATTCTTAAACTAAATTTTGATCTCAGATACGTGGACACGACTTCCCAGTTTCTCGTTCAGCCCCTTTAGGAAGACTTCCACCAGACAGTGCTAAAATAGATTTTCCTCGTTCAAGTAAGCCGAAACCCTGAAATGAAATCTTACATACTATCTGCCCTCTACTAGCATCTATTAACTAGTTAATATTTGAATACTTACTTTGGGAATCTAGAGCGGCAAATTTCAGAAGTAAACAAGTATCTCAACTACACCTATGAGCTTTTGAAACGTGGAGATGATGAAATAACGTTGAATGATACCCTTCGGAGCCTAACTTTAATTGTTGGCCTCACGGGGGTGGGTAAAACGACAACTACACTCTTATTATCTGGGAACAACGCAGCCATGAGTGTAAAGGTAGTAGACGGTTACAGGAAACTTATAGTCGACGAAGCGGGCCTTATTTCAACCCCAAATGATACTATTGTTTCCAAGACAATTTTTCCTGCACTTGTCGTAGACAATGATACAGGAGAAGCCCTGTATGACTACCCAGGAGTGGACGATAACCGAAATGCCTCCATTGAGATTGCTAACACAGTATTTATGAAGAAGGTGGCCGATCACGGGAACGACATTAGGCTTTTACTCATTGTTGATCACAAATCTGTGGCTTCAGGGGGAGATCGCAACCACTATACAAAATTAGTCAAGTATTTGCTAGGGTTTCAAACCCTAGGGGATCCAACCCAAGGGTTTGTGAGGAATTTCAAAAAATTTAAGAAGAGCATAGCCATGATAGTAACTAAATGCGATGTGGAAAAGAGTGTGAGTAGCGACATTATTATTAGGGGAGTTGCTAACTTCATCAAGCAATCTCAAACGATATGGGAAGGACCTCCTGCTTCTGATTTATTTAAGAACAAGCAGGAAGAGATAAAAGTGCTTACGGAGAGTTTACTTCAGACCGATTCTGCAGGGAAGTACACGAACATTGGAGTGTTTAGAAAACCGGAAGGAGTGGGGAAACTGAGCAATATGCGAGAAGTGCAAGAAAATCGATTAGCTCTTCGACAAATCGTTTTCCACAACCCCAACTTTCAGTATCAACCGAAAGAAAAAGAGGATTTTGGAAACTCTCTCTCTGCGGATGCTCGCTCGGTAGCCGAGCGTATAGTTCAAGAACTACTCATCAAGGTAGCGGCTCAACTCAATCAACTGAAAGACTCGATGACCGACTCTTATGTAACAAAAATGGAGGACATACAATTCTTTGATGAGAAAACTGCCAAAGTCAGCAACGATATCAAGTCACTTAAACTTGCCCTTAACGAAATCTCTCAAGGATGTAATGTTTCCGTTTCGAATGCCAGTGTGGAAGTATTTGTTCATCTAGCAAAGAAAATGGGGATCAGCTTGGATCAGGAGGTCCTAGAAATTTTCAAGAAGGAATCTGATCATATAGAGTTTCTTGAAGATGCAGCAGGCACGCAATGCGTTGGTAGCAAACGAGAAAGAGTAAGAAAAAACGTTGCGGAAGTTCTGGGTGAACTGAAAACATCTATTGAGTCCTTTAAAACCTGGTTCGACGAGGTCCAGCAACAAATAACAAATTTTACAGAAACGCCCATGAGCCCCGAGTTTATCCAACAAGTGAAAGATCTGAACCTCGGGAATAAAAAACTTACAACAGATAATGTTCATGACTTGAAACTTATGACCGTTAATCGTATGCGTCAAGTTTTGAATCATGTGGGCGAAAACCAAAAATTGAGCTTGCTCCAAAGTCTCTTGTCCCTCCTTCCTCTTGATGATGAACAATGTCACTATGACAACAAAACCCTTTGGGTTCGCGGGCACATCCTCAGTGCGTCCCAAGTCAATATTTGCACGGACCAACATGAGAATGAGGGAATCCAAAACCTCGTTATCTTTTCCACATGGGTCTTCCACCTGGACATTGACATAGATGGCACTCGGCTGGTTCCACATGACGGTCTCAACTTATTTCTTATTGCTCCCACAGTGAATGTTCGAGCTCCAACTTCAAAAACCATTTTCCTCAGTGGCAAGGATGGCATTGATTACGACCCACCTGTAGCAGCCAAAGGTAAACCCGGACAACCGGGTCGGCCGGGAGGGAACGGTGGACATTTTTTTGGTGCGGTTGGAAAAGTTCAAGGGGCCGGGAACATTATGATTAAGGCCAATGGTGGGCGAGGAGGAAAGGGTCAACAGGGGGGTGAGGGTGAGGATGGTAAATCAGCTGAAAACGTGACGCTAAATGATATTGAATGCATTGGGGAGAAAAATATCACTGTAAAAAAACCAAATTTCACCTTCCAAGAGATAAGCAGTAAGACTTACGACGAGTGCGAGACTGATTACCCTGAGTGTACTTTTTTCGAGATACATAGCCTACTCCCACCCAGCGATGATGTTAGAAAATCGATAGGAATGGATGGAGGCGCAGGGGGTTTGGGTGGGATCCCAGGTAAAATTGTCCGAAATATTCACGACAACAACGACAAGGTGAAAACTAAAACAGAGGAAGGAGGTGATGGCGAGGGCGGAAAAGGGGGCAAGCCAGGAAAGAGTGGAGAGCCTGCAGTAAATCTTATCATTCGAAGACGTCATCAGCATATTTCCGATGATGGGGTGACGGTTGGCTCGGTAATGGGCGCTTTGGTAGGCATTATTGTGAGCTTAATCATTTTCTGGGGTGGTGTGAGGGCAGTAGGAGGGTTGGCTGTGAATGAACCTCCTCCTAAACCAGGATTTAAGGTTTACGCCAAAGCTGCGGGATCTTTCTGCGGAACCGGTGGCTCAATCCTAGGAAGCTTGATCGCTGTTGGGGCTGGAGCTGTTGGTGGTTACTTTCTCGGAACGTATATAGCAGTCTGGATGATGAGTCCAGGAAGGGTTGAAATAATTAAAACAATTCCAGTTCCACCCCTCGTCGTTTTGGGAAATCGTGGTGTGAACGGCACTAACTCCGAGGGACGAGCAAGTCCATCAGATCCTCCAATTCTCACAGACTTCTTTAATTATGTTATTGAACAGTCTATAAGCTTTGCAGCAGATTATGTGCGGGATCCTTTCCTCCAACCCAGTCTTGCATCGTTTGTTAACAACACTCTTCAAAAACCTCCAGCATGAGCGCTGGCGAGCGAAACGCGGAGGCGTATAAGTTTTGTTAGATGTTACTCTCTTTTTTTCACTCTATTTTCCACCTTTTATTGTGTCAATCCTGTTTCACATTTGAGTAATGGTGTAAAAGCGTATTTAATTTCATAGCATATTATATATCTATTCCGCAGTCAGTTTACAATTTGCTGTAATTTTTTCAAAATTTAAAAGTTACCCTATAAAAGTTCCTCAACTATCTGATACTTAATTTCCTACTGCTGGAGGAAGGGAGAGAGCTTGTCTCACTGGCGTAAATTACTAATTCCAACCTAATGTATGTTGTTTAATAAACCAGATCCTCACATTCCTGCTAATAATATCCGTGGAAAATGTAGACCAAAAATGTTTTATCACTCTATATGCTATATGCCCTGTTGAATCTTTTAAGAAACAATTAAATAAATAAACTATCATATAAAAACACGGGTGAAAGCCACTCATAATTAATAACCCGCATCAAACGGATGACCGAAAGGCAGCATCAACTCATCTCTCTGCATCACTTTCATGTGATGAAAGCCTAGCTTGCTAAAAGCTGGTAGGCTGTATCATTCTAATTTACTATAAATTACGTACAGTGTGCAAACAATTTCAGACTGGCGTTAGCGCAACATCCGATGCATCATTACTCATGTATTCTGGACCGGCAATTATTATTATCTTTGTTTACGGACATGCAAGATCCAACAGCTGCATCAAAAGCTTGCCCAGGAAGACAACGCAATATATGTCGCTGTCCATTAAGGCAGACTATAACAGTGTCGCAGTGGCCCACAATGCCGGATATGCTTTCACGCTCATGTCAGAGCATTCACGGGTCGGCAAAGATGGAAACGGGAATAATCCGTGATCCGGAGGAGGCTGGGGTTCGTTTGTCGCAAACTCTGGTAATTGCTCTGCTGCTTGAGCTATTGTGGACGGTGATACAGGTTTCCCCGTAGTTGACAGCACTGGGAAAGATGTAGATGGAGGCACCGTCGATGTAGCTACACTGTCGTTGCTCGTGCAGGTTGGGTTACACCTGGCTAGGAATTCACCAAAGCGCTAAGCAGTTGCTTAGACGTAAAATTTACTAAGCAAATTAGTCGTCTTAGATACATCTTAGACTGTTTGGCTTAGATGAAAGCTAACATCTAAGTTTATGTTTAGTTCAATCTAAGTTCAATCTAAGTTGATGTCTAAGCAACACAATTCCTATTGTTATTAATGAGATTAGCTCCGGATAAGCTGTTGCTTAGCTATTCTAAGCTGTGTCTCAGTTCAATCTAAGATTTTCGCGCTTTCCATCTAACATTTTGCTTAGTTTGATCTAAGCAGCAAAACTTGCTTAGTTACCAACTAAGCAAAGTTTTCGTCTAAGAAACTGCTTTGCGCGTGGGTGAATCCGGGCCCTGGTCTATTGGGTGGCTTGGGGCTTGGGCTTAAATGGTAAAAATGCTGGAGGCTCAGTAGTAGACGGTTGAATTGGTTCCTGTGTAATCTCGGGCTGGAAAGCTGGTCTCGGTTTCGGCCTGTAGGTTGTAGATGGGGCGCGGAGTTGGCTCTGGCGGTGTAGAGGGCGCTCCTCCTTCCGGAAATAGGGCTCACTAACAAACAACGTTTCTGTGTTCAGTTATAAATTAAGGAATACGCATGAGATCACAAATGAGGATAAAGAGTACACGGGGTTTTTTTAAAGCTTTGAAACTTTTCAAAGCGATTGAAAAAGCAAGCCCAAAAAAGCACAGAATAATAAAACACACAATTGTCAGTAGTTGCCCGGTTATATAAAGGACAATTAATTATAATTATACCTGGGCCAATCACATGCTGAAATCTTTGGATTAAACAGCAAACTTGCCGGACATCTTTCCTCTACGACATCCCCTTTCCAACAATTTATAAAATAGTTGCATTTTGTCGGATGAGGAAATTGGCCTGTTGCTGCAGGACACTTCAAGTGTTGGCGTTGTCGGCGTGAAGAGATTGTACGATAACTACCTGAAATTTTGCAAATTATGACAGCATTAAGTTCCTCACAGTTTTATTCACTGTCATCACATGTCCGAGGTGAGCTGAGGTCGTGTTTTTGCAGATGTGGCGAATCAGTTTACGTGATTAGCATGATGATCTGCTGAGGTGGCAGCCAAATGTTTTAAAGAAAATCTATATTCTAAGCATCTTCGCGAATCTTTCTGGCTGGATATCAAGTAACAAATACGCGGATATTTCCTACTTGTAACCCTGTCCAACTTGTTTCAGCGGTTTTATTAGATTTTTTTACTCCATTCCTTCCAGAATCATTACGAGCTGGCCTTATGCCGTACACCCACCAAGAATCTCTTGGCAAATTTTATTATTTCTAGCCTGCCGTCACACGTCGAACGTAATTCACAACTGAATAACTGGGAATAAGTGAAAAGGTTTCAATTAGTGTGCAACCCCCTAGCACAAATTACATTTCTATGTTTGAGTGCTATACTATGCATTTAATCCTTCCGGTTATACTTTATTGATGTGATCAAAGCTTCAATTGATTTCATCGTTTTGCTTGTTCATATAAGATTAAAGCCCTGAATAAAGTCTGGCATAGCAACTGCATAGCACAAGTTTGGCATACATTTTATGCCACTACCTGTTAGAGTCTAGCACATACAAGCCCCACAGTACACATCTCACTATGCAAAAATTACGCAGGGCATAATTTCTATGATATTTTTATGCTATGCCGTTGTTATGCCAGACTTTATCCAGGGCTTAATGCACTGAATGTTTTTCCGTTGGCACTGGCAGCCCTACATCGGTTACTATGGATTCTATCCTGAATTGCGGCTGACGAAAATGTTGCAGAAATAGAAAGAGTTACAAGAAACCATTGCAAGCTCAGCTGTACGTGTACGTATTACTTGTGCCGGCTGACTGTGAGCTTTTCATGTTGCATGGAAGGCTTGACTAAAACTTGCCGGTAAAGACTACACAATTATTGTATGACTTTTAATTTGATGGTGGCTAACTGAGCCATGCATGTACAGCACATTTGAATGGTTAAAAAAGGGAGCTTAAATGCAGCCAGAGAAATGAATGCGAAGATGTAGAAATTAATAATCATAGTCTTCTCAAACAAAATGCAATGTTTCGTCACCTGTTGTTAGGGCCAATCCTAGCCTGAGGATAACAAGCATTCGTAGTAGCGGGTTGGAAATTCTTCATTATCACTTTTCCCGTAAATTATAATCCAGTAGCCGTGCTTAAATGAGGCAGGCAGAGAATACGGGACTCTTGCACCTACTTACTACTACTCGACGTTTTGATTCTGCACACAATTGTATTTGAAAAACATTTCAGTTGACCCCACGACCTGTCCACAAAACAAAACGCTCTAAACGTCTAGCGATTTTCATGGGATCCGAATCACTTGCTCCCAAAAGTAATAATACTTCATTCTCAATCGATCCGTTGACGTAAATCTTGATGAATTCGTTAGATTCTACAGACAAAGTGTCCACATACTTCTAGTAGATGACTGTAATTCACCCAGGGCGATGCACAGACAATGAACAACACAGAAAGCCGACGTAATTAATGAAACGAAACTGTTTTTAAGCCTTCAAGACTCTATTTTTATAATGTATAACACAGTTCGTAATTTACTCCTGTCTAGGATTTCTTGACACACCAATTCCCTCGACTGGTTACTCTTCAAATGGCATTCGAATATCTTCAAACCGGAACCTGAGAGAACGGCTGAAACTAAATAAAGGAATGTCCGGTCTTCTCTTGATGAACTCGGCTTATATAGTGTTACAAAGTTACGTTACGCAAGCTTTTGCCTAGCGAAAGGTCAAAGGTACGCTTCCTCGTAAGGTATCTTTTTATTCTGATATCAGTCCAGGTTTCTTGTCACAACTACAACTTTCCTCAATGAAGCTACACACACACAGCAGTGCCAACTTGTTTGACTTTCTGCCGGGTATGATCAATATCGGCGTACTCTGATAAAGTGTCAACAGATTGATAAATGTCACATTCTCGAGCAAACTCTTGTGATTTTATGATTTTATATATGAAGCAGACGGGCAAAACATCCGGTGCTATGTCTTCAGTCATTACAAAGGTCAGCGGCTGCGGGCTAGGAGAGCATTGCTTCTGTCCTAAAACAAAGAAACGTGAAATTCAATACTGACCATCATAAATGTGTAGAAGAGGGAAATTTTCGCAAGTTAAATCGACTGAAGCTCAAGACGAACGTGAACTGCATTCCCAAAGAAGAAGCGCTTACGAGGCTTCCAGCTCACATTTGCAGATTAATTATGAATTAGGGAAAGCTTAAAAGATTAGGGATATATTGGGGGATACTACCAAAAGGAAATATGGATCTAAATAATTACAAGTAAATATAGGACTTGGTCGATTTAAAAAGTCGTAAATATTTACAAAGAAGTGCCGGGAAAAATCTAGCTTTCGATTAATGTTCAAGGAGGCCTGGTGCATCCGTTTACAGAGCTTCTGCTATTGAGAGTATGGAGCTATCTTAGCTTACAAAATAAATTGGCATTTCTTTCTATCTTAGCGCCTTATCAGGAATCCCCCCATATTATCCGAATATTAAGAGGGGGGTAAGATTTTTAACTATCGTATTCAAAGATAATTTTCTTACTTTTAATCACATCTTGTCCCATTGCATTGGTGCTTCAATGATTTCTTTGTTGAGCTTGTAAGATTTTTAGCGGTCGCACACAAACATCCTGAGTTTTAAAAAGGCCATGTCAGAGCGTATCAAATACAAATTCCCTTGCCATGTATTACAACCCCAAGTACCAAGTTCCTGGGAAGCGAGATCCTTCCTTGGAACTTGATCAGTATACTCAGTGCTACCTCCGCTCCGCTAGGTACTACCATTTACTAACCTGAACCATAAATTTTCCCATATAACGACGGATTATTTTGTAAGATACATGTTTTAATTGATCTTTATGGCATTATATTTTGCTAAATCCTAGAACTGACTGTATAAAAATGTAGTAAAACGGAAATGTTTCATGCATACGTTCTGTTCTCACTCCAATACATTTCTACGATGGGTTTTGGGATAAGTTTAACATGATATTACAAAGACAAGTTTGTTAGCTTACTGATTGCGATATACTGTTCTAATATCTGATGGTCGCGAGGAGAAATGAGTCTAGAATCACATGAATGATGCCAACTATGAACTATGGAGCGAAAGATAAGAGCCGAGGATCGGAGACGTTTGCAAAATGGTTTTCCATGAGTGAAATATTCCTTATATAAGGATCTGCAGAGATTTGCAGAGACGAGTATTTTACGTTTCATACGGAAGATAAGTTACAACAGATTTTCTAAAAGACTCAGTAAACTCAGTAGTTTAAGCACTGAGTTTCTTGTATTGGGTGTGAAGGAACGATGAAATTTCGGAAAATAGTCCCATCTGGGCCTAACTTGGCGCTGCTGCTGGTATTACAGCTGCTGACCGGAAATGTGCTTTCTGTACCACTAACGAATGAAACAGAGGTAATGTCCTTATTTAATATTTTTTAAAAGCAGTATAACTTATTTAAAGTGCAAACGCCTTACCTTCGACCTTGCGCACGCTGTGATAGCTTTACAAGCTCAAGTCAATCAGCTCTCCCACATGTTTAAACGCTTATTTATTAAATGCGAATTATTTGTAAATGGAATTTGCTTACAAGAAAAACTCTAATCCATTCATATTTTTTATGATGATCCTCATAGAGTCTCGAGGATGCATTTGATGACTTAGAGGAAACGTTAACAACTGACGTTTCAGCAGAGCTGGACTCTATTGAACAAGCTTTTTATGGTAACCAATAATAATCTTTCATTTACCTGTCTATTAATAGTAATGCTATTCCTTGTCTTGCATTTTGTCGCACCCCGGTCAAAGCGTTGAATAACCCCGCCTTCCATTGGCAAAGGCGGGATAAGGGTTTTAGGAAACCTTTGGACCGAGCTAGCTTGTAACCTTAAATATCATAATTACTGTCAAGGTGATTCCTTGTAAGATAACGTTTGCATCAAAAAATCTAACCCCTGCCAAACTTTCTTTGGTTAAAATAGATACTGAGGCCGAAGCACTAGATGTCTTTCGTAATGAGACTGAACGTTTTCTGGAAAGCGGTAATGAATTTGTGAAATTCAGGAAAGATGTAGAGAACATTACGCTGGTCGTGGGAATGAGCGGAGCGGGAAAAACTACGATAACCCAAATCATGGTTGGAGACAACAAGGAGCTTGTATCTTACCACAACACTGGAAGTGGCTTTCTCATCAAGGATAAAGCAAAACGTATTCTGACAGACACGATAGTTTCCACTTCCATCTTTCCTGAACTTGTCATAGACCCGGAGACGGGAGAGGCGCTGTACGATTGTCCCGGATTCAAAGACACGCGGAATGCGTCCATCGAGATTTCCAGCACCCGCTTCATGAAAAAGGTGGCAGATAGTTACAAGGGAATCAAAATCCTTGTCATCGTCAACCACCAGTCACTCCGTCCTGGCCAAACACGCTATGGCTACACGGATCTCCTTAAGCACATGTTGGAATTTATGAACGACCTCCCCAAGTTCCAGAATAGTGTCGCCATGGTAATTTCCAAAGTAGATGTCGGCTACTCGGAACAGCAAGTCATCGAGGGTGCGGCTGATTTCATCAGGAGTAGTCTCCCTGCAATAAAAAAGACAACGTTGGCAAACCAATGGGACGCTGTCAAGAATCTAACGCGAATCTTTCTTCGGAAACGGGACGGCAAATACACCAACATTGGGATATTCAGACAACCAACGGCAGCGGGACGCCTCAGCGATTTACCAGCTGTCCAGGCCAACCGGTTGAAGCTCAGAAAATTGACATTTAACAACCCAAATTTCCGCCACCAAGAAACGCAGCCATCAGATTTGAGATTTGTTCTATCAACAGAAGCGAAACAAGTAGCCGCACGACTTGTTAAAATCCTCTTCAAGACGAGCAAAGAGGAAGTAGCCAAACTAAGCCGTGCTCTTCTAGATTCCTACGAAAAGAAAATGAGCGGCATCCAATCTTTGGAGATGAAGCTGACTGTATCGGAGGAGGATTCGCGAAAACTGGATTCCCTTCTTTCCAGTTTACCTTCCAATCGATCACGAAATTCCAACGGAACTTTGACAACGGTTTTAGAGAATATATCCAGCATCCTGGGCATTACCCTAGACTTGAAATCCGTGAAGATGCTGGAGGATAACATTGAAACTCTTCTTTTCCTTGAAGAAACTTCAAATACTCTCTATCGCATTAGCAAGGCAAGAAAAGTCACTGATGAGGTCATTAGAGGAATCAAGGGTTTGAGTACATCCATCAAGTCATACTCTTTGTGGATTTCCGCTTCGCAAGAATTAATCAAAGACGTTACACAGCGACCTCCAGATCCTAACGCCGTGAGACAAGCTTCGAAATTGAATTTGACTTCCGGTGCTATCTTTACTAAAGAGGACCTCATCAAAACGGAGCTGGCAGTCCCGATTCTACAAAAATTCCTGGCAGCACTACAAACGGGTGAGGGTGAAAGCAAGGCTGGGTGGTGCAGCGGTGAGACCGTCCGCCACGGCGAGTCCTCACCGGATTTTTGGGGTTGGTGAGATTTTAGAAAAGAGAAAGGGAGGTGCGTCCTCGCCGCTTGGTGAAGTCTTGGTGCGCGATGAGTGTCTCATCAGACTTCTTGAAATCCATCCCGTGTTATTGCTACTATCAGTCTCTGCTTATAGTATATTTCGTGTGGAACGCAGTGGGGTTTGAAAATAAGTGCGCGGATTGTGTTGTTGGTTCCAGTCGTCTATATATGTGCTCGTACATCACTATTGCATTACGTATGGAGCATGAGTACAGTTTATAACAGCGCCGAAGTGATTTCAAGTTGTTTTTAATTAAAATTAATAATCCCTAAATATTTTATTACAAATCCTCCAGTGTCCCTCTAATATTCAAGAAAGATGAGCCAGGACGTTTTCAAGCGCTCTTTTCTTTTATCGTCAGGTAAAAGCATCGAAAACTCGGACGGTAAGTTATTTGATTAATAATTACTAGAAAACTTAATACATAACAAATTATTGGTAGTTATGTTCATTTAGTTCAAATAATTTTTCTAGACCCGTAAATTGCAATTGTTACGTTTTCTGTTTGTAAATATGAACTAATTATTGGTAAATTTTAATTCCATAATTCAGAGACAACTAATGCTGGAGAAGTTGAGGAAAACAGTGAGAGAAATACTCCCATTACAAAGTTACTCTGCTCAAGTCAACTGGATTCTTCAGGTAAATTGGTTGAATTTAAACACGAGTGTTAATCATTTAATATTATGGGAATTATGTTTGCCACAATTGTGCTCGTATCCGCAGGGGGGAACTCTTTCCTGTCTCAGATGCCATCCCCGCTCGGGAGTGAAAACATTGATGGATCATTCAGCTTTCGGTCGCCGTTGATGTCTAGCACTGTTATGGGTACATTATTCTATTAAAAATTAGTATTCAGTTTTGCTGAACACGGTTTTATGCTGAATGAAATTCCATTGCATTATTTCTTTGAAACAGGTATTGCTCCACGTGGAGGTGGTCAATCCAAAGTACCACTTCGGGGTAGAAGTCTAGGCAACAGTCCTGTTTCAAGAAAGTTGCCCAATTTCGATATCGGTAAGTCGGCAATACTGATGTGCATATCCATTTATTTTCACCGTTTCTTCAACATTACTTTCTCTAACCACAGGTTATCCGGACGAAGCAATACGAGAAAAGAGGGATATGCAAGCCACACTGGTAGATGTGGTGAATAGACTACGTACAATGCAGGACGCCGTTGACAAGCTGCAAGATGTTCCAGAGGCAGTCCATACTATACGTACGGCTATTAAAAGCATAGAGGAGCGGCTTGAAAAGACGGTTCAGAAAGCAGGTAATCAAACCGATCCTGGTAATTACTTTTAGCGAATGCTCCTTTTTATCCATTAAGTGTTAGTGACCTACTACTTGAAACCGTGCTGGTCATTTACTTGGTTTTTTTTGACTGATTTTTTGTCATTTAATTCAGAGACTGCGCATACTTCTCTCCAACTCGATAGGTTGCCCCCGTCTCCGGATGCTGTAGTGGAGTGCGCGGATAATTTGAAGAAAGCTGCTAAGCGAAAGCTTTCCATGGACGTATCCTCTGAAGTACCAGTTTCAAGTAACGTACCGAAAAAGTTGGCTATTGTACCGGCACTACCATGTGAGCATTTGCAGTGTTAAAAATATGATTTATATTGGGTAAATTGAAACGGTTTTGATGAGTATTTTCTACATTCCAGTATTGACGCTCCATTGTAACCTTCAGAGCTTGGAGGATCCTTCGGCCAAGACCTGCGTTCCGTGTCAGTTTTCTTGCCATACTTTGGAAGAATTATTCCAACATCGACAAGGGGTTACACATGCTCTCAAGTACAACGATGGAATACTTGGTCCTGCACCACTGCTCCCACCTGACTTCAATGCTCGTGCTTCATTTTCCAAGACAATATTGAACTTATTTCCTATTTATTGCAGTAGAAAAACTTTGGGTGGTGAGCAATGCATTGTTGGTGCCAGTAACTACGCCGAAATTTTTCATCATTTTCAGCATTCGCTTCATTTACTGGATTTTATTGCCAGCGGATTACGTTGCTTCACATGTGGCCATGAAAACGAACCCCAAGACGACCCAGTTTCCCATGTACTGACATGCTGTTCGTCGTTTGACGATAAGGGACACAAGGCCTTGAGTAAGGAATCAGTGAAGCCGTTGTTGATTCGAAAGATGACTCCTGCAAAACTCGAAGAAATTTGCAGACATATGGGCGCACCTTCCGTAGATGGACTTGTGCCAGTTGAGTGTAATATCTGTAAAATTATGTTACCAAGTAAATATGATCATAAGTTTCATTATCAAAACTGTCTGATCTCGTATCGGAGCAAAAAGAATGCTGATAAGCGTGAGTCTACGTAAGAAACATCGAGCATTGCCTCGCAGACATTTTATCTTAACAAGGACTATGAAATAATTAAATTTTATCAAATTTTTTATGCAAGTAGGTTTTTTAAATTTCAAATAAATTGGTCTTAAACAATGACGTGAGTTTAAATTAACAAATGTTGTTGCATCGATTGAATAGCATCACTGTCGCAGACCGTGAATTACACTTACTTCGTCTGTTATGCGACACGGTGTTAACCATGTGCCGCGTTTCAAAGTACCGCCGTTACGCGATAAGTTTATCATGTGATACCTATAGCTTTTGCGCTCCTGTTGCTAGTCTGAAATGTCGTATGCTGGAGTTTAACTTGGCATAACTACCTCCCCCGAGATACCCTTGCTTTTTAACTCCCGCCGCAACTATTTTGAGGATTTAAATTATTTTCCTTTTCCAACGCAGTCTGCATGTTGTTTACTATTGACTGCCTTTGAACTTTCACCTTTTTATTACACCAAAGGTTATTGCACGCCCTATTACCATGGAAAAAACAGGTACGTTTAGCGTATAGGTGTAAATATTTACTATGTCGTGTTCATATTAATTTCTTATTTCAGGTTCCAACACTTTCGTGACGCCATCATTGATATTGGGGAACTTGGCTTCAGTGAAAATGAAAGCAGAGGAGTCAGTCAGAATCCTCCAGAAGTTAATTGATGATTCTGCCCTGCAAGAACGAGGTGTCGAGCCTGCCCAACAGCCCCCTGCTGTAGTAAATACCGTTTCTGTTGGTTTAATGCTAGGTATTTTAATATCATAAACTATTATTCCCAAACCTGGAACACAATCCTTAAATTTTCGTGACATTACAATTTCAACTCTCTCTTAGGTCTGAAACTCCGATGTCCATACTTCGTTTTGTGTGCACCAGTTAATCTTCCATGTGAATTTGTAGCCGATAATTTTGAGGGTCTCAGACTTCATCGCTTGTCTACGGCTCACGACTTCAACCACAGATGGGATAAGGGGGAGGTGCGGAAACCAAAGGAACGATCTGAAAAATTTACTTCCGAGTTACACGTTGATAAGCGGCAAGATATGTGCAAATGGTTCTGTGGCGGCCTGGCTTTTGATGCGACCGAATGCATGCAGGGTTTTGTTACTAAGGAAGAGGCCGATACTCACATGGTGGATGTCATACACGCTCATGATTTCCAGTTGCACGGCACTTATTGTACCCAGTGTCAAAACGATTATGTTTCGACTGATTTTACGTTGAGACATTTCAGCGGACCTTGTGGATGGCTTCATGGAAAAAAACAAGTGTTCAACTCGTTTGAACTTCAACAGCATATAATCCTACATCGTGGACCCAGCGTCAATGTATCAGTACCCTCACCAGTAGTAGCGACATCCGATGCTAGTGTCCTTTCTTGTTCTCCGGTGACCGAACCAGGTCAACTGGAATCAGTTGTCAGAAGCAAAGCATCTACTGAAATGACCACTCTGGTAATTCATTTCGACATTACAATTTACTTTTGCATTCTCAATTTACTTAGTTGCTGAGTATGAAACTTTTCTAGGAAATGCCAACACCAACTACTGCTTTTATAGACGAGCCCGCGGTTATCGGTCCTAGCACGTTTAGACACACGTTGGCATTTTTTTCGTGTCCGTATCTCCTAAAGTCTCCCATGGAAAGATGTCCTCACGTCAGCACCGACATGCAAGCATTTCAAGCTCATAGGCTGCAGAACAGTCGGCATGATTACTGTCTTCGTTGGGATGGTGAACCTTCAGACATATGGATACCGTGCTTACCTGAACCCCGACCTGATGTCATCTACGGTCCTTACCAGTGCGATCGAATACGCTTTGGTAATCAAATATGCGGAGAGATGTTTCACGATCCTACAAGTCGCCACGTCCATGCTACAACGGTTTTACATAAAAATGATGTCATCATTTCCGGCTCCATTTGTTCTACTTGCTACTGGCGGTTTTCTTCTTTGGATGAATTTTATTGCCATTTAGTCGGCAGCTGTGGCATGAGCCTCTGCAACTAATCCCTTTGAGACTTGCAAACTGTACGACTAAATCTTGCGCAATTCCGCCAGTTTCTTCTTAACGGCTTTGCAGTTGGGGCGGGCGTGCAATAACTATAATATCAAAATTAGAGACAATCTGTTTGTGTGTGAATTTTTATCATAATGGACAATATCACAGGTACAGTTTGTAACTACATGCCCTCTTGTACCACCTATATAAAGGTCAAATGTCTTTGCCAGCTTCATTACCATGTCGTTAAATTTTCCTTTTTGCAGCGTCTGGCGAGGGGGGCCCTGAGGTACTGGACAATGCCGTGATTACTCCTGGTATAACACTGCTCTTTTAATCTACTCGTTTCAGGGAAAACACAGTTTATAATTATTTTAAATTGTTCATTTTAATTACTAAATTTTTTTTCAGATCACATACTTCAGGCAGCTGCACAACTGCACACTTCTAACGGCGAGGTTTCCGTATTACCCAGTGGATACTACTGGTAGTAATTGGTTTCGCAACAATTATGACGCTCAAATCCAATCACTGCAAAACACATCGAAGGTAAGTCGAAGTTTTTTTAAGCCAAGTTAGTTGCAGTAATACAAGTTTGGCTTCTTTGATTAATACCGATTTGAATTACAGTTTCTTCAGCTTCCTGTCAATGCTAATTTCGACTACCTCGGTCGCTGTGTTCCACCGGAATTAAAAGTCATGGAAAAAAATGAGGTCAACGGAGAAACTGTTTTTCTTCTTGGCGATGGCACACTGCAGATTTGTGGTGCACACGGAAATTTGCTTTCTCTTATCCAACTTACGGAACGGTACATATATTTTTGTTCCGGTCACGGTAGTCTACTATGCTACTCGTTGATGGACCTGCTCCGTTTAGGAGCCCCATTGTTTATAAAATCAAAGCTGGATCGTGTCATCGCTTGGGTAAGAGAAAAACTTTTATATCGTTTACACTTTCATTTTCTACGGGAAACTAAAAATAACCGATGTACAATGAATTGTCTTGTATGTTATTTATTCTAGCTCGACGTAATGGAAACGCATTTACCGTTTGTTTAATATGGTCTATAATTAAATGATTGCCTGCCATCATACCACCTGTCACGTTTCCCGTCATCATCCTGTCTCATTTGTTTGCTGTTAAACTTTATTGCCGCACAATGTAACACAGTGTCACTTTATACGTACATTCTTTCTCTTTAACACGTCCTTGTATTGCATGTAAGACTACAAGCTGCGAATACTTCCATGCGCGGCGTGGATACTCTACATTTTCTTTCAATAAATATTCCCGAGCAGTCCCGCGTATACACTAATCCATTAACGCTCTTAAACTTCATTTAATCATGGTTTTCCCCGCAGTTACAACCACGTATACCGGGAAAGAATCAGATACCAAGGCAGTTTCATTTTACATAGGGGACGAATTCATCCGTGGAGAAATGCGTCTGTTTCGTAAATACTTAAATAGGGTATCAAGAAAACTTATTTTATACACCAAGCCGCCAGTTCTTTCTGTCATCCACAAACCATTACTTGTGCAAAGTGCTTATCGGGATGACAGTTTCGGGATTCTCTTACGGTATTCTGATGGGACAACATACGCGTATAGCAAGCAACTGCGTTGTCATTTTTTTGTCAGCGTCGACGCCAAGGTTTGGTTTCGATCCTTGGACTCTGTTGACCCTGTCCATACCTTCCGACAAGCCATTCTTACAGAAGACCACGAATTCAACATTTATATTCGCCCATTTTTACAGAGTCGTCTCCCTGATCGCAAAGTATTACCATTCGAACTACTTAACTTCATATTGTCTGCGTATTTTCATCATAATAATCATGAATAATGTTATTTTTAATATTCATGTTCCAGATGGTTCCAACGTTGGACGAAAGTATTGGCCGTGTCAGTACCATATGGTTGCCTCCTACACTACGTCATGGATTCGACAACGACAATGAAGTCGAACATACTCTGCTGTTTTCCGATGGAAGCTTCCAGCGTTTCTCTTCAGATTTTGTTTTTATGTTTTACGTCAATCTTTTGGAGCGCTTGATATATTTACCTGGCCCGGAAGGCCAATTTCTTTGCTTGTCGTTACACGATGTCCTACGGCGGGGGATTCCGTCCATTTTGCGTTCGAGTATGGATGACGTTGAAGATGCAGTAAGTGAAATTTGATAAGCCCCTTTCCTTCATCTATATTCATTAGCTCGTTGTAACAATGTATCCTGAAAGTTGCTTTTGTTCTCAGGTATACGAAGTCTTCCACGCAGTTCATGACAATGTTCATCCAGACAAAGCTTCTTGATTGATTAGTTATAGTATGTCAATTTTCTTTGGTAGTACACAGTGTTTATTTTTATCACGGATTTGCATTTGAATTTGCATCTCCTTACATTCAATAAAAGTTTAGTTCATTCAATGTCATTGTAGCAGCCGCATCTTACATTCCCCTCGTTCACAAACTTGCACTGACTGTCGAAATGGCGTGTTCTCCGGTTGTGCCTATGGAGAAAGGCGGTGTTTCAACCTCGTTTAGGCTCGAAAATGCTGTTTTCGAAAAAGATTTGAACTTATTCGCTGACCTACTCGTGCGTACACCAATACAATTTAATCCTACAATTCTCGGAAACTGTACAGACTTCCAGTATCCAAACTTCATACAGAAATTGTTAAACTTCCCTCCAAACACTGCTTACGAGTTTGCAGACGGTTCTGTGTATATAGAAGACCGGAGTGGGGTAAGTGCCTGGTTTATTGATACTGCAGACACAGTTCGACGGTTTATAGGAGTGCCCAATCAACCATTTGCAGTGCACCAGTTCCGTAAGTGTGTAGGATCTTCACTTGAGTTATACCATGCAGAATTTGCACCATTGGTGAACATAGTTCGCCGGAGTCCTCCTGTAAGTTTCTCGTATTCTTTCTCTCCATGACTATCACATCATCCAGGAATTTACATTTCTAATCCCTTCTGTAGTATCTGAGTCAGGTGCCAGCTGACGCTTACGATGGTTATGGCATATATTTACCTCCTACTGTGAGATGGACGTACCAAGCTGAAGGAAGTCGTGAAACTATTATCTTACTTAATGATGGTGGCATCCAACTGATGAGAGATACTCACGACTTCATATTTTACGGGAACATTTTGGCACGGTGTATATTTTTTCCTACCGCTTCCCGCACCTTGGATTGTTACCGCCTTCCAGACCTACTGCGTTTCGGAGTAACAGAAAGCATTAGAGAGAAGATACGGGAAGTAACGAGAACAGTAAGCAAAATCTACTCTTCTTCGTCCTCTTCTTAAATTCGTACATCGTTTTAACTGTATTCTTCGTAATCTTCTGGACAGATTGAAATAATATTGATGCATCAAATTTTCCCATAAAATCATCATGGCTTCTGTCTCTTCGGCTCCTACGAATTTAAAAATTGTAAATAGACCAAATTTTTCAAACCCTGTTAGCGTCTTTCAAGAATGTCACATATCTTTAAAACATATCACTTTTGCTGTTGACCCGTATCCACAATTTGAACGCACATATGTCCCGTCCTACATTAGTCGGTTTACGTATACTGCTGACAGTTATTACTACAAATACTATTGTCAAGACATCCTTGTGAAAAATCAGCGGAATTTCTGGTTTTTGACTGTCAACGAGGGACTCTGGGTTTATTCCGTAGGCTCTACGGAAGAATTTGACTTCATTTTCAAAAAAGCAGACTTGGATACAACTAATATATTCTACGCTATACATGGCGTTCATATTAGCAAACTGTGTGATTCGAATGAGGTGATTGATTACTGGCTTCTGATCTTGGGTGTTGGAACCAAGTTCATCGATTACAATACGAATATATAATTCATTGCAGGTCTGTTGTTCCGGGAAAACAATTCAGGAGGACAAGGCACTTCAACCCATGCCCATCAAAACCATCCCCTATGGTGACAATGGAGAAAGCTGCATACTGTTCAGTAATGGTACATTCCAGATCTTCTCGGAACTCTCAAGCGATCTTATATTGTTCTCACCCTTTACTCGGTACTTGTACGCCTCTGATGAATACCGAAATTGCGTATGCTATGTACTCCCTTGGGATAGTTTCTTGTTGCCATTGGATCAACGTTATCACCTGATTGAGAGCCTGAAATACTGGGTAAGAACGTTTTTGAGTTGCTACTCGTTGGAAACTATTTCCAAAAAGATAACTTGAAGGGGCTTATGTTTTCCTTGTATTGATGTCATACAGTTACAACGCTTGGAAGGACCTGCAAAGGAATTGTCATGGGGTAAATACGAGACCCAGTGGTGGTGAACAAACTGTATATATGATATCCGTGGTAATGTTATTACAATGACGGAGCCATGTAATCTGAAGTGCATTCCTTTAATAAATTTAAATCAAATTGAACATTCCCTTTACATACGTGATGACTGAGAAAATGGTTACAGTTTGTTTGTTCGGTATAAGAGACACCTACAATGCTGGTGGACAAGGTCCCATGACCATATGACGTAAGAACGTGGCTTTAGAATCAAATAATACTTCGCAATGGAAGCAGTACGCCGTGATCAGGGTGAAATCCTCTTGGTGTATGACGCGGTATTTGTGATCTCGTAGGGCGGTTCCTGTTGCATAGAAAGCTTGACACGGTTGACCAACAATCATGGTTTTGTTACACTTCTTGGCTACACGTCCACTGACGCGAAGAGGAGATAGGTGCATACCATGACAAGCTTGACGATGATCAGCTAGCTCCTTGAAATTAGCGAATCCGCCAGTGCATATTTTCGTCGATTTATTCCTGGCTGCAGTATTATGGTAACTACAAAGGATGGGACGAGAAGGATCTGAAAAATTTGATAGAACACGTATATAACAACGGTCGGTTTGCGGGGAGACTGAAATTGTCGCGACAGTATTGTCGATATTTGGATTCTACCCATTTTGGTTTTCTTAGCTAATCTTCTGTGAAATCGCTGATAAGTCCATGACTGCTGTACATCGGGCACAACACCGAAATCCACAAGTAGTGATCCAGTAGCGACAGTAATCGCAGTACTTGGTGTCACTCCTGAGGCCAAATAGAATATTGAAATTAAGAATAGTATAAATTCACAAGTAATCTAACTAGTCGGTAATCTATAATACTATATATGGCTACTCCTACAAGCATGTCATAATAATTATACCTTGCGAATTAATATTGCCAGTGATTCTCTGTTTAGCCTTTCTTAGTCGAGTCTGTCGTCCTTTGTGAAGTAAGTTTGAAGCTGTTTCTCGGAGTCCGTTAGTATGTTGCAAGAACCCTTTATTATCAATGGCAAACTTCATCATGAGTTCCAGAAACTGACGAATAAATGTCACGCATTTGGAGGAAACCCTCTCGTTCACGTGCCTCACCCGTCCAAGCCTACTCACACGTCTGACTGCCTTTGAAGATGGAAGTTTGCTACTACGTTGTCCTACTGAAAACGACAGTCCGAGCGTTACAACAACCTGATGACACAGAACCAGTAGCACAAGGAACAAAGACAGCTAACCTGTCGGTGTCGTAGGGAGTATTGCTTGAGTAGCAGATTCTGGAGCAGAAACTACCCATTTCGTAGGTGATGTACTGGATGATACCTCGGAATCAGAAGATTCCTGAACTGCATTATGTAACGAAAACGCATGTTAATCTATCTGTGATGTAGTAACAACGAATGTCTTAGTGTTGCAATAAAATACTGGATTACCTTCAGCAATTGCCTCCATAATCAGGTCAGAGAGTGGCTAGAACGTGAAGCGTGGCAAAATAATTATTCTCTACTAGCACCGTGTCTTTCATGGTTTGAAGCATAGCGGGAAACAGTGACGCTTTTGACGCAGGATGTATACCTCTCATGTGTTGCAAATATTAGCTGCACTCGATAACATATTATAAATCTTTTAATAAAACCAGAACAATTCAAAAAAAACACTGCAATGCTACAATTAGTCATAGTTTCAGGACAACAAAGAATAAAAAACCAACAATCACTGTAGGTTAAAATAAGTCCTGGGACAAATAGTCTTCGCAAACAGAAATGTATGATATCAAGGCAGGAATATCAGAGAATAGTTTATCACAGTAAGCACACTTTTCCTGTCGAACTGTTTCAGTGCAAGGCTCCGTCGCTGCTGTTTCCATGTTGTCCAGGTGTTCCTGAACGGATAAGAGGGCAGGCAGTGAGGTTTCTGCTGCCGTCGGTACGTTCCTCTTTGAGCGGTAGGGCCCAGAGCGTCTGATACGGAGCTTGGAGCGAGTTGATGTCGGCCTAGCAACTGTTTTCTTAGTCTTCCTTACGCGACGAACGGTGACTGTTTCTTCACTGTGTCCTTCGGTGGAACTGCTTGGAACGGGTTCAATTTCGGGGACAGTAACTTTAAGTGGCGGTGCTCTCGGAGAGGTACTTGCAGTACGACCTTCTTTAGTTTTCCGGCTATTACGTGATTCACGAGAAGAATGGGCCGATCTATCACATCTGGAAGCACGCTTCGACCGTTTATTACGACCTTGGTTACCACCAGTTGACACAGCTTTTCGTTTATTGGTTTTCGTTCTTGACTTCATCAATTCCGCGGCGTTCATGACGGTTGCCTTTCCTTTTACCCAGCCGCACTTACCAGAGAGGTGTTTCAGAACGGTTTCATCAGTTTCAAACACTTTTTCACACAGTGAGCATGCCTTTCCTGTTATAATGAAGTCCCCTAAATGAGGAGCATTGGCTAAATGTCGAGCAGCGGAGGAATACTGCGTATACGTGAGCGCACATTTCTCGTTACCGAATGTCATCCCACTACAGCCATGGGTGTCTTCTGGTCTTGCATGGGCCGGTATGTCCCTATCGGAGCGCAAATCATCCATGAATGAGTAGGGTGGAATCAGTTCCGATTTGTCTGCACGTCGTTTCGTGTTATGCTGTATCCTACTACGATGGGTGGTAAGTTCGGCAATAGTAGACGCTACGTATCCACATGGTTGGTTATCGGTCACCAAAAGTAGATTGCAGACCAGACGCAGAGCTACAAGCATAGAAAATAACTGGGTTAAACATTATGGCTTCAAAAATTCACGTGGCATGGATTTTATATAACAGCCAATTTACCGGTCTGGTGTGATGACGATTGTCCACTAGAATCAGTAGAACTAGATGAGGCCACACTAGTTATGCCTAAGGAAGATAGCAAGGAATTAGCTTGTTTCACAGATTCCTGGATACAGTTCAAATGCTGCGTTAGTGTTCTTGTCTGGGCCGAGGTGAATGTCAAAATCCCCGATGTAGGTCCAGCTACTGGGACCAGTGCTGAAACAAGGAAACAGTTGAAATAAGTTCCACTCGTTACGTTAATGAATGCAATTGTTGCGTCACAGAAGGTAAATTTTTAAACAAATACCTGTGGCGTCCTCATCTGACATCGTTAAATCACTGCAGCAATAAAAAGCTTAAATTAAAAACAAGACAAAATAAAGTGACAAGACGCTTGGAATTTGTGAGTAACAAAATTCCTTATATACGACACGCACTTTCCCGCTACACATAAAAATAGCACCAATGAAATGAAAGTAGTAGTCACTATGTCGCTCACTACGTACGTACTGACCAGGTTGAAGCGCGGACGATAAAAAACGGTCTACACATCAAATCCCGCAAGTCAAAATTCGTCGAAATAATATGAGAATACAAACGTGCATAAGGAACGTGCGTAGCAACTATTTTTAAAATCACTGCAAGACTTTTATATCTGATTGACATCATTTCACATGACAAAATTAGGAAACATAGGAAATATGACATTTAGTTTCAACGCAGCTGAATGTTAATGTGCCAAATATAAGAACGCCGTCTATAAGGCGTTGTAAACCATAGAAATGTACAAAAAAAAATGTATTTAGTTTCATTAATTGTAAATTAGTTGTATGGTTACGTTATTTGCTTTTCCCAGCACTATAGGAAACCTAGCACAGCGTAGCGGTAATAGCGTTCATCGATGGGCCTGGGATGTGGCCGTGGGCTAGTCAGCATCGTCAGTAAGAAGCAAAGCGTCTCACGTATTTCAAGCATCATCTCCATGAAAACAAACGTAACCTTTCCGGACATCGCTAGTTTCACTAGCGCTAAAGTTATGGCATTTCTGATACGGAGAACGGAATCCATTTCAAATTCCACCAGGTCGTGATGATATGTAGAATCAACTGTGACAACATACAGTAGACGGCCTATATCAGTGGTCGTCATAATTGCCTGTTGGAAAACAAAAGATTTGATTGAATTACGAAAATTAAATAATATGTCTCACAGTGTCTCATCGATGCAATGAATGCTGAGTGAAATAATATATGACATACCTGGATGCAGATTTACGGACCAGTAGCTCAATCGAATAACCTCTTATGGTTTCAGCACCTGGAGAATGGGCGTTACGATGTAAAGAGCAACTGCAACAAAAAAGAAAATAAAGAATTAAATATGTGAATCATGAATCCACTAGCGAAGAAAGAGCTTGTTTGCTTTTTAGTACGAACGAAGAGGCTTCACCTCAAAACAAGTGAAACAATTTGCAGCGACAAGGTCTAATCCATCACAATGGCATCCAAGAACTACGTATAGAACAGGGAATGAAGTAAATTAAATTTCCCGGCCGAATAGACGCGAGAAAATGTTTCCAGACACGGTGTTGATGCTTTTTAAATATAAAGAAGTAACATCTGACGTGGCACAACGTCGGTGGCTGACGGGGCGCAGTCAATAGGCTTGGTACAGCAAAATAGGATATGCTGAATGTAATGAAGCTTTATTTCACGTTAGAATGACGCCATCAAATATCACAACAATCAGGAGGCAGTAATAAGTTGCGAGGCTAAGCGGGCACCCTTATTTAAATCCAAATATTCGGCGTTGCGTGAGTTTGTTTTATATGCTTAACTGTCATCAAGAAACGGTCACACGGGTTGTTCAGGCCCTTCTACTGGTGAATACCCTTTCAGTGATATGCCTAGCGTCAGTAAAATTCATAGAACTAACTCAAGCTCCCCATCCCAGTTAAGTGAAACCAATGGCTTTGCTTTTCATTACATTAGCGATAGTTCCAGCAGCTCCAACAGCACCGAAATAAGTGATCCGCTAGCTTTGAGCGACAGAGAGGTTACAACTGTAGCCAATGTTAAAAGTTCCACAGAGGATAACGAAGTAGGTGACTTGGAAGCTGAAAAGCAGGAAAGGGTAGGAACATCCAGAAGTGACTACACCGCCATTGTTGCCGTGTTAAGTGAGGGTAAGCATTAATATATATGTAACAAGAATTATTCACGATCGCCGAAGTATGCGGAAGTGGAACATTTGCGTATATTTTTTTCTAGGCGCTCAACCGTCATATCAATGCAAATCCTGCAAGAGGAAGTTTAAGTCGAAGGGTAACATTAGGTATCACAAATTTTGTAAAGTGGGAAGTGGGGAGAAGCCCTATAAGGGTGAAAGATGTCGGAAATGCTTCATAACGAAGGCACATTATGAGTATCACTTGAGTACCCACACGGGTAAGTCATGATAATCAGGTTTTGAATAGGTGTATGTAGTTGGTAACAACAGTTACATTAAAATAGACGTAGAAACTCTTCATAAATTTGAACTTAACCTTGTAATGGTATTTTGGGTCTCATAGGAGAACGACCATACGCCTGTCTCCAATGCGGACGCCGGTTTATTCAGAAGGGGAAGCTTACACGACACATGCAGTGGCACACCGCAGAGAAGCCGTTCAGTTGCCGCGAATGTGGCCGAAACTTTGCTAAAATAGAAGCATTCCAGAGGCACAACCTGAATCATACCATAGGAAAAGTGGAATCTATCTGTCAATTTGGCCGGAAGAAGATTGTACGAAACCCAACAGACAGAAACCAAAATAATGATCTTCGTGGTAAGCTTGTCTACGAATTTGTTCGCAAATCTCTACTTTTAATCGAGAAAAATAAATTTATTGACGACGTTCTCGTTTTTTTTGGTGTTTGTAGACAAAGAGCGGCCCTACCATTGTATGATGTGTAACGCTGCCTTTACCCGGAAATACAATCTTCGGAGGCACACTGATAGTTTTCATAAGCAATTAATACCGTCAATTCCCGAGCTTTCCCATGAAAAACAATTGAAAACGGTAGATGAATTAAAAAATTAACGGCTATTGGGGAGGGTGCAAAGAAACGAAGTAGTAATTTAAATTGTCTGGTGGATATTTTTGTAATAAACCGTGTGGATGCTTGTCAATCTGTTAGTCCCACCGCCTACGCACCGCAATACGAGTAGCGCAAATGGACGTTGTGAGGGTACAATTAGTAATTTGGAATGTAATCAACCTGATTTTACACTCAGTATACCACCTTCGTATGTCACCTAAACTTAGAAAAATGTTTTTAATTTGCACAATTTATTATGTATGTGTTCAGTAAGTGAGCATCCGCCACAATAAGAAAATAAAAATGGTATTGAATTAAAAGGTGGCTCTTTGTAATAAAGTAGTACATTACGCCGACTAGCTGTAATGCCGTAACATAACATCGTGTATTTGGATATATACAAAAATACGAAAAAATCTAATCACAATTTAATTTTGGCACTAACTAATACAAGGAGTAGTACCGCCACGTACTATCTAAAGTAAGACTACTGGTGGACATGCTATGCAAGTCTTTAACTAAAACTAGAGATTAAAATTTAGGACGGAAGCCATGATGAAAAGTATAAATGATGTCATGAAATAATAATTAAACGCTATAATGGTTCACGCATCCGCAAACATGGTGATTGGACCTTAGACTATTCAGTCCGCAGGTTTGAAGCGAGCTTGAAGATCAGCGTATTTCGAGGTAAGCTGATCACATGTAATAGTGGGCAAATGGAACGAAGTTGAGTAACCTTCGTGAGTGCTGCAGTAAAACTCGGGTATATGCCGATGAGGTGTTTTGGTATATGGGATTGCATCAGCTTTGATTATTTCCCGACGATAACGCATGAACGCATGTAATGTGGTGACGTTCATGGAACTACGTAACTTGGAAACAATAGCTCCGCATGTTGAAAATTCGCGTTCGACCTGAAAAGCACAAAAAACACTACAATAAAAGGAGAAAGCTATACAATTTTATGTAGACCATGTCGTTGAGCACCAGCAAAGCCTTTACCGATGCAGTTGTTGGCGGGATGCAGAAAAAGAAGCGTGCAGCTTGAAACAAACCGGGGAAGGTAGTACGGTGATGCCTCCAAAAATCTGACACGGTTTGCTTTGTTGAGGGCAAGTTCATGTAAGAACTGAATGGTGAAAGTAATATAGAGTCGACTGAATTCGAACTATCTGATGCGTTCAGAGGGTCCCGAGCAACAGTCTCCGATGGTGGTAGGGTGGAACGAGCGATATCTTCAGCTTCCAGTTGTGACGGGGCATTAAAGGGATTTGCGAATCCAAAAACTGGAACACGATCAAAACATGTTTTCCAGAATACTTGAACAAAAGTAATCTGAAACGAAATTACGTTTGTCGAACAAAGTGCAAACTTACCTTTAGCGTATTTCCGAAAAAAACGTTTGTTTTTATTGGAGAGGATCGTCGCCGTAACCATCACAGGATCTCTAAATAATGCTGAGAAGCGATAAGTGAGCTGCTGCATGAGAGTTTTGCGGAATTCGCCGAATGTGTCACCCTGATCATCAGGTAATGATTGAAGAGCTACAGAAAAAGACCAGACTGAATATTGGCAGACAAAAAGAACCGGTGTGTATTCTACTGGGTGTATTGACAACTCACCGTGATATGCTCGAACAACTTGGGGCAGTACTTGATGAATTAGTATCCCTTGGCCCTGGAGGGAATCTGTCGCAATCGAAAAAGGCGCCAATAAACTAATCAGACGAACAAAGAGTACGTAATCGTCAACTTCGGGTAATCTTGGTAAGGAACCTGCATCAGGACTTTTCAAATCTTCCTTCTCATATCGAATAACAGCGTAGATAGAAGTGAAGACATCCACCTACATAATAAATTTTAGTGAGAAGACCTTTAGAGAACTTGAAATAGAATGTAATGTACGAAGCAATTCTAATACAAGTTTGCTTACATCCGTCAGCCTTATAAGGCAATCGACATAACTGTTCCACCGTGTCGGGACAGCAGCGATCAATCCACGTTTACAAATTTCTCGATATGCGTCCGACACAGTTAAACGCTTACGATACGTTGCAACTAGCTTGGTAGCATAGTTCAGAACCATACTGACCATACTGTGCTCAGGTATGGAAAAAGCAACTCTAATACAAGATTGCAAACTGTGAGCTACGCATCGATACTGTGTATGCAGTTCCACCATGTGTGATAGGGATGTCATGATAGTATCCATTCGTACTTCGTTCTCAGGGTCACAAGATACAACGTTATCATCGGATTCCAGTGGTTCGGAAGACTCCGTTAGCAATTCTTCTTCCTCGAGCATGTCGGAATCTTTATCCAACAAACGTATTGCAGCTAAAACGTTACTCCCGGAGTCCGTTACAGTAAAAACACGCTGCATGTAAAAACAAACTCAGGGTTCATAAATGATAACACGTTAAACCCGTAGATCGAAGTAAACGAGGTTACCTTAAGAGCTAGGCCCCGATTGGCCAAGGATGTGCGCAACTCTTTCGCAATATTTTCCGCATCGTGATGTCCCTTGATTTGCGTTAAATCCAAAAGGGCAGTCTGGAGATTGAAGTCGTCATCGATGTAAGTCAAGATACTGAGAATCACCCCTTTCTGTCCCTTACTAGTCCATATATCCGTTAGAAGACACATAGCGGAGTTCACACGCTGGAGTTTGGCAGCCATGGATGCGTCCTAGTAAGCACATGATAAACATTTTTCCTCTTGCCTCAGTCATTGCGTCAAAGGCTTTCCTATTCGGTTATGAAGCTATTCATTTCGGATAAAAGGCTCAACTTACTAATCGATTGGCTTCTTCAATCAAAAGATTATGAACTGTTTTACGCGTAGTTGGTTGGTAATTGGAGTTGAGGAATGAATGATGTAGCCGGAAGTAAGGATCTTCAACGTGACTCAAAGGAGAAAGTGTAGAGACCAACATATCCAAGACGTGCTTAACTTGTTCTGATTTGTCGATCATACTACAACGGGCGGCAACAGTTGTTCTTACTGATGGAATGGTCGGGTAAAGATTCATAGCCAAACTGGTTTCAAAATGATTCTGGTAACGTATTGTAAACGCAATCAAATTTTTAAAAACTCCAACAAATTTATATTCGAACAATGAAAAAACTGAATCCCACTTACCTTATAAAGGTGTCGGTACAGGTTGCCACCTTTCTCAATGCCAGATACGAATACAGCCTGCTTTACTAAGGCGGCGTCGTCAATGCATATCGGACAGCACATAGTGAAGTACACATGTTTTCCCCTTTGCAGCTTCGGAGTGAGATAATCTGCCCGATGTTGATGTCCCAAGTAAATAACACCGTGCTCCAGGAACATTGGATATGTAGTACACACATCAAGGCAGTATATGATTGATGGTGGCTCCGTTTTCCACCCAATCATAACACTTCGAGTTGTGACGAAAATTACGGTTACTTTTCTTGGATATATGACGTATTTCCCTAATCCGTTCGAAAATAATCTGAACCTTGCCTCATACACAGTCGAATTTAAATCGAGAGGGGTAAATACGCTGAGAGGTTCAAATTCAAACGGTAGCTCCTTTCCACTGTCGTCGTCTTTCCCTGTGAATCTTTTCACGAACAAAGGCTCTACCTGTTGCGGGTCCTTAAAGATAATGTATTCAGAGATTTCCTCGTGTACAGTGAAAGGTTGAGAATAATCAAAAGAAGACTGTGTTGAACCACTCGATGGAGAACTAAGGGAAGATGTACTTGTTTCGGAATTGTCTGGAAATAATGGCTGGCTATAACGCAGCACATCTTTGGTTAACGGTTTCGCAGGGAGCGGCATAACGCCCAAGGACCGCTTACCGTTTCCAACTTTTTTCGCGCCTTTTCCATCGTTCTTGGTTTTATTCGACGTAGAACTTGTAGGAAGAAGAGAAGCTCGTAGCCGTTTTGGAGTGTTGGCGTTTCCTTTTTTTCTCCTCTGACCTTCCTCACAATCCGAATAATTCTCAGATTCTTCCGACTCACTTGCACTAGAAGTTATTTCTTCAGTATATCGATGGAGCTTCTTGACACGAGAGGGTCTGGTTGCCATCGTAATCGAAATGGTTGTTTTTCTGTACAGATAAACACAGAACAATTTTAATTCTATTATCTCTAAAATTTCCGCGTCAAATGCTTCAAGTCTCGTCAAATGTAGAAATTAATTAATTATTTCTGAGCGGTTCAACAAATATAGTCTGCAAGTATCCGAATGATTCCACAAGTGATTGAAATGCGCGCCAATTATACGCGTCCTTGACTTGCACTATTACAGGAATAAGTCTACAAAGCATCGTGAACTGCAATGCAATACTCTTAGAGGAGCAAAGCTCCCACAAAAGCTTGCAGAATCATCAGAAACAACTGTAGTAAGAGCCAGGACAAAGAGCCAAACTCCCGCCAATGCGCATGAGCACAAGAATGACACGTCAGCTAGCAATGGAAAGCAAACACCATTCAGCACGGTGTGACTACGTGGACATAACCATGCAAGAGCCAGATTTAGCAGAAACAGCCGTTTCTTACGTCCGTAGACTATGCCGACTAGCCTGAAATACTCACACTACGTCCCCAAACATCCTAGACTGTAAAACATGACATTCATAACGAGTTTTTGTGTACGTGGTATACTCACCAAAATTGTGTTACTCATCACCTGAAAAAAAATAAAAATCGAGATTTTCGACTTGACACTCCCGAAACACATGTACAATAGCAGTAGGCACTATAAAAACATAATTCGAGTCAAAAAAACCTGAAATTTGGAACATTTTATTTTTTGATGAGTTGCTCATCATACCCCCGGTGAGAATTTTCGCGTCGGAGTGATGAGCAACGGGAGAGTGCTCACTACCCAGCCATGGTGGAAAGGGCCAAAATGGGGGGAGGGGGGTTGTTGGAGAGAATGTTAGTGCGGATGGTAAAGATGGAGGGGCAGGGGGTAAAGGTGGGTTTCCTGGAGAAGTTAAATTTATGCTACGCTTAAACAAAAATCCTGTTAAATCTCTTGTTAGCAGAGGTGAGGAAGGTATTCACGGGAAAGGAGGACCTGAAGGCACTCAGCTGAAGACCGTTGCGGGTGAAAAGAAGAAAGTGGTTACACCAGCAAAGATGATCCCGGGTTCAACAACAGATAATGGTCCCAATATTCCCAATTCAATAGCTGCAGCTGGAGGTGCAGCCGCAGCTGGTGCAGCTGTAGGAGCAATTGGAGGCCCTATAGGCTCAGCTGTAGGGGGGGTGGTAGGATTTGTTGGCGGGTTACTTGGAGGAATATTCGGAAGCAAATCTCAAACCAAGCTACCTGATACACATATCCCAGAATCCGTCGTCTACGTCGATATTCCCTCTACTCTTAAAGCTGAAAAGGGTAACGCAGGAGTTGTTGGGAGAAACACCGCTGGACAAGCCCCTCATTTGAATCCTGCCAATTTAACTACTTTATATTCTAAAACTCTTGTATACTATCAAAGATTCGCTGTAAATCATGTCAATAATCCTTTCCTCGTCCCCACACTTCCCACATTTCTTCGACAAGTCTCTGCTCTATCCACTTAACAGTAATTCGTCGAGGACTGTGGTCAACGTTAGTTCCCATGTGATGTAATGCTCTTTGTTACTCCATATGACTGAGTTGTTGGAAATAAAATTATTCGTATCTATTACTACTTTTTACCTTTCTATTAATTCTATTCATGTAACTGCAGCATTACTTTTTCTTCAACATAAAATATTACGATTACAAGAATTCCCTCCCGTCTCCAGGTGTAAAACAACATTTTCAAGAATGCTTGTGCTAGAGTTATTGTACCGTCATTGAGTTATTTATCTCCTAAAAGGTCCATAATCATATATATCAGTGGGAGAGACTACTCAATTTTTTACCCCGGGGGAAGATTTTTTTTTGCCAAGTTTTTTCCCCCGGTGGAAATTTTCTTCCCCGAAAGATTTTTAAGTGGGAAAAATGTCAAGCGACATCTACGTTGGATACTCGAACTGACAAAAACTGGGACATACTGATTCACAGGCTGCCGAATCCATCGTGTTGATGCTTAAGCCGAGATAAGCAAATTCTAATGGAACCACGTTCATTCATGCTATCCGGCTTTAAGTCATACCCCTAAACGACATCGCATTTTCAATCCTTCATAACGGAATTTGCGCACGATGGATTTCAAATCGCATCGGCTAATTTGAAGTATTTAATGCGGGCTTTAATATGGTGCAAAATTAAAACCTTGCGGATTATAATTGAGCCCTGCAGTTCAATGGGGAACATATACTACCCGGGTGGAAGTTAATTTCCCCTGCATCTCATTAGGTGACGTCACGATCACGATACTCACGATCTGATTACGGGGAAGAAAGTTTCCCCCTGTGGAAGAAATTTAGCCAAAAAAGAATCTTCCCCCGGGAAAGAAAAGTGAGTAGTCTCTCCCACTGTATATACCAAGTACGAGCAGACTCAATTTCTTCGGGGGGTGGAAGCATTATTACGAATATATTTCTCCACGGATGACGAACTTAACCCACGCACTTGCACCACCTAATAGGACAAGGACCGGCGGCAAGAGTTGGACTCATGTGTAATGCCCTAGTTTTCATAATACTTGCTGATTGGGAGGGATAAGCATCTGCTTTGCATCAATAGATACATATGTCCACTTGTTTTTTACTTGAGCATAAAGGATGAAACATGAATATGTTAGGCCCCATTTAAATGAGCGGTTTAGATCTTGGTAGGGGGAGAACAGTGATTTCTTACATGACTATTGACATTCTGCCGAAGGAAGCACCGTTTATTTTCTACGATATCACAGAGGATGTGAACTACTGATTTTTTGTCCAAAGATTATCACACACGCATAAAAATGTCAAAGGGCAATGACACGTTTCATAAATCAATGACTCTTTTCATCCACATCTTATTTTTCAATCTTTCGCCGCACTGGAAAGAGTTGGTTATAGGGACTGTGCTACGAAGGAAACTCGCAAAATCTACTTTCTCACGTGACCTTATCCAATCATTCATTTTTTCCAAGGACTTCTATGGAATTTTGAATTTCCTGGTAAGTGCATGCAGACTATATAGGAAGCAAATGCTCGATCATTAAATCAATCAGTAAATAACATGCTTAAAATTACTCCCTGTCCTTCATCACAGCACACGAGTCTTGTTATTCGCGTTTCTCAGTCCACGCCAGATTTGATAACATTTCAAGGATGGAGTCCACCAGACGCAAACTTTGAAGTTACCAGGAGGATGGAATGATGGAAGAATAATAAATCAGATACAGGCTTCCCAGGAAAAAGAAAAATCTGTACTTTGAGTTTGAATGATAATTTTTGCAAGGATACATGTGCTCGTTTCCAAGGTGACAGGAACCTCGGATACTCCTGCGGTCTAACCAGTTACATTTCAAAACTCTTTGCTTCTAAAGAAGAACACTTCAAGACTGGAGTGTACACACGCTGGACCACCCAACATAATCTCATTGTCATTATCAGTCTTGGTTGCCGGTAGTCTAATAAAGATGATAAATGAACTGAAACGTGCAATATTGACTATGCTAGATCTGCTTGATGAATGAGAAGCAGGTTAAGTGACACGCACTCATCTGCCTGCCGCTTAATTATTGGTGCACTACGCGTTCATCCCGTAGCTACGGGATGAAATAGCTTTGAGATTTGTATCTTCTCCTACTCAAGCCTCAATAGTCTATACCAGAGTACTACGAGACCAGATTACGATTTTCCAGAAAAATTACCGCTCATATTTGATTGCTCATTTCAAGAAGATGGAACAGGTAACCGCCAGAATCATGGTTTGTTGGATCATAAGTAATCTTGCTACAACTTGCTTACTCCATCAAACTTAAATGTGCTTCTCCGTCCATTTTTATTTGAGAGTGGGACGTATCTGTCGCCCTTTTGCCACACCTTCACCTCAAGCGACACTATGATTAAACACCTGGAAAGAATAAGCATGAGGTGGATCAATTAATTTCTTGACTATATTTTATTATGCTCGCAATCGTTGTGAAAAACATTTCCTCGCGGGTATATACCTTCGCCATTTCCATGTCAAACAGTCACCAAGTTGCGGATTGGCTGATTCAAGGTATTAAACTTCTAACAAAGTAATCGCGCTTCATGTTTAATGCAGTAATGAATGGCTTAAAATGCCATTTTAATTATTAGAGCAGAATAATACTCTGCAGTTTTGGATTATGTTCCAGAATTCAGTACAAAATACAGCATGGAAATGTTTTTGATTTTTTGTAGACCATGGTCATGGATTCAGAGAAAACATTATGGAAATAAAAATATAAATACCGTTACTAGTTATATCCTCCCTCCTCATAGCCATTAGTCCACTGATGCAACACCCAGGGTTTAGAATCCAAAATAATAGTTGTAATTATACATTTTTTTCTAGGGTTGTAAATGATTTAAGATTCGCGAAATCCAGGATGTCTTAACAACGTGACAGGCAAGGGAGCGGACACATTAAGTCTTGTCTATTTTGCTTAGTTAAGAAGCCTCCAAGTTTTGCAGACATGCCGTGGATGAAGACCAACAAGAAACTTGTTATCAACAAATGATTTAAGTCTTAATGAAAGATTCCATTGATTCAGCCTGAGCTGAGGAGTGAGTAGATGCTCCATGAGCGTCTTGGAGAACGCTGAAGAAATGGAGTGAGAATCTCAATATAAATCCTAAGGATATTTTCATTAGCAATAATTTTCATTAATCCTCGACTTTCTACAGCTTTACTGACTCACCCAGATTCCGTGAAGGATTTTGTAAGCGCTGTAACAATTTTCATCAGCGTGGTCAGTTTCAATTCAGTTGATTGCTAAAGAGAGCACCAAAGTCATTAGTATCGAAATTCAGTGCTATTTCTCAAAAGCAAGATGGTGATGGGAGTTCTTAGGACTCTCCCAGCGGGATTCGGGCTTTTGATGGTGTTACAGTTGATCTCCGGATTTTCCGTACAGCTTGAAACACAGGTAAAAAGTTTAAAATTATTTATATCGGTAGAGTAGTTCATCATTAAAATGGTTTTTCAGACATAAATAGGCTGGGAATAATTCCATGTCCAAATTCACGAATTTTTCGCCAAGTTCCCTTATAACTTAATACACTCAACATTTACTTTACAGACTCCTGAGAGTGTCCTTGATGAGTTTGATTTAATAGGATTGGAACAAAATGGAGCTGAAGAAGCTTCAACCGGTGAGTACTGTTCCTCTGTATAATAGTTACATTACCTGCCAAGAACTGCCAGTGTGGCTATGAGACAAACTTAAATAAGATGAGATTTTATTAGTAAGACTTGCGAAAACATATCGTCAACGACAAGTCAGATTATGAATAGGGAGGCAGGATACAAGCGATATATTATAATTCAAACTACAATCGGTGATGTAAAATTTTAAACAAGAGAAAAACAGCGGTTACAAAACCTAGCTGTCCTTGTACTTCATCCTATGGCTTTTTTCGAAATACTTTCTGCTCTTGATGTTATTCTAATTTTTTATTTATTCCTCGTGTTTTACACTAGGAGATTAGGTGCATGTATAAAACATAAACAAACGTTTGCTCTCTCTAACGACACTGAACGCTCTTCATTGCTAATATTCAGGCTTAGCTTAGAGAAAAATACGCTAACGGTTCTTTTGAATATTTCATAATTGCTACAGCCGCTGATGATAAAGTGGAGGAGTACCGAAACGAGTCCAAACGTTTCCTGGAATTTGGAAATGAATTCGTGAAATTCAGGAAAGATATTGAGAACATAACGCTGGTCGTGGGAATGAGTGGAGCGGGAAAAACCACGTTAACTCAAATCATTTCTGGAGACAACAAGGAGCTGATCTCATACTATAACACAGGGAGCGGCTTCCTCATCAAGGATACAGCAAAACGTATTCTTACAGACACGATAGTTTCCACTTCCATCTTCCCTGAACTTGTCATAGATCCGGAGACGGGTGAGGCGCTGTACGATTGTCCCGGATTCAAAGACACGCGTAATGCGTCCGTCGAGATATCCAGCACCCGCTTCATGAAAAAAGTGGCAGATAGTTACAAGAGAATCAAAATACTTATCATCGTCAACCACGAGTCACTCCGTCCTGGTCATACCCGCTATGGCTACACGGATTTGATGAGGCACATGTTGGAGTTCATCAACGACATCCCCAAGTTCAAATTAAGTATCGCTATGATAATTTCCAAAGTGGATGTGCCGTATAAAGATGATGACGTCATCAAAGGGGCTGCTGATTTCATCAAGGCTAATCTCGGCTCCATAAGGAAAACTGCGTTGGGAAGTCAATGGGACGCTGTCAAGAATCTAACGCGAATTCTTCTCCAGCAGAAGGATGGCAAGTACACCAACATTGGGATATTCAGACAACCAACAGAAGAGGGACTTCTTAGCGATTTACCAGCTGTCCAAGCCAACCGGTTGAAGCTCAGAGAATTGGCATTTGACAACCCAAATTTCCGTCACCAAGAAACTCAGTCATCAGATTTGCGTTTTGTTCTCTCGATAGATTCCAAAGTAGTAGCAGCGCAACTTGTAGATACGTTGTCCATGACTGCAAAAGCAGAAGCTGCCAAACTAACCAGGGAGCTTGTAGATGCTTACGAAAAGAAAATGAGCGGCATTCAGTCTTTGGAGATGAAGATGACTGCTTTGATGGGGGATTCGCGAAAATTAGAGTCCCTTCTTTCCAGTTCCATCTCCAACCGATCCCGAAATTCCTCCAAACCTTTAAACACAATTTTAGAGGATGCACCCAGCAATCTGAGCATTTCCCTAGGTTTGGATTTTGGGAAAACCCTGAATACTGACGTTGAAGATCTGATTTTCCTTGAGGAAACTGCAAACACTCCCTATCACACCAGCGAAGCAAAGAAAATTCATGATCAAATCTTGTCTGGATTTCAGGAGCTGGTTTCATCCGTTAAATCATATTCTTTATGGTTAGCCGTTTCCAATGAGCTTTTCCAAAACGTGACCCGAGTGCCTGTCGAATCAAATATCGTTAAACAAGCTTCTAAATTGACTGCAGCTCCAACCCTGGTCAAAGAAGATCTCAGCAGGACAGAACTACCTTCCCCAGTCTTACAAAGATTCCTAGCCGCGCTGCCTACAGGTGAGGGTGAAAAGTTGAGTTTGTTAGAAAAGCTCCTCACTGTATTTGCCTGGGACGTGAACAGTTCAGGATGTACCTATACTACCAGTTCAAACACGGTCACAATCACCGGCCATGCTCTCACATCATCCCAGGTCGTGGATTGCCTCCGAAAATCCAAGTCGGCGTCTCAAGATATTAAGCATCTGCTTGTCATGTCCACCCTTGTTTTCCACCTGAACGTTGACATTAATGGCCCTGAATTCACACGTCATCACGGACTCAACATGATCCTCATCACCCCGGAAGTAAAAGCCATTGGAAACCGTCTTATTTCTTTGGACGGGAAACGAGGTGATTCCTACAGTGGTTCTGCTACAGAGGGTCAGACTGGAAGACCTGGAGGTCACGGTGGAAACGGGGGCAAGTTTTATGCAGGACTACTTAAAATCCAGGGGGATGTTAGAATCACGGTCAATGGGGGTGGTGGGGGGAACGGTCAGGCTGGTGGAAAGGGCCTGCATGGTCACGGTGTGAATCCGAATGGGAAAGATGGTGGGGCAGGGGGTCAAGGTGGTTCTTCCGGAGAGGTAAAATTCTTGCTAAACATTTCCAGTAACATGGGTAAAGTGGTTGCGAGCAAAGGTGTACCGGGTGGTGATGGGAGAGGAGGAGCTGGAGGAACGCAAATTAAAACTACTCCTGGGTACCGCCGAAGAGTCGTTACGCCGGGTTATACGGAGACGAGAACGGTAGAAGATGGAAATAGTGCTGCGGAGGGATCACTCTGGGGGTTATTTGGGGGAGCAGTTGGATCGGCGATAGGTGCTGCAATAGGAGCTGGTATCAAGAAGACAAAGGAAGTACAGTTTGAAGTTCCGGAACAAGTCAGTTACGTCGACATTCCAGAAAGCGTTAAAACTATTCCCGGTTCAAGTGGTTCTTCTGGAAGGAACACTGAAGGGCAAGGAAGGCAACATGGTCCTTTTAACCTAACAACCTTACTTCCTGGGACCATCAAGCAATTTCAAGCATTCGCTGGAAACCATGTCACAAATCCTTTCCTTAAGCCTACTCTATCTGGTTTTCTTACAAAAGTTTCCACACTAGTATCCACGTAGTTCCTGTCAATCAAACTCCCATATCCACATTTCAAGCTAATATTCGGATGTTATCTAATTTTTCAAATAATTTTACGAAACGACTTTGTTAAGAGTGTGACTTTGAATTCTGTAGCTGGGGGTCCATGCCATCGTAAAATAGATGACTCAGAAGAAACTGCAACTGAACTCTAGGCTTACTAATTGTTTTTGTTTTTTACCATCATGATAGCTCACCAAAAAAACACATAATTGTATTTTTAATTCACATTCACAAACTTGCATTCGATTGAAAATTTAAAAAAGGACGAGTGAAGAAGGGGACCAGTAATCCTGTGTACCAATTATCCCAGTGGTTCAGTTTACCTAGGGCATCAGTTATCATATGTATCAGTTTTCCGGGGGAACAGTCAACCGGTGGATCAGTTATCCGGGATCCACTTTACCGGGGTTCACTATTCCATGGATCGGTGGACTGATTACCGAATTATGCTCCCTCTCGTTACACAAATCTTTACAACATTGCAGCGAAAGTGTGGATGTCAATGCATATTTTCTTTGTTTGGCATGTAGAGGCTGATATTGTTGCAATGCAATGGGAACATAACAAAATCACAACTGGCAGGTAAATCAATGTTTTAGAGGAAAACAGGAAGACTACCTGGCCTGGATCAAGAATTCACAAGAACATCACTGCAACATACTAAAAATGGAATGCATCATATTAATGAATATTTGATTCATCCATGTAGTTAATTTCGTGCAGATAAAGTAACAAGCAAATTATATTAAAACGTCATGATTACAGATTTGCTATTTCAAAATATGATAAACAATTTTACGCGAAACTAGTCATCCCTGAGGAGCTGGCATACCGCTACCGCTAGCGAAATAGGCTATTTAAGTTCATGCATTACTGCGATACACTTTCAGTCACATATAGCCGGGTCGGGACTCTTTATGATGCGACAATGTAGTGTTTTATCAGATTATGCATGACTGAATTTGCTTCTAATCACAGTAGAGATGGGGCCTAAGCCAAACAATTTAAGCCGTATCCAAGGGGCCAGCTCCACCATGATTATGGGCTGGTTTCATGGCAACGAACTTGGAAAATTATTTTATTTCCGTCCACGTCCACACTACGAAAGCTCTACTTGCGCTTCTAGTGTGTAAGTTTCAACTTTCGGTAACTCAACCTCTATTCCTATATATATCAATGTATGTTTTTTATATCCATCTAGTGGAGGGAAAAATTATACTCTGTTGTAAATTTCGTTCATAGAATGGCGTAACACTAACGCGCGTTAGTAGCGTGGACGTACTAGTGTGTTGCTATGGTATTTCTGTCACTACGAAACCAGCCCATCATCATAGTGGAGCTGGGGCCTCCGACGAATTTTTTGCTTCACTTTTTACATGCCTAATGATACTAGCAGCGCGATGGTGAATTGCTAGCCTTGACTATTCCGTATGCTGTATTGGGCTGGGCGGTCCGTGAGCGCAGCAAATCAATGGTGTAGTTAGAAATGCAACGTTTACTACAGAAGCGGGCTAAGTCGCAGAAATACTGATGTTCCCGTGTTTTTGCAGACATAAATTACGTGTCAGAATGACTTGGAAACAACTCTCATTGATTCAAACGACACCATGAAAACCACTCTGCATGTGAAATCCAAGGAATTAAAAAGTAAATTATCCTTAACTTGAATCCAACCTTCTCACATTCATGCATTAAAATCAATTCCTCTGATCCTGGAAAATTTGCCTTGCGCGAGTGTAAGAGCAGAAATACAAACGCATCCCTGGTTCTGTGAGCCTAGTTCCTGGGAAGTGGAAATCTTATCTAGCCTTAGAAGAGGGGTGGGGTAGCTGTTGGGGCTTATTTCCGTGACCCTGGATGAAACCCATTCAAAAATAACAGATTTCGCAACTTGTACTGAACCCAGTTCCTGGGAAGTGGGAATGTAATCTTGCTGGGTAGGGTGAGTGGCGAGGCTTAATTGTAGCGATCCTTGGGTTAAACAAATTCAACAAATTATTTTCGCGACTTTGACTGGGTCATTCATTTGTTACACCCTTGTCCTTATTGTTACATCATCAGTCACCGTTATAGTCATCTAGCTTCTAAAGTCGTATATATGAACTACATGAAAACGAAAATATTTAGTCTTTCTAGAAAAGTTAACTTAACGAAAAGGGTGAGTTGGCAGGTTTCTGAAGGCAGAACCTTCAGCTTATATTTGAATCAAATTAATTGAGCCGGGTGATTATTTCCATGCTGTGCTTTTTCAGTAATATTGCATGACCGAAGAAATAAGTTTGTGGGAGTTTTCACAATGTGAAATGAAATTATTTTAGTTTGAAGCGCATTGCTTTAATTTTTAAATACAGGCCTACATAGCGTAGTACCCAGTTAAGTATACATATTCGGATTGCGGAAACGCAGGTTATTCCTCAAATTATTTTCCGGTGATGAATTCAATTCTATTTTCATATCAGCCGTCCAGATAGCATACAAGAGCTAACTCAAAACCATAGAACTCATTCAGATGAAGGAAACCGAACATGCCAGAGAAAGAACGAAAAGGAGAAAGGATTCCTGCGAAAAAAGATGAAAACGTTCCAATTCCTTTAAGGTCTGTTCTGTGAGCGTCTAAATGTAATTTTATAATTATTATGCAAAGGCAAGCTGGGTTTCTTAATGTGGATACTGTTGTTGAGGATGATGATGAGAAGAAATCATTCTGAATGGAATCAAATGAATGATGCCGAGCATTAAGGTTGGCGAAAGATATGAAAGCGGATGATCAGACATCAGCGTTCAACAGGAAATTGGCTTTTATGAGGGAAATCCTCCGTATATAAACGTCTGCACAACATTTGTCCATCATAATCTTACCTCTGTTACGACCGACCGGTAGCTAGCGCTATTTCCTGGCGGTCTAAGATTTGACTAGTTTCTCAACCATTCAAAATTTGCTGTGTCAGTGTGAAGCAGCAGCGACAAAAAATTCAGCAATATCAAAACCATCTCCCCTGAATAGTATCACCAAGGGAAAATTGACAAAATGGTCTGCTTCAAGCTAAGCTTGGCACTGATAGGATTCCATCTGATTGGGTCTGTGTTCGCCGTACCATTAACGACGGAAAGCGACGTAAGAACTTTAATTTTTGCTTTTAAAAACTTTAATGGAACATTGAAAACTGGGATTCGAAGACTGATAGCTACAAACGCAGCTAGTATAGCCTAAGCTGCTATGTTGTTCCCCGTTTCCTTCTTTCGTTGGAGCGGAGGAACAATACAATGGATGTGTCAAAGTAATGGAAGCACTTAACATAATCATATTAATTTTGCCCATAGCATCTGGGAAACGGTGATGGGGCCAAAATCCAAGTAACGAATGTGTCTAGACAGCCATTTAACGGTAAGAAGTATTTAATTTTTTAAGCTTAATAATACCTTAAACAAGAAGATGGTAGACCACGACCCTTCGCAACACTAGAGTTTTTTAAGAAGCATGGTCTATTTCTAATGTTCCGTATGATATCAGTGTGTTTCCAATGCTGTTAAGCTCCAAGACCGGAGTGCCATGTATGCTATGCTAGTTCAGGAGATGGTTTGGTAGCTATGGCAGCGGAGATACCATCTCCACTTTAGTTAAAAACATGGTTAGTGAGTACAGCTGTGCTGCTGTGATACATCCAAACATATTACAAAGTAGCGGTGCCATATCTCGATTTGAATCAAGTTCCCACACCTATTTAACGTATTGGAAAAAGTATCTCTTGTTAATTTCCCGATCATCTTTAACTTGTTGAAATAAAACACAACCTTAGACTTGAAACTTTCAGTTAACGTAGCTTTGAATTATAAATGATACAAAGATAGGCTGCGTTGAGTTGAAACGGGCAATTAAACTCAACTCATTCAAGCCAAAATCTTTTCAGAAATCAGCCACTTAGAGCATGTGTAGGGTCAGTGTGGAACAATTTCTGAATGCAACAACTCCAACACATCTGCTCCAGTGTATGATGCTATGAGTAAATTTTTGTTTTAAACGTCCGATCACCGTATCTCGTTAAAACTTGCACCCCAACGTTAAACCAAGCTTACTAAAACTGGTTTGGGATGAATGTTAGAAGGCTTCCTGTGTTGCTCAGTTACTCTGAAGTCTATTTACTAATCAAAATTAATGTTGGCTGTAGGTCAAGGAAACGGAGCTTCCAATTATTCCATCACGACTCCTATGGTCATGGAAACCCACAGACTTTTGAAACTTGGAGAGCAGCAGATTGATTTGAGGGATGACCTTCGAGACTTGACTTTAGTTGTTGGGCGACCGGGTGTGGGGAAATCCACCATCACTCAATTGCTTTCGGGTAACAACGCAGACATGGAGGTTAAGGCAGGCAAGATTGGGGGTTTCAGAATAGACAGAGTGGAACGTGTATTACCCCCCGATCAAACTAAATCATCCAAGTCAAATGTTCCTGAGCTTGTGGTGGACAGTGCTACGGGAGAACCTCTTTACGACTACCCTGGGATAAAAGACAACCGAAACGCCTCGGTTGAAATTGCGAATACCGTTTTTACGAAAAAGGTGGCGGATTGGGGTAGGAGAGTAAGGATTCTAATAGTTGCTGATTTAAATTCCGTACGATCTGGCGGTGATCGCAGGCAATTCAGAGATGGAGTCAGATATTTGCTAGGTTTTGTAAGAAACATTGGGAAGTTCCAGCAAAGCTTCGCTTTGATAATAAATAAAGTAGAAGTAGATGCCACTACTGACGAGATTATTGAGTCTGTTGCGGAATTCATTCAGCAAGCTCAAAAGGATTGGGAGGAGTCCACGTTCCCCGAATTTCTAGAAATGCAGCATGGAAAGACAAGGACACTCACAGAAAGTTTACTTCAGAAAGATGCGAGAGGCCGTTACACTAATATTGGAGTCTTTAGGCAACCCACACAAGTTGGGATTGTGAGCGAACTTGCGGAAGTTCAAGGAAATCGAGAAGCTCTTCGCCAAATCGTTTTCCACAATCCCAACTTCAAGTACCAAGAGAAAGAAGAGCCTGATTTCGGTAGCTCCCTCTCTGCCGATTCTATGGATGTAGCTCGGACCATGGTTCAAGGACTGCTTGTCAACGTAACCACTCGCTTGAGAGTACTCAAGGGGGGCATTGCTGACTCTTACGTACAAAGGATGTCGCGTATACCGTCCTTTGATGAGAAAAATACCCAAGTTAGCAAGGACTCCAAGTTACTCCCTGACTTCCTTGCGCTTGTCTCTCCAGACGTTTATGATTGCCCAATTTCAAATGCTGCTATTGAGAAACTTATACTTGGTTTAACCCAGTCCATGAACCTTAACTTGGATGCGGAGCTACTCCAAGCTGTGAGGGAGGACTCTGGTTACGTAGGGCTTCTTGAAGATGTATCAAATACGGCGTGCGAGGGTAGTGGTAGAGAAAAAGTTAGACAAAACGTTGCCGAAATTCTGGAGCATCTCCAGAAATCTGTTCTGTCCTTCTCCACCTATTACAGTGAGGTTCAGGAGCTCGTCAACAAGTTTACTGACAAACTAGTTAGCCCGGATTTCATTAAAAAAGTCCAAGATCTAGAGTTCGGGGATAATGAATAATCCCTTATGCCGTAGCAACTCGGTTCCCTAGGTTTAGTATGGCTGATGCAGTGAAATCTAGCTAATTTTTAAAGTAAGTTATCAAAATTATACGCTTGAAAACTGCGGTATGAGCGCTGGAATGAGAGCATATTATCTACAAAACATATTATATTATTCATATTCTATTATCCCATTTGCTGTCAATTCCGGTTCAAAATTAATGATTTCCATCAGTCGTTTCACCCAATTCAGTATATGAATGTAGATTCCAATTTTTTGTAATTATTTTTAAATATTAATCATTAAACTTTGACATCGTACTCTTTACTATTTCTGAACGTACTAGAACTTGTAGAATATATTTCACAGAAATCTGCCATTTAACTAACTAGAAGTAAAACAAGTCAGTTTTGCTATTCATATGGGAATATAGTTAGTTAATGATACTTGATATACGCATAAAAACTTTCCTTTGATGATGATGCAGCCTACCACCTTTTAGTCTAGCTTGCTAAAAGGTGGTAGGCTGTATCATTCTAATTTACTATAAATTACGTACAGTGTGTAAACAATTTCAGACTGGCGTTAACGGAGCATCGGATACAAAATTATTCAATCATGTTTCTGATTAGATCGGCAATTGTTATTTTTCTTCATGTACACGCAAGATCCAAAATCTGCATCAAAAGCTTGTCCGGGAAGACAGCGTAATATGTGTCGCTGTCCATTAAGACAAACCATAACAGTATCGCAGTGGCCCACAATACCGGATATGCTTTGACGCTCAGAGCATTCACGGGTAGGCCAAGACGGAAACGGGAATAGTCCGTTATCTGGAGGAGGTCCCGGTTCGTTTGTCGAAAACTCTGGTAATTGCTCTGCTGCTTGAGCTATTGTGGACGTTGATACAGGTTTCCCCGTAGTTGACAGCACTGGAAAAGATGTAGATGGAGGCACCGTCGATGTAGCTACTGTCGTTGCTCGTGTAGGTTGTACTACACCTGGTCTGTTCGGTGGCTTGGGCTTAAAGGGTAAAAATGCTGGAGGCTCAGTAGTAGACGGTTGAATTGGTTCCTGTGTAATCTCGGGCTGGAAAGGTGGCCTCGGTTTCGGCCTGTAGGTGGGGCGCGGAGTTGGCTCTGGCGGTGTAGAGGGCGCTCCTCCTTCCGGAAATAGGGCTTCACTATTTGAAGGAATGTTGTTATCAGGCACTGGGTATACTGGCTGCTCATTAACTTCTTCACCAGGACAAACAACGTTTCTGTGTTCAGTTATAAATTAAGGAATACGCATGAGATCACAAATGAGGATAAAGAGTACACAGGGTTTTTTAAAGCTTTGAAACTTTTCAAAGCGAGTGAAAAAGCAAGCCAAAAAAAGCACGGATTAATAAATCAGTAATTGCCAGGTTATATAAAGGACAATTGATTATAATTATACCTGGGCCAATCACATGCTGAAATCTTTGGATTAAACAGCAAACTTGCCGGACATCTTTCCTCTACGACATCCCCTTTCCAACAATTTATAAAATAGTTGCATTTTGTCGGATGAGGAAATTGGCCTGTTGCTGCAGGACACTTCAAGTGTTGGCGTTGTCGGCGTGAAGAGATTGTACGATAACTACCTGAAATTTTGCAAATTATGACAGCATTAAGTTCCTCACAGTTTTATTCACTGTCATCACATGTCCGAGGTGAGCTGAGGTCGTGTTTTTGCAGATGTGGCGAATCAGTTTACGTGATTAGCATGATGATCTGCTGAGGTGGCAGCCAAATGTTTTAAACAAAATCTATATACTAAGTACCTTCGCGCATCTTTCTGGCTGAATATCAAATAACAAATACGCGGATATTTCCTACTTGTAACCCTGTCCAACTTGTTTCAGCGGTTTTATTAGATTTTTTTACTCCCTTCCTTCCAGAATCATTACGAGCTGGCCTTATGCCGTACACCCACCAAGAATCTCTTGGCAAATTTTATTATTTCTAGCCTGCCGTCACACGTCTAACTTAATTCACAACTGAATAACTGGGAATAAGTAAAATAAATTCAATTAGTGTGTATACCCTAAGCACAAATCGCATTTCTACGTTTGAGTGCTATAACATGCATTTAATCATTCTGGGCATACTGTTTTATTGATGTGTTCAAAACTCCAATTCATTTCACTTGTTTGCTTGTTATAAGATTAATTTACTCAAGTTTTTACGTTGGCCCTACCTCGGTTTTACTTGGGATTCTATCCTAAATTCTGTTGCAGAAGGAAATGTTGCAGAAAAAGGAAGAGTTTTAAGAAACAGTTTGCAAAAAACATAAAACAAACCGATTGCTCGGTTGCACGCTCCTGTTTGATGTACATCAGAATGTGTGTAATGAGCTAAAGAATTTGCAATTTTCTGTAGCAGGCGATGATAGGCATAGATTGTTTGTTAGTCAAATAGGTATTTGAACTTGAAATCTGTTTTTTTGATTCCACGTACAACGGCTGAGCCAAAGAAAGATATTCTTATGGAAAGGCTCAGCGTCATTATATTCCCTTTTAAGTTACATAGTTTCAGATTAAGAACTTCTTTTGACTAGTACATCTTTCTTAACTACTGTAGGATATACACGTATACAGATTAAGATAGCTTTATGAAAATTTTACTTATTAGGCATTAGATTCTTTAATTTGGTTCGATTCAGACTAATAACTTGATTGAACAAGCTTATCTAAATAATATCAAGTTTATGGATCATTCCTTCATCAACGCCTCCAAAACAGGTGGGTTAAGGAGAAACGTTGAATCAACTGTATCGTTTTAAAACCCCCGCTTTTTAAAATATGTAGACTTGCTAATTTTTGCAAAACTTGATTGACTCAGTCTGGATGACGCTTAAACTCTGCGATGCAAAGTTGGCATGTAAAATCTGAACTTGATTTAGCAATGTACTGTAAGTATTACATGTCCGCAACTGAATGAGCTTTTGATGTTGCATGGACGGCTTGATTAAAACTTGCTTGTAAAGGCTATATATTTGTATAACTTTAAATCTGATTGCGGCTAACTAGGCACTCATGCATGTACACATTCGAATGGTTAAGAGAAGGAAGCTTTAATGCAGCCAAAGTAACGATACGAACATAGTTGATTTTTACCAGAAATAAATAAATAATTAGGCTTCTGAAACCAATGCAATATTTTGTTACCTGTTGTTAGAGTCAATCCTAGACTGAGGATAACAAGTATCCGTAGAAGCGGGTTTGAATTCTTCATTATCACTCTTCCAGTAAATGCAATCCCGTAGCCGTGTTGAAATGGGGCGGACAGAGAATACGTGGCGCTTACATGCACCTACTCGCCTATGTACTACTTGACGCTTTTATTCTACACACAATTGTGTATGAAAAAATTGGCAGTTGACTCTGCGCCCTGCCCATAGAACAAAACGCTCTAAACGTCTAGCGATTTTCATGGGATCCAAATCACTCTCAAGCAATAACGCTTAATCCTTAATCGATCCGTTGACAGAAATCTTGATAAATTCGTTAGATTCTACAAACCAAGTGTCCACAAAATCTTAGATGATTGAAATCCAACCATACCGAAACACACAGACAGTAAACAAGAAAAGTCGACGTAATTAATGAAACGAAATTGTTTTTAATCCTTCAAGACCTGATTCTATTTTTTATAATGTATATACACAGTCGGTAATTTACTACTGTCTAGGATTTCTTGACACACCAATCCACTCGACTGGTTACTCTTCAAATGGCATTCAGATATCTTCAAACCGGAACCCGAGAGAACGGCTGAAACTAAATAAAGGACTGTCCGGTCTTCTCTTGATGAACTCGGCTTATCTAGTGTTACAAAGTTACGTTACGCAAGCTTTTGCCAAGCGAAAGGTAATATTCCTCTATCTTAACACTGATATCAGACCAGCTTTCCTCTCACAGCTTTCCCCAATCAAGCTACACACACAGCACTGTCAACTTGTTTGACTTGCCGGCGGGTATGATCAATATCGGCGCACTGTGATAAAGTGTCAACGGATGGATAAATGTCACATTTTCGAGCCAACTCTTATGATTTTATAGTGAGGCAGATGTTGAGATAGATGTGCAAAAAATCCGGTGCTATGTCTTCAGTCATTGCAAAGGTCAGCGGCTGCGGGCTAGGAGAGCATTGCTTCTGTGCTACAAGGAACAAACGTGAAATTCATTACCATCATAAATGAATGTGTAGAAGAGAGGGAAATATTAGCTAGTTTAGCCCACTCAAGACGAACGTCTATTGCATTCCTAAAGAATAAAGCGTTTACGAAGGTTCCAGCTGCCATTTGCGGTTTAATTATGAATTAGGGAAAGCTTAAAAGATTAGAGATTTATGGGGGATAATGCCAAAAGGAACTTTGGATTTAAGTAAGTGCAAGTACATACATATAGGACTCAGGGAATTTAAAAAGTCGCCAATATGCACAAAGGAATGCCGGGAAAATTCTAGGTTTATGATTAATATTCGAGGCTATGAGTATATCATGATGCTACGGGCCCGGTTTTCAGGAATCCGTGTACAAAGCTTCTGCTATCGACAGTATAGAGCTATCTCAGCTTGTTAAAATCCATTGGCATTCCTTTCTTTCTTAACTCCTAATCAGGAAGCATAAGAAACTATAAGGATCTTTGAAGCCCACTTTCACAATCATTGTGTGACGTAAATTAAAAACCGATATCCATGAATCCTCCCTCCTTATATTATCCCAATATTAAGAGGGGGAGGTAAGATTTTTTGTCTCACACCGCAATCTTGGAAGTTGGTTTGGAAAGTCCACACTGACTTCATGCTGTTTTTAAACTGCGAAATGGGGATATCATACAAGGAAGCGAAGCTAATGAGAAGGTATTCTGAATACGGCACTGATTTGACAGGGGCCGGAATGTTAACTAGGTTATTTAACAGAAACACTTTATTAGTACAATACTGCCTATACGGGTTATTCAATAGAACTCTTGCGAATTTGGAGGTAGTTTTCCTCTGCTCAAACTAAATTTGGCTTAATGGAAGAATTTTATAAAGAAGATTACTGAACACACAGTTCGGTACTCAATAGTTGACAACAGGTTCAATGATAGAGACTGTGTTACGCAATCTGCAACTGGGTTCTTTGCAATTAATTCCACGGAATGTATAATGATCATCCCATTTGTTGTGCGTAGGGATGTTGTTTGGTTGGTCTTGATGGGCAGGGAAAGTCACAGAGGTAAACCGGAACTGAAACACGTGGACCCTATCAACATGAGTTTAAGCTGTTGTTAAAACGGGAATCAGTTAGATGATCGACAGCATCGTTAACCCCGGTGAAGTGAACCCTGGATAATTGATCTACCGGTCCGCTGGTCCCCTGATGCACCTGGATGCTGATACCCTATGAGAAAACTGAGCAACTAGGATCGCTGGTACTTGGGTTGCTGAGCTCATTTTTTCATCCTATCTTGCTGCTTTAATTTTTGTTTCAAATAATTATCAAACACAATCGATTGCACATCTATTATGAGGGATACATAAAGCACGGAATGTGTTAGCCTCTTCAAGGGGCTGGGGTTAGTTTGCTGAAAATACTAACAATCTAATAGACACTAATGATACGCCCGACTTACGAAGATCTTTGATGAAAAAACTATGTTAAAGGTATTTATTGCAGCAGTGACTAAAGCCTTGTATATATACCTCATACTGAAGTATTGCTCTGATTCTAGAGTTAAGTTTTCCTCTTCTTCTGTAGTCAATTTTATTTTGCATTACGGCTCACTACTTGTTAGCATGAGGATTCCATTAAATGAAACGTTTCTCAAAAGTAACAGAAACCGATCCGCATATCTGTCATGTTAAGATTCTGAAGAAGAGTTTCGGCAGATGGTTTCAAGCGAAGAAGCAAATAGACGCCACGCAGTTCTAAACTGCAAACTTTGGCCGTCTTTTTTCATAGAATTTTCTCGAAGCGCATATTTTATTAAACACTAGAGCTCCTTGCTCAATGACAGCCTGTGGAGGGTAGTTCAACTGTTTTGCTTGTAATATTTGCTGAATGTTTTGTCGCTTCAAGCGGTCAACCATTAGCTTAATCTACCCTTTTAAATTAAATGTGCGACATGCGGATGAATTGAAATAGGACAGTTATATATATTACTTAATTCATCCATTTACCTTTTCGTAACATCTTTTTAATATTATAAAGATTAAGTAGCAGTAATTATAATTGCATAAGTTTCTACATGGTTTGATGTATCAAAGTTGTGTGAAATTAAGTTAGTTTTTCTGAAACCCCAAATCTTCTAGTCGTCCACTGAAAAACCGTTACACTCGACTCCAATTAATTCTTCAACGCAGATTCTTAAGTTTGGCGATTGATTAAGTAAGTTTATTAAAATTATTTCTTGTTTTATAAGTTTACTCCTAATAGTTGCGCCCATTACTTAAACAAATGAGGCGATGGGGGCTTCGTAACGAACGCGAAATAATTTAGCTTAACTTGTCTCTGGTTGAACTCGTATATGAGTATAAGATGGTCTAAACCCCTCACTTTAACTTGTTTCTGACATTTATTTTTTCTTAAGGAAGTGGACTTTGCCCGCGAGAGTAAATTCCAAGTTCCAGGACGTTGATATATTTATCTTCGTTATAGTTTTTGAACGTCCAAATCGAGAAGGTAAACAATTCAACTGCTGATTTTCATAAAATACGTTCTGTTTTCTGTTCGCTAAACTAGGACAGTTTGCAAATAGAGATTTAAAGGTTGAGAAATGGTTTTAGATAGCTGGCTTTAGTTATTCAAATTAATTATTGGATATAACGTAGCATTATAATAAGAAAAGGATATTAATTTGTGATTGCAGTCTTAACCATGTCGTACCAATTGTACCGGAATACTACCTTGGGCCACACCCTTCAAGAGGGTTTGGATGAACTGATCCACTACAGTCAAATAACACCGGCACTTGCAGCAAAAGTTTTGTTGCAGTTCGACAAGTCAATGAACACGTTGCTAGCAACCAAAGTCAAGTCAAGGCTGAACTTCAAGGCTGGACGTTTACATACTTATCGATTCTGCGACAATGTGTGGACTTTTGTACTGAACGATGTCACTTTCCGTGATATCCCGGATGAACTCAAAATCGATAAAGTCAAGATTGTTGCCTGCGACGGAAAGGGAACAAATGCTGTATCTCTTCATGAATAGAGCTGATAAACGTCATCCGTACATCCTTATCACACAAGTTTGTGGAATCCATAGACTGATATCTGAGTAATCTACTAAGGTAAGAATTAGCACTGCCTGAAAGTAGATTATATTTTCTTCAGTATTCATATTCGCAACAATTTCAACCATTTAGAATCTAAAATCTTTCAGGTTTTTAACACCACGAAGACCTAATGTCAAACTGTACTTGGATCATTGTACTTCTAGCCGAATTATTTCATTGATTTACCTTTTAATGTTGATGGATCGTAGAGCCATAATTGATTGATTTCGGCTACTCGACCTAAGTTCGTACGTAGGCTGATGATGAGTTGAAAATATTGTTCCTTTACCTAAACTTAATTTCGATAACCGAAATAGGGACTATTCGTAATACGCACTTGCATTGAAGAGAATCAAACCGAACGGTATGAATTGTGTTTTAGCAAGCTGAAAAATTATAAAACTAACTTTTTCCTAGGCTAATAACGGTTTGGAGCCTTAAGCCACATCTAAAAGCGGGAAGTAGAACAATTTGTGCATTTATCAATCGTTTTGATTATAAATTTAAACAGTTATCACAGTGGCTTAGGTTAATTCTTAGTTTATTCAATGAAAAACTTTATATCTTAATGTTTGGATGATGAGTATCGGATACAATGTGTAGATGAGTATTGTCTGAGAGTTTTGTCAACCTATCCTCGTTGAATACTTGTAATAAGTAAGTCTATCTAGTACTCACAGTTTGTGCTACTATTTTAAGTTTCGTTCAAAGACTACCGAAAATATGACGACCTTAATAATATGAGTCAATTAGCTCTTATGCTCTCGACCAAGTATGTAGTTATCCTATATTTACAACATGTAAAGACTGTTCCTCACTGAGATGTATACCCACATAGGAAAAGATTTATACTCTCTGGATTTTCGCAACAGGTATTTTTAGTTTGGTACGTTACGTTACGTTGGTTGTATTAACTGCAGCCATATTGGCAATGTAAAGCTACCTCTTAAGTGAAATATGTAATCCATGTTTATTCGTTCGTGAAATCAAATTAAAATTAATGCAAATGTCATTCACCTTTGATCCATATATTAGGATGTGAGGCAGATGATGGGAGAAGGTAAAAGCCGAATAAGCTTTACCACGTGTAAAGAATGAATACTATGAAGATTCGCAAATCTTCTTCAGGATTTCATTACAGGTCATGAAAATGTCAATTTTTGATTTATGTATCTAGAGGGAATATGTGTATCCATCTCTTGTTGCCAACTAGAAGACAAAAGATTGCACTCTTTCTAGTGAGGTACAATGTTAACAAATGTACAAATAAGCGGCAACTGTTTCACACACGCATGCTACAAATCTGCCACTGAGACAGAACGACAGGTTTGGAGCAGTAAAAGGAACAAGAATTCCTTGAGCTGTGTTATTAGGTTGTGCACACATTATAATGATGAGGTAGACCTTGGAGGTATTCAGAATTAATTAATTAAAGTCTTTGTCATAAAAATATTTTGTGTGCGGGTGACATACTACACCAGAAAAGGTAAGCCTATCATGTGTGTTTCAATGCAATCTAGATTTCAAGATTCACCCAGATATTACGCGGCCTGCATTCTGAATAACTTGTTTTTTAGACAAATATAATTTAAAGATCTATAAAGTTACAAGAATTGGAAGGAAAATTTAATTATATTATACCGGTAATTGGTTATTTACAGGTGATGCAGGTGGTCTAATGGTAGCCCTTCTTCTATCATACTTGTGCTCAAATGCTTGTTGTTGTGTCGTCAAGAAAACTCTTCAGAATTTACATCGTCTCTTTATTCCAACAGACTTCCCGATTTCTTCATTGTTTGATTCATCTTCAAATTCGCGAAACTATGAAACGCAGGAGAAAAGGCAAGTTTACGCATAGAACAAATTCGTATAGCGGTTGCCCTTAAGTTTGAGAACGTCATCATAAATGTTAATTCAAAGCGTAATGATGCTATTGCATAACAATATTTCAAGTCAGCACAAGTCTCTTTCTCTTAGTTGCATGGAGATTTGGCAGCGTCTCTTGCAATCTATAGTTGCTCATTGATGGTTGGTGTTTGTGTAATAGCTGCTTCTGCATTCATTTTGCACATGATGAATCATTTTAAATAAATGACAGACACATGGACAAAGCAGGGTGTACACTTGAAATACGATATGACAGTTTTATCAGATAAAATTCACAAAACTTACCTTAAAATGTTACATGACCCGCGCGCCTCTTTCTCTTGTCTCTCAACCATGGTACTCTGTGGAAGCAAAAATCAAAATTTAGTGCACATCATGTACGCGAATGTTGGATAGTTATGTGCTAGCATTTAATTTTTCAAAGAGGATATATAAGCTTCTACGTTTTCATTCTCGACGTAACATTTGAAAACTTCAACGGAAAACCAAGTCGTATCATGTTGTCATGAGTACGCAAACTTAGCAGAAACATTCATAACGTTTCTGAAAACGCGTTTGATAATTGTACGCATATCTACAAGTGGACGACCAAAATCTTTTCGCACCGAAGTTTCCTTTGAATAGCGCTTGATTATTCAATTATTTGCATGCACATAGCCAACTTGAGCCAGTCTGGCATCTTTGCCTTCAAACAGAAGAGGAGGACAATGCTTTGGATTTGTTTTTGATTGATCTGATTCCATACGTAATCATTCAGCAAGGCCGAACTAGTCTTAACGAAGGACTCTGCCCTGTTTAGCATAAGGATACCTCCCTCCTTCCAAAACTAGCGTCATGGCAGATCAAAGGAAGAAATTACCTGTAATTAAAAGTGACACGGAGCAGTTCGCAGCGCAGGAGCAACCTCCGTTCACAACTGTAATGGTAGCGTTTGAAAGGGTCGACCGGTTAACTCCCTTTAAGGGTACCGACAAAATTATGAACAAGAAGCGGCGCTGTAAGCTTTGCAAGGGTCTGCCGGGGCTGGACACTATGGCTGATGTACTATATCTGTATACTGATGCCTGGCTTTTAATGTACTGAGGATTGTAACATTGTATTGGACAGCTGTATCACTCTTTACGTTTGCATATTTATTATTTCGCAACAATCTCAAGAAACAATATACAAGGAGCAATTATAAAACTGTACCATCTTCCAATTTCGCCTTATAAATGCTTCCATTTTAAGGATAATGATCATTTCGTGGTTCGTCAAACAATGCGAGATTAAGCGTCTCCGCCTTATGTAGGGGCAACGCTGGTGGTGGTACATTCGTAACCAATGCTTTGTTTTAGCTTTGGTATTGGGTTAATGGGGATCAGAGCTCTGTAAAGACACTCCTTGAAAATGAAAGCAAAGATGTGTAAGACACGTGCTTGGTAAGCAGGTTCAATATTTAATTGTCATGGTAAAATGTAAACTTTGTTCAGAACAGACGGCGCATTTTTTTAAAATTAGAATACACTATTCAAACTTTGCGGTTTTGAAGGATGTACTTTTGTATTACATAGAGTAGTTGGCGAATAAGCTTTATTCGCAAATTATGGTGATTGGGTTTATTTAAAATGTATAAACTTAGTGTTTAAAGTTAGAGTTATAGCCAGGTTATATCAAAGTTTAGCATTATCTAGAGGTAACCGAATCAAACGTTCCATGATTTAACTGCAGCTCAAATTATCCAGTGGATCTGTACAACCTGACTCCTCCCGTTTAAGTAATGCCGATCCCAGCAAAGCAAGCAAAAGCTGACCCTGGTGTCCCGAAAATACGTGTCAAGAACAATGACGTTCTACAGAAAGAAGCCGAAGCGGATATACCCGTATCGGCGGCTGCGCTTTCAAAACAATTAACAAAACACAAACCACCGAGATGCAGCGCCGCTCACCCGAATTCCAAAAAAAAACATTCCCAGCGTAAACAAAAGCCTGCGACACAAAATTCATATCCGCAAACACCTCAAGGACAAAACGGTTGTAATCCGCATTACTCCTGCGTCCCAATTTATCCGTCACAGCCGACAAATCCTTACTACAACATGTTCAACCCATACCAGTATTTAAATTACTATTCCGCGCATGGCCAAAAAGCAGGTATTATTAGCTGTCCCCCGAACGGGAAGTTGGTAGGCGGATACACGCATGTCTCTAACGATAGCTCGACTGATGAGTCTTCGGAGGAAGATTCGGATTCATCCTCCGAAACCGACCAAAGTGAAGGACCAGCAACGGAAACGCGGAAATCAAGGGCAACTAGTAAAATATCCCTGAGTAGAAGTGCTAAAAAATCGGTAAATAAAAGCAAGGCTTCTTTTAAGAAAGCAAGCACTGCTAACCTCCGAACGGGGCAGCGTCCATCGAAGCGGAGTCTGGCTACTACAAATCCCGGAGCTTCAGGAACGCAAAAAAGTAGCCAAGGCAGAGACGGAAGTAACCAAGAAGCAAAGCCCAGCAAATCTTGCGAAGGAGTAGGCTTTTGTTTTACTCCATCTGCAGATCTGGCCACAGAAGTTACAGTCACTATCGAACCTGAAGAACCTGATGTCCTGGACTACGCCCTGGATAACGGGATAATGCCTATTATTTGCGGGTACATGCCACCGAGTGCAGCACCTGTCCTTTCAGGCATGATGGGTGGAAACTACCAATCACAACAACCGCAGTCTTACAACCATCAATATGCAGCGCCTTCGCAAAGGTTAAGCTATTCTCATGGCGGAAATCATACAAACTACTCAAGTGCTACAACTTCGCAAGCGTCCTCTAGTTCTCAATCTTCTGTCCAACCACCCGTGCAGAATCGTTATAATTCGATTTACAATCAACGCTACCTGCCGCTAAACACTATGCCACCCGGGCATGCTCCCAATAATTACTATTATTCTAATAATAAGCGTAGCAATAGGGTCAATAACTAAAACACGAGGGCGCGCCTCCGTTAGTCATCCTAATAACGTCTTACAAGCATCAGGAGAGCCTGGAAATGCAAAGCTCGGTCGATCAGTTAAATAGCATGCAGACATTAGAATTGTATTAGTTTTTCAATCAATTAACAAACCCATTAATTGTCCATAAGTTTAATAATTCCTGCAGTATTCTTTCTTTAAGGAATCCATACAGCAACATTAAAATGCTGTCGCTGAAACACGTGTTCGTATGAACTAAAAATATTTTTCAGATGGCATAGCAAAATCTACCAAAGTCTTACACCACGTTAACCACGTGAGGAGACCAATTATCGCATCTACCAACACCTAAGCGTTATAATTCTTAACGCCATTAATTTTAAATGGGATGAGGAAGTGGCGAGGTGCGTTGCGTTGATCGTGGTTAGCGTTCACGGCCCATGCGCTTATTTTGCAACGCTGCACCAGGAGATGCTACCGTTTTGATTCTTCATCGTTTTGCAAACCAACTGTGAGATTTAGGAAGAGGAGTTTTAAGTGGTTTAGGTTTAGGCCGCGAGGAGAGTTTTATGGAAACTGAATCTGGTTTAATCTCAATCCCACCCTTCCTTTTGCGGTTTCTTTGTGCCACAAGCAAGTTGAGGAGGACGCGATGGATTTAAGAAAAGAATCGTAAAGGAAGAAAAAGTTATTACAGAATTAGGAGAGTCAGGAAGAAAATAATAGAGTGAACAAGACAAGGATTCTTCTCATCCATGTAGCTGCCAAGAAACACAAGAAGAGTCTTCAGTAATGCACACAAGTAATAGAGAACCAGAAGCTAAAAATATAAATGAGAATCCCTTTCGTGAGGATGCTATAGTTTACGTGTTTACGCCTTCAAAGTTAGTTAGCTATTTAGCAGGGGGCGTGCGGGATGTGCATGTAAGGAAACGATAAAATGGACACGCTTCTTCTTCCCTCCTTCTTCTTCGTTGTGCGTCTGCTCAAGAAAATAAATATTTAGGTGACCTGCTCTACTGTCATGAGGGAAGAATAACATTTATTAGCTGTATAATAAATATAAAGCGCATCCTTAAAAAAGCATTTAGGTTGATACTACGCCCTTAAGCACCAACACTAGGGAAAGAAGCGCTGCGCATGCTAAGTGCTATGATACAAACAAAGAAAACGTGTAGAATAATGTGCGATTGACACCACCAAGTTTTGTCGTTCCGTAAAACAAGTCAAGCTGATGAAGTAAATAAAAATTTTTCGCTCGACTAAATACGAAAGGGTCACATCTCACATCTTTCACAATTTAAGTAATCCAAGAAGAACAAGACAAACTTGCTTAATTTTTTTACGATTTTTACTTCCCTGCTCTTGTCTGTCAAGGTTTGCATTCTCGTCTTGGTTATGTCGTATATCGTTGCGTTGCAAATATGTGACAAATGCAATCGGAATCATTTAAGGAACATAAATTCTGATTTGCATTCTTGAGTTTTACAACAATAGCAACTCGTTCCGTCGGATCAGGATGTATACAAAAGCATAGGCAAGAATAAATATAGAGAGCGAAAGCTTGTGCAAAATTAGTAGGAACACATTGTCAAGGACGCTCGGCGCTGTATAGGTTATGGGTAAATTGCATTATCAATAGCAGAGACTGAAACGCAAGCTTGAAACAAATCCACCTTTTCCGGGACTGATGGAATGTGAGAGACTGATATGCACATCTTCTCTCATTTTTTGTTGCCTTCAGCTAGGTTTAACGGAAGCGTGATATGTTTTAAGTATTTTGTACAAAAAACTTACAATTAGGGAACAGAATAAAAGTGTAGGAGGAGCATCCTCGGATTCTGGGAATCCGGCGTCAGCATTAATTAACTGTGAGCATTTATCATTTATCAAGGATCCTGGTGGGAAAGTTTGATGAATTGGCGGGGGAAATATAACACTTCAAAGGGCGTTTCTTTTTCCTTTTCAAAGTGCAATGGTAATAGAGTAGTTATACTGTTTGACCTTCCGGTTTAAATTGAAGCGGTCAAGAGGTGGAGAAGGGAGTGTGAATTATGCCTGCATGCTTGGGTAACCTTAGATAGAGCAATTTAGTTGTAGTTAGTTATAAGTACTACAGTAACTTTTAGTTCGTCAAAGTCAAGGTGTAATATCAAAGTGCAGAAACAATTTCAAAATTAGAGGTTAATACTAGGATTGTACTTACGAAACATTTCCCGTAACGACAGTTACTATTAAACGATCAATACATCTTGTAGCTGCCCTCTTTTAGGAGTTTTCCTGTTCCAGTTGCAGCTAGGAGTTGCCGAGCTGGAACACCGAGCTGCCGAGGACCGAGGATGCCAGTTAATCTACAGAAAGTAAGATAAACGAATTTAAATGTGTTCTTACTTCTTTACCTTCGTTTTAAGCCTGTGCTCCTAAACGGTAGATCAAGGTTAAAAAGCCCTAAGAGTCATAAAGAGAAACATTATACTGTAGACAAAGTCCTTGCAGGGGCTTAGTTGATCCAAACCACATAAATATTAAAAGTCTGAATAATATCTGACTACTTTTTTAGCCTTCGAAATTTCAGTTCACAATTTATTCATAGTGCCATCGCAAAAGAACTTTCAGAACGGAAGTTACCTTGACTTTGATTGGAACAATTATGCTATGAACTAACTAGCTTTAAGCATTAACAGATGCAACATATTTATCTGGTGATAAATGCTTGAGATAAAATATAAAATATTACAGCTTATTGATTCTCGCGGACCTTGATTCAAATCAGAGCTTTGCAATGCAGATTGTTCAGATTATTATTACTATTACTATTTCCAGCTCCACACTGGGGAAGTTGAAGAAGAGGGCAATTTTGTTGTATGCTTGAATGCATGCAGATTAGAATAAAAAAATGCATCGTTTCTATTCATAAATAAAAGCTATTCAACTAAAACTAATTATGAATTACCTTTAAGATTTATTTTGACTACTTTAACCATGATGAATTCAAGTACAGAGAAGATAAATGCATTTAAATGACATTTTAAAGGCGTTGCAGTTTTTGGCAGCGCTCTTATGAAACCAATTGACGCATTCTTCCGTTCTCTTCTGATGGTAGTGAGAGAATTACAATTAGCTTCAATGCACTTGAAAGACCATTTATGATATAATGCTTTATATGCTAAATAGGACCCATGGACTTATCAATAACTTGAGACTTACGTGGGGAAAGGTCAGCGATTGATAAGGTCTGATGGAAAAAATGTGCATACGTTTGATCCAAGGAACTTAGCAGCAAATAAATGTTCATGGTGTGTATCTGTAAGCTACACACATATTAAAAAATTGATAGTCAAAGTGCAGTCGGTGTCGCAACAAAAATTATTCAATCCTATCGAAGTTTGACCAAAATCAAAGAAATTCTTTGAAACTATAACAGCTGCATTTCATTCCCTATCGTTTATTGCACCTCACCTGCTAATCAGCAATCCGTTAATTGGCGGAAGCTTAAGCTAAGTTACTATGAAAATTTCGCACAGTTAAATACAAGTGACGTAAGGATATATGCCAAAAGAATCAATGGTTAAAGTAACAGTTGGTGATGGTTTGACCGATATGGAGTAACTTTTTTTCTCGTCTTCATATTTTCCGCCGTAATTGACTACCTTCAAATGCGTACTAACCAAATCTCATGTAAGATTTTTATCTTTTTTCTTTATTTTTGCAATACTAGCTCTGATAAGGATGTAAAAAACTAATCATTGATTAGCTGCCTAATTAGCTCGTTGATAGTGTTTCTATGCATCGTGCAAGAGTAACACATTTTTGTGTGCAAACAGTGCAGCAAATGAGCTCGGACCGCCATTTTAAACCTTTCAGGAAATGAGTGAAATGTGTGCTTGCGTACATACTTTGCCTATTAGCTTGTCTAAGTTTAATGACGGAGTCAAGATGAGGTTTACTGTGTGAAAATGTGAATTACTCTTTCGCTTACCTTTCATTTCCTTCCTGATTCAGCCAAAGACATTTTCCTAACAAGAAATAAGTAAACACCTTGCCTCTATTCATCCACTGTTTATAAACGTATCCTTTTCCTCATCAAATGCTCAAGCTCTAAAACTAATTTCGATATTAGCGCATATTTGCATAGCCCGGTTCGAAAAGCTTGAAAACATTTGCAAGTTCTAACTTAGCAGCGCTAAAATATTTGCCAGGAGAGAAAATAACAATAGCAAAGAGTTCTACGTGAAAGAATCTTGGCTGTGGTCTCTAAATTGTTTACTTTATGCGGCTTCACAATTTGTGGCTCAGAGAATAGAATGTTATGTGATTTTGGGTTTTGTTAAATTTTAAGTAGGGATTATGCGATGTCGATTCCCTGGTTAGTTAAGTGTGCCAATAATAAAGAATATCGGAAGAGGGAAATTTTCCCTTTCCTTGTTCCTGTTTCCTGACTTTTAAAAAAGCTTATGAAATTTCGCGGATTTTAAGCAAGGTTTGTGTTCCATCCCGCATGAGTGACTTGCAGCTATCACAGTTTATACTTATAATTTATCCAAACGTACTGCTCTACGTGATGAAGATAAATGAAGCCATGCTAATGATGAGCAAGGATTGACTTAATGATGAATAGAGAGAAGTTGACACGAGAAGAAGAAGCAAAGTAAAAGAATAGTGCGATGAGCATGTTTGGATTGCGTGAAAAAGGTGAATTTTTCTCACTATTGACTGATTAGGGATGGCACACATATTATTTTGCCAAACAAACTCTCAGTTCTTGTGCAGGAATTTTTCCGCACAAAATCCTAAAGCAATGCAGAATGAGAGGGAAACTGATAAATGAAGAGGACGAGAAGAAGATGATCAGAAAAACTATGCTTTGTCTTGCGGCATAAGAATTTTTGCAAGGATTCTTTACAGCTAAAACAGCATGCTTGGCGCTTCCATGCCTTAGGGCTTTTTTTACAAATATGCAACTGCATGCATCCAGTGAGCAGCGCAACTGCAAGCCTTGCATATTTACAGTTTCTTTTGGTTGCAGCTAACCAGCAAAGAAAGAGGTGCAGGGAAAAATACATTTGCCCAATCATGCAAATCGAGTCAATTGACCTATTGAAACAATGAACCAGATTAAGCGACGAGATTCAGGGAAGGAACTGTATGTAATTCCCAGGCTGGAAATAGGAATCCATTGAACGTAATTTCAAAGCATCGTGCATGACAAAAATTGATTTAATCCGAGGTCACGTTTTATTTAAATTCGTCCCCAGCAGTACTTCTGGCGGCACAATTCAGCTAAAAATATTAAATGACATCGACAAGACAGTTTCAAGGGTCAATTCCTGACCTAGCCATGTCAAGTTAGCAGCGTGCTGTAGCATGTTTTTGAGTATGACACACGCCAGAGCATTCTTCGTAAAGGTAGGCTTAATCAGTTTCAACAGCGGCTGGGCGTGGGAGTTTGTGTGTGTTTTGAGCATTCGATTTGAATTTCTGATTACTATTGAGTCATTGACAGAATCTCAGGAATTGCTTATCCAAGGAAAATACTTGGAATCGAAGGGTGTGAAAAATTAGCGAATGTGTCACGTCCCCTTCACACACTGTTCCGCGCAAAAGAATTGCCAATAATAAAATACTCTAGTTCGTGATGACCCTCGGTGCAGTAACAATCGCAGGGGCAAGAGCGGCAAGCAGGAGCCAGCAGCGTAAGCGTCTACAAGCTGGATTACAGACAGATGACCGCAGATTTCTGCTCAACGTTGCACCAACTCACTGATTGTACTCCAGATTGGAAGCTGTGAGAAACACAATTACATTTAGAGTCAAAAGGTCTGCTGACACGGAATAGCACGAGTGCAGTTTGAATGCCCGCCGCCAACCTATAACATACAGAATTAGAATAATTGAAACACCTCACAGGTGAGAGAGAGACAATTAAGGGAGGGAGCAAGTACCAAAAGCGGACGCTTTTCTACTTGACTTTTAAGAAACTCTATAATTAAGTTACACAATCTGACTGACAATCTTAACGGAAGAATAGAATCTATAGCCCATTAGCTTGCAGTATTGTTGTTGTGTTTACAAAAATAACGTCTCGTGTATGTGGTGTCTTATTCCTCGTTGAAGGGTACACACGGGCCTGCAAGGAAAGGGTTTGAAGGAAAGTCCTGTCCTGTAAATACAAAGTGAGAGGGAGTCGTAATACTGGTGGGCCGATCATGCCAAGAAAAGAATATTATTATTCCTGTAGGATCGAGTTTAAAATGTTCGGCAAGCAAAAACGCCTTGTTTCCTTTGATGCCGTTGGTGGAGCGCACCTTCGCATACATTCCATGTTCCGTATCCTTAATTCCATCCCTAGAAACGCTGATGAAGCGTGGGCTAAAATGCCAAAAGGATCATCAACAACTGCAAGTTTAGTCTTGCCCTGCCTCCCATTTCGCTAATCTCTCTGTAATAATGTGTCACACCCAAAATGATTGCAAAAATCCCAGAGAAATTCGATACGGTTCAACAAGAAGGTGTAGGTGGGGAATATATATACGTTAGACCTTTCACAATTCTGGAGGGATGACAGGAAGGCAGGGGGATTGAATAGGCAGAACAGGACGTGCGGATGATTAAGTATAATTGAGAAATCAAATGGAGTGGCTAAGTGACGCTAGCACTGTGTGTAGCTGTAAGTAAAGCTAGTGCTGTAGACTGTTGGCGAATTTAAATCTTCATGTTATCTAACTGACTGGGAAACCATTGTTGATTCTACCAAAAGTTTGTCCACTTAATTAATTAGTAGTACTGCGACACGGATTGCAAATGACCCATTGCACATTGTATAAGGGAGAAGTAAACAAACCCTCTCTGCTAACATTGGGAGCTAAAGGTAGATTTGCAGGTAGGTTTGCTTTGCTATCCTTCCAGATTGTCGTGCTTAACTGAGCCGGGTTTGAGGTTTGACAGAGGGAGAAGCAATCATTAAGTATTGCACAATCAGGAGTGTAACCAAGGCGTGTGTCATTCAAGTGTGGAGGAGATGAGGTGAAAATTGCATCTGCGGGAAAAGTATTTGCAATTTCCCACAAAACAAACCAATCTGCTATGTGATAGCATTTACCGGCATTTACAACAACGCTTCTGCAGACAGACATGAATGAAGCAAAACGTTGTTTACAACTTAGGAGTTGAAGGACAGTGTAAAGTGGTCATTTGGTCATTATTGGTGACGATGGAAGATGCAAGGAGGGGTGGGAGTAAACAAAGGTGGCGTTAACAGCGACGCTAAAGTTGACAAACTAGTGAAAGATGAACGTTAACGTGATTCTACGGCTACTGATTATTTTATAGGAACGGCTCTTGACTTGAGGATGGCCTATGGCGGACTGATGCAACCTTTAATTGTTGGCTAATTGGGATTAATTTTAATGCATTTCAGAATGGAGTGTGTGTCAAAATATTAAACGCAATTAAGCGCAGAGGGTGGCCCGAAAAATCAAGCTCTGTAAGGAAGACAATACTGCATAGTTTTTGCAATACTTATAGTTAGCTAGCAGAGAAAATGATATGAGGCGGGCGCAACGAGATGATAATTTGTCGTCTACAAAATCTAATGAACGGAAACTAGGGCTTGATTGGATTTGAGACTGATTAAGGTGCGGCGAAGGGCGCAGATTGGGATTTCAACTGAAAGAATCTTGCACTGGTACATATGTACATGAAGGAAAGCCTTATTATGGAAGTGCAATTTCATTAGTTTATTTGCAATATGGTTTCTGCAGAAAGGGAATCAGAATAAGTAAGCACCACAACCAAACGAAATTCGTATCCTCGATATGAATAAGACCCAAAGCGCAAATGGATATTCCTTTGGAAAATGAAAGAAAATTAGTGGTCAGCGCTCTACTGTTTCGTTGAGTAATAGAGCAACTTATATATGAATAATTAAGTGGAAATGAATTGATTAATTCATTCTTTCAGTCAGCGCGCGCTCCTGATTTACATTAACGTAATCATATACGTAATTCGTTCTGAATACATATTGAATTATGGAGCTACTGGTTACTGTCCTGTCTTGACCTACGCGCTGCTGCTGCAACCGACGAATCTATCGTCTCTAAAACAAAACGCTGTACCTTTTTGCAACAAGCACGCGCTGGATATGTGCGTTTAAAATTACCATTAAAGCATTCTTTCATATCCAATACGGAATAAGGAACAAAGACAAATGACAAATGACCAGCGGCCATTCCTGTCCGGCCAAGACAGTTCCTGACCCATTCTTCTTCTGTAACTAACATAACGATTATCAGTGGAAATCAGTCGGAAATCAGTTCACAATAAGATAAGGAACTAAAATTACAGGATGTTTTTAAAATACAATCAGTGAGCGCTGATGTTGAGAGAAAATAATGAATAAGCGGCAACCACATCCCACAACAGCGCTGCTATGCGCTCTTACGTTAACCGCAAAGGGTGCAGGGGATACGGTAGTGGTCAGTGGTCAATATATCAATGGGGGTCAATTATCGATACGGAATCGAATACTTCATAAGCGTCAACATGTAGATCAATGCAGCGTTTGGCACCTGATCTGGATTAATTCCAAATTAATATTACGATATCTGCATTCTTTGTGCATAGAAGACAATCACTACCTGAAATTACAAAGTGAGTCGGAAGTGGTGGTAACATACTTGATTTGCTGTGTGTGAGAAAATTATGTGCGATTCGTTATCGTAAAATGGCTGTAGATGCGTTCAGATCGTAGAGCAGGTAAATAGCAAATAGCTAACTATCATATGCTACAGAAACAATGCCAAAAACTAATTGTTGAGGAACGAATACATAATAAACTCTGACAATTATGAAGAAGCCAGAAATTCCTATTGTGACTCTGTTGTAAGGGCTACTGCATCTGTATCTATACATATTCTCTCCATGTTATTGTCGTCCCTTTAGTACCTCATGATGATACCAAAGGATCGCATATTCCCTTTGTATAAGCAAGCATTGCCCAGGGAAGGATTGAGAATGGACGTAATGAGAAGGCATATTATATTATTGATGCTGGCTGCGACTATGTGTGTAGAGCATTGTTGAAATTACTGCTAAGGTTTTATCTATGTGTAGTGCTGTAGTAATGGTATAAATGCAGTAGGTTTGATGTAGAAATCGGTCAGTTTACTTATTGTAACGGTTTGAGAAAGTTTTGAGCAAGTATAGTAGATGTGGGAGGGAATTCATAAGAATAGTGAGGACTACACACGTTATACTCTACACAGGGCCGAGGAAGGTGGTGGAAGGAAAGATTTAAAGGGAGGAAGACCAGAGGGGATTGTTCAGAAGGAAACTGAGAAGCTGGCGGCGTACACATAGAGCTGTAATACTCCATCATTTTTGAGAAACGAAATTTGAAAAAAATATTTAACATTTGACAATAATTCTTGTAGGGAGTTGTGAGCAGGGATTTTATTTTTGTTCCGTTCTTTTTCCTTTTCAGAAACAATATTGTGACTATTCAAGTGAGAAGATACCGGAGGTTTACCATGTTGAAATCGGCCTTAGCCTTGGCACTTTTAGTGCAGTGTGGAGGTGAGTCAAAAGATTTTCAAATTATCTACTACGTAATCCTAAGATCTGCAAAACCGTTGCTGCTGCCCCTGTAGAGGGCGCTAGGATGAACGCATCCCGTAATAGCTGCGATAGCAACTCCGACCCAAATTGGGTTGTAGGAGAGGGCGCTAGTATCTACGCTATGCGTGGAAGCGCTGCTGTAGTACTTACTGCTTCCCTTCTCCGGGTAAAACTGTAATTCCTAGAGCAAATGTAGCTTAGGTGGATAGGTCCCGAAATAGAGGGCGCTACCATCTCCGTCTTGTTGTTTTCTCAGGATCCGTGGCTTAGCTCCAAGAGATCCGCATATCATGCTATCAATAATAATTGAAGTAAACAAGGGCGGAGGGAGAAGGAGAGAGTGATTCTTGAAGATGAGATTTTACATTAGATTACTCACAATCTTTAGTTTTCCCATAGGTATTACATGTCCAGCTTCATGAGTCACGTGTGGCTAATTTATACAATAGAAATCAAATTTTCTCCACATTGGATGCGTGCAAGAGGCCGCATCCTCCCAAATTCTAGATTGTCTACATGGTTTGACAACAATAGTTTTTCCCTTTTGTTATTGAGATTTGAGATGGGAATGATGATGATGAGAGTCGTTCCGTGATTAAGGAATTCCGATTGCTTGAGGACATAATTAATGGGGAGAGACGTGGATGATTTTGTTCAATAGCTTAGTCTTCTTCTTCCATCTACTCGTTCTTTCTTGCTCAGTTTTTAGCGCATTGGTTATTGCATCCTCTTAGTTTCATTGAAAAAAAGTAGACGAGGAGATGATCATCGTAGTTTTTTTTAATGATACACGGCTCTCGCTGTCTTTACGATTTCAAGTTGGGATTAGATTTAAAGACAGGCAGAAGAAGAGGAGGAAAAGGAAGAGGAAAGTTTCATTCCTTATTTAATATGTTATGGAGGAAGAGAAGAGATCGGAAAGGGCCTGGGAGGGAGACGGAGAGAGATGATCATCATCTTCCATTGTTGTTTTAAATGGTTGCTAGGAAATACACCTTGGGCGGAAGTGTAAAGAAAGTGATAGCTCCCTCCCTGTCCGTCTGCATTCGAGAACATGTATTTGCGGATATGTGTGTGACTAGACTAGGGCTGCGCTCGTGTATTTGTTTACTGCCGTTTTTCCATGCACCACGCCCAATGGCCTGCGATTTTGAAAACAAAGCGCAGACGTAAATAGGGAAGTCGGAAAGGATATGCAATTTTTCGCAATTTAGCAGTACAGTATAGGGTGTTGTTTGATCTAGTTTTAGATTACTATCAGAGCTGGTAATTAAAGGGCAGATGTGAAGGAGAGGGAGACGTAGGAGCAATTAGAGAGATTAAGATAAAGATAGATCGGATGGAGAGGGCGTTTGATTGTTGGCTGAGTGAGTAAGTGCTGTATGGGATTAATGGGCTCGTAACTTAGAAAAGTTGGTGTTGGAGCGCTTAAGCGCCAGCGTCGGAGACACGTGAGTGAAAAGTTTGTTCGAGAGGAGAAGGCAAGACCTAGGACTGCGGCTCAGACTTAGAAAATGAAAGTAATGTATGCAAAAGATAGCTTCATGAGCTTCAATGGGTGGGAAGATAAAAAATGTGCAAGCGTATCAAATACTTGCAAGATGGGTTTAATGTCGGATTTTCACCGAGACGATAATTGAAGAAGGAATAGTAAGTATGTAGCAGCGTCAGTGACGCTGCGTCACTAGATAATGCAGAAGATGCTTATGTTAGTAGTAGTGGCAGGAGTTATTAGAGAGAGAGGAAAGCAGGACGCTTGGGGAGGAATCAGGAGTAAAATATATGCAGATGCCTGTCTAACACAGTCTGTACTCCGACGCTGTAAATAAGCGCTTGGATAATGGTGACACTTTGATGTGAAGAGAAGCGATAATATGGACGGACTGAGTGAGGCGTAAATTAATAGAAAGTTTCAAGGTAATTTAAAACTCTCATTCTCAAAATGAATCTCTGCTGACAAACCCAGAATTGTTTTCTGAACCAATGTATAAAGCACTCAGAAGCCAAGGCATTTCGTTCAAAGGAAGCTAGCGGTTTTACGTTACCAACTAACTCGTTTTTGCCTTGGAAATAAAACAGGAGCGGCGGTTTTAAATTTACACTGCGATGCACTTCGTACTTGTATTTTCGTCATAAGCGTCGCTGAGGCGTCAGCGTATTTTAGTTCAGTATATCTTGTTTGTCCTCGAATTTCTGACAGCGTAAAAGTAGAATTGAGAAAAGCGGCAGAACAGAAAAGAGATTGCGGGGGATTTCTGTTTCTCGAGTGAGTTGATGACGATGTAAATTCTGAGATTGAACCAGTCAACCATTCTAGGTAAAGTGTGTAATTTCAAAATAAATTAGGGCAAAACAAGAAGAGATATGAAGGAAAGCCTTTGGAGAAATCTTGGAATATCCTTCAAGTTCTTAAAATATCTGCAGACAAATTTCTATAGTCAGTTGGTGTCAAAATATTTGGCGGTTTTCATCTTAATAGTTATTTTTATGACCAAGTATGAAATCTGTTGCCTAGAGGCAGCGTCTTCTATACAATTGCTAATGTCCATTGAAAGCATTCCAGAAAATACGTGACCTTAATGTCCAGCAGTGAAATTAGAGCATCGACACTGTCTGGACATGGAGGACAAGGCTAAGGGATTTGAGGGCAGAGAAATTTGATAATTTTGAAGGTGAATTATTTAAAGCGCCGGAGAATCGCATCATCTAGGTCAAGAAATTTCACCGGCCGGCTTTAAATATATTTTCATTTGTCCTCGTAGCTATGACCGACATTTCATTAGTTCAAGGACAAACTATTTATACATACTTGGTCGTTTCCCTAATCGACCAAAATTAGGAAGAGGATTAGTGGTTGACCAGTGATGGAGAAGTGCAAATGGAGGTTAGACGTGAAATGACATCTTGTGTTGACACATTTCACTCATCCTCAGCGACATAACATGCTTTTGGACACCAAGTGTGCAACTCAAGTGTACACAAGGAGACAAAGAAGAAGCTATTCTTTGTTTTCTTGTCTTTGTCGAGGATTGTTGGAGAAGGTTCTTGTTCAAATTGTATAATAGATTGTTGTATCGAGAGTCGTAGAATCGAGTGTTCAAGTAATGGTTGCGGAGTGGAGGAGCGGTAGGTAAACAGAGAGTGAGGATTTTAATGGATGGATGACTGTTTGGGAATTTAGGTTGACCCCTTTTACTTTCACTTGTCTTACGACCGCTGACTCTAGTCTCTACGTACTAAAATTGTACGACGACAACACGAATACAGTGCGGTCACAAGGAGTCAAGTGGAGGAGTGAGTAACCGCTGCTTTGGTTAATATGGAAATGGTTCTCGACAAAATCTTTGAACTAATTGAAACGAGATAAACTGTGGTGAGGTTAACTGACTTGCTACATTTTTTGCAACTAGTGAGCCGTGGAAGTTGCACGGTTGAAATAAGGCTACCTATCTGCGATCTGGTTAGGAATCGTTAACCACTAACGCTTGCTTATCGACACACATAGACTACGCATAATCTTTGTGCGTGCCTCTGGATTTAATTGAGATTGCAAGAGTGAGTGTGAACAGGAGGAGATGATAGAGGGAATTTACACGTGAGAGTGAATAGAAAAAATGTTTTACAATTATTATCCAATTCTCCGTCAGACCAGCTCATGCATTCACCTGTCTTAAATGTCTTGACTCCTTCACTTGCATGTGTCTCTGAAGTCGGTTATTAAATGTGACTCCACAAGCTTCTCCTCTCTCGTAGTAGATAAAGAGGCGAAAATATTACGAGAATGTTAGCCAATCCTCCAAAAACCGGTTGCTTGAGCAGAAAGGCTTTGCAGGCTTGTGCTTTGTTCTGATCAGTCAGTCAGGGAACATTAAATGGAGATGTGTTTTTGGGTAATGGGGCAATGCAACTTATAAAGTGCAGAGGCAATTATACTTTGAAGCTGATCCATCGTTCTTCAGAAGATTCTTGAGGAATCAGCCAAAGAAGATTTGGACAACATGTAGGATTCTTAATCTGGAATCCCTTCTCCTGCTGCTTTGTTATGAAAAGTGCAGCAGGAGTGGGTTGTATTGCAGTTGCATGATGGCTCCAAGGAATGTTTAAAGTAGGAGCTGAATATTCCAGTCCATCAGCTTCATAAAAGTGACTGCTCGAGTTGAAACAAGGGATTGCGTGGATATGATAACGAATTTTGGCTGTGCTAGTAGAGTATAATGGAAGTAAAAGAAGAAGATGGGAATGTCATGTTCAAAATTACTGAGGAATCAAAGATTTTTGTTTGTAAGATAACTTATTGCAAAAGCTGCAAGCGAAGTTAAGAGAGATGGGGAAATATCAAGTAGAGATATTGCATAATATGCGGATGCATTCCATTCTAGTGTGTTCTTAGTCTGCTGGTTGCTGCATGTTGCGGTTCACATTTGAATATGTAAATCAAGTTTGCAGAAATATTATTGCAACAATTGCTCATACACTATTATACAAGTGTGCCAAAGATTATTGCGAAAATTTGCAAACTTATAACAGCAAGATGTAAGTAATTAGTTTAGGAGCATGTTGAAAAATATTAAGGAAGACGTTAACAACACGAGAGAATGGCTTCTCGCTTGTTTACCTTCAAGTAGATTGAAGATTGCCTGGGAAGGTATTGTTCAAGGGACGAAAATGTAATCAGAAGAATATACGGAGGTGGAGAAGGAAGTGAAATGAGTGGAAGGAGAGCAAGGTGTAGACTTGCTATTAGTTTATAGTTATACATTGCCAATTCTATAAGGCTAATAGAACTCAAAGACAGAGTAAGAAGGTACCAATAAATGTGTGGGTTCACTGTGAGTTTAAGACAAGAAGACAGAGACAAATTTCTAAGCTTTTAGAAGAAGATGCATAAAAATTGTAGACATTACTGAATAAATTCCTAGAAAATGATATCGTTGAATTAGCTGGGAATCAAATTACTGAATTGACTGACAGGAGGAGGAATTGAATAATCAGTTTTTGATGGATTGACTCTTGTAAACCCTGGGAGAACTCACATCAATTTGGTGTATAGCGTAGATATTGAGAGATTCATGATTTGAATAATGTAGTACTCAGGATGGAAACCATCTGAGAATTACAGTAGATTGTGTCCTGGCGAAAGAAATGGATCTGATACAGCATTTTTTTCCGCTTCCTTGTTGTGGTCTTATCAATTTGCATATGTAGATCAATAGGGTGATTAAGAGGACAGACACATGATTGTTATGATTCTGCAATCTCTTGTTTGATTTAATGCACCATTAACTAAATCAGGAGGCAGGGAAGTCTGTTGTGTTTGAGAGGTGGTTGTGGGTTTGTGGTTTCTTATTTGTTTCTGTATGCGGTGAGTATGTGGTAATAACTTGAAGGGAATACCTGCCTGGATGTTACGCAGCAGCAGTTGAGATTGTTGGCCTGTGTGGCTTGCGCTGCGGTTTAAAAGACAGCGAGGATACGTTTGATGCAAGGAAATGCAGTAAGCGTAGCTTATATACGAGAAGTCAATATGTAATGGTTTCTATAGGATTTATGACAATTGACAGCGTCATAGATAGGAAAAATTAAGCTGTTAGGGCTTGGGAAAAGCATTGCGGCTGCAGGCTATCATACGGGAGTAAAGATTGCGAATTTCTTTGCAAGGGATCGAGAGGCGGAAGGAGAAAACTGATACATTTTAGGAACAAGGGCGTGTCATGTAGTGGACGAATTGCTTTCCCCAGGTCAAATTCCCTACATCATGATGATAAATTGGATCGGAGGGTGGTGTGGTAATAATTTATTTAGGGATGAATTGGTTTGCGGAAGAGAAATCTTTGCGAGGGATGGAAAGTTAAACTATTTATTACAAAGTTTCCCAACCCGCCCGCAGGGAAACACCCCCTCCTCAATGCATTGATTAATGAGCTATGCAGTTTTGTGAACGGATTTAGATTTTGAAGAGTGTAGAGCAAACGTATAATGAAAGTCATTCAGCCGGATGCGGAAGAGAACCCATTCCACAGATATGTAAGCATGTATTACAGAATAGATGGCAGCACAAAATAGAATACGCGCTCCGCACGAACCTGGTTCTTGTAACTTCCTAGGAGGCAGCACGGTTTACGGACAGGATAAAAGATTGATGGATTTCATGCTGTATATTGCATTCCGAAATTATTTGATTCATGTTGTTAATAATAATTTATTTTCATTGCAGTATTCGCTCAAGAGGCATTCAAATGCCCTCATGAATATGGATTCTACCCACACAGCAGGTCCTGTGACAAGTATTGGAAGTGCGAAAATAATGAAGCAGAGCTCAAGACTTGTGGAAACGGTCTCGCTTTTGATGCTGCAGATCCAAAGTATTTGACAGAAAACTGCGACTACTTGCACAATGTTGACTGTGGTGCAAGAAGCGAGCTGGAGCCTCCAATCGGAAGCGCCAACTGCCCAAGACTTTACGGAATCTTCCCTGACGAAGAAAAGTGTGACGTTTTCTGGAACTGCTGGAACGGAGAATCCAACAAATACTCCTGTGCTCCAGGACTCGCTTACGATCGTGAAGCTCGTGTCTGCATGTGGGCTGATCAAGTACCAGAATGCAAACAAGAGGGTAATGTTTCTCTTAGATATTTAAAAAAATACCGTTTATATGAACACGCTGCTAACAATTTTGCAACTGAATACAAGCTTATAAGAGATAGAGCGCTTAGGAAACAAACTTTTGGCTTCTTGAAAGAATTCGCAAATTTTCGCATCCTCAAACAGATAGAATTTAGGTTCTTTTTTTTGTTACAGTTATGTATTTCTTAACAGCAAATGCAAAGAGTTAGTGAGAAAAAACTAAGAGCAAGAAGCTCTCCTCGTGTATTTTACGGCTCAGAAGCTTATAAGGATCAACGTTATGGTAATTAACCTAGAACTTGCTGAAAAGGTGAGTTAAATGGAGCAAGTAGTCATAAAAAAGAGAAGGTCTAATTTTAAAGCGCAGTTTTTGGGAGACGAAGATAATAAAATTTGGAAGGAAAAGAAGCAGAGGTTTTTAATCTGAACAAGTATCACAAGATACGTTAGCCTGATTAATTTAATCAGAGGGGAGGATTTCTAGGATGAGATTTAAAAAATAATGTGTTATTGCGCATGTTCTTTCGGTAATGATAATAATCTATTTGTTTACAAAGACGGAAAAGTCTTGCTCCAATTTACCAGAGATGGCTACACGTGATGCAGGAGTTGTGAAGGAGATAGTGGCTCACGCGCTCCTTGGCGCTCTGCCGAGGAGTAGCGCTCTTGTTGCTAGCTAACTTTATTCAACTAGCCAGCAACAAGAGCAGTGCGGCGCTCGTTGTTAGCGGAAATATAATCAGATCTAGCTAACAAGGGACGTGGGAAAGTAATACTGAGAAGTAGGGCTAGGATAAGGGTCGATTGATGAGAGGAGGATAACGTTGTTGAAAAAGAAAAACAACCCAGAGAGCGCCCAGCTTCGTGTAACGTGGCTCAGAATCTTCGGCTTGGTGAATCTGTCTAATAATTATTTTTGATTAAAAGAAACCGCAGGTGGATTCAAGTGCCCAGCTGCTAGTGCCAATCCCAACCCAGGAACTTTCTCCCGTCATGCTCACCCAGAAGACTGCCGTAAATACTATGTTTGCTTAGATAGCAGCCCACGTGAATACGGATGCCCAATCGGAACCGTTTTCAAGATCGGAGCTGACGAATACAGCGGACAGTGCACGGATCCAGAGGGCGTTGATGGATGCGAAAACTATTACGGAGATGATTTGAAGAACGTCAAGAAGAGCGACCTCTTGTTGGGCTTGACTGGAAATGATGGTTCTTACAACAGTGGAGTCACAAACAAACCCTTCCTTCGAAAGAAGATTGCCCAACCAAAACCCGAAGCTGCACCAGCTCCAGTACAACAAGCTTCTCAGTCACAACAGCGTGTTCAACAAAGAGACAGAGTCAGTAGTAGACCTACTTCATCTGCTCAAGCCTCCAGACCAGCTCCAGTCCAAACCACAAGGTGAGATTTCCTGGATTTAGACTACTAAACGAAATGCAGAAACATCGGATTTAAATAGACATTAATTTTCGGTAATTAAGAAAGAAATACTGACATATTTTTAAATTCCCTCTTACAGAGCCACACCAACGACTGAGGCCCCAAAGGCCGCTGATGGCAACAAATCCGACGACTACTACTATTATGATAACTATGAGGATCAACCCAACTCAAGCCAACAACAACAACAGCAACAACCAGCATCGCGTCAGTAACGCAACAAATAGTTATAACGCTCATTTTTTAAATGCTAAAAAAACAACAGCTTCATCTTTGTGTACACAAATTATTTTACGAATGCATACGGTACATCCCGTTCTTCCGTTTTTTATGAAAAATAAACTTTTATAAGAAAATTATTCCACGCCCAAGTTGTTTTTCAATCTATTACTATTTTAAAAAATCCAACCCCTCCTTGGAATAGGTTTGGTTTACATTTTAAATTTAACTATGGCTGAGCTTAGTCAAAGTTGGATTATGAATCACCTTCAGGCAGTACTAAGGATACTCTGTTTGTGATGTTGGGATATCACGGCTCCCGTGATATTTGTAGACTAGGTTGTGACATATCACACAGTTAGTGATATTGCAGTTTTTATATTACAACTGTGGCTAACTTCACGGGATGTTTTAGTTGAGATGCTGTGGAAATTTTATTTCTTGGCGGATTTTCGTGTTTTTTGTTTTAAAACACATCTGAGGTCTCTTGCACACAATAATCCGGGGTGCAAGGCGCTCTAACCGCCATTATTTTGAAGGAATTTAAAGTCAAAGTGAGCGCCATCTTAGAATTTTTCGCTCCCATAAGAGAAGCATTGGGATTCTCACGCGCAAGCAGGTTCTCCGCTGTAGTGGAAAACTGAAATGTTTCTGAGTTCTCTTTCCAATTGCTCCGCTCAGGAGCGTTCCAGAGTCAAACGGTTTGGCTTGTTGGATAGCTGAGTTTGTTTTCTCCATAACATGTAAAATGTAATCTCTCTAGGTCAAAGTGTGAAGTGGCTGCAACGATTACACTGAAAAAAGTCAGGTTTCTCCGGCAGTAGACTTTCAGCGTTGCAGTATCTTCGAACTTTGACCTATGAACAGGAAATTTAGTTTCAAATATAGACGAAGACTGTCAGGAATCTATGCCTGTTAGCCCATAGAGTTTAGGGAAAATAGCGCATGGTAATATTTGTAAGTTCGCGCAGTAGAGTAAGAGAGCGCGTATTGGTGGATGTTGTTGTCCGTTAGATTTAAGCCTTGTCTTGTACCATATCTTCCGTTAAATCGGAGCTTCCAGTTCGGGCGTGCAAGAGATACAGACGTGTGTGAATTTAGCTGTGCAACTTGTAACCTTAAAGTATATTTAAACTAAGCTAATTAACCGATAGGGATCTACTATTATTAAGGGATTAAGTTGTGTAACTGGGGTGTGCTAAGTTCTATTAAATATATAGCAGTCAGTTATACTTTAATCAAAAGTATTTCCCATTTATTCAGTCAGGGCAACGGGCACGATTATTTTATACAGACGAGGCAGCCTGTTCCGGGTAGGATCTGAGTGCAGCCCCAACAAAGACCTAGGCTATCCAACAATGCAAACTGCTTGGCATTGTGACGCTCTTGAGTGAAGTAATAGATGAAGTAAGCCGAGGAAAATCTTACGGTTATTTACTGTCCGTATTGCCCCACTTACCGCAATATCACGGGATCTGTGATATCACGTGATATCATGTGCTTGCTAGTACTACAAATATGTGACAACTATATCACAGGGCCCGTGATAAATTTCGTTATTTATGCTTCTTGTTCCTGGCTGACCTTAGCAACCCTCACACACAAATTTCTCACCTAAAATCCTTCAAGTACCTAAGAGTCTAAATACCAAAAAATCCTCCAGTTTCTTATAGCAACAACTAGGTATATACCTACTGAAGAATGCCTTTGGATATGCCACCGTCACGTTTAGTTATTCTGTAATTACCGGTATGCTAATGCTCCATGGCCCCTGGAATTTTGGATGGTAATTAGATTATCGCGGGAGAGTCAAAAATGAAAATTAAGGTATGATTGCACAGGAACTAAGCTTGTAAATAAGTGAGATCACCTTTTACTGAATTTATTCTTGCTTATAAATCCCATACTGATGAAATCAGAAAAATCGGAAACTATAGAGCTTTGCGAATATAATTTTGAAAAACGAAATGGTTGATGTTGAACAGTTAACGACCCATTCCACCGTATCCACCTCTGTAGCGTCCATAGCCACCTCCCATGCCACCTCCCATGCCACCCCCATAGCCACCTCCCATGCCACCCCCATAGCCACCTCCACAGCCACCTCCAAACAAGTTATACATGCTGCTCTGCCCGCCGAAGCGTCCACCTCCGCAGCGCCCTCCAAACTGTCGGGCTTCTCGCTCAGACGAGAGCCCGTCAGATTTTGGCCCCTCCAAGGGTTCTGCCATGGCTACAGTTGCCCATAGCACCACCAGAACAGTGGCAAATAACTTTAAAAAGGAAACTTTGATTAAAATATAGTTAAATAGTACGTCCGTTTAAAATGAGACACCGGCATCTTACCAACAGTTTCCAGCTCATGTTGATAGCTACTCTGGTCTTGCTCCAATTGAATTCAAGGAAATCCAGGGAAACTTTGAAAGAATCACAAGTGTATGATGAGCCTCATAGAAACCCCACCTGTATATATAATACTGTAATTCCACACGTTGTGCCGGGCACAATTGACTTATTTGTCTTGATTTGACCAAATTCCTGGAAATATTCCTTTATTCTTCCGAAAAACACTTTAATTGACGCTGTCGTGCCTCTGATGAAGAGACTTAGTGCACGCAATTTTTTGTTTTTACTTGCTCCACGTGTCATACGATGTAATGCATTATGAAATACACGAAAAACGCCATAATCGTTAAATTTCTATTAAGCGCTTGTACTCGGAAATCGTTTGTTCAGACCGCCTTGTCGTGCTGACCTCATGTTTCTGAGAACCCGTTAATAAAGCACAAACAGATTTCAATCTTCTCAGCAAAACACCAGTTGTCAACAACATTCATCGTCAACATCTTATAGCATGAAACACCGTTTCTCAGCTATTTTAAGTTCTAACTGGAACTGATAAGCTGTCCAGCGCAGTCGTGAGACAAACTTTAACAACTATTGTAGCATCGTTCTCGTGACTTGAAAATATCCAGAATAAGCCATTTTAAAAAATTAATTAGATCTTGTACGCAGAGGAAATACCATAAGCATCGTTAGCCAGCGAATCCAAAAACTTTTAATCGTTTCAAAGTAAATTTGGTTTTGTCGTATTTAGCATGAAATTAGTATGAAATTCCATAACATAGAGTAACAGTAGTTTACCGGAGAAAATATTATTACACATCGCATTCCAGCTCCTAACTCAATAGCTCATTGATATTCTTCAAAAGGTGGCAGAAAATTTCGTGCCATAATCAAAATTTTCCAATCAGCACATTAATCTTTATCGCATTTTTTTAAAACAGGATCCTTGTCCTTTTCTTTCTTTTGTGCAATTGGTAGTATACTGAGGCTGTCCCATGTTTATTTTCCCAAAATGCTTAGTTATATTAAATAAGAAATATTATACCTACAATGCTTTAGTTGGCGTCAAAATGTTCGCAAATTCAGACTCTCCAGCTAATTTAGTTGTAGTAGGGTTATAAGGTAAGCCAATGGAAGGCCGCTAAAGCGCGCGCGGTCTAAAACAAAGTTTCCGGCCTATGCTTTTCAATGGTAAACTAAAAAACTGAAAATCGAGAAAACTAAGCAAGTAAGAGGCAGATAATAACGATTAATGACTTAAAAGAACTGCAACAAGCTTTTCTTTACAAATTATAACATAGTATAAGTGCAATTTATTGTATGTAGAAGCCAGCAGTAATTTTAGAAATTACTGGGTTCCGTAACTAAAAAAGTTTAAAATCTTAACTTAGCCACAAAGCTTGTGTACCACGTAAAAATTTTGATATGGCAGGTAGAATTATGAATTATAGCTTCAATTGTAGTCCCTACGATTCTAATCATGCAGAACTAAAACAAATTTGAAAAATACATCGTAATAGCGTCCCAATCGTTAGGCGCGCGACGCGAAAGATGTCTGAAAATATCGTGGAAACTGGTTTCCTGTCAGGACATTTCTGAGCACGCTTTTACTCCCATATGATCAATTTTCAGCTTTTGTAGTAGTAATTTTTCAATCAAGCAAGTTGGAATCAGAGTTGGGAATTTTTCAACAATCAAGAGATGCACTGTCCTCATATTTGTTCAGTATCTGGTTACTAATGTTGCATCCATGTTAATCACCTTCTCTTGAGTTATTGCAAATACATGCGCTTATAGCTACGTATTATGTTCTGGGAGAAGTAGAATAGAATAGTAATAAAACTTGGGGAAAAAATAAGCTGATCGGTAAACAAATACTCCTGCCAACGTGAGGCCAGTGCTGAATATATTCAACAAATTGGGTTCACGTGGCAAAAAGCTGAAGTTGGACGATATTTTGGGGTCATGAATCACGAACGATGGGCTTTTAGAGTCTTCGGTATCAGTGCTTAGCGACAAGTAGGTATATCTACTGAAGAATACCTTTTGGTATGGGACCGTAGAGTTTTGTTATTCCGTAATTACTGCTATGCTAATTCTCCGTGCCCCCTGGAAGTTTTGGATTGTTATTGGATTATCGCAGGAGATTCAAAAATGAAAACAAGATATGATTGATCAGAAATTAAGCTTTTAATCAATTGTAAATAAGTGAGATCACCTTTTACTGAATTTATTCTTGCTTATAAATCCCATACTGATGAAATCAGAAAAATCGGAAACTATAGAGCTTGCGAATATAATTTTGAAAAACGAAATGGTTCATGTTGAACGACTAACGACCCATTCCACCGTACCCACCTCTGTAGCGTCCCCAGCCACCTCCATAGCCACCACCTCCATAGCCACCTCCCATACCACCTCCCCAGCCACCTCCACAGCCACCTCCTCGGATGTTACCCCAGTTGTTACCCCAGCCGCCATATCCGCCGTAGCGTCCACCTCCGCAGCGCCCTCCAAACTGTCGGGCTTCTCGCTCAGACGAGAGCTCGTCAGATGTTGGTCCCTCCAAGGGTTCTGCCATAGCTACGGTGGCCCATACAGCCACCAGAACAGTGGCAAATAACTTCAAAAAGGAAACTTTGATTAAAATATAGTTAAATAGTACGTCCGTTTAAAATGAGATACCGGCATCTTACCAGCAGTTTCCAGCTCATGTCGATAACTACTCTGGTCTTGCTCCAAATGAATTCAAGGAAATCCAGGGAAACTTTGAAAGAAGCACAAGTGTATGATGAGCCTCTATAGAAACCCCACCTGTATATATACTACAATAATTGCACACATTGCGCTGGGCACAACTGATTTACTTGTCTTGATTTCACAGAATTCTGAGAAACATTCCTTTATTCTTCCGTAAAATTCATTAATTGACATTGTGTTGCCTTCTAAGAGATTTAGTGCACGCAATTTTTTTTGTTTTTACTTGTACCACGTGTCATACAATGCAATGCATTATGAAATACACGCAAAACGCCATAATCGTTAAATTTCGATTAAGCGCTTGTACTCGGAAATCATTTGGTCAGACCGTCTTGTCGTGCTAGCTAGTGCTGACTACCCGTTAGATTCTGATAAGCCTTTAAATAGCGCAAAATGGGTGCCATCTTCTCCTTTGTGTCAATTCCTCGCTACCACTTCCATATTTGAAGGAAATACTTCTTTTACTGCGACTGCCATGAGCGTAAAACAAAATTGGAGAGGAAAAATTGGTTGGAGAAATTTGAACCTTCAGAAAGTACTCCTTCCCTTCTTACCAGTTATTAGTGGAACAAACTACCTCGTGTGCGCCCTCTACATTTACAGTGACTGCACTAATGTTCATTACTTGTACTTCCCCTATGACTCTTATGGAGAATGTACGGGGAGATTATTGAATGTGTTAGCAAATTTTCTCAGTTCGTTTATTTTCTCTCATCTTCCGGACTACCGTAAAATCTCGCCTATTAGCCATGGCATAGTGGCCTTGGTTGGCCAAAATTACGTTAGGAGTGGACTTTATGCGAGGGTGTCTAATAGGCGGGTTTTATTTTTCCCAGCAGAATTTTAAGTATTGTAGAAAAATTCATGCTTCTGTATTCCAGCTTTCATAAATCCATTCTTGAAAAATGGTCCCGGCCAAATGGTCCCCACAGCGGCCAATTGGTCCCAGATTCCTTACTGCATTACATTTTCTTTGACAGGAGTTTTTCTGAAAATGTATAATTTGCAGCTCCATGATGACTAAAGATTTGCTACAGCCATATTTGTTTAACATGGATATTATGCATCGTATTGTGGTTTATCCGGAAAGTGGATTCAGCTCTTAGCAACGTTTTTGTTTCCCCAACCTGCCGCTAGATGTCAGTTTCCCCCAACAAATAAATTCAGTTTCATATAATCAACCAAATATTCCTCTCAAACCTTCTCGCAAATGTAGCGACACAAGCAAAGATAATTGAACGCAAGTAAGGCTAAATACCACGTTTCGAGACACGAGTCAGATATGAAGCTGTAAGTTCATTTGATTTCCTCAAAACATTCAGTCAGACATAAAAATAAAGTGTGCGGGCGTACGCACAAAGTGATTGACTCGGCGTACTTGATTCAGGATCGCTACAACTTCCGCTGGACATTATTCTAAACGGATCTCATCCGCTCTTGATTGTTGGTGACAATGTCCATTTTGGGTCACTGCAGGTACAGTTCTGCTGCTTCTGGATTCTTCACACTGGCCATCTTCTCCTGACTGACAGTGCATTCCCGTGTATGTCTACAGGTAGACTCAATCATTCCGCGTACAAGGTATTAGTTACGTGGTGATATAAAATGGTACAAGTGTCGTAGGTTTAAATTGTCAAGAATGACGTATGATATTCAAAGTGGACATAGGAATTTTCACCCAACAAAGGTTATAGCTAAACAATAAGTTTGCCCACACAACTACAAGGTTTTTACGTGAGTGTAGTCTTGTACGTTTGCATTCCTTCTTTTGAGATGATGATTATGAACGGCAAGTTTGATTCAGCAAACAGAAATGACACAAGTATGAAGGAATTTCCCCCTTCACGGCGCCGGCTGACCTACACATTATAGAGTAAACCTACACTGAAAAAAATACAAGAGTTTCCCAATTTTTTGACCATATTAATACATGAATTTAACAATCCTCCTAATTTTGTATCCATACATAAACCCCCCGCGTACTAACGCATCTCAGCCCATATTTACGCATCCTAAAGCTGGATTAAAAAAAACAAACAAGTAGAAGCTACATGGCTACTTTGAAATAAGTAATTGCCCAGGTTTAAAGGGCTTGAAGAGGAGGAGGTCATTTGGATCAGCTTTGATTACGCAAATAAAAGCTAAGGTTTTTGACCAAAGGTAGCTTATACTACGCACGAAGGGAACCCAAAACCGGGGAAATGGGTAATCAATTGATGGAATTTGGATAGAATCCGTGTCAAATACCTCGCCGGCGACAGCGAAACAGTGTTTTAAGGAGTTACAAGGTTGTAAAAGTATCCAGCTTTTTTTGAATATTTTAAAGTATTGAAACATTTTCAAGAATGTTGAAATTCAGATTAAAACGAAACAAGATCTGTCGTTCCTTAACTACAGTAACAGTCATAAGTCCTAGAGGACACGATTATATGATTAAAAGTGATGACTTCGCTAGCCTTTTAGGGGGTACGAAAATTGAGGAATTTTATATCGGCTCCGCGACAACGCGGCGACTTGGCGACAAGATACAATACAGAATAGGATTTTCTACGTTTTACTCATGTACATTTAATTGAAAGTTTCTGGATGGAAGGAATGTGACATTATTTTACTCTATTCGAGACATTCTCTTAGAAATGTGATGATGATGACGCACGCGTATTATTAGTTTCGTTGTTTCATAGTAAACGTTGCCAAAAGCAAGGACCGCAAGCTCTACGCAACTTGAGGCAATGATCATCCTTATTACTTTCCCAATGTCGTCCACACGCTATCAAATCCCAAAATGCCGATGGTATCAAGTTGTAAAATGAGTATTGTCAATTACCGTGTACAGTTTACACCTGAGGGAATAGAGATTTGCTCCCAGTGGTTTCATCTTTGTACCAAATGTGGGACGTGTAATTGGAGTGCGGTGTCGTAGCCCTTGTAACTGATGAGCTAAAGTCGGAGGATGTTTATTACTTCCGGTGAAAAGATTAAACTAATTATATATGGTGGTAGATATTAAATGTGAATATTATGTTTGCAGAAAATGGCGGACATAGGAAACACAATAATAGTATCAGATGCTCGCGCTATCATACTGTTATCGTTATTGTTATTTGACACTAACGACTCCTGAGGAGCCTTCTAATATTACCCTGCACTACATAAGCTTCGGCTTCCTTAGATTATCCCACCCTAAAGTAAGCATCAAATAACCTGTCGGCAACTTTCTCCGAACTTCCTTGAGGAAACGCCCTTGTGGAACGACACGTGATCTGCACCTTACAATATTTAATCTGACGTCTAAAGTATGAAGCGTCATTGAGAACAGAAATAGGATAATATTTTGTTAAGAGGTAAGCTAAAATAACCATGTGATAACTTTCTCTGATGTAATGTTAACAGATTCCGAAGAGAGATAACGGAATAGATTGAATTCACACAAGACCGCAAGCTTGTGCGCATAGCCACAAGAATAGCACAATTGATTTTGATTATGTAAATTAATCAAATCATTACGCAATCTTTTCATCTAATTGCGTAACAACTTCGTCTCAGTCATACGCACACTATATGTATCCCCTGTACTGTGTCTGTCTGTGAAAAACGTTATTCCTCATGGTTTTGCTTGAAAGATTGTGCTGACGTTATCGCCGTGTGTCCGGGCTGCATTTAGCTTGAGGCTGGTGGGTTAATCAACTTTGATTTATGAGACCGCTAATAAACCATTGAATTGACTGAGGGGAGAAGACGATGTAACGCGACGGCGCATGAAATGCTTCGTGGTAGTGGGGTTTTGCGTTTTCTTTGTTCCATCTTTATCTCTGGCTACACTTTAACGGCTGTTGCAACAAGTTTAATCTGTTTTGCAGGAATTTTTTCAAGTTTCTTAATTCGCAAGTGCATTATTAAATTAGCATCTCTGTAATTCATACTGCTAATTTACAAATATGTACAATCCTAGATTTGGGGCAAAACGCTTCTGCTAGTTTTGAAATCTAGGAACAGCCACTATTCCCTTGCTTACATTAATGACTTTATTTTTAAGGAACTCATATGAATTTAGAATTCCGCTTCAGGACCAAATAGCTACTACTAAGAACATTAGCAAACAAGTGAAAGTAATTACACTATAAGTTAATATTGATTCAATCAGACATAGGTAGATCTAGGAAGGGTGTTGGCCAGAGCCGGATGGATGCAAGTAATCCCGTTACGAAAGATAATGAATGATACCAATGATTTCATCAATGGTTTTGTATTTTGCATTTATAGATTAATACCCTTACTGTAAATTGTAATTATACAAAGCTGACTTGCCTCGCTCCACAAACTCTGCAATACTAGAATTTTTGGACGATGCTCCAAGTACATTTAATCCGTTTTGATCTGCAATCTATTTCTATTGAAGTCATTTTGATTAAAAAATTATGGATTTTTACCTCGAGTTCTCTGCTTCTCGGATCAGGGAGGGCCAATGTCTCATAATGAATAAAAAATGTAATAAAGGCGAAAGCCCTGTAAAAAAGCAAAAGCAGCGACCTGGATGAACACTTAAATCATCAATCAATGTCCTTTACTTTTATTTCAGTTTGATTATTCCATCTTTACGAAAAAGTTAACCTATATTGTTCCTCAAAATTGTACTCTTAAAATCAGTATTGTGCAAACCGATTTGGGAATCTGATTCAACAATTTTGCTTCCAAGCAAAGCAGATGTAAATGGCTGTGAATAAATATAAAGAAAAATCCAAGCTTTCATCACCACCCACATGTAAGGACAGACTGGCGACGGATGGTAATTTTGAAAACATTTATGACGTTATTAACTCCCGGATCTCGATTTCAAAGATGACGGAAATTCTATTGGGAATTTTGGTTGGACTAATTAAACTAAGGTCAGCAAACATGGCGCATACTCAAGCTTTGACTCTGGATGATTCAATAATTTGACTAGAAAAGGGATAAGTACTTGAAATGCGTATCAATCAGTTGTCTAATGCATGTTGAACTTGACGTTAATTCCCAATGATGATTGAAGGATATTAGAAACTGATGATTTCAGACAAGAAATGACGTAATATTCGCGAATTTTCGCAAACAAAATCATTGAATCTATATCAATTTCTCAAGGATCTGGGACTTTCCCACAAAGTTTCTTGATGTCATTATTATTCTGTGTGAGCCGGGAGATGACGTAATTTCGGATTGTAGTATCCCAAAATTTAAATCTTGAATCAAGGAACAAACTCAAATTCCTTGGCTTGCAGAATTCATATCACAAATTCTAGCTTATTCCCCGTAACCACGGAAATTAATAGAGCGGATGACGAAATATGTGATGCGGAAATGGTGATATTCATTCAAGTGAATCCCAAGGCTTTCATATCAAATTCCTTAGCCTTTTAAGGGTGTGAAATCGGTTTAGGCACTTAGTGCTTGACGGAGAAAATGGTTTGTGGCGCGACTGGAGACCCTTGAATACTTGGACGGAACGCAGAAAATGTGGGCACTTTGCCTAGGATTCCATAACGCTTAATTGGTATGGAATGAGCTAATATCACGTGAGACAGGTGTGTTGCGGAGATGCGCGAGCTAATTAGCGTGGCGGTGGTGCAGTGCCAAGGAAAAAGTAAATCAGTACTATTTTGGGGATTTTGATTATGTATTTGATGTTCGCGACAGAGTGACGACGACTGGATGAATGGGGAAATTGCGACAGGGATTTGCACAATTTCATGAAATTCGCGTAGGCCCGTTCCATGAGAGCTGAATATGATGAAGGATTTGTAAATGACTCATAAAAGTATGTGATGTTAACAGGGAAGGAGCCAGGGAAGGGGCAGACGCCAAAGCCGGGGTGTGTGGGCCTGCTAAGTTAACGTTAGTAAAATACAACTCCGTCCGTCCGTCGGTGGATAACAACGATGTTAATAATCACGTTGCAAACGAGACAAGTAATGGGATGACTTAAGCAGTAAGGTAAATGTAAAGGAATGAAATAAAGAAATACATGTATGTAAAGGCAGGTGACTGTTTACGTGTGTGGCTTTGAATGTGCAAGTGTTTGTTGGGTGTAAGTACTCAGGAGCAGTAGTGGCGATTGTTAAATCCTAGCATCTTCAGGATGGATCATTGGATGATGAGAATGATGACGAGGGGTACCTTGGATATATTATAAAACAGCCCATGGATCTCATCTTCAGAATCATACTCACCTCAAAGCTAACAAGCTCGCAACAAGTTTCATCTTTCCAACAACCAAGACTCAACAACAAGTTTTATATTTAATTTTGTAAATCAGTGCTCTTAAAAATCCAGTCTCATTTTTTCAAAAATCCAGTAATAAGTTCAAAATGTGGTCGCCGCGACTCCTGCTGTCGACCATCCTGGTCATCGGGTTCCTAGCTATTCAAGGTAAAGTTATATCTAATTTTACATTTCACTTCAATTTACATTTAATTCAAGACAAGAGCGAACCATTGGTAGCCTTGAGAGGAGGTTAAATCCAAAGACTGTTAAAGTCGGAGAAGTACTCCAGACTTACAGCGGATACACTCTGCTGCAAAACGTATTTTCAATAAGTTCAGCTACAAAGATATGTGTTGCTGAATTTATCATTATTTTACTGGGAAGGCAGTTTGATAAAATAAACTACAGGAAGCATTAGCTTGGTACAGTTGAACGAAACACAAACTATACATTTACCGGGTTATCTAATTCCGTAGTGAATACACAATTTAGGGCACCAAAACTGAATTAACGATTGAGTTTTAGGAAAATGTGACTTGAAGGAAACAAATAATAACACCAAGCAAGAATACCGTAAAGTTATAGCAAGGAGGAAGTTAATACATAAAGCAAACATTATAGCGTCTCCCAGAACGTTTGCAGCACGCGGGCAAGCTTGGTCAACCTTGGCCTATGCTCGGAGCTTGTCGCTACAGCTTTTGTCAGTGCTCCTCTTCTATTGCAACATTGTTTTTAGGAATATTCTGTGATGATCTTGAGGAGGAAGCTCCCAAGATCAAAGTTTAGGAATCTGCGTCAGCATTCCATGAATCAAGCTTTTTAACACAGAAAAATAGCAGCAGTTCCTACAGAGTCGAATGTTGTAAATCTTGAAAACACGTTAGCAATTTATCTTCGTATAATGAATGTGTAGATTTTATTTTAACAGGAGTGCATAATCGTATTCAGTAGTAACCTCAACACGTTAGAAGACACGTTGCCTTATAATATTGAGAATAATTTAGAATCTGAGGAATTAATAGCCTTGAAAAGCGGACGCTCAGTCCTCTCAGTTTACTCCTTTCTACAAAATGATAATGATGATGAATAGATGGACAGGTGGATGTTTAAGCATGTAATCAGAGGAAGGTTAGCAGAATTAAGTGATTTGAAAGTGAAAAAGCTTGAATCTATGGAAGATGAGCTCTCTGTAACAATATAATCTGTTATTCTGACCAGTTGCCCCGACATTGTTTTGCAGAATCCACATTTTTATTTGCTACGAAAGTGTAGGAAAAAAAACTAACAACGATCCTCTAATCTTACACAACGTTCTCCAAGAATATTGCAGAAATTCATGCTCCATGAATCAGGAACAAAGGCGATAGCACGACTGGAATATATTTAATGCACCTTTCTTCAAGGTTTAATCAATCTTACAGCTTGAGAGTTTAGCTAGTAAGGGTAGGAAGCGACAAGCGTTGCAGATTTATTAGACTATGCTAGAAAGTTGCTGGATATTCACCACATAATTAACTCTGAACATGACCTCGTCATAAGCATTCTAAGACCATTATAGCCGCTTGCACAAACGGACAGGCACGAGGACAAACATATGAGGTCTGAGCTAGGTCATAAAATGTCTCAAAGGACCCAAAGGCTATTGATCAATAAAACTGAATCCTCCTAATAATAGATTCTGGTTTCTCTTTCTAATTCTAGGATCAGCTCAGAACTGTCCGGTTGCCAACGAATATTTTGCCGACTCACAACAATGTGATGCCTATGTGGAATGCAAGGACGGGATCCCTGAGCGAAAGCTCTGTCCAGACGGACTTATGTTCAACGACAGGGCCACTGGCTACCCAAGATATCCTTGTTCGTATCCACAAGAAGTTCAATGTGGGTCAAGGACTAGAACTCGTAAGTTTAAATTATTTCATTTCACTTTCCTCCCTTGTCTAGCTTGCATTTGTCAAATCAATAACAACGGGGAAATCCAAAGGGTTGCATGAACTAAACACAACAAGCATAACAAAAGCTTCTTCGGCTTACATCTTCTCACTCTGTCTGCTTGGTTACATCGTCAACAGATTTAATTTTAAATGCATTCATAATCGTCAGAATTTAAGTGTTTACTTACTTCATGCATGACTTTAAGCGGGTACAATGAATTGTCAGAAGGAGAAGAGTTGTCAGGGAAAATTTAAATATCCTGGAGCTATAATTCATCGCTCTGGCAACTATAGCTATACTGGTCAGAAATGTATTTCATCCAAATTAGAAATCCGCTCTTTGTTTGAAAAACGTTTGCTTGCTTTTCTATCAAGAAGAGAAGAAGTTGTCAGAGATGACAAATACCGATGAAACACAGGCAAAGATTGAATGTAGCAAGTTAGCATGATCACGTGGGAAGAAAAACCACACACTGCGTTGCTTGTTAACGCATTATGCGTAATAGTTAGTTAACAAATTGTTTGTCAATAGTAACTGTAAATTAATGCTGAGTTAAGAGGGGCTGAAGAGTAGAGAACGGTGGAAGCAAGAGTGTGCACGTGATGAGCATTAATTTTAGTAGACTTGTAGCTCCTGATTATTAGTGATCATAAATTAAAGTGATGAGCTAAAACACGTACATTTGCAAATACTCTCTACCTGAAGCGTAGGACAAATCTCTTTGAAGCTATTACGTCATGTAGAAATTGCAGTTACAAATATTTAAACTATGATGCACGAGCTTGCGCTCAATACCGTAGACCGTTAGCAGTTAAGGAATATTTGCGAGGATGACTCAGAAGGTGATTAAACCTTTTTGGTGGTGCGTGAAAGCTCAATTAGCGAAAATTAGTCAAGAGATTATCGGCTTGAGATTGTGAATTTGTATGAAAAGGAAGCTGGTATCTTTCACGTTTGCTAAAATATTTACAGTAAAAGTTCAAGCGGTTGACTAACTAATTCGCTTCTTAAGGTGAAACTCTGGAAGTTTTACCATTTCTTGGAATTTCCATGAGTTGTTAAGGTAAAAGAAGGACAAAGAGCTTGAAGTTGCGGAGAACAGGATTGAATTAGAAGTTATAAGCCGTGTAGTTCTGGAAAGCTCCAAGGGAAAATTTACCCTTGGAGGATCTCAACAAAATATAAGCTGCAGACAGTTGTTTCTTAAGCTTCATAACATTTCATACAAGCTAAACGTGTTGATTTCTTGTTTTCCATAACGGCAGATTCGATCGACTACTGCGAAACTGACAAATTAAATTAATATTCAAATAACCCTTATATTCAACTTACTTAGTGTAGTGATACGCAATAACGAAAGCTATCTCCAAAGAAAAAAATCTCCTAAAGCAATAATTCCAAACTCAAGGTGAAACCACGGCCACTATATAACTTTTTGATAACTAGCAACTAAAGAAACTCAATTCAGCTTCTTGTACCCCGAACTTTCTCACCTTAACAGAATCACAATTACTAAAATCTAGCTTCCAGAAGGGAAGAGAAAGCTTTAAGAAATCAGGCTTAAACTCCACAGTCTTTTAACTCTTAAATCCAATCATTATTAAACAAGCAAGTCCAATAAGATTTAACGACAGCTTTCCCTTTTAACTACCGATTTAATTTTGTTTTTCAAAGCTGATTTATTGTCAAAAGATGTATGGATAGTGCATTAAGACTTGGGTAAAATCCTATTTTCTTCAGGAGGAGCAAGATTTAAGCGGCTGCCTAGACTCGGTAGAAGGAAACGATCCTTTTATTACTTGTATTGAAATATATACTCCTCTGGAAAATACCTAGTGAAGCTGGCCGTGGGAAATTCACCGACAAATTGGAAATTTACATACATTCAACATTGCATAATATAGTAAACGCTAAAGGACAAAATACACGAGAGTAAACTGAATATAGAGGCGAGCAATCTTGAATTTGTGTGGAGAGAGGCAAGATTTTTATCGAATCAAATCATTATCGATGACAAAATGATTGATTCAAAGACAGGTATCAGATGATTAGTTTTTTGTTTCATTATGTAAGCAAGCGAGACTAGAGCGACATGTCTGATGTAATGAAATGAAGATGGCAGGGAAAATGTACAAAAAGTTGTTCTTCGTCACTGCTCTTTGGTTTCTTTGTTCACAATTGTGTATGCACAATTGTGGTATTTATTGCAGGAGGAGTTGTATTTAATTTTGTATATTATTATTGTAGAAGAGAGAAGCGAGGAAGATAATTATTTTTTAAATGTCATAGCGCTGGGAGAGTGGACGGAATTATGAGAGAAATATTAGAATGAGGACTATAAGCATAGACGAATTATTAATTTAGCTATAGGGTCCTAAGACGCCAGGACTGAGTGAGATTACCATATTATTGTAATGAACAATTAATGAAACGTTACCTGTGAGAACTATTATTATTATAGGATTATTTAAATAAAATAAGTTACCTTACTGATCTCCATTATAAATCAATGACTTTACTGGAAATTGCTTTTCAAACGAATCTTAAAATGCGATCGTCAGCAACTCAAATATTATTTCTCGTGACCTCATGTCTTGCTAGCTCAAAGAGAGAGAAAGTCTCATGAAACGACATTAGTCTTGATATTCAGTCATAATTTTAGCTACTCTCGACCTCCTCTGACATATATGCCTTCATCAATCTTCCCTGACCTACAGGCAGGTGTTGCACATTTGACATTTATTTACAAGGCGTGATGTACTTAAAGCCTTGACATTTTTCCTCTCTTTATGCACTTTAAGTTAATTACAGCCCTGTCACCCTATTTCTGATGCGACTTCTCGTTTTTGTAGCTTTGATTTGTAGTTGAATTTTGGTTACATAGAAGTAGCATAAAGTAAACGTAATTAGATATTAGGTACACTTTATTTGAAAGTAGTTGCATGCTTTGTGCATTTAAATTCCAAGGTCTTCTATCAGGTAATTTTTCTGCTATTTTTCGCGACTACAACTATTCTTTTCAAGCTATCCCCAAATTACTGCGTGTGACACGTTAATAACTGTTTTTCCTACCTTCAAATTACAGAGCCTGCCCAATCTACTGCTCAATGCCCACGATCTTATGGAATCTACAGCGCTGGAACTCCAGACAAGTGTGGGTCATACATGAACTGTGTTGCTGGCGTCGCTACCTTCCATGAATGCCCGGAGGGATTGGCTTTTAATGACCAATCAGCTCGTTGTGACTGGCCTGACCAGGTAAACTATGAAAACCCTACTGTAGCTCAATCGTTTAATCTTCTCCAAATGCTATCCACGCTTGAAGCTAATTTATTAGCGATACTTGCCAACAAGTCTTAATTCTTCCTTGATTTGACCAGGTCCCAAGCTGTGATGCCACCTCCTACCTTCGATTCCAGTGCCCTGGTGTACGAGTATCCGCTGACCTCGGACATCCACGTTACTCTGACCCAGCCGACTGCCGTAAATTCTATGTTTGCGTTGAAAATACTTCCCCGCGTGCTCTCTCCTGCGGAGTTGGTTTCGTCTTCAACCCGGATCTCGGAGTTTGTGATGAACCCGAAAATGTTCCTCAATGGTAATACTCTATGGTCAATTTTCAAACCCTAATTAGATTTCACACCTTTTGACCTAATTTGAGATTGATTATTTTAAACATGAGTTGAAACTACATCCTTCTTTTTCTATTCCAGTCGTAACTACTACCCACCCGATGTCTTGGACGCTGTCCGAAGACTGAAAAGCTTCGATAACAAAATCTAAACTCCGTCATCAATTAAGCTCAAGAGGCTCATTACATGCAGCTGCTGTGGAGCTGAATACGATTCTACTTAAACTTTTGGTCTGATCTATCATAGACTTTGAAAGCTAAAAACTACTACGATTCTTTTATGCCATATTTTGACTTGATCAACTCTATAATCATAGCATTTAAATATTTTACTACGTTTCTATACCCTTAAATCAATCTTTAAGCTAATTATTTCTGTAGATGTAACAAAACTACCGTAAAATAATTCAGATTAAATCATGCTCTAAACATCTGAGCCATTAAATTGAATTCATCTATGAAGAAGCTTAAATCCAAGCTGAATGTTAAGCAAGATACTATACGATTGAATCCTTGAGATAGATAATATAATATTGGATAGACGTGCAGCAAACCATCCATTCTATTCAAGCATTTCAGTACCTTATAAATAGTGTATTTGTGTAATTGCTCTTTGCATCATCTATCTATCATCAACAAGTTGTATCGGAAGCGATGGACACAATTCTCAAGTCTACAATCTAGATAGTTACAAATCAAAATGCCTATCAACAGAGCATACAAACTGCAACCACAGATGTCTAATCTTCAGCTAAATGTTAATAGGTAAAAGCTAGGTACTCAACTCTGTATCTAAGCTAGAAATGTTTGAGCGAATAAGCAATTAAGTAGCTTTGCAAAGGTAGCTTTCATGCTGGAAACTGCTGAATTCTATGAAGTATAGCAGCTGAAGGCTATGCAAACTCTAGGTGAAGGCAAGGCTTAGCTAAGTATGCAAAGATGATCCCTACATAATAGATGATGTATAATCTCTAAGAGAAATCTATAGCCAAATGCGTGAAGCCTAGTAGCAAATTCTAGAAGCTAGGAGAATGAAAGCAAAGTATGAAGCAATGCAAGTATGAAGACTATAGTTGAGCAATTAAACATGGGCAAGAATATAAAGTCTATGACTCAGTTTTATTATATATTTTTATCAAATGTTATGCATGTTCCGTTACAATTAATGCAAATCATGTATACTTTTACTATCATAGTTAAAAGTCTTAAATAATGGTAAAAGTTTAAAAGTCTTGGTATTCTTATGCATTAATTGGATTCATCCGTGTCCGTGAAATTGAAATAGGTCGTAAACTAGGCATTAATCAGTACATTACGATGACTCAATAATCTAAATAGTCTACAATCGGTGGGCTACTTAACGTGTACCATAATTGGATCCGGGACGCTTAGCTTGTTGCTTGGACGCTTGGGGAACAGGAGCAGGGCGGGGAGCGGAGACGGGAAGCTTGACTGGGGCTTGGGAATCCGCAGAGTTCTCGGCTTCTTCCTGGTCACCGTCGTTGTCAGGGTCGCTGTCCAAGAGACGGAGCTCCTCCTCGGTCTTGTTCTTGTACCAGTCAACACTGTCAAGGGATAATTGAAAAACAAATATTAGCATTTGAACATGAATAATTAAGACGAGTGAAACAAATCCCAGCATTGCAGAAAGCAAAGAGTAAGCTGGCAGTCAAAGCATAAGCGGTTAATGCGCAAAGCGGTCAAAGCAAAGCGGCGAAAGCAAAGCGAGCAAAGCAAAGCGAAAGAAAAAGCTCCCGAACCAGAGGTAAAAATGCAAAAGCAGTGTCAGCAATAAGCAAAGCAAAATAAACCAAACTTGGAAGCAATCAGTTATGCACGCAAACGTAAAAATAGCAAACGACAAACAAACTTCTGTCCAGAGGACAACGTCAATCAGCATAAATTGTCAAAGCGATGAATTAGTCAAATAATCAGTCATTCAATTAAAATCAAAGATGACAAATGCTGCCGAGCTTCATTTGTCAGAACCAAAACAAAACATCGACAACAAATTTCTCAAAAATTTGTTGAAACCTTGATGAATAGCATTTTTTGTAATTCTGAAGTCGAATTTCTGGCTACCAGGTCCAGAACTTTTCAGACAGCTTCAAGAAGTTACGAAAATAGAGGATGAAAAGCCAAATGAAAAATGCAGACTTCGCAATTCTGAAGTCGAATTTCTGGCAGCTAGGTCCAGAACTTTTCAGACAGCTTCAAGAATTTACGAAACCAAATATGCAGCGATGGATTCGTAATTCCGAAGTCGAATTTCTGGAATAATATCCAGAACGTTTCAGACAGCTTCAAGAACTTACGAAGATGTATGCCAAGCCGAGCCATATGCAAGCCGGAAGGAGTCCGCTTTCAGTGTTTAAGAAGACAGCAACAGAATAGGTAAGAAGTAAGGTACATAAAACAATTTGCTTACCACTGAGGCACGTGACTAGGAAGAGAGCATTTTCCAGTCTTGGGGTTGAAAACTCTGCCGACGCTGCAGCCCGCCAAACGAGGCTCACCATCCTGAGAACAGGTGTAGAAGAGCTGACAATCCTCTGGATGTGGATGACGGTCGTGGTTTCCGAACTTGAGTTTAGCAAACTTGTTTCCAGCGTTGGGACACTTGAAGTTCAGCACCTTGGTCGCGCTGTAAAATCATAAGAAAAATCAATTAGCTATGAATGCATACTTAAGCGCTGAGCGCTGCAGCGTCCGTCTCCCTTGAAGGATAGCGTATCCTCCAGCTCTCCGCCTCCAGTCAAAATCCATTCAGATTAGCCCTTCAAAGCGCCACGAGACGTCAAAGATCAAATCAACGGGTAACTGAGTGAGCCGAGAGTCGAGAAGTGAAACTTGTGAAGCTCAAGTTCAAGAACTGCAAAACTTAACGAAAAGCCCGGCCAGCCAAGAACAACTCAAGAATTTTTAAATGTAAAAAGCTTGTGTAAAATCATATTATACCTGCACTGCTTCCTACCAGCCATGTCTGGATGAACACAAGCACCTGTAAGAAAAGTTCTAAAGTTTTAGAAACACCCCCAAGCTGACACGAACCCTTAAGATTAAAACCATCACGTACCTTTGGTATCGTCAAAGATCACACCTTCCGGGCATGTTTTTTCATAGGCTTCGCCTTGGAGGCAATGATGAAATTTTTGGCAGGATTCCTCCGCCGGAAACGGATAGAAACCATTGAGTCGAGCACATCTCGGGTTTACGGATTGACTAGGCTCTGTAATTACAAAAGCGGATTAATTTACAAAGAGCTTGAAATCACGTACCTTGATGATGTATTGAGTTAATTACGTAAAGTTGGTCTGGCACTGCAGTCCACGTTGTGAGGGTAGTCACAGACAAAGTACTCGACGGAGAAGACGAAACCGTCGTCGCACATGACCTCCGTCATCTTCCCGGATGGTCCGCACATGTAGTATTTATCACATTGCTGACTGTCACCTATATTATAAGTTGCATTTCGAGGAGAACATTTTTCCAGCGGTTCAGCTGATCCAAAATCTATATTAGAGAAAAATTACAGGTTTTTAAAACGGCCAAAATACTACGCTACGACTAAGTTGCGGCAAAAATAATTACTTGTAAAATATGTCGCTCCCACTAATAAGCTCAAGGCAAAAAATTCTAGTTTCGTCATCTTGAGAGCTAAAATTGTACTGATTTTAAACGGTAGTCTAGTTTTTAAGTTGCTTCTATGTATTCTTGACTAGTTTTTCAAATTGCGAGAAAATCTATGCCTATCAAATTAATCTGAGTCCGAAAATCAATATTCTTCCCTATCTCACGCAAGCAGTGTAAACTTCTACGATGAGAAAGAGAATAACCGAACGGAAGTCAAGGACAGAGCTTTTATAACCTGCCAGAGTTTAAGCTTTTGTTTATTTTTTGCATAAATCATTTTCTCCAGCTCCCGACTCCCGACTCTTCTCAAGAAGAGTAAAATACTACGGTTCAGAGTCATAATTATGCATAAGCAAGCGGCTTTCTCGTTGTATTCCAGGTAGTACAGAGAGAGATATATGTAAAAAATCTTGTGAAACTCAGAGGCTTTAGATTGACTAGAAAGAAGGAAGGTAAAGTTATTCTGGAGAAAATGCAAATTATTAGCAAAGCTTGAAGCTCTTTGCTCTGGAATGGAAAAATACAAATGCAGGAAACTATTACATAAGAAGGCAAGCAACTCCATGTACTTCTATTTAACTTTGGGAAGGAAGCTTTGTGAACGAATTTGTAATTCAAAGAACAAGAGAAGCATTCACCGAATCAAGATCATCAAAACAAGGGCAAAGGCAGTAGGGGCAATACAAGAACGGAAGCAAGGCTAGTGACTTGCTAATTGTTTGCTCACTTAATTTGCATCCTGTACAAGAGTATATGTTTAGGTGCAGAGAAGGCAGAGGAGATTGATTTTCAATCACACGTCCAGAATTGATCTGATTTAAATGATTTGCAAATGTATGCGAAAATATAATTGGCAGAAGGGTATCCATCCAATTGCTCATCGAGGCAGTTATTATGCAGAAAGATGATGGAAAATATGGAATTCTACATCAAGGCGGAACATGAAATTTAAATATAGCTTTTTCATTAAACTATTCCTATGTAGTTGAAGCCATCGAGTCCGAAGGCTGCGGCGGAGACTTGGAGCAATCAAGTTGGAAGCAAGAAAGGGGAAGAGAATGTCCTTGGTCGTCCGAAATGAAAACTCTTTGGAAAGTTGTAATCTTCCCTATAAATTTTCAAACAACAAAGGGTTAAATAGAAGGACGCTGTTGCAGGGGATGGATGAATGTCACCCGCTGGTTCTTTTCGCTGTCTCCTTTTGTTGTAGGATACATGCAGGAGAAGGCTTGAAGCTACTGAAGGGAGGAGAAAATTATTAGTGAGGTGTGTATGGGGAGGGGACCTACCAGACCTACAAGACCTACCTAACGGAGACAGCAACCCCTTGACTAAGATCTCATCACATCTTCTGCTCTCAGAGTAAGTGTTTCACACATGAGGATTTGGATCATTGTTAGTAAGATCCTGAGACTGTAATCATGAAGACTTTTTCTCCCCTATTCCTTGCCTGCCTTTGTGCAGTGATTTGCATTACTGGTAAGTAAACGCTGCAGAAGTTACAAGCACAGAATGAGTTCAAGTGTCGCAATGCACAATAGACTATATCAAGCTAGTGCATTTGCATTTTAAGGAAATTAACAAGTGAATAATTTGCAAAGTACTTGATAATTACAATTCAAATTCTTTTATTCCCCTAGGTGCCCAACAGGGCCAGCGTAGGAAACAGCAGCGTCCTACACCAAAACCCTATCAAGGACCAACTGACAGCGACTACGCTGAAGCCCGCAAGCCGCCATCCGGACCGATATCAGATGAATGCCCTGAACCAGACGGTTTCTTCCCAGATGCTTACCAGTGCGACAAATATTATCAATGCCAGGATGGAAAAGTTACAGAGAAGCTGTGCCCGGATGGCCTTGTTTTTATTGATGCCGGACCAAAGATTGAGAAATGCGAGGTAAGTGTGAGAAATCATACAATTTTACTTCAATGCACAGTTGTTGTGGTAATTTTGCGAATTTTTTTGCAAAAGTCCACGGAACCCTACAAATTCTTGGAGGCGATATAAAAATATTTCGCTTATACTCTGACATTTGATTTTTCAGTTCCCCTTTGCCGTAGACTGTGTCGGTCGAGAACAACTCCGTAAGTAATTAGCTTTGACCTTGGCCGTATATGTAAACAGTGAGGGAACACAGGTGTACTTGTACCGACAGCCCGCTTCTTTGCACCAATCTAACCGTGCATAACTGCATCATTATCGAACGAAATTTTAAAAGAACTGTAGAATTATTGCCAAACTAACTAATCGGCTTTTCACTTAATTCTTCTTTCTGTTTTTGAATTATTTTTCAAGTATTATCTAATAGCAGCAGATCCTATCCTACCAGACCATAATACTAATTTTGGCTGGACTTTATTCAGAGCATGCGGGGGTATTAATGGTACAAATGCGATTTTTTTTCATTCACGAGGGTTATCGTCAAAAATATACCTATGTCCCCTCACTGGTAACATGCCTTGCCCAACTACTTTGTGTTAACCGTTAGGTTGTGGAACACAAACAAGTCTTACATAAATGGTATTTACAATAACGTGTTTTTTCCTTGTTTTGCAGAGGAACCTAAGCCTAGTACAAACTGCCCAAGAAAGCACGGATATTTTGCTCATGAAGACCCTACCATCTGCGACAAATTTTTCTTCTGTGTTGACGGTTCTTTCAATGCCATCACATGCCCTGCTGGATTAGTCTTCAGCAATAAGACTGGAACCTGTACTTGGCCGGATCAGGCTAAGAAACAGCATTGCAGTTCTGGAGGTATGTACAGAAAAATTACTTATAATGTTTTTCAGCGAGAAATTTGAGTTTGAATTAAAGAGGGAGGCAGGAAGGCAGAGATTGATTTTTCTGGAAGCTTTAGAATGTCAATTTTAGTAGAGCAACTCCACACGTTGCATGTTTTAACGAGGGGATTCTTGAGGGCTTCCTTCTTGATTTCCTTGATTCAGTTCAGCTTCGCTTCCATGGGCAAGTGGATGATGCTCTAATTCTGGGCCGGTAGCTCAAGGAGACAATCAGTTAGTCGCATATGACAAGGGTGGAGGGAGACATTCAAGGATTTTAGATGGAATAGAAAGGCAAGCGCTTGCTTGGAGATTGCAACTTTAAGGGAATAATGCAGATTTTTAAAGGAACAACTAGAGAGGAGGGTACAATAGAAGGAGACAGATTTGATATTGCTTCAAGATAATTTACATGAGGCAGTAAAAGGCTTTACTTTTACTTTTGTAAACTTATTCACGGCAAGTCAATGCCCTATGCGTCTTCTGGTGGTGAATAATATAGAACTGGGCATGAGGCTTTGAAATGGATGGCTTGATCGTCAAAAGCGATAGATAGTTACCACAACATCATCTCCTCTATAGGAAATGATCAAGGAGATTGTTCCAAGAGAAGAGAAAGAGATGAAGCAGAAATTGATTTTGTAGTATCATAGAAAACCCTTTATAGAAAGGTATTCAAGCCAGGCTTTTTTCAGCCACTTGAATTGGTAACAATGGGATTTTGTAGATGCAATTATGCGTGCAGAGCGGACAAGGAAGTGTGTGTGGTAGTTGGGAAACTGATGGAAGCGTCAAAGCGTTGAACTGAGAGATAAAGCTCAAGACACTTGAGGAAGATGGAAGCAAGTTGATGGTTGAATGCATGAAGAGATAATTTATACAACTTGTTTTTGCAGAGCTCTTTGAATTTGAATGCCCTCTTCAAACTGAGAGTCCTAAAGCTGGAGAATCCGTTCATCCCAGATTTGCGGATCCTAAGGACTGTCAATTCTTTTTTGTTTGTATTGATGGAAAGACTCCAAGGAAGAATGGATGCAGTTTCGGCCAAGTTTTCAATGAAGCAACAGGAAATTGCGATAAGCCGAAAAATGTTCCAGAGTGGTAAGTGCATGAATGATGAGGATGTATTTTTTTCATTTTTCCACTGTGCAGCTAGAGCATATAATTCAAATCTTGTGGAATGTAAAAGTGTGAGGTGATATGAGAATTAATGCATGTGTTTACTTGGTCCATACAGCAAAGACTGGTACAAGGGTCAAATTGAATATGACGCTAATGGTGATGAAGTCACTACTCCTAAGCCCAAGCTTGTGTCACAAGGCGGAACGAGCAGAAGGAAGGGAGCTAGTAAAAGGCCTACTACTCCAGCCCCTGAATATGACGAGTAATTTAAATAGACGCTTTTAATTCTACTTATTCAATTTAATGTAATCGCTCTCAGTGTACTTTAATTGTGCATTTTGGATTTTAAAAGACATGACCACGAATTTATTAAAAAGGTATTTGATTTAGATTTAATAAATAAATCCTGCACAAATTTTGATTGCGGAAAAAATACGGGAAACTAAAATTCGATAGATCAAAATTTATTTATTAAGTAGAGTTATAGTTTCCTGCCTTTTTGATATGCATGCTATGCAGTTAAAAATAATACGCCTAGATTGAGTATGACTCAAGGAAAACTCCAAGGGTTAGCTAAATCGATTCAGATTCCCATCAACTTCATCCCTACGATATTCATCACTTATTCAATTAATCACTCTCAATTTTTTTCAAATAATTTTAAATCACATGTGAAAATCATAAGAAAGTCCTTCCGAATTTTGAGGAGGGGAGGATTGGATTATGAGGAAGCTCTGATAGGATTGTTTTTGGAGTAAACGTCACCCTGACAAATGCAAGCATCTCAGGCATAAAGGTAAAAGGCGACGAAGAGCTAGAAGCTACAGGAAATATGATTGGACTAATGCCGGATGTACACTCCAACATTTGTGTAAAACTTGTGTAACACTTTCCGAAAATTTGTTTAGTTACCATAGTAACGCCGTTTCTACTTCAACACTTAAAATCTAAAAGTTTTACACAAATGTTCTCCATTTGATTAACATTGAATATTTGCGGGTCTTTTGAACCGCAAATATGAATATGAAAGTTTTACACAAGTTTTAAACAAGTTTTACACAAGTTTTACACAAGTGTTGGAGTGTAAATCCGGCATAAAAGTTTAAATTGAGAATAAATATGAGTAGGTCTGGAAAGCTACAAGGATAAATTTTCCCTTGGAGGATCTCAGCGAAATATAAGCTGTAGACAGTTATTTCTTGAGCTCCATGACATTGCATGAGCTAACCTTTCGTCCTATTTCATGTCCGTAGTGCTGAAGTCTATACAGCAGTTGAAGACAATGAAAACTCTAGGTAAACAAGGCAATGCTCAGTCAGTATAACTATGCAAAGGTGGTCGTTAGATAACTAAATCTCTTACATATAAAAAATAGGCAAATGCGTGGAAGCCTAAATACACAGATATAAAGTGTATGAGTTTATGAAGTTTTTTATACTTTTATTTATCAAATATTATGCATGTTCCGTTACAATCAATGCAAATCCTGTATACTTTTACTATCATAGTTAAAAGTCTTAAGTAATGTTAAAAAGTTAAAAGTCTTGGTATTCTTATGCATTAATCGGATTCATCCGTGTCCGTAAAATTGAAATAGGTCGTAAACTAGGCATTAATTAGTACATTACGATGACTCAATAATCTAAATAGTCTACAATCGGTGGGCTACTTAACGTGTACCATAATTGGATCCGGGACGCTTAGCTTGTTGCTTGGACGCTTGGGGAACAGGAGTAGGGCGGGGAGCGGAGACGGGAAGCTTGACTGGGGCTTGGGAATCCGCAGAGTTCTCGGCTTCTTCCTGGTCACCGTCGTTGTCAGGGTCGCTGTCCAAGAGACGGAGCTCCTCCTCGGTCTTGTTCTTGCACCAGTCAACACTGTGAAGGGATATTTGAAAAACGAATATTAGCTTTTGAACATGAAAAAATTAGGCGAGGGAAACAAATCCCAGCAGTGCAAGAGTCGATTTTTTTTGCAAACAGGTCCAGAACTTTTCAGACAGCTTCAAGAAGTTACGAAAATAGGTAATCAAGTAATGAGGGCGTTTCATAAAACAATTTGCGTACCACTGAGGCACATGGCGTTTTCCACTTTTGGGGTTGAAAACTCTACTGACGCTGCAGCCTTCAAACGAGGCTCGCCATCCTGAGAACGGTAGTTCCAAAATTGAGTTTAGCAAACTTGTTTCCAGCGTTGGGACACTTGAAGTTCAGCACCTTGGTCGCACTGTAAAATCATAAGAAAAAACAATTACCTATGAATGCATAGTACTTAAGCGCTGAGCGCTGCAGCGTCCGTCTCCCTATGAAGGATAGCTTGTCCTCCAGCCCTCCGCCTCCAGTCAAAAGCCATGTAGATTAGCACTTCAAAGCTCCACTTTAGACGTCAAAGGTCAAATCATCGTTAATTAAGTGAGCTGTCGTGCTGATGTCGAGAACAGGAACTTCTGATGCTCAACATGTCAAGAACTGCAAAACTTAGTTGGATTTTCTTTTTTCAGGGTGAATTTCTACGACCCTCAGGTTGAACTTCGACCATGTTTCAAATTTCAATCTTCTCTTTCTTTTCAGTGGGGCCGGTCATGTACGGTACTGTTAGCCAAAATCCAAGATCAGCTCTTGGGATGGAGAATATAAAAGTGCATATGCTTCATTTGATGATACCTTACTTTATTTTTGTATTATTAACTATCCAGTAGTAATTTAAAGTGGTGTGTTCATTATCATCATCTTCTCTACAAAAAGGCAGCAAAAGACACAATGGTACCAGGCTTGATTTTCTGTACATGCAGCCTACTTTCCTTGGGAAGTGGATAGCAAGATCGTATGGGGTACGATGTGTTAAGTAATTCGAGTGCATGCAGAATGTCAGTCTTTTTCTGTTTTAGCCTCTTGGGAATAGGTACAATATTCTTTCCAACTAGCAGCCCTAGTAGTTTAGACTACATTGCTATAAGCCCACACGTAGATCCCCCCGTTTAAATTGCAGTAACATTAAATTTTGATTTCCACCTTCTGTTTACCACCTAGCTACAGAATATCCAAGTACTAAACTTTTTGCATTGTTCAACAATCACCATCATGATGATGCACCAATTATTCGCATGGAGGTAAGCTCTTTGAGAGAAACCGCGTATCTAAATCGTAAAAGACGTTTGCGGCCATGATAACGAGAAACAATTTGTCGGACCAACCACCAAGACGACCGGAATTCTTATGAATTTCGTACTTAATCAATGGCGTCCAAGAGCTGGACTTGGCATCAACACATGTTGTAAAACTAAATGTTGTCAACTTGGCTGTTAAATGGCATCCACCATTTTAAATTAATCGCTGCACTTATGCGGTTGAATGATTTGTTGTGATATGGATGGAAAAAATTGTATAATTTAGGATTCCATCCAGCTGGACTGTTCCGCATTTGTTACATGTGAGAATAGTGGATCGTGTACAAATTCCAATGTACAAACAGATTGTATCCCATAGGAGGGGCGGCACGGCGTCGGAGGTGATGAAGAGGAGTTTTCCGCTTCTACGAGTGAGGTACGTTGTTGTGCCAGAGTTAGGTAGTTGTTAAAGTTTATAAAATTTCACTTCAGCTACTTTGGTGATAATAACTGTCAGTTACTATTCTCCTGCCCAGCAGAACAGTTCAAAATGTTCAAAGCTCTCAGCCTCCTCGCCCTCGGTAAATTATTTCTACCAAAGTTTACTTTAACTTTACTTCCCTCCGATTTTTTTCTATTTGCAGAAAAACGCAAACGCTTTTCCTACCGTCAGCCATAAGTTTTATAATTTTCTTTGTATTTTCAGTCGGCTTCGCCGCGGCTTTTAAATGCCCGGAACCAAACGGATTCTTCGCTGACGAGAAGCAGTGTGATAAATACTACGAGTGTATTGATGGCGTCCCAGAAACAAAGATGTGCCCAGACGGTCTCCTCTTTGAAATCAAGAACCCCAATCACGAAAGATGCGACCTTCCATTCTCCGGTAAGACATACTTATTTTAACTAGTCTTTTCCCCAATCTATTGTACTTACACGTCCCTCAAATATTTGCTACATTGCGAAGTCTATCCCATATGATCACATGAAACTAAACGATATTTATTTAAATTTCCAGTCGACTGTGGAGACCGTACCGAATTGCAACCCGCAATTTCCACCGTCCAGTGCCCACGCAGAAACGGTTACTTTTCTCACGAAGATCCAGAAGTCTGTGACAGATTCTACAACTGCGTAGAGGGAGTTGCCAATTCCGTCACTTGCCCAAGTGGTCTCATCTATGACGACTACCAGGGAACCTGCACCTGGCCAGACAGTGCTCAACGCAAGGGTTGCGAAAAGGAGAACAGAAAGAAAGGTAAGCCGGGTATTTAGCTGAGAGCAATTTTAAAATTTAACGTTGCAATCATTTAAACGTGCTGTTTCTTGTCTTAACAGAGAAACTCGCTGACGGATTCTCCTGTCCCGACGCTGATGTCCTTGGACACAACGGACGCCCACTTCCCCATCCAACCTACCCACACACCGAAGATTGCCAAAAGTTTTACATTTGCAGAAACGGAATCCAACCCCAACTCGGATCCTGCCCAGCCGGAACCGTCTACCACGAGACCAACTTCAAGTGCGAAGATCCTGAGAACGTTCCTGGATGGTAAGTGTCGTGTTCTAAATACATTTTAAATATCCAAGGGAACTACACATAAATAATGACTGGGATTGTGCAAGAGCAAGCTGTAATTTTACAATAGGGCCCTCTTTGTTTATGTCATCCAACCGGTTCTTCTCTTGCACCTTAGCACAGGGAATTGAGATGCAAATTATTGCAAAGAGCAACAAGTTCCCGTCTTATCGTAATCAGTAATTGGTTTCGTTAGCTAACTCATGTTTGATGCAGTGCGTCAGTTAGTCCATCAGCCTCCTTATGAAGCGGATGATGAGTCGGCTCATGCAATCTACGTTCTACAATAATCTTGTTTTCTTTTACTTTTCAGCGAGAAGTGGTTCGACGAAGCCTAAGAAGTTTATAGCAATTAACTCAAGCCTGTAAAGAGAGAAGAATAAGTGTGTTACTCGAGCGCGGATCCGTTTTAGCAATTAAGTCTTCAAGTCTGTAGAAGAGTTGCAACTTTTATATTTTTGTATTTTTCCTCGCACATTTTATTACACATGCACGCTATTATATAAATGTTTTGTAACAAATATCAGTTATCATCCTCTCTGTAAAGGAAATATCCGCCTTGTCCAAGTCAATACTTTATATTATGTTATTACAAAACCCAGCTCTGCAGTGTTTCATTTATGATAAAAGAAATTCACAACTATGTAAACCAAGGCAGAGATCAACTAAATGTCAGAGTTATTCCCCAGAATAACTACCATTAAAATACTCGTCTCTGAAGATATGTTGGGAGTAATAAAAGCAAGTGTCTCTTTGGAATAAGGGATATTTTTTAAATATATTTTTCTCACTCAGTTCTTTGCAATTTTAATAATACAACGTTTCTACAGCATAAATTCTACACCAGTACAACGCCGAACAACCAACAAAGAATTCCCTTAGGCTATGCATAAGAGGAACGCTGAGAAGAGAACACGTTTCCTCATAGCTTAACCACCAAACCCTTGCATTATTTCAAACATTATCCATCAAAGGCCCTGTCAGATCCTAAAGCAAAATGCATCATGTGTATGTATACATAATTATCAAGATTAAAGCAAGACGTATTATGGATCGTCCAGATCAAGATGAAAAGAGGATACGGGATGACAGGGAAGGGGATGAAGCCTTTGTGGTGAATTGGATTTTTTTGCAACGTGCTTATTGTCTGATCATCATGTACAGGAAACACGATGTGATGATTTTAACAAGACGCTTTCGCAAAGATTCATTCTTCTTGGATGATCATGAAAGAAAATCAGCTTAATCTGATTATTATAAAAGATGCAGAGAGAGAGAGAGAGGGAGGGAGAGAGACCTTTCAATTCGGCTTGATAATCCACCGGCTGATGCTGCAGACATGCATAGATTATACTAGATAAATGATTAACCAATAAGGCTAAGTAACTCTCTCCAAAATTTTCTATTACAAAACCTCATCACTCAACCAATCCAACCAAGGGACAAGGAAGCAAAATGGAAACCATACAAGAAAGCCGCAGCGCCACACAACAGCCGGCTTTCTGCGCTGCTTGTAGAGTAGAAGACCCTAGCCTTGATGTAGAATTGCCGAAATCCCTTGGAGTACAATTTCAATCTTAGGGATTCTTATAGCAAGGATAACATAAACAACAAGGAGAAATTCTTAGAGAGAAGAAATAGGGAATAGTTCGTGAGTAGAGCATAACAATTAGTATTAATAAGTAACACTCTTGCATCTCGGAACGTCGTTATCTACTTGTAGAAATATTTATAGAGGATTCGCCGTGGAAGAAGTTGAAGAGAGAGTGTGTGTCTTTCATGTGTCGTCCAAGGGATATTTTTACATTCTCTCAACGTTTATCAAGGAAAGCATAAGAGCCCTGTAGGTAAGACAGAAATAGCAAGATTTGGAGAAAGGCACCCAGACATTCTTCTGAAGGGGTTATGACTGAATGATGAATTGTCTACATCCTCCTATCCTTGTCAAATCTGTGTTCAAATCCTTGAGATTCGTTTAAACTATCAAAGTAAAAGTTACAGGATGCCCTAAATTCGGGAAAAAGAAAACTATTTCAGTAATGGAAAGTAAGGAGGGAATACAAAAAGGAGGGAGAGGGGGCAGCTTGAAATCATTACGAAACACACTCATCTGCATCTTCTTCAGTCATTCATGAAAATCTGGTTTGAAGAAAATGTCCCGTTTGTTTGAGAGTCATTGAATAAGCAGGAGCAAGCTACTAATTGCTACAGCTATATTTCTACTTAATTTAACCATGTGTGGTGCAGATGAATGAGTAAATGCGTCAGTATTTAAATTAAGAACGTCATTCTTGTTGACCAACGACCAACTGGTCAAGATGAGACATGACACCGTCATAGCTGAATGAGAGAATCCCATGAATCTCTACTATGCACGTAACCAGCAACTTTCTCAATTTTACAAGTTAAATATTTATGCAACAGATTTTATGATACGGCTACACACAATACACACACTAAAATAGTAAAAGCTCTGTAGTCGATCAACTAGGAAGAAAATGACAATAATGGATCGGTCACAAGACTCATTAACCAATTAAGTAGTCAACGATTGTGGGTGCGTCAAAAATTGCAAAAATTAGCTAACAAACTGGCTGCCATTAAGGCTTTGCGCAGGCCAGAGCTGAGGTAACAAACATATAGAAGCTTCTCTTGCAAATCAAACTTTATTCCCGTTTCTTCGAGGATGATGAGGAAGAGATTGTATGAACAATGATTCTAGTTGTGTTTGCATTGCGCTCTGTTGTCTGAGTTTTGGATACTTGTAGTAACAAGCCATTGAGGAAGAACTCTCTGGAATAAATTATCATTATTTAATCCTTTTACAAGACAATTATGGAGTGAACAAGAATTACGTGGAGGTGGCGTCTTTCTTGGAAGCTTCTCCACATGATCAGCATAAATATATATGCGGGAAAGTAGTTAGCGTTGTCAAATAGCCATGTTATGCAATCTGCAAAATTTAAAAGCGAATATTAAATAGTAGGCAGCTGTTCAGGCATATAACAACAGGCAGAATGGTTATTGTCATGTAAAAATGAAAACGAAACGCATTTCCTTCTAGAAATCTTTTGGTATAGTCAAATGTATCCTAAATAATTGTAAAGCTAATCGTTGTTGTTTGTCACTAAGAGCTGCGTCTGATTGAACATATCAACTTAATTTAGCTCATGTGGGCATTCATTAATGGAATAAATTTTGGTAGCGAAATCCCTACATTTTTAATTAATGCGGTTTTAGCGGAAACCCCTGTAGATTCGTATTTACCAAAGAGATTAAATACGAATTTCTAATTCCACTGTATAACAAATATGAGCGCAAATACTTGTAAGATTTGGCTTAGCTCTCGTAAATCTCAAAGCAGCTAATTTACATCTTGTATTTTTTCCTAAGGCAGCAAATATCTTTGGATTTCCGTGGCTAAACTTTGAGAAAAACTGAGCAGTACAAAGTTTGAAGCGTAGAAAATGTAACAAGGTCGGAGAAAGTTTCTGGTTTATATTTGGCTCAAAAGTAATCCAAGAGCATTCTGAAGCGAAGCAAATTCAATAAAATTACGTGGGAATTAGTTCTCCAAAGGGCAATTTTAAAGAGTTGAAGCCTTTTATGAGGTAGTCGTATATTTTAATTCTTTAAACGCCTACAATAATCTTGAGGCATACAGCGTAAATATTTTTTGAATACAAAGGATCAAGATCGGATACGATGAGAAATGAGAATGAAAAGTCAAAGAAGAGAAGGTTTACACACGATGAGAATTACAAGGCGTTTCTGCCCTGACTTTGTGTGACTGACAGTTGGTTTGGCATTTGGCATCCGTCCATTAGTATGTGTGTGAATATTGCAATTTCTCCGTAAAACCCCAAAGACAAGAAAATAAAAAGTAACGGATTCCAACGTATCGAGGTCACGTCAAGGGTGTTAAGTTCTAATTGTTAACTACATTCAGATTGTCTCTGCCGCTGCTTTGTGTGAATGCATTGATCGAGATTTGATAAAACAGACTTTGTTAGATTCCAGCCCACGACGAGCCCAACTAATTACTTATTAGCATAACGGTAAAAATGCAATACGGAACGGAGGCGAGGATTTCCGTTCATTCACAGTGTAGTTAGCAACAACGCCCACCATTAAGGATTCCCAGGCGTTTTCTACAACAGTTCCGCCCAGGACATTAACAGGCAGAGGCATACGGGAAAACTATTGTAGGACTGACAAACCAAGGAAAATAACGGGAGGAATGCAACTTGTCAGTCAAGGACAATTTGCCTTTAAGACGAAATATGTTTGAAAACATGCTCCTCCAAGATTATTGCTGAAACTATAGATTGGAAACATGGAAGGATGAAATGGGATGAAGTAAAATTATTTTAAAATCATTTGCATATGAGGAAATCCGAGGAACTTTGATCACTTGCCAACAAATCACATATATGGATAGTGAACCACTTGAAATTATGTCAAAGGCATAAGCGATAACAAGTCGACCCTGAGACCTGCTACGGCAAAGTGTGAAATAACCAAGTAGAACCAATTCTAGTAGAAAAACAGTGTTTCTCTACCGTCCCACCGTCTCAACTTGAATAAGTTTGCTCGATATGCACCCATTGGTGTTGACATAGACTTGTAAGTGGTTAAGAATGTGGACAAATATCTAGTTTGAGCAACAAGTTTTTATCCGCCGTAACCGTAGACGCTTGGTAATGATAGTGATCAGTTGTCGTCACTCTTTGAGACAAAATTCTACACCAGCTAAATGCTTCACAACATCGGAGACGCTGATTCCTTCCAAAGCAGCTAGTAGTCAAGATGACGGTTTTTGATTTGTCGCTAGATCGGTAGGTGGGGCGGAAAGCTTTGATATCATCAGTCAACGGGCTCCGAGTTCTCACGGCTGCTCTTCCCGGTGGCACGCTTCAGAAGCGCCACAAGCCAGCAAGCAGATCATGGTTTCCGTGATACATTACAAGACACGCATCCATCCCTTCAAACATGGGATTGACCGTCAAAGATATTAAAAAACAGGTCGACTATGCCGGCCGGACTAAGGTGCGAAGATATCGGATAATGCATGCTATCAGAAGGTAAATTGTGATGCAACTCAACTAAAATCAGTAACCTCTAGTTTCTACCAAATTTTCCACCGTTGCTTCAACATTGTATTTATAGTATACATACAATGTTGAAAATAAATTGTATACACACGGAAACTTGCAATTAACGGTTGTCCATGTTATATGATGCTCTGCAGCTAACGTGACAAAAGAAGCGTCTATCGGTATCTAAAGCGGCAATGTAATGTAACCAGTGAAAGAAAGCAAATACCGCTTCAAAAAATAACTGGAATTTTAATGATAATGCATAATTTTTAAAGAGGACAACGAATTCAGTGATCAGAACCAGAGTCACCATGTAATGCTACCATAACTTTTCTGACAAGAACGAACGGGAGCTTTAAAATTGACGTTCCGCTCGTAGACCAACTTTTACTGATACTTGATTTACAAAGAGAAAAAATCCTTTGGCTACTTTTGATTCCATCTCTACAATTCTTTTTTACTCAGACTGGTTAGCGGAGATTTGAATAACTTGTTAACTGTTTAATGAGAGTAGAAGGAGTTTGAATTTTGTTTTTTTCCATATTATGTCCTCCGTCCGCTACCCTGTCTTGGCCACCCGCCGTACTTTTATAACAGACTTACATCTTACTTGCCAACTTGGTCATTATCTTTGCTTTGTTTCTCTGAGCACCACGGATCTAATAATGAGTAAGATGAATATATGACGAAGATAATGATTCTCTGACTCGTTGAACACAAGAGAAGGAGCAGCTAGCAGGAGTTGCTGCAGAAAAGCCATTGTAATCTGGTAAAGTAGCAAGTGAATGTGTGTATGTGTCAATGTGTATTAGTATTGTTGGAAGTTGCGTTAGGTTATAGAGGATGATGGAGTCGGGACGAGGGCACGTTGGCACGTACATATGTGATGATATTCTCAAATCTCAAATAACATGCTCTCCTAATGGGCTAACATGCATATCGAGCTATTGTTCCTGTTGTACGGCAAATCCAACCTTAGAAGAAATAATCGAACCATTTAACGATCAGCTTCTGAGCGGTGCACAGCTTCTACATGCCATTATAAAATAGTGGAAAGGTGGAAAACTCGTGGGTTGGACAGACGTTTAGCAGGATTAGTGAAGAAAAGGATTCCACAAAAGGTGAGTACGAAACGTTTTATCAGCCATTGCGCCACTCTTATTGGTGTTAGCTTAACAGATTTATAGATCCACTCGCTCTGAGCACCGCTCTCTGTGGGGTATTTTATAATCCACTGGTAATTATGCTAATATGTTAATTGATTCCACAATAATTGTAATTAAATGATTCCTTATTCCCCTCCGTCCGCTCCTCCTCAATCTACTCTTTTGGGGCTTTATCTCCTTGGATCCAATGTCACCTGACCTGACTGACCTAGGCAAGTGTGGACAGGACAAGATGGCCCTCTTCAATGTGCTCGTCGCCGTCGTGGCAGCATCCTCAATGGTGCAGTTTGCTAATGGTAAGTTAATTGATTCCAGTTAGGTTATTCAATAATGGAAATTACGGCGAGTTGCGCTTCTCCTTAGCAAAGTTAGGGTGATGGAAGCTAAACAAATTATTTGCATATGTGGTCATGTGAGGTGCTACCAGCGCAACATCCTAGCGCGGCGCTAGGATGTTGCGTATATTATGTGCTTGCGTGCGTGCGACGAAACCAGAGCGCAGATGTTATGTTTCTAAACATTAGCAGGAGGATGACAAAATTGAATGTTTTGGCTACAGAGTTAAGGTTATTTATTTTATAGGAAAAGGATTTGTATAAAGTTGGTACATTGAGTGTTGTTTATATGCAAATGTGGATTTTTGCAATAATTGATTAGATAGCCGAGTGATTTATAAGCAAGAGGAAGGGATTGTGCACAAAACTTTAGCAAGTTTCCAATGAAACTGGTGCTGCTGGTCAAGCAGTCAAGAGTAGCATGTGCTATGTCCTACTAGATTCTTATCACGTTTATAACAATTTTGTAACAATCAATAGTCATTCTGTCTACCTTGCAAAAATATTAAAGGGCTCGGCTCTCGGCTTTGTGCTTTGAATACTGATAACGGGCGCGGCGGAATTGCGGAATATATCAGCAGCGCGGAGTGTGTCAGCAAATGTGTTGAAGCGTGCACTCTTTAATTGGAAGGTTTAATGGTGAGTGGAGCAGATGGCTGGGTTTGTAAGCTAGTAGAGCAATGATTTGCCTTTTTTCTTCAATAATCGAAGGCCAATGTGTAATTTGATGCAAATTCGGGAAAAAATTGCAACGTTACCTTTGGGTTGCCAGGAACAAAGCCAAGAACGGCAAGGTATAATATCATTAAAGCAGTGTTGGCAAAATGGTAGGCACGAAGAGCGAGAGCGCGCCACCTAGCGAGAGAATTAGTAAAGAGTATAGTCTTCGGCAGGTGTAGCGTAGCCTTGCTGAATGAGAGGATTAATCAAACTTTTATTGTTTTCTTGCAGCTCAAGCAGATGCTGTCCCTTACTGCCCTGATGTCTATGGAGTAGCGACTCACCCTCATGCAGAGTATTGTGACAAATTTTATTTGTGCGAAAATGGAACCCTTACCCTGGAAACCTGTGAGAATGGACTCTTGTTCGACGGCAAAGGAGCTGTGCACAATCATTGCAACTACAACTGGGCTGTGAACTGCGAGAAGCGTTTGGCTGATAGTAAGTCCTACTTGTGATCTTCATTTTTAGCGTTTAACCTTTGACCTAAAACTGATTGCTGTTGCAAACAAGCACTCCCGGAGGTAATTTAAAAAATGGCTGATATTTTACTAGTTGCGCCAATCTCCACCCCTGGATGTCAATACCAATTCGGAATCTATCCAAAGTCTGCTGGATGTCACACCAGCTATGTCAAATGCGCCTACGGAGTCCCTTACGAGACCCCTTGTGAGGCCGGTTTAGCTTACGATGACAGAACTCACTCTTGCAACTGGCCCGATCTCATCACTGACATCTGTGATCCTGAGCGTAAGTTAGAGTGTTGAACCGCTTGCAAATTAAAAAGTCCTGTAAGGAAAACAGCCTTTTAAACCGCAATTGTCTTGATCATTTCCAGAGGTCGTTGGATTCCGTTGCCCCGACAAGGTAACTCCAGACCAGTTGGCCTACAAGTTCTGGCCATTCCCACGTTTCACTATTCCCGGAGACAGTCACCGTCTCATTACCTGCGTGAACGGCTACCCACGTTTGATTACCTGTGAACCTGGTAAACTCGTTGACGAAAAGAGCTTGACTTGCCTTGAAGTTGATTACAAGAAGTAATTGATTTTTGAAGGGAGGGGAGGAATACAATAAACATTTTATACAAAAACAAACTGGTAGGTTTAATTATTTATTAGAAAAAAATCCTTAAATTATTAATAATAGATTGACAATGTATTTATGAACCGTTTGGTGGAGGAGCTTAAGCTATCAAAGCTAGCTTGATACAAAGATAAAGCACGTGCTTGTGATGATTTTGAATAATGTTTTTTTACAGAAACAAGTCCGCTGTAGATGTTACTAGATCCGGACACTGAATTAATTGGAAATGATACAAGACAATCTATAAGATTGAGAAGGCGGAGAGCTCAAAATGTTTTGGAAATTTGTACAGTTATTCATATAAGAAAAAAATATCAAAATTACTATTATTTTAAATGTATAAAAGTTTAAAGAAATTGATTTTTGAAAATAATAAAATTAATATCAGACTACTTCAAAAAAGTTGTAAAAAAGGCGTTGGATTTATTTTGTAAAAAAACAATTTATGAAAAAATACGCGTCGGCTGTAATGAATTATTTACATGCACCTTATCTTAGGTCCTAAAAGTTGTAGTTTAAGGAAGATAATGAGTTGTTGTTTTTAAATAATTATTGGCGAAATTGTTGCTGCTGTTGCTGTGAAGGCTGTGCTTGGTATTGGCCCTGCTGCTGCTGTTGCTGCTGCTGCTGCCTCTGTTCCTGGCGAGGACTGTATTGTTGTGGAACGGGCTCAGATGATGCCAGCTGGATTGGACGAGCTCCGCCGAAATTTTGTGGAGGTCCTCGGGGTCCTTGTTGGTTCTTGGGCTTTTGTTCTTGGACTTCCTCCTCCTCTGGGGGCGCTGGGGTCGTTGATGGGACGTCACAGTCTTCGGTTGGGGGAACAACGCAACGGAATGAACGCTTGTCGAAAACGAGCATAGCGGGACAACGTTGAAGACGTGGGTATCCTCCTTGACAGTTCCAGTAACGGTTGCAACTCTTTCCGAGGGGAACGTTACCGTTGGGGTCGTCCTTGCACAAAGCTGTGGATCCAAAATGAGCGTTAGAACCCATAAACTAAAACGCTACGTTATCGATAATCTTGATGAAATAAGGTCGTTACTACTTACGATGCTTTTGACATCCGGGAACATTCTCGGGCCAGTCACAAGCATGAGTTTCTTCGTTGTACAAAAGACCACCGATACACAATTGCTCGGTGGCGGTTCCGTTCCAACAGGTCCAGTAACGAGTGCAGCTCGTCTCATGTCCGAAGATACCGTACAACCAATCGCAGTGTTCCGTGGAAATTGGTGGATCTTAATTAACGAAAAACAAAATTAGCACCACATCTAGTTTTATCGATTTAGCAAAGATTTTCAAGTATGAAAAGAGGAAAAGAATCAAGGAACGAAGGATTAAATTGTAAACGGAAAATAATCGTTAGAATTTCGTTGCGTTTGATTTGAATGACGTTAGTTGGCGGAGATGTGTATTATATAAAGAGGTCATCTTACTGGCTAATTGTTTGCCTTCGCAATAATTGCCTCTCCATGGGTAATCACACCCATCGGCAACTCCGCGATTTCTTCCAGCGAAAGCAAGTCCGTTAGGACAATCATACAACTCGGGTTGACCGTTCACACATTCCCAGTAACGATCACAGTATGTGACATCTCCAACAATACGACCTTTGACCTCACATGGGTTTAATTGTTCTAGTCTCTTCTGACTCTGTCCATAGGAGGAAGGGACTAGGGCAAACACTACGGAGGGGCGGAAGAGAAAACAAAGAAAGCTACATTACAAACGCTGTCATGGATAAGAAATTAAGAACCAGTACTTCTTTTGTCCCTCCCGCTGCAGTCGACGTTATGAGCAAAGTCGCAAATCTGATTGAGTAAACCCGTGTACACCAGTCCGTTGGGACAGTCCTTGACGAAGGACTGGTTGTTTGCGCAGGTGTAGTATTTGTCACAGTATTCTTCGTGAGCCACTGTCTGACTCCTCATGCGGCAAGGATCCGAACCAAGGCACCCCACAGCAAATATCCCTGTTATCCACCCACAGCCCATACACTTTTATTTGCACACCCTTATTTTACAAATCATCCAGCCCGCCACCAAGGTCAGTTTAACAACTAGTGAAAGCTATACATTAAGCACGAAAACTATTGTAAGCCAGTATTAAGCTTTCAAAAATAATCTTTTATAATCCTGCATTTTTTATTGCGAATAAAGCTCAATGAAGGCAGGAAAAGGCACAGCTACATACATGGGAAACGCTTCATGTTTTCTTTTCCCCGTTTTTCAACATAAAACGGCATGAAAACAAGTTGCACACATCAAACTACGTTCACCAATAAACCGGCTAATGAAATTATATATACTTGTTGCAAAAATCAATCTAAAATAGCAAGGCGTAGACATTTTATCGCGATTATACTACAACGCTCCAATAATTTTCGTAATGAATATATACCCAAGATGCAATTTATCTACCTTGCATTGCAATCCTATCAAAATCCTGATCCTGCTGCTATTAATTTGATCATGTTGAGAAAACCTCTAGACCTTTATCGCCTGCTTCTTAAGTGCCAACACCAACGTGTTCAATCACTTCTGTCCATTGCTAACAGCTCATAGAATTTATATGCTTGTGCAGAGCAGAAAGCACATATTTAAATTCAAGAAATCCCCAATATTGCACTGCACGACTAATGAAAACTGTCTACAAAAGTAAATGTGCAATTAATGTGTTGAAATATCCTTCAAGCCTCGTAGTATATTGCCTTGGGGAAGAAAGTGCAGGGTGATGAAAATGAAACCTTCCTATCTGCATGTCCAATGGAGTGTCGCTTAAGATTCGCACTGAAACAGAATGGGAATTGTGCAATCTGCACACTCTTCTCCCCATAAGCCTCCTTTACACCCAATTGTTTGGGCGGTGCGAAATCAATCCCTTACGCACAGTTATAACTTTCTGCTCTTATATTAATCATATAGATTTAAGCATACAAGCAGTTACTTCCTCAGTGCAATAGTGAAACGACTTTACTAGGAACCCTCCTCCCTGTCTCTAATCATTTTACCTGCAAACGTGACACAACTAAAGGGCGAGGCAACTAAACTAAGAGGAAATAGCCGGAAGAAAAATTGCTTTCTGCATGATATTGATTCTACAAGGAATAATTCACGGTAAATTCAAAATTGCTGTTACAATTTCCTGCTAAATCATATTTTGCTTAAGCTGATTCGACTTATGGTCCTGTTTGATACAATTGTCCGGTATTTTTTGCTTCAGATCCTACCAAAATGGTAATCAATCAAATCAAAGCATGGCGTGCGTACTGCACCGCGCGTCAAGTTTATACAGGTAACAATAGGCGTCCACCTTTTAGTGTATGATCAATGAGAAAACGTTTTATTATTTGCTAATGCGAAATGCATAAGCCATAAGGAGCGGGCGGGAAAGTGAAAGCGATTCACATGTCAACACGATTAACGCATCAATGGGCATCGTGGTCAAATAGATGGATTAGTGCTGCTCTTTTCCTACGCGCTATAGCTTTAAACGCTTGTGGGCTAGGGTTATATCCTTCCAATAACGGTTGGCACACTACTAACGTCAACATGGTTCAGCAACAACTCTGGTGCATTTGTGCGCTTATGCAAGCATTGAGTGGGGTTCAGCACAGCATGAGCCACGATTATAGGCTGGAAGTAAAAGTGAAACGCAAGTATTCTTAAGGCCATGCAAAAGGGCAGTATTAGAAACCAAGATGACGGGGTGTAATTCACCTAAAAATAGTGAGGGATAGCCTTGGAAGAAGAATCTGGAGTTTCCGTTCTTCAAACACGTAGCCTAGTATAGCTGTACTACAACAAGTCTAGGAACCCTAGGAAAGCAAGTGTGTACAATGTATCTACATTCTAAATAGAACTACAGCCCGGGGCGTTGCATGCAAAATTAGCACAGCCTGTTAACCCAGTAATTGGTTTCGTAAGAAGATGATGCGGAAATATGTTAAAATTTTGATTATGCATACGCAATATATTAAAAACAAGTCAAGGAACGAAAGTACACTAAGCGATAAGGAGCGGAAAGGTGGAGTAATCTCTTGCAATCAAGTCCCAATTACCCATCATTAAGGATTCCTTGCTTACAAAGTGCTCAGTATCATCTATGAAGCAACACCTCCCGCTAATAACTCTTTTGACCAATGGTCATCATGCATTATCCTAAGCGGACGAAAACAATAGAGCGATGGGCGACAATAAAGACACGTGGGAGTTGCATTCAACAAAATCTGCGCTCTCGAAAATTCATGAGAGAATCAGGAATCGACTACAATGCAAGCTGAATAGTTAAAAGCAGTGAATGCATCAAGTTTTTTTGCAAATTAAAAAAATCCAAAGAATTGCACAACCTTCTTACAGTTGTCCTCACGGAAATTTCAACAACAATATATACTACAAGCATATATATACCGCATGCTTTTAACCCATAAATCAACGACACAAAACCGGATTTGAGATTTGCCAATTCAAGAAAAACAATGCATAATCTAATGGCATGCAGTAGTGGTTAATTACAAGCCCAAGCAATCAAGCAACTTGACAATTACGACAACAACGACGCTGGGGTCTGTCCTTTCATAATAAAATACTTGATTGTCGGACCAACAAACACTTTTTCTATCTACAGATACTGCAGATTATTGGCGACAGGATTTACTGGAACGACTGCTCTATGGACAAATTTGCGACGACTGGTAGTCGACTGGGGTAGAAAATAATGTACGCTTATAATAATACGTCGTAAAAGCGGATCAAGACTGTTACATTCAACTACAGTCAAAAGTTGATGCAATCAGTCACTAAATCGCCAACTTAAAAGCGTAATTCGCAAAATTATATGTATGGAATTATAAACGTACCTGCTACAATTGCAACAGTGATGATGGATTTTGCCATGATGAAGACGCTCCTCGCAGTATTGCAGGAACAGTTTGCGGTTTAGCCTTTGTGGAAACGATGATAAACAAGTTGATGGATTTTTTTCTCAAGTCAAACTCTAATTGAATATCCTTCTGGTTCGAAACAGGTGAGTGTGCGATGTGGTTCGTGGCTTGATCAAGACTGAGGAAGACTTGGGTGCGTTCCGCCGGGAAGAGAAGAGTAGTTATATGTATAGTTTCTGCCGTCTTTTTACTTTTAACAACCCTCACCACCTTATCCTTAGTCGTCCTCCTCGTCTTCTTCTTTTTCTTCTTCCTCGGGAGGGAGGCAAGTCAAGGAAGGAACATAAGGGCTTCACGCTACAGGATCAATTGTGAAAACCCACAACTTTCTGTCTCCATCAACGTGCATTATTATCATCTCCTCCTCCATGGCAGTCTCCCTCGTCCCTGAGAAAGAATCGAGTCCTCAAGATGATGGCCCATAACAAATGAGAAAATAAAATCATATATCCTACTTAGAAGGGAAATATGATACGCTACCCTTTCATGCCAACTTTAAATCTTTAAAGGTCCTATATCTCTGAATCTTGTCGTAAAATAACGTGTACTCGGCTAAGCCCACGCTAAATCAGACAAGGTAGGTGATGGTAATTTCAAACCCGTAATGAGACCAAAAGGGGAGGAAACACATGACTGAAGATGAGAAAAATGGCCTGATTTTGCACAAATTTAAATTAAGGCTACATGCCCTTTCAAGCTTAGCGGAATGTACGCAAATAATTTGCCAATTTCCTTCTCATCCATAGTCATCATTTTGAGCGCGTCTTGAATCTTCTTGGAGGATCTTAAATGTAGCAAGGAGGAGAAAGCTCTCAAGTTATTCCCCAGTTGAAATAATTGATAGGCTGGGCTTAAGCCGCCTAACAAAAGTAGGAAGCATAGCATGAGCACTTCATGATGAAGAGTCTCGGTTTTAGCAAGCTTATATTTTTCAACAAGAAACCGGAAACTCAGCCTTAAGCTAAATAAAACAAGAGCGACAGACGTCAACTTTAATAAAACCGGTGATGCAAAACAAGGTCATCTTTGGAATTATAATTTTTTAACTTGTCTTATAGCTGCAGCTTGGATTTAAAAGGCAGACATTTTTAAAGAATTCTTCATTTTCAGTGCTATCATAATCTCAAATTCCTAAGAACCCTTGGATGATTCAAATTAAATACCTTTGGGATGCAAAACGTGGAGAGAGGCTGAAGAGCTTTTTAAGATAGTCATTTTGAATCCATGCAGACGGAAATGCCCCCGAGGTTACAGTCGTTGCCAGAGTCTGCGAGTCTGGCTGCCAGACAGACGAGAGTCTGGAGAGACTTGGAATGTTAATTAACATCTGGAGAAGAATTCCGTGAGAACAAAGGAAAGAAAGTAAGAGAGGAGGAAGGAAGAAGCAGAAGAGATTTTCCTTATCCTCCGGCGTCAAATTCCTGGGAAAGAGGTAGCAAAAAAGTGCACAGATTTCCTGGCATAAAGCGATGCAATTCACCTGGTAAATTGTCATGACGATGAAAGGAGCAGGTATAACTTGGAAGAATTCTCCAAGGAATTTCCTCTGGAGCTGCAATAATATTGCTGTCAAAAAAAGTGGAGCTTATAACTTTGTAGAGCGAGTGTAGAATGAATTCGGTTTCAGTAATTTTAAGGACTTCATGCCTGGTATATCAAGTTATAGATTTGGAGATAGAAAGCTAATAAATTCATAAAAATTAGTTCCTCCACAACCTGGAAACGCATTTAAATCCAAGAAAGATTGAAAAATGTTGAGAGGACGGAATTAAAAAACAATCCACAAGATCTAAGTGTATTTGATTGAGAGAAATTTCATGGATTGATTTAGAGATTATTGAACTGATGGGTGAAGATGAGTAAATTGGTTCGGTACTGATAATTGCAAATTGCTCGATTGCAAATCGGGACCAAGCAAAAGACGAAACAATGAACAGTAAGGCACAATAAGCTCCGCGAGTATAACGAGACTCTATCCATGCATTAAGCATGGAGTGAATGTAATGTGCGGTTTATGATCACGAAGATGATAAGCGAGAGTAAAAAGAATGTTTTAAAAAGGTGGATACTTTTCAATCTTCTTCCTTTACACGCCACGTAGTTTGATATACAAACACGAAAAGCTATATAGTATTTTCCGCCCTGTCTTCTCTCTTGGAAGATGTTATTCCTGCATGATATTTATCAGAGCGTCCAAGGAAGGGCTGGGATGCTGGGATGTGTAACAGTAATGCGATGATGGTTTAACAGAGAATTGGTTTACTTTATAGACTTATTGCCTCTTCATGTTTTTTCCAAATGATTACGTTTCCGTGTTAGAGAAAACATGGTTAAGGAACCAGGGCGGATCAGGTAGAATATAAACAAGGAATAGAACAACACACAGCATCCTTCTCAGCCTCATCTTCTTCAATTACATAGTTGATCCTCTCCTAGCTTTTAAAGCCTCCTGGCCCTAAGCAAGCAAGAATACAAAATGAAAGCAAAGTTTAGCAACGATACAATTTTAGCTCCATGTTATTGTGATCTATTTTATATGACACGCGCCAAACAATCTCCTTTATCATCGCAATTTATATTTATAAACCCAAAGATGTTCCTCATGAGGCCCAGATTAAGAAACTGGCAGCAATTGAAACAAAGCCACAAGTCCCCTACCCAACAGATCACGGATGAATTATTCCTTTCTCTAATTCAGTTTCTTCCTTTGTCTTTTATGCTTGTCTTGAATGAATAGCCATGGTTAGATTATAATTGCAGCTTGTAAATACCAAACTCTGCATGTGAGTATTTTGAAAACTACTTACTTTGTAGTTTTATTTTTCCTAATCTGGATTAAAATAATATTCAACGGCATGTGGTAAGGATTGCAATGTTTTTACTTTCGGCCTTTTGATTTCTCCTTTTACTTTTCTCTTCTTCGTATCCTTATTTATTTCATCCCCACAAACGATCAACAACACAGCTCTCATGCAAGTTGGTTACCATTAGCGAAGCTTAAAGCTAGTTAACGACAGTAGGGACAAGAAGAAGGCAAAAACTACGGATGCTCTCTTCGTTTTTTAACTTAAGAACGTCGTAAGATGCTTCTTCCCTCCGTCTCTTATTCGAATTCTAAATGGTACGTTAAACAAGGCAATCATGCAAACTGATGTAGAATAGCCTCATGAATTCTCCAATGAAATCAAATTAAAATATAATTACACGGCCATTGATATGTGCGTGCGGCGGTGTGTTTCACACGTTGATGATTTCGTGGCTGCTACCACTTGCGCTTACTGCTTATTACATCCGTCAGAAGCATTATCAAATCTTCTTCGACTCATCCTCCATGTGCACTGCACACATGATTCGCTTTCCATAATAGCGTCTTTGTTTTCTCGAGAATCGCAAATATTTGGGAAGGTGTACACGCAGTAATGCTACAAAGTAGCCGCCCGTCAGCAACTGAGTGAACTACCGCACAGTTTTGTGTAGAGTGTCGCAAAAAATGTGCAAATTATGTATAACGGATGGATGAAAGGGCGTGAGGTAGTTGGTGTGATAATGATGAGCTGGTCGTCGTCTTCTTCATTCTTGAACGTGTTGCACATTTTTGCATGCTAACCAAAGTCTGAATTTATTATTATTTTGGCAGAGATACGGAGCTTGCTGAAGAGGACAGACATGCTGTAAGTAAGTTACACAATATATATACATAAGGCATACCAAATAGATATGAAGATTACTTGTTTGTGTTGTGATGGTGATGGTCAGGAGAAAACCAAGAGGCTTGAGGCTAGCCAGCCAGCTAAATGCTGGGATAATCATATTCAGAAGAGGCATAAACGTTGGCCGTCTCATCCTCAATCCTTATCTTATAAAGGACAACATTAGACAATTATTTATGCACAAATCTAATGAGGACTTCGCTGTGATTATAGATTCTGTTTTGCAATAGCTTCATTCATGCTTCAATATTAATTTACATGTTTTGTGTAACAGTCAATCCCACATATCCTACATAGGGATGCAATCCTCAAACTCTAGACGAAGAGGAACCGTTAAATTGCAAATATATTCTGCAAGAGATACGATGAAATGCGTTTTCGTTTTAAATAAGAAGAGAAAGAGATTGTTGATAAAGAGGATACTGAGGAGAGAAACATAAATGTGAAATCGGAGACCAATGAGAAATATTAACAATGTGCTCTTAATTTTAAACCAAACCCAAAAGCAGACGACTCATTAACTCAACGTCAATTTAAGCGCAGATGACAAAGTCAGAGCTGAAGTTATTGTGCAAGAGGCCAAAAGACAATGGGTCATTCTTGTCTCATCCCTTTTAATAAGAAAGAGTAAGGACTGGAGGCGAGTACAGATCAGTAATCATATAACCAGAATGGAAAATGAGTGGATCATCCGCATTATGAAGTCAAATACTATTTCAGCTAGCGGTAAATGCATGCATGGATAATAATTACATAATATATTTCGGGATTGACCCAAGTAAATTACAAATGACAGGTAAACAAAGGTAGAGGAGAGGTGCAATTTCCAAGTTTTAGTTTAGATGGGTGGGCTGCTTAGAAAATTATATGAAAAGATAACCCGATGGTTTTTGAGACTGGGAAGGTGTGGGAGAGTCACAGTTGCGACGAAGATAAATAATGATTGAGTAATATTCTTTGTTTATATCGGGCGAGGAGGCGGAATTCAATTTGGATTCATCATTGATATGCAATCTTGAATCAATTCTTGCGAAATGCAATCTCATTACAAATCCCACAATTTAAAACCCAATAAATAAAAGTCGACCGCTTTTTATAAAATATGCGACCGAAAAGAAACAATTTAAAACGTTTTGTAGTAGTGCAAAAATTTGTTCCGCAGAGAAAATTTTGCAACGCTTTGAAAAGTTCGCTCGGGCGTTTCTTGTAATTACCGAAAAGCTGTTGGTTCTTAAACAGTTATTCGTGACAACATGTACATATGAAACCGCTTCGCTTAAGCAGTTGTGATATGCAATAACTATAGAATTTTGAACGAATCTGTAAAGAAGATGATGTATGACATGACGAGAGGGACAAGAAGAAGGACAGCGGCAACGTTGCTGGCTTTTCGCTTTGGCCACAGAGCGATATGTACACATAAGGCTGGTTGCGCTAATGGGGAGGGAGAAAAATTATAATTTCACTTTCACTCATTCACAAAAGTTGTTCAAGTTCTTTGAACTCGATATAAAAATATTTATGCATATCCAAGGATTTATTAGCATGTGTCCGCAAAAATATTCTACATCATATTAAATACAAAGCCTGTAAGTGACGAGCAGCGTGAAGGCTTTGGCTATTATAGCGAGCTGGTCTAATTGTTATCCTTCTTGCATGCCTCTGTGGTGTTAACTTGAAGACGTTATCGCAGATAGCAGCAGAGGGTGGCAATCCCTTAATCTAACGAAGAATGAGCAGTTCATGGTTTTCGGTTAGCTATTGTGTTTGATTCATGCGAATAATGTGTATGTATATAAGGCCCGTGCTGCTTCCTTTGCTCGACTTAATGTCGTGCATGAATGGAGTTATCAGGCTAAGGATAATCAGCACAGCATTGTATCGTTTTCATTATAGATACATTAGATGGAATCAGATAGTATACAGGTCGAACTTTCTGCGAATACCTCATTGTCAACGCATTGGAATTAATGTGGAACGTTCATTTATTCACGGTAAGTAAAGTACAAGCTATGGCAAGAAAATTAATTCCCTAAATAATTTCAATAGGTTACCATGATAGATACAGATTCTAAAGGTAAGAACGAGAGGAAAGTATTTAAATGCGAAGTATACAACGTTTATGTAACGTGATGCGCGGATTCGGATTAGATTAGGACAACTTGCAGAACAATCAGACAAGAAACGGAACAAGAATCAGACGGATCGATACAGATAAAGAGTAACTTTCTTCTATTGTTAACTATTGACAGATGGTCAAGCTCAAGTATTAATAATTATCAATAGTTTTTGCCGCTAGGCAATAGTAAGAGGTAGGGTTGAAATTAATAAATACTTCGACATTTTACTGAAAGCGGTTGAATATTTTATAGCTTGAGAAATCCTTACAGTGCAACCGTCTAGGGATACAACTGAAATGCAACCATGTCCTGAAGCCCTATAGTTAGACTCGAACGATTTTTGTGCATTTGCTTTTATGTTTTAGAACATGAGGATTCCCCCAAGAAGATCAGTTTATTTAACTGCGTATACAGCAGATGTATGAAACGGGGAATCCATATTTTTTTAACTTTGCGAAACGTTACAAAAGAAGAAGCGGTGAAAGTCAAGATTATCTGGACTTTAATAGGTGTTGGCTGTTATAAATGAGATTTTAATGTGCCTGAGATGTTGATTATGGCGGTCGCGACAAAGGGTGGAGTTAATTTAATACGAAAAGCAGACAACAATTTACCGGTTACTGCTGCTATTCACGACACGAAAAGTAAGAGTTTGGCTGGGAGTAGCAACGTCCAAGTAACGGTCGCGTTAAGCTACCGTGATGCATAGGCCTAATTTTATGTGAATAGATGGATAGATGAAGGGGAGTCCTAATTGGAATAGACAAGTTTATTAGCACTAAAAGACTTTAAGGATGAATACTAAGTTGTTAAACTGGGATGACAATTTCCTTGTTGGAGCGGAACAACGTGTAGAAAATATAATAAATCGTGAAAAGGAAGAAGTAAAACATGGGACTATTTTAATGGCTTGGGAAAATTCGAAAAGACTCTCAACTTTCTATTTTCGCAGGAAAGCCTTCCCGTAGTATTAATTTGGATTATAAGCGAATAAACTCACACCCGGCCGTATAATTCCTTGATAAAAGGTTGCAAACGTTATACTTGTGCACGACTCAGTTCATTTTTTTTTCTCAATTTTGTGAAACGGTTAACTTGCCACGCAAGTACAATGCTGTTAAATACGTTAATGCGTCGCTAATAACGATTCCATTTTAAAACGTGCAAAAATTCGTCAAGATTCCCAACTTGTTGTATGAGTAACTATACAGCATGAGGGTACTTAGATGTCCCCACGATCGCCGGAAATGGAAACTTTGCCCCAACAGTGTCGTTAAGAAGCGCGACAGAGGGAGCCATGAACAGCTACATTTAAGCGGAAAAGCGTCAGGATAATCGTCAGAGGAAGAGGGGAGGGAAGTTTTCCGGACACAGCCTAATGCCTGAATTGCAATGAGAACTGGTACGTCATCTCGTAGCTCAAATGTGTTACTTCTAGCAAATGTTTATGAGAAACTAAAACCTGCGACACTGTCGGTGGTGCGTTTCAGGATTTTAAACAGCTGAAATGTAAAAACGACAAACGGATAAAATGTGAGACAAAGGCATTTACATTTTTTATTTACTGCAGATATTAAATAATCGAACTGAAGTATTTCGAAATATAAATTGCTTTTTCTAATAATAATGACACTGCGAGGGAAGGTTTTAAAATCGTAAGTGTATTGAGTGTGATCTGTTTTTTGTGTCAAAGCTGATGCATCGTGTCTTGTGTTTGGGCAGTACAAGGGGATAATAACGGTAAATTAATAATTGACTGTTGATTGTGCAACTAAAGCCGTTGAAAAAAATCGGCACTGTAAATTTAAATTGTAGTGTGAGGCAAGGTTTTTTAATAAGTGATTTTGAAGTAAGTGACTTTTCCGTTTCTGTATTATTTTTTAATTTTATGCGTGTGCAGCATTTGTTGTATGCGATGTGGAAGCAATTTGTTCGAAAAATGGTATGATCCCGTGTTTAACTTTGTAATTAACCAGTTACTTTTTTCATTGCAGTAACAAAGCATTTCCAGAGCTCGGTAGCTTCATTAAGTAGTCATGATGGCGAGTGATCCTGGAAACAAGTTCATCGGCTGTATCGTATCGATTCGTACCCATCCGAAGGCTAATGGTGCTGTAGGTCATATTACGGGGACTGTTTGTGCTATCGGGAAAACTGAACATTCTCTCACCTTGAACAACGGGGTGCTCAATGGTCTTGCTTTACCTGATGAGTATACGATTATGTGAGTAAACTACAGAGTTAATCAGATAGGTTAGGAAATGTTGTCGAAGTGTTTTTTGGTCTCAGGTTATGTTCACATTTATGTATGTTGAATGGAATGCAGAATTTTATCTGGCCATGTTTCAGGGCGGATGAGATTGCTTGCCTGGAATTGATAACTGCAGTTGCTGATGATGCGGATACTGAAGATGTCCGTCCTGTCAGCGAAGAAGCTAACAAAAGATCTCAGAAAGTAGTTATAGAGGAACAGTCAGTTCCTGAAGTTACAAGTAGTGTTAACAGTATAAGTGTGTCTGATGGCCAGCCGCAGTACAAAAACTTTATGGAATTTGCAATTGGGATTGGTGGTGGTGGAAATGTGCCGGTGTTTAATGCAAAAAGTGGCCAGACAAGTAATGGTAGCGTTTCAGCAGGCGGAGATCAGCAAAACAACAAGAAGAAGAGTGACTCTAATGGGCCTCAGATTGTATACTCCGCCACAGCATTTGAAAACAGCTATAAACCTGATAAGTCCCAGCGGAAAAGTGCTTTCAATGCTTATCCCAGCAACAACTTGAACCAGAGTGGCGTATTGCCAGGATCGCAAGAATTTACTCCGACTCAAAATATTATATTATCTAAATTGGGATTATCCAGCCAGGTAGTAGCTTCTCCTCCTCAAAATGCTAGAGTTCACAGGAATGATAGGAACTCTAAGGCTGTGCCCATACCGAACAAAGTTCAAAACGGATATCAGCAAGGTTAGTGGCTTTTCATTTGCTGTAGTTTCAGTATTCGTATTATAATTTTTGTTGGTGGAATAATTGTCATTAAAATTCAAACTATAGGTTCCCAGGCAAGATCTCCAAGAGTGAAAGGAGGGCCATTATTACTGAGACCACAGGATACGTTTGAGATGACGACCGCTGAAATTAAAGCTCATGAATTCGATTTTGAAGAAAATTTGGCAAAGTTCGATAAGTGTAAGTTGTGAGCAGTACATAGAATCTCAAACCTGGGTAAAGAATGTGTCCTGCTGGCACACACTAAATTAGTTACTTCGTAGTTATGTCTTTTATATGATTCCGTTTTTACAGTACCTGTAGGAAATGTTCCTAAACCAGTTCCAGTTGCGAAAACGCCGAAATTCAAAAGTTCTGACACAACACTGCAGGCTAATCGTAGCATAGAGTCTGTTACACTGGTCAATATGAAAGCGTCGAAACTGTTTACAACCGATACGGGCATCGTTATTCCAGCAGTAGAAGTTAATATTCGAAATACCATCCTGAACGTCGCTCATAACTATGGCCTGACACATAGCATGTAAGTTTGTTACAGTACAAATTGATAAGTTTGATGCTTCTATCAAACACCTCTACGTGATACTTCTAGCCATGATTCTGATTTGTTTTAATCCTTCTATATAGTACGGTCGAAGTGTTTGGAAGAGCCGTGGCACAGATTTGCCTTCCCTTGCTTGGAGATGCATACAGGTGTGTACATGTTATATTTTTATGCAACCTGAAGTTTGCATGTTTATGTACACTATTCAGTATAATGGACTGACATGATGATTGACGCAGGTTAAGCCCTGAGAGGATCAAAGATCGCCCCGCTGTGTTGGTATGCACGGGTCCTCACTGGCAGGGTGCCGCTGGTATTTGTGCAGCTAGAATACTCGGATCCCTTGGAGTAGAAACGGTTCTGTATGCACCAAAAGAAGAGAAAATGTTGTGCGAAAAAGAAGAAACCTTGTACCGCTTTAGTGGAAACATGCTTTCCAGAACTTTGAAAAGTAAGGTGTATCTAGCTTTTTAAAATACTTTTTGTTTTGAGATAGTTAAGTTTGGCTAATCGAAACTTAATCAGAATTGGGATGTAATCCAAACCGAAGTTTTAAGTCGAATTCATTTAATTGCAGCGATTACGCAGCGGAAGTACGATCTCGTAATCTTAGCCATGGATGATCAACAGAACACAAACTTTTCTTTCGACCCTAGCCTGTTACCGTTGCAAGGGACTGAGATAGTTCTGGTGGATCCACCCCTAGTAGAATCGTACGGCAAGGCTCTTGCATCAACTCCTAGTAGGATGGGGGCTGGAATCGGACAGAACAAACTTGTTATAGTTAGTCCATTACTCCCGTTAGCTTACCGCACAGGACCGAAATTAAAAATGTATTTAGTTAATATGGGTGTTCCTGCTGACATCTACAAAATGAGTGGTGTTAACTACAAGAGTCCTTTCGGAGATAAATTGGTCGTACAGTTTTTTAGCAACAAGCACGAGGAGGAATAATCGGTCTTGGACACAAATGTAATGAACTAATATGGTTAAAGCCAATGACTACGACATATTTTAGGGCTGCGTAATAGAACAGTTTTTCTGACTTTTTGTTAAGGATAAAATATGCAGCTGTGTATGATGAATGAAACTATGGAGGACTTGGACGAATGTACCGTTTACGCAGAAGTTTTGATCATGAATATTTTTTCCTGATATTTGTAAGGTTTGTGAATGAAAGAGGGTGGTTTCCTGCGGACCTATTATATGATGTAGAATTGAACTCATAATCGCAGTTGGTTTTCCGTTTTCACGGGTAGCGTTAACGTCCTGACTATTGATATTTCTCAATGACCCCTGTGTACTTAAAGCAGATTTTAGATTCCTGTTATTGTGACAATGATAAACTCCATATTTTCTTACTGTGAAGAGATACTGCGAGCACCAGCAATGCCGGTGACAACCCGATTACATGGTGTGCATAGTATGTGTCAGAAACTATATAGATTGTGTAGATAATACGAGATGTTGAAAAGCTAAGAATTATCCCATGGTGAACGAATGAGTAACCGGATGTGTAAATGCCACCGTTTTAAAAAATCATCGTAAACCAGTTTGATGTCTGAAATGGTTTGCGATTGCGGCATACTCCGTATTCTTAAAAGAAGGATTAAGATGAAGGATATATTGTTTTAGGGGCATGGGAAGGAAACTAGCATATAGGAAACACCTTGAATGTAGGTTCAAAATAATGCATTATAGATAATGATATTAATAACTGAGTGACAGACAGAAATAGGTACGGACTGTGTATTCCAACCGTATGCAAACATGAAGATGACATAATTCGTTACTTTCCGTATTTTGTCTTTAAATTCATATTCATAAGACGTGCTATGGTATCATGGACTTTGAAAATAGGTTTTGTTCTATTTAATTTAAGATTTTCCATCCCGGATTTGTTTATGTTTGAGAGCACGCAAATCTCAGGTCTGAAACGAACGTATTTTTGTTTTCAATTTTCCAAATAAATCAAATGTGATACTCTGATGACCACAAACCTAGCGTCTCCCAAAAGGTTTTACCTCATTAATGGCCTTCGCCACTGAGAAAATAGTCATAAAATACTCAAATACGTGCGCTTGTAACACTCGAACATTCACATAAATATTTATTTCCTTTTACCCTTTTCTTTACCAGCAATGAATTTCTTAGGGTTCTTTATCTTCGTAATACCGTCATTTTTCTTAGGATTCTTTTGTTTAGCTTTTTTATCGGATTTTTTAGCTTTTAATTTAGGTTTGACGCTCAGTGTTTCTTCTTCAGCCAGCTTTTCTTTATCTACTTTTCTTTCTTTTTGCAAATCCTTGTAATTTACATAACCTTTCTTCCCTGGTTTAGCACCCAAACTCACAGCTAGAGCTGTCTCCGCATCGTATTTTTCACTACCAGTCATCGAGTTCATCCCAAACTTCATTACTTCGAACCTGGAAGCAGTCACAGAGAAACGTTAGACGTCAGCACATAAAAATAATACCAGATGTTTCGTTTCGTAACATCCGCCAAGATTAGATTTACAATCCAGTACAATAGAATGAACAGTCATAGTCGTTATCTTGATTATCTCGCTGCATCAGCCTTACCTAGCTTTTTTGAGATCGATTTCTATTCCATCGTTTAAGCCCCTATCCCCTTGGCTTCGTCTCTTTCCCTTCGGGACAACGCCATCGATTGTATTAGTAGCGTCAGGATTTTCAAACACGATTGTTTCTACATTTTTAAGCGCTGCTGTGTTCGGACCTGAAGGAGACTTTTTCATCTTTCTCCTTGCTCGTTTTCGCTGACTCTTTGTCAACTTCTGAGCACTGAGGCTCTCCTTGACAGTAGATGATTGCTCGGTTTCCTTCTTCTTTTCCGCTTGCTTTGCCCAATCTGTAAATTACACAAGAAGACAAACGTAATTCAAGCAAGTTTCAATTCAACATTAGCTTTTACGAAAAACTTAAACATTCCCTATCATCAATCATAAAATGGTGCACGAGTATATTTGCTAAAACACTCATATACTTCTCCAGCTACACGAGAAGTCAATATAACCTGACACTGAATCCTGTTCATAACAATCTATTATAGCCCCATAACTATTTCATACAAACTGAGTTCCACATTAACATCACATCCTTGTGAAGATAGATAAAGGTGATGGTACCTTTCAGTCGGGGGGATTACACAAGAACCGTGCCCATTTTGTTAATATTTTAGTAAGACAATTACCGGGAAACATGATTTTGTGTAATCAAATACTGGAGAAAGTCCACAAGTGGGAGAAAGGAAGAGGTAACTTAATATGAGAGTCTGGAAGAGGGTGTAAGAGGAGTGAGAGCATACATGTACAAGTGCAAGTATGAGAATTCCCATTGCGCCTGCCTCCTTTCTCCCATCAAAACAAACAGCCATGTCCGAAATTTCTATGTCCTCCCAATTCTCACGATATCAGCCCGATCCGATCCGGGAGCCCTGTTGAAACTTATTACCAGTGTGGCTGGAGCTAGGCTGGAATGACGAGCTAGCTAGTTACAGGGAGTAGTCGAGAAGCTGGTGTGGCTCTACGACGTTGGGCTACATAAGGACGTAGGGAAAACAGGAAGGAAGTAACTTTACTGCCCTATAAGGGAAGACCGAATACTTTCCCTTACAATATAAACAGCACCAACGTTAATAACCATCACTTTTCGCGAAACCTCCTACCACAACAATTCGTGACTATACAGATTTTCAAAGGGTCTCTCATTCCTCTTGATCTGTATATATACAACTCCAGCATTATATCTACTAAACATTCAACGCTGCTACAACGAAATAGCAAAAGCCAAAATAAATAAACATTATTCACATCAAAAGAATCAGGGAAGGAGAAGGACGTCAGCAGCAAGTGTGAAGACAAACATGGTAAAACTTGCCAAGAAAATTTTGATAGAATTTGGAAGACTTTACCAAGGTGAAATTTCAGAATTTTCCAAACAGTTATACACTGCACCGAAATAAAGATACGAAACTCAACTCCCTATCAGTTGAATACAAAACTTATACAGAGTGAAGAAAACTTGTACAACTGCGATGTAAGAGGAACTCCCATTGTGATACGTAAACTTAGTTTGTTAAGAACCTACGGCCACTAACGACATAATACCATAGAGACCCGAAGAGGATCCCTCTTAACAGCAACAGCACCAACTTCGCATTTCTTTACAATGGGAGTTTATCTAAAGAATCTAAAATTAGTTTCATTGATCTCAGTACCAATAATAAAATACCAAAATAACCTCAGAACCAATCAGACCTCGTATGCTTTACGTTAGAAAAGTATTATACAAGTTAACCTTTCCCTCACCATTCTTTCACAAACTCCGACAATCAAGTTAGAGCTTCGAAAAGCAAGGCGACACTTGCACTGAACGCCTCATTTTGTTTTAGTGTACTTAACAGTCAAATTACCTATAATCTAATCATGAAAGTAACACCTACATGTTGCCCTTACTTCAAAGTAAAAGGAAAATGTTAAAAATACCAACCAGTGTAATATAAACATTAAATGGGTTGCAAATACCACCAATTTATGTCCTTCCACTTACCGATTTGTTCCAGTGAATTTAAAAACTCTAACTGCTTTTCATTCATTGTCGCTGCTGAAGATCCTTGAACTGTGAATCAACAAACACATTTAAAATTACTTGGAGCTAGGAAACATCACGAATCCGATTACTTTCATCAGCTTTTAAGTGAGCGTACCTTGGAAATATATTTTAATAACAATTATGTAACTGAACGCTCGACGGTGCTACTTCAATTGGAGACCTTTTCAGTGAGTGATGAGTGATTTTCAGACTATAGTGATACAAGATGTCCAGATTATCCAAACGGAGAACCCACACGGGATCCCAATAATAACATAACCTGAAAGATTATCAAGTAAGAACATTCGATTCATTATTACCTTTGCTTTACAACAGATCACAGTACAACTCAAGTACGCTATTTTGATTGGGGCTTTACATCCTGTTTCATGAGAAACACGACATTTCCAAAGCCTGAGATTGTAAATCATACTGTCTAGCAGCAGTAAATGACTAGAATGATAATCCGCTATCAAACTGTAATGAATGATAACGTTAATTAGAGTTACTAATTGCCTTGGATCAAGCATGTGAAAGAGGTGAAATGATGCTCATTTTACCTGTTTTACATCTACAGGATGTCTAGACTCACTATGAAATAATAAAATTATTCATACACACCAGTAATTTCATTACATTAGTAACAATTCAATCACCACAATTAACTAACCTTAAAGCCAATTTTAATGAAAACGAGTCTCCTCACACGCACGTGCTTGTACTCTAGTCAGTTGCACGCACATACTTGTTTTTTGTTTATACCCGGAATAATAACCGACAAAGTAAAACCATGCGTATGAGTTGGTCGTTATAGGCTTGCCGAAGGCAAATGTTGTAGAATGAGCAACTGACAAATTCAATCAAATTGGATGCAGCTGCCGTTCAAGCATATGCATATTCAGCCCGCGCGTTTTCTTTATTATCATAATAAATATTTTCGTACGTTAAAAGTGCATGTGCAACTAAAATTTTGACGGTTTAGAGTATAAATTATCAGTTGACTTCATAGATGCGATTACAAGTGTTGGTGTTTGCAGGCAGCTGGTTGCGAAAGAATGATTTTAAAAAGTGGAGCTGGTAATTGCAGTTGCCAGAAGTGTTTAACTGTCGTGAGTGGTTGACGAACATTTATATAAATTATATACTTAACGACCATTTTGCAACAAGGGGTCTATCTAATGAATGTGTCGTGATCTCAGTTAGGTGTCAACGTTGATTACTTAAGGGTATGAGTAGTAGGTAAAACCCGTTACCCTATTACTTTGGATGAATGGAACTGAACTGATAAGTTTTTTCAGTTTGTTATCGATCATTGCATGGAAACAAATTGAATTAAATTTTGTTACATTTTATTTTGATTTTATTTGAATCATCTTTTTATTGGATTTCTCCTCGCTATAGTTTAATTATAACTTCCATCGATTGGAGAAGTTGATAGTATATATGTGAGTTATTCTATTATTTGCAAGTTTGATATTAGAAACGATTCATTATGTGTTCTAATTCCGATATGTCTTTGTTGGTTTCAGGTCCTGTGGACAATATGTTTAGCTGTTAGCGTGGCTGAATTTAAAAATTCATTGAAGATATTTGAGATTGTTAACCTTGCCAAGAAGATAAGAATTGATCGACTCTGGAACCTGTAATTGATCCTTTGTGAGATGGTATGATTCTGTAGCATGATATTGATATACTGATTTGGTTAGTGTCGACCTAAGGGTGCGCAGCTTGGAATCAGCGGTTACACGGGCGAGAGCTTTTAAACCTAACTTTACCTCCCGAACCTTCCCTCAGCCCAGCTGCGCACCCTTAGGTCGACACCAACCTACTGATTTTGAATTTCGCAATGTGTGTCAATGTCCGTTCGATATACGGTAAAGAATATCTTAAGAGACAGTTTCGTGATTGTATTTAAGTTTGGTTTGATGCTAAGTTTGTGAATATTATTCTAACACAAGCATTTTATACCTTTTCAAAAGATGCACTCGTCCTTTTAGAGTTTGTCCTTCGTGAATGTGATTTTTGATCGGGAAATCTATAATTTCTATCTATACTTCTCATTTACATCAAATGCGTAAAAGCCGATTCTGTCGGTAAGCTTAACTCAGCTCACAACCTGAATGTAACTGTGATGGTGAATCATGGTCAAGTTGGCTCTCTTATTCTCTGTAGTAATCCTTTGCTCATGGTTGTAAGTGCAAGCCAATCGTCTGAATATCGGATTCATTCGCTGAATGCTAGTTTAAGCATTTTATTCGCAAACGATTCGTTTATCTCATGGCCATTAGTTATGAAATTGATGTCATTCAATATACATGTGAAAGGTTTTGTGTGTCCGAGATTGGTCTGGAAGCCAAAACCATATTTGTTTTTCTGAGGGATAAAGCGACAGAATCCGGTAAGGGATAGGAAATACTGCCTTGTTTTGGGCTGACGTAGAGAAATGTAGTGGTGTAATTGTGCAAGGCTGGACACTGAGGGTCGTAGAGGAAATTTATTGTTCCTGGGTGAATAGAAAATCTCCCGAATGGATACACTGGCGGGGGTGCAAGCATGAGCAAAGGAAATGATAAAGGCTCATTCCTTACACGGAATAGCGGTGAACCGGAGGAATGCTGGCTGGTAGTGATGTGGTGGTACCATTGCCGAGACTGTGATTTATGTTTTCAACCCCTTTCTTCCCTGAACTCTGACCTTTGTTGATTTGGGACAGCTTTAAAACCGGAGGCTCACCGTGGAGTGAAGTTTTAAGAGAGGCTTATAGATTCGGAGAAAAGTGTGAAGAGGACATGTATGTTTCCTCATGAAATCCAGTAATGTCGGAACTAGAAGATGATGAATAATGTATATAATATCCGCCAGCCATCTCGTCTGTACGTCTATATGTGGGTGTATGTATGTGTGTCTTGTCTTGTGTGTGTGTGTGTGTGTGAGCTATCTGTGTTAGCGTCCGATTTGATGGATGAATGTGAGGCTGCAATAATTTTAAGGTTTAATGACTTATGAATTGAGAAGGCACTAGTCGTCTGTTACTGTCATCATGTCCGGTAGATTACAAGAGGAAAGAAATCGTAGGCAACACCCCAGATGCCTCCAGGAGGTTGGGCTGTGAAGATGTAGAACGTAATTTTTATGGAAACCTTGGCAGAAGAAAAAGATAAATTATGCTGCAGTTCAAAGTTTTTGCCAAAATGCAACGAGAAGAATTCTATTGTAAATTGAAGTATATATTGTAGTAAGGGAGGAAATATTGTATCATTTGGAAATATCCCTTTGGAACCCGCTATTCTATAGGTAGGTCAATTTGCCACTGACCTGTACGTTTCAAATGGACACCCTCGCCAAGTCACATGCAGTGGATCTAGGTGACTAGTGACAGGATTGAGTTATTTTTACCGGGTATCGAACGGATATTGATGGGAAGAGGAAATGTGGGGGTGGCGCGAATACATTTTGAGAGAGAACTGTGTGTGTACGAAAATTTCCTCGTCCCTCCGGCCAGTCTACATTTTGTTGAAATTGGATAAAATAAATGATTGATTGTTGCGGACTGACTCTACTCTAGGCGGGAATGGATAATAGTACATGCCTGGAATTGGCATTAGAAGGCGAGAGATTATGCAAGACTGGGGATTGTCGATCTGGAGTAGCGTTTTTTGAGGCAGCAATACAAGCAGGAACGGATGATTTGAAGACTCTGAGTGCTATATACTCGCAACTGGGGAATGCGTATTTTTATTTGGGAGATTATGCAAAAGCTATGAATTTCCACAAACATGACTTGACGCTGGCTAGGTAAGACATGAATATTATTATTTCTTTTATTATCTGTATTATGAATCAACTAACTATTTTATTGCTTCTATTAACTTATTCATTGTATTAGTTGTTAAATTATTTATGATAAATGTCTCTGCTATGCTTCATGTTGTTGGCTTGTTGTAGTTGTCTGTAGTTGGTCAGTAAAACAGGATCAGAGAGCTTTTCAAGGAGTCCATTCCAAGAAAGCTGATGAGAGGAATGTAACGTGATGTAAATATTGAATGTGAAATGAATAATGGTGTACATGGCAGCAGCTTGGTTGAGTATTGTTGATATGCTTCAAGAATTTAGAGTGATGAAATAAGATAGGGCAGAGAAACATCCGCTAACTGTTAATGTTGTGCGATATTACGAAGCTTATGGGCGAAAGCGGACGTGAGATGGGTTTGGAAGACGTGAGATGACGTGATAGTTGCTACTTGCTACCGGGCTGTGAATGCTTTTGTGTATTTGTACAAAGGGAATACTTTTCCCAGTTGGACCTCGAGAATTATTATCCATTCAGCTAAGAATCTCATGGTTGCTCAATTCTGGTTACGTGAGGGTATGAAAAATGATGATGTTGCAAATAATTTGCAAAATAACTCCTTTCATGCCTTGGCCTCAGCCGCTGGTGATTGAAAGATATTTTGAGATCAGAAATGTAGATGAAAATAAAGCTGAGATAGAAGGCCAGTAACATAGAGATATAGTAGGAAAACAAATATTTGAAGATGCTCAAGATCAAGAAGTAACGAGTGGCTCTATTTTCTCCCTGGAAATGTTAAGTATGCAGCGTAATCTTACTGATGAGGTAGTTGAAGCAAATCGGGTTTAAAGTACGTGCAAGTGCATGATGAACGAAAAGCTGTAATGTAATCAAAGAGATGGATCCTTCATAGGGTTATTATTGTGTGAAGTGTAGGCGGTTATTGTTTACAGAAGGAAATAACTGGAGTTGGAAAAACAGGAAGAGAAAGAGTTTATAGAATTATCATATGGGAAGAAATGAATCTGTGTAGATATATTTAGCTTGATTGATTTTGTGTTTGGAGATGTTGGAAAGAGAGGGAATTGGAGAAAGTGATGATGTATTAAGCCCATGTGGTGAATGAAACAAAGTATCAATTACAGAACATTAGGACACTAATAATGTTTAGACATTGACAGAATGTTGGAGTTAGGGAAGCGGGAAGATGATGAATGATGTGGGAAAAGGCAAGTACAAATGTAATTACTGCAAACATGCCATGTCAGAGGAGGTGGGTGGGTGCGGGTTAGGCTTAGGAGAAAAGGAAGCACCGCCACAAGCATCCGTTGTATTTTACTTAACCGAAAGAAATAAGTAGTGAGGCGTTGAGTGAAATGACTTTGAGCGAAAAAAGGTTTGGGCTGGAATGAAAATAGTTGAGAGAGGAAGCGGTGTTTTCCAGAATGCTGTTAGACGTAATACAGAGAGTGAAAGAGAGGGAAATATCAGCGGAAAAAGGTGTTTTATGGAGTAAGAGGATTTTGTGTATGGTGAAGATGTTGAAAGTGGAGGAGAGGAGGGAAATGGGAGGAGGTTGTGATGTTGGAGAAATGATATTTGATTATATGTGTGGACTGGTTTTCACAGGACTATGGGCGACAAACTCGGAGAAGCCAAGGCATCTGGGAACTTAGGGAACACTTTAAAAGTGATGGGACGTTACGATGAAGCGATCCTTTGCTGTAAAAGACATTTGGACATCACGACGCAATTAGGTGATAAAGTTGGACAGGCCAGGGCCCTGTACAACTTGGGAAATGCTTACCATGCAAAAGGGAAGTACATTGGAAGGAATGGGCCACAAGATCCCGGCGAGTATTCCGAAGAGACCAAGACATGTTTGATTCAAGCCGTGGAATATTACGAGTAAGTGAAAAATGCAAAATTGATTTTTAAAAAAAAGAAAGCTCTCTTGCATGTTATTCTCAAAAAGTCACAAGAAACACATGAAGATTTACAATCTTTCTCTTCATCATCCCTGTCTTTAAACGCGTCAGAACTAGATTATGTCATCTTGCACGGATATGCTAACGGAATAAGTGTCGGTTGTACTACAAGGAGTATGTGTCATTTTTCAACTCTAAAAGTCATAAAAACAGGAGAATCCGTGGAAAAAAGGAGCAAATTAATTACTTTACAGATACCTACGTAAGTTAAAAGTGTGTATAGTTAAACCTTAAAATAGCACTACATGCACAATTCGTTATGTCTGTCATGTATCCTACTAACTCGTGAAAGCGAAGCTGTTAAAAAAGTTACGTATATCCGTAGCGCGATAAATTGTTTTAAAAATCTCCCTATTTCCTTCCATGGCTTAAGCTACATAATGCGCATATTTTTAGAAAAATATCGAGCAAAGCGTAAAACAAACACTGACTTCAAAACCTCTAGCTGAGAAAAATAGTTACTGTTACTTGGATCTCCTGTGAGGCCTTTTAGCTCGAGTTGTTTCATTTCCAGGATTTGTAGCCGTTGTCGTGGTAGAATTTTTCATAACTACAGTTGGAAACGTATAGTCTTCTGTGTCTATTGTTTTCGCCGTAGAATTAGAAACTACTGGAAGCAATTCAGGGAGGGAATATGGAGGGGGCGGTGTCTTTGTTATGTTCAACGGTATTGATAGATTGTAAACTGTGGGCCTTTGATCTGTAGTTATAGGGGTTTCTATCATCGGTTGAACAGAGAGATGGTACACAGTTTTTCTAGGACTCGGAGGAACTTCAAGGACAACTTTTTCTCTGTCCGACTCTCCGACGGGATATTTAGGCGGAACGGCGTCTTTCATACTTGCAGCAAGTTCTGGAACCGGATATCCTAAGACAGGTTTCTCTGTCCTAGCTGGAGGAGATTTGTTGGAATGATTTTCTGTTACGTTAGCGGCAATGTTTGGGACTCGATAATTCGCCATTACTCTTTCCACACTTGTTCCAGGATATTTCGGCGAAGTTGATTTCGTTGCAGTCGTTTTAGAATCCGACGACGTTGGTCCCTTTCCGGTTTGTTCCGTTACTGTTACTGGACGGTATTTTGGAGGAAGTTTTTCTTTTAAGACTACAGCATCATATTTCTGTGGCTCCACTGTCGTTACATCTGCAGCCGTTACGTTTTCCACCGCCAGGTATTTCTGCGCTACCTTCGGGATTGTACCGGCGTCAGCGGCAGTATGGTTTTCTCCTCCTTTTAATGGAACGTTTATCGAGTCGTCGGATGTGTTGTATTTGGGAGGAACCGTTTCCGTTGACAGATTCATTGGAGGTAGCTCCACGGTGGCATATTTTGGAGGAGCACTCGTCACGGAATTCGGAGGAGACGGTGCGGAGGGACGTTTGTCTAGATTTTTTATGGTTCCGTTCCGAGTTCCAAGTAGAGTATATCTTCCAGTAATGTTGAGCTTAGTCAAATATGCGACACGAGCTTTGATGTTTCCATTGCTGTATGGGAATACTGTCGTCTTGTCGGATATATCTGGTAAGATTGTTGTCATCTCCTCCCCGTCGTCAAGATAGAGAACTGTAGTTCTGATGGCCATGTCATCAAGGGTTGTCTCCTCTTCTTCCAATGAAGGTGGCGTAGTATCTGGTATGACTGTGGGTATTTCTTTGCCGAAACTTATGATGTATGTCTTTGTGGCCCGTCCTAAAAAATTAGCTGCGACACAAGTATAATTCCCCTCCCACGTCCCATTCCAGCTGCTGTAGGTTTTGTTGGCAGGAGGCGTACTCTCAGGATTGGCGTAGACGGCGTGGACTTTTACTCCAGGGATGTTGCTCAAGCTACTGTCGGGATGATGTTGATGATTTGGTAGGGCAATAGAGCTACTGTTGGCGTCTTGATTAGCTGGAGCTGGAGTAGATGCAGTAGTAGCTTGATTCTTCTGAGGAAAAAGCAGTGTCGAGGTTTTCTTTTCTGTGTCAAACTCTTCTCTGAGAGGTGGTTGGACACCCTGTGGAAACATTAAAAATCCAAAAGTTACACTACTGTCTTCTTATAAAGCAGATGTGACCTGACTTCCAGAATGTAAAATTCATGAGGATTATGGAATCAATTCGGGGTTTGCCGTATAATTTAGACGGACTCGTGGAATAAATTCAATGTGACGTTCAGTGAACAGGGCCACTACTTGCATGCTACGTGTGTTTGCTCTCTGGAAACGAGGCCGAGGAAATAGCTTGTTCAACCCGGGCACGTCAGTTTGACGGAACAAGATTGTAAAGAGAAAATTTAAAGCTTGTATGAAAACTTGGAAAGTTTGGAAAATATAGATGCGGGGATCAACCGGAAGGACGAGAGAATGTTAGAAAGGATAGACTCAGAAACTGGTGGAGTTAAATACAGGCGATGGAGAGATTTTAGAGAGGAAGATGAAGCTGGACACGGAGCTCAAGTTGATGTAATAGGAATCGTATCGCCAGAATATGGAATACTGGAAGAATGGCACCGAAGAGAAGATAGGGTAGAGATCTGTCTAGAGGACGGTCAGCTTACAAGGTGATCTTTGATCCAAATGACTTTAGGCGTGGGTATTCCTTCCGCTATTTCACAGGTTAAATTGTGAAGTTGGTAGCCGAATGGGAACTCAATGTACTCTATGAGGGCTCCATGGATTCTAGGCGACCTTGGAACTGCGATTTCTAGATTGAACACAAAGAACACTCACTTGTTTATCATTACTTGATTATTATGAGGAAAATGAAATGTGCAGTCTTGCGGAATATATCCAATAACATCCATGAAGCAAGAGGAAAAATAATTAACTTGTCTCTTCCAAGTTACACAATCAATCAGCAATCAAGGAGGAAACAGCAAAGCTTTTCGTCTTACTCAGATTAAGAAATTGCGATCGTCGATCTCAGAGACTTCTTACTGTAGCAGCTATTTAGCTCTTGCTAAGTACGCTGATATGCTTTGCACAATTATTAAAAATTTTCGTTAATTAATTAATGACTTACCTGCTGTCTCATCATCTATGTATTCTCTAACGTATGTATTAGGTAACGTTTGGGAAAACTTAACTACTAAGATTAACTGAAGGAAAAACAGTTTCAGATCCATTTGAACGAGACAGATGGAAGGAAATGAATGAAAATGTACACAGTCCAGAAGATCAATTCCCTTGAGCTAGAGTTCTGAAGAAACAGTTTCACTTAATTCACTTGTAAACACAGTTTTCAACTGCCGCAGGAAGAATATATGCAAGACACATTTCTTGAATGTAAATGATGGCGGCGGATGATTCTGAGAATCCTAAGAGACGCTATGGAACGTGATAATGACGCAGGCAAGCGGTTAGAGCAACTTTAGAAGACTGCACCAAGTAGGATGGATTGCTGTTTTGTAAAGTATTGATCACTGGAAAAAACACCTGATGATGTTGATGAGTGTGGATTTTATAGGATGAGCCTCTGGTTGGAGGATCTTTGCGTAGTCACAAATAAGGATGTTGCTTTGTCTACCTCCTAGTAGTTATTGCTTTTGGTTGTTGTCGGGATTGAACATGTAATAGGTGAATACAGCGTTGTGGTGGTATTGACTACTACTGTGTCTAGATTTTTTACAATTTCTATATTACCTCTCTTGTTCAATTTGAATATATACGGGCGAAGTTGTGATGATGCTGATGAGATTGTGGTTAGTTTTATTGTGGGTTTCCGGAGCGACTGAGTGAAAAACAGTGATCAGGTATTTAGTCGATACTTAACTATAGGCAGGCATCCATGTAGCTGTAATTCAATCCGTGACAATTTAAAAGACACACGTACCACACAAAAGGAGTCATAGCTCGCACAACACGTTGGTCATCACAAATAGCTGTGCTCTTGAATCCAGAGGATGCAATACTCCCTATTTATATATACTAATCATTCCAAAAAATATTAGTCATCTTGTTAAATGTCTTCAAGAGCAATAACGTCTTGTAAGGAACAGTGCAATGTTATATCTATTTAAAGTAACTGCATCGCACTGCAACGCAACCAAACTTATAGTAGAGTCATTCTTGTCGAGTGCCTGTTATTTTAGAATAGTCAGCCAGTAAGACAATCAGTCAATCGCTTATTCATTGTCATAGAGAAGGGAAAGGGAATCTGCTGATGAGGAGGACTTTAACTTCCACTCTGCAAACATTTAATTTATTCCTATCTCATTCTTATATTCCTTTCTTCTCCGTTACCAGTAGAATATAGACTTTAAACTTATAGGTAGCGACCTAAGTCTTTGTAGCGGATGTAGTGCACATAAGCAACGGTTTTTCCTTTACTTAATATTCCAGCAGTTGCTAGGAAACTTTTATGAATAAGCACATTTTGTAAATCATGTATTATCTTTGTATTTGAATTCCCTTCTATCTTTTGTCACTAAGTGTTCCCAACGGGAGGAACATAACTATTTGCATAACCAAAGTCCACACTCAGTGCTCAGATTCTGGAAACTCACTATGCTGCTCAATGGTTTAGCTCAACTCAAGGTTCAATCGCTTTGGATTTATCTTAGTTAACTCGGTAAAACACACTTTTATCGGAAATTTAGGGGATTCAAGTTTTAAATTGCCTTTTAAGAAAGCGTTCAGTTTTTATGCCTTCATCTCGTAAAGTAAGCGTACATACAGTATGGACAAGAATAAGTGTTTTCTGTTTATACCAGTTTCACTGTTGGTAAAACGAGTAGTAACCCAGGATCTAGGAATATTATTACGTACTTGAAGTTGCAAATATTTTGACAGGGTATTGATGAAATGGCATTTGAGCCAAGTCTCCTAGATAGAAGCTGGATACAGCTGATTCTATAATACAGGTGGGAGTGTGTACCAGGGCAACGTTGGTTGGCAATATATAATATAAAAATGCATTTGTAAGGCCTCAGGTGAAGTGATTGAAATCTAGGTTATGAATTTCAAGCATTTATGTAATTTTGCATCTGCTGTGGATGCAGTTTACACAGCTGGGGCACATGTTGAATTTTATTGGATTCATGAATAACTATTCCGAGATCTTGTGTATTTTAAGTACTCATACCAGGTAGGGTATGAGTGCCTATATACTAATGGTGTGATTTAATTGTATCGGATGAGAGGAGTAGATTGGTTGGAAATTTGCAAGTGTGTGTAAACAAATGCCATCGATGTTGTACAAGGGCTGAATGGCGACGGATGGGTGTATGTACATAACGTAAATAATAGTTGGCGTTTCATAGACCTACTGTCGTAATAGGAAGAGGAAACGTTTTTGACAATGTATGCGTGTGAATGTGAAGGCTGCGGCATTATGCATTAGGTTGCAGGTTAACTTTATAAAGGAAGAAGAAAATCTAAGCAGGAAATGAATACAGATCTGCTTGGAGACTTTTGACTGTCGGGTAGTTTGCAAACATAAAAATATAGTTATGGGTTAGTGGTAAACTGGAGGGAGTTATAAGGTTATACTAATTGGCAGTTGGCATGCGTCATTGATTATAAATTGAACGAGTGTGTAGGAAGTTGTAAACGGGGACAGGGTGACGGCTCCCGGTTTGATGGCGATCATAAAGGAAGATGACGGTGATGCGTAGGGTTATATAAATATTAATGGACAGTTAATGCTATGATTTTATGCAGGTGAAGGAAGAGGATGAGAGAGACGCATAACGTTCGTGTTAGTCGCCGTAGACGCTTCGGAAGTTTGCCAGCCAATCGGGAGCTAATGAAAATAGAATTGCGATAAGTCCCCCGAGGCGAAATTAATCTGGGAGCCGGATCCAGGAGCGATGTCTCTTCTGTCTGTGTAGAGTTATTCTTTGCCAAAAAGAGAAGAAAAAATCAATGAAGGGAAAAGTGTAATTACGTAGGGTTTAATTGGTAAAGACAGGAGGACTCAAGTATGTTTGAAGAGCTCTACTCACTTGAGTCGAGAGTTAATTTGAAAAGGAGCGTTTCGTAGAAAGCGCCCAGGTGTAGCCCAGAATTGAAGCAGATGGAGCGAGTCATTCCTTTGTGACGTTGTAGAAGCAAAGGGAAGGCTTAAGGATGAGTTCAAGGATAGAATAAAGATGAAGAGATTGAAGATGATTCATTTGGTGTGGGAAAATAGATGATGGGAAGAGAATAGCTATTAGGGATTCAAATTACCTTGACTCCTCCGCTCAAGTGGGAGGGCATTGGGATGAGTGAGAGAAGATGAGATGAAGGGTAAAATGAGTTGAGCGGTGATCAATAAATTACAGGAATGGCTCATTAACTCCAGCAGATTATTAGATTGCGGTGTGTGCGTTACATGATTCTTGAACTAGTCTTAAAAGAAAGTTGCCGCTCCTTTGGACTAACGATATTCTGGAAAAGGGCTATGAAGATTGTAAATGTTTTAGGAGGATGATCGTTCTCTTGAAGATGTAAAATCCTATTATTTTGAATTATTATGTAAGATGGGAAGATTGAGACTTGATGCAGAGTCTGCTCTGCAGAGGAGGTTTGAGAACAGGATGGAAATCAGGTATCGAGACTCGGGAAATTTTCGGGGATGATCTCCTCGTTTGCAAGGGATTATTTCTAGAAAATCGGATAGAAAATCCGAGATGATCAGAAAAAACTTATTCTAGAGGAGAAGTAGAATAGCAAATAGCAAAGGAGGAGGGAGGTAGAAAATATTCTGAGGATTTAATGAAATAAATTCAGCGGGCTGGAAACCGTTTATCGGATGTGGTTTCAAGAGAGAATGGAGGATTATTAAAAGAGGAGAAAGTTTTAGGAACAATGGGGAAAGCTGTCTCTTCTCTGAGTGTGAAAGAGGGGAGGGAAAGTAGGTGGAAGTACGTGGGATTATGTCCTTCTGTATATAGTAACCAGAGGAACTTGAGTGTCAATCCCGAGTGGGAGAGATGGAGGAAGAAATGTGTCGTCGTCCTGGAGAAGATATCCAGGAGAGGAGTGTTCTTTCTTCTTCCCTCCCTACACGTTCCATAGCTCCTTCCTCTACCACCTGAGCCGAATGCTTGTTGAGCGTTGCTGTAATAGGATTTGATGATGTAGTTTGATTAATTTTGTTAATGCGATTTTCACCTCATTGTCCTCCTCTAAAGGCTCTTCTTGTGTATATTGTGTGCATGGAGAAAGTTCTAGATAGGGTAGGGGACGGTTAAGGAAAAATTTTATGTTGTTAAAATACTTTCCATGAGTTTTCCTCACAGCCTTTTATTTCCAGAGTGGGAATGACGGAGTTGGTAATCGGATGCTTGATTGGATTACGATGAAAGCTGTGTGAGGTTGGTGGTTTGGCTCCTTGGTGTGAAGATTTAACGCTCTCTACCTGGTCTCCCTTTCTAACCAACTTAGGCTGTTATTTCAATGTTTTTTGTTTGCATAAAAGTTCATTTTTTGCGCATTACGTTGCAGAAATCGTGATTGGAGAAGGTGAAGTGCACGTATGTTTTTGCCACATCTATGATTTGCATTCACTGAAGAGGATGTAGGCAAGCCGGGCATGGATGAGTGTTGCCTTGAAAAAAGGCGATCATGTAGAAACTTTTCGTTTCTTATTTTGTTTTTCGTCTCCGTCTTCAACGAGTCTTGTCTCAGTTAACCGTGTGGGATATGATATTAAACACTGAGGACCTTGACGCAAAGAGAAAAACGTTAGAGTGATGAAGAGGAGGGGAATTGGGAGAACCCCCAGCCGGAAAATAAAATAAGCTTGTTTAGAATGTTACGGAAAAATAATAATGACTGACGAGATTGAAAATGCCAATGCTTAGTTTATATTTTTTAGACTTGAGGATAAGAAGGCTAATAGTTGAGATGATGAGGAGGGTGGTGAAAGGTGGGCTGACTGACTGAGAGGGAGTGGGCTTTGTAATGGAAAAATGTTGTATGGGAGTCTGATATTAATGCAAATATATATATGTTTTTGGTTGCAGGAGAAATTTAGAAATGACACGGGAATCAGGGGATCGATGCGCGGAAGGAAGAGCTTGTGGTAACCTGGGAAATGTTCATTACCTGCTGGGAGATTTTGAAGCAGCAATCTCATTTCATGAGAAGCGGCTTGAGATTGCCAAAGAATATGGAGATAAGAATGCTCAACGACGAGCGTATACGAATTTAGGAAATGCTCATGTATTTTCCGGCAATTTTGAGATTGCTGCGTCACAGTACAAGTAAGTGGGGAAATGAGAGTGAGTGGCAGGGGGAGGATGGGAGGGAGGATGCTCGACAAGACAGAGTTTGACTTTTCTCTTTCTCAGCTCATCCTTCCCTGGCTGCCTGTCATGCGTTTTTATATGCAAATTCTTGAGCGAATCTTTTTATACCCTTGAAAATGCTGTTGGTAATGAATGTGATTTGTGCAGGAAATCCTTGTTGCTTTCCCAAGAACTTGGAGATCGTGCTGTGGAGGCTCAAGCTTGCTACAGTCTGGGAAATACCTATACGCTAATCCGAGATTATCCAAAAGCCATTGAGTACCATTTAAGACATCTCCAAATCGCACAACAACTCCAGGATAAAGTTGGAGAAGGTACCTACGAGCATGCATTTGTATTCCGTCTATGGGGAAATCCTGCTGGATGTGGAAGGAATTTTCCCTACACACATATCTGGATATGCAGGATGCGATGGATGGGTTAAGTGATGGAGGATTTATTTGCTTGCTTTCTTTATTTACTACAGGACGGGCTTTCTGGAGCTTAGGGAACGCTTATTCAGCATTAGGAGAACATCGACAAGCGCTTACGTATGCGAAGCAACACTTACTGGTCTCTAATGAACTCGGAGATGCCATGGGACAAGCTACGGCACAAACAAATGTAGCTGACCTGAGGAAGGTATTAGGACTTTCTCCGGAAGACGATGGGAAGCTCTCCCCGGGAGAGGAACGAAAGTATATGGCAAACAGAAGGAAGTCCATGGAGGAAATGAATCTTATTAGGATGACACCTGAAGCGAGTTCTAGTGCAGCAGCTAATAAACGCACTCAGAGATCTATGTCCGTGGGGCAGGTCTTGTTACAAAAGCAGGCTGGAAAAATTAATAAAACTGGAATGAGCGATGTCCTTAATGCTTCAAAGGGTTCGGAGGCGGAGGATGAGGAAGAAGAAGAACAGGATGACTTCTTTGATATGCTCAGTAGACTTCAGACGGAGAGGATGAACGATCAGAGGTGTACGATGCCAGATGGAGCGAGTAACCTACCTAATTTGACTGTTAAGGGACAGCTAGTTTCTCAAGGATCCCTCCAACATCCAAACCATTTGAGACTTGCAGGAAATAAGGAAAATAAAGATAAAAAAACTAAAGCTTTTCCAACCAGAGCCAACAGTCTTCCAGCTTCGTGTATGCCACCCAAAGCTGGACCCTTGGATACCGTCAGTAAGTTTAAATCAAGAATTAAAGGACTTAATGATGTCAAGAATCGTGTCTGCCATGGAATCAAACTGAATTTTTCTTTTACAGATCCCACAGATGACCTGCTGGATATGATTTGGGGGATGCAGTCCAAGCGGATGGACGAACAAAGAGCTAGTCTTCCGGATACGGAACCATCTAGTCCCGATGACAAATTCTTTGACATGCTTATTAGGTGTCAGGTACGTCTATAAGAACTTTGGTGGTTTCATCTTGACCCTTTATAAATTCAGGCAAAGAAAAAGCTAAAACTCATTCGTGATTATTCTTGTGCAGAGTTCGAGGCTCGAGGATCAACGGAGTCTTTTGCCAGAAGAAGTAGCTTCTGCCAATGCATCGCAAAGAGGCCCTACCGTTCCGGATGAAGACTTTTTTTCACTTATTGCTCGACTTCAGGAAGGTAGAATGGATGATCAACGAGCTGACATTAAAGATAAAAACCGGAACAAGATTAATTAGCTCACCGGTTTCACATATTTTTATCGGTCCTTTATTTCGTTTCTTGTCAATCTCATTGTGTAGAAGATGTCGATGGGTTGTGCCATTGTGACCTAACGAATTTGACTGGGTAGCGTAATCAGAAATTATAGATTCAAACTGTAGTTATCCCTCCATCCATTAGAATAGAAGTTGTGAAAGAAGATGTGTTCTTTGTGGCATAGAAGACAAGGAGAAAAGATGCAACGTAAATTAACGTTAGATATTGTATTTGAGCAGCCATGCATTATTCCCAGTACTTTTGAGCAAAGTTTGTGTTCCATTTGAAATTATCTCGGATAAATGTACTTCTAATTACAGCGATTATCTTTGTTTACAGGCACTGGCCTTTTTTCTTGCTATTTTCTCTGTTAAACGGAGTAGCGATAATAATGCATCTTATGTGAGATATATTGATCTCATGCACAAGTACTTGAGAGAATGCTATGAAACCTGTCGAAACATATGTAAAATTAAAATTAGTTTAATCTCACTTACATCTAAGTCTGAGTCGAAATTGAGAGAATGTGGATTTTATGTTGTGAATGTATTTTAAATGTGAACGTAGGGCGTATGATGTTCACTTGTTATTCATTCGGAAACAGAGTGTAATTAATTGTTTCAAGATTATAAGCTGGTGGAATGATGCCATACCGAATGCCATGCACAAAAATAATGCAACAAAAATTACAGTCATGCCAAACAATTAGTTTTTTAGTTTACAATTTCGCCGCCATGTTATTCTTAAATATTTTGATTTTGAACCCTGTTGTAACAAGATTTTGACTTAACTGTAATCAATTTTTGTATATACACTAGAATTGTCGAATTTTAGCTTGGCTTCAGTTTTTACGAGGTCGTGTCACACTGAAATACCAAAGTTTCACGAGATACGAAGTGTTTAGTTTCGGCTATGCGATTATTCAATTATTTATTTTCAATCCAGTTCTATCTATAAAAAGAACCGTAGTACTTCGTCACCCTGTTTGGGACTGTCTTTTATTTGTTATCAAGCCCCAATAACATGCTAAGTTATGATTTTCTAACTGAATAGTTAATAAAAAAAATGGCAGGCATTATATGAGAATTCCATATCCAAGAGTTCCTTTTTTTTGGCTCGCGGAACGAAATGTATGAAACAGTTATCTAGATTCAAAGTACGAGTTCATTACGTTTGGGATTCTGGCTTTCAAATGGTGCAAAAGCTCCTCAGGTTGTTCATAGCACAAATCTTATAAGTTGATATTAAATGGCGGATTCGGTTCTGATAACACCGAAGCTAGTCCATGGTTTACAGTTGGTTGTAAAAGTGTGTGAAAAAGCAAATTACCTTCCAATTACCTGGAACGCTTCCTTACGACAGCCAAAAGAGAAGGGGGGGAGTAAGCGTATGTGGCGGCTCAAGTTCGTATTGGTGTTTGGGTACATTGCGTATTTTTTCATGAGAATATGTATATCAGCAGCATGAAGAAAAAATGTCGTTCACGAGGCTAGCAAAAACGGGCATGCTTGTCGTAGTTTATTGCTTTCTTCCCTTACTTGAATGGAACAACATTCGGACTTGGGAGAAGCGGGTTGCACATGTAAGCAGAACGCTGGGCTTCGTGAAACTTGTTGAAGGTATTGACAGAATAGACGGGGTGACGTAAGAATCAGAATCCATTTAAAGTTCAGATACTCCTTCTCTCACATCTGTTTTTCTGATGTATAACTCTGTATGAACTTTTTTCAGAAACCCTGTTGAAAGGAACAAAACCACCGAAAATGATTAAAATCGGGGAAAAGGTTGTAATGATGTCCGTGTATTCCATTCCTCTGAACTGCTTAGTTTTTGCCTTAATTTTAAAACCTTTGAAATATCGTGTTGGAAACCTGTATTTTATTGATGCTCATTTTAACCATCTCCAAAATCGTCATTGAGAATGCAATCTTGTTTTTGATTTCGTAATCCACAGTTTTTCCTGAAACCGTATACTGTATACAGGCTTTTGTTTGATGATTTTCATTAGAACTACTGTTGCTATGTTTGTAACACAAAACGAACCCATGTATTTTGCGACCTAGAGGCGAATACACAAATTGTCTCACAATTCTACGTACCTAAAATCAATCCTGCGGTGAAGAGCGAAGGCTCTGGAATCCACTCTATTACAAGTTAGCATTTTATTTTTTACATTTTATTTCCAATTGACAACAGGAATATTTGGATTCTTTCAGGAAGATTCTTTAAAAAAGAAATGGTGATCCGTTACACTAGTAAGAATTAGCTATTGGCTATAATTCTTTAGAGCTTTTATTGTAGATTGAGGTAGTCAGATCGTAAAAAAAGGTGCTTGAGCTGTATATATTTGGCATTACGCCTGTATTTGGCATTACGGCTGTATTTCTCGCACTATTCGAAATCAAAACTGGTGAATAGCAAATGGGGTGTAACAGCGAAGATGTTCAGTTGAAGTAATATATTCCTTGAGTTGGGGAAGAGCTTCAAACTTGCGAATGTAAGCTTCTAATGTAGGCTTAGCCTTGAGAAAGTCTGCACGGAATTTGGTGAACTGCTTTAGGACTTCGTATACAAAGAAATCAACGTAGGAAATCTGGAAACCCCACATTCAAAGACCTCATCAGCATCATTATGGCCTTGAATCAAACATGTAGTAACTTACAAGCTAGCCAAGCCACCATGCAAATGAAGGGGAGTCTCAAATGACCACAATAAATATTACAATTTCAGTATAATGGCTAATTAAACGAAACTGTGTTGGAATTCACAAAATTGTGGACTAGTAATAAAACCCTGCTGCACTTACGTTCTCTCCGAGCATCCATTCTTTACTTCCCAAGAATTTAGCCAAAATCTCCAAGGGCTTGTCCGTCCATTGTTCCAGCGTCATCTCCACAGGAAATTTCTGTTATACGAGAATCAAATCTAATTGTTATAGTTGCTCGATCCAATTACATTTTACGGCTGTATAAGCATGCAGATGTTTTTATCGAGAAATTCCTAGATATGTTTTTGAATACTAAAAACTCTGAAAGTAAATGCACTAAACATAAGGCTGTTATGTGACCCTTTGGCTTGACGTAAATTTGATTATACTTGATTTAATTAATTGTGAATTAAATTGACAGAACTGACGGTGCCATAAGCGAAGTTTCCCAGGTTTCGGTGTATGTCACTCGTGTGCCCAATAATCATCTCGGCTCTTGCTTCCTCCTTTGCCCCTTGTGGTACAAGGTTTTTTCCAAAAACAGTAGCAATATATTTTAAGATGACCCTGCTTTCCGTCAGTTTCACGTCGCCGTCGATCCAATACGGGAGCTGAAATTTATTTTGCAGTCAAGCTTTAGTTAGTTGTAAGACGACAGGCCTTTTTCAGTGATGTTGAAATAGATTTTCTCGATGCAGGCCTCGTTTTCGGAAAAGTTTAAAGCATATTAGAATTGTAAATGGGAATCATGGATGAAACTTACGTTGGGAAACTCGAGGCCAAGGGAAAACTTATCAGCATCCCAGTATTTGCGCAAAGCCATCCAATCCGAGTCATCCTCTCCCTTCCCGAACTCATATTGCTTGTCCTCAAAATCCAATCCAATATATTTTAGAAGTAGGCGGATATGCTGGCCGAGCTGAAAACAAAACAATTGTAGTGACAAAATCCGCGACATTTTGATGCTGTGTCAACTAGTGGTGAAAGCGTCACGAGGATTCACAGGTTTCTGCACAACCTATTCATACAGACACAGTAGTTTTGGCTCGCATTGAATTAGCTACGATAATTCAATTTTTACAGCATCACATGAAATGCAAAAACAAAATCCGCAGTATTAATTTACTAGCTTACTCCACGGATGGCCCAGTAACCCAAAACTGGTTGTGACATTTTTAGAACCCGGTTATGTTTCGAAAATAAATCAAATAGATAAAATCAGCGCGACTGATTCCAACGACTGAACTAAGAGAACTGATGTGTATAATATTCAAAGCGAGGCATGAATGAATGAGGGATTAACTACTTAACTAAACGCCGCTGGATTTGTGTTGTGAGTCTAGGAGTCAGTTCAGTTCTTCACTCTTATCCTTGCTCACCGTTCCAGTAATTACTGCCAAGGTTATTAGATTTGAGGTAAATATTCCCAAGGTTTTCCAGTTTTCCTCATCCATCTCATTCATCTTTCATTTGCAATAAAAGCAGAGACGGTAAAAAATTTCAAAAAATTCTCCGTAGCATTTACGCTAATTGTGCTATGGAGGCTGACCGAATGTTTGACCGTGGACGGTATGTACTGAAGAACAAAGAAAGTACACAGACAGAAGACTACTTGCACACCAGTAAGACTGCCCCATCCACGCCTTGAATAGTAGGTATCTTTACCAGGGTAAAATGAACTTGGACCTTTTTGAAATGATGTGTCGGTGATTATAGAACTGGCCAGACGCTGACGTAGCCAGTTAAGTCTAACTTCAGCCTACAGAACTTGGACCTTAGGAAACTAAATGATAAGAACCGGGAACATGTACTGAATTTCTCCATAGCAACGGACCTAACATAGGAACGGATCAAAACGAAAAATTATAGGCTCGTTCGTTTTCAAAACACTAATACTTACTACTTCATTGTCTACACTTCCGCTACTATCAATAATTAATTGGCACCAAGCCCTCCTGCCCTGCCAAACTTAGCGTAGCTTATGCATGCATCGTCACGTCAGTATAGGACACATCAAGAAAGGATGATAAAGCCGACAGCTAGCTGGATTCCACATATTCTATGAGTTTGAACTATTTAAAGGCTTTTTAATGCACGGAAAGTAGATACTTTCCGTTAGGAGTCGCTGTAAAACCTCGTGCACTCAACGTGATAACAAAATCAACGATTAAACATGAGCTCCTTAGAGTATATATAATGCATGGGGGAAAGCCATTAATGTGATGACGGTTTTGTAAAGCGTGTCAACCATTTCATGATAAGACCACGGCGACCACGCTGATTTCTTAAAATTCCTTTTGTACATGTATAACCTCTTTGCTCACAAATATATTACTTATTACCGTATATGAGTACCTAGTATATATACTCGTTAGATTTAGGTACGATCGATACTTTTGATGAGATGCGACCGCAGATAGACCCTTCTTCAAACGAATTCCAAAATAATGCATAGCTGTTATTGGTCAACACTGTGCTCCTTGTTTTAGTGCTTAATGTTTTACGACTTTCGATAGTTAGTAAGCATGCTTGGTTTTAATCACGTTGTTCTGTAGACAAACAGTAATAATCAAATTGTACATATTGCCATAGCATATGGCCCATAGGGCCATGTGGAAATCGGAACAAGGGATTGATACAGTAGGCGGTGTTATTCTTGTAAAATGACAGCAGCCTTGTGTTAACGAAAATATTTAAAGTTATTGATTAATTTTTTCCCATCGAAACTGCATTTTTGTTTTGCGAGAGACACAGAACTCTCAAGAGTCGAACACGGATCTTGATCTGGTATGTGACCAAAGTTTTGATTGTACAGTTTAGTCTATTTTTTGGAACCCTGCTGTAAACATACCGTACTCGCGGACATAGAGGAGAAGCTTGGGCAATAATGGAAAAAAATACGTTAGTTCATCCTCCTAGTCTTCCAGGTTACACGAGTCAAAAACTGACATCTCTTGTACTCAAAGGGCTTCGGGAAGGAGAATCCACATGTACTCATCCCTTCTTTTGGGACAAGGCGGAGAAAGTTCTAAAACGGAAATCGGATCTGAGGACCAAATGCGTTTGGCATATGAATATTACTTTTGCATTTTTGTACCTTAGTTTTGTGGCTGGCCAAGCTTTGGCTGTCAGTTTAGACAAAAATGTGGCTTTGGCCTCAAAAATTCTAATGCAGTTCAACGTTGTATTTTTTGCGTTTCCTATTATTTTTCAAGTTACCTATTTCTTTTGCGGCGACGAAATACCCGGGTGTGTTAACGACGGATTCCGCATGCTAAAAGGTGACGTATATGCACTAAGGTTCAGCATCTAACAAAACGGTACTCAAAACTTCATTCATGTTTCCTTGCTAATGTCCACTAGAGTTTAGTCGGAACTTGCCCCCTGAACTACCATCCGGGAAGAAAAAATTGTTCGAGGTCTGGATAGTTGAAGTATTCCTCAGTTTCACCTATTATTACTTCAAGTTTCTCATCGTAATTTTTGTCATCTTCGGCATCTTAAGACCAAGCACAAAAATATTCCTTTCTTCCCTTCTCCTGTCGGCTCATGAAACGTGCTCTTGGACTTGGATTATAACAGCACAGTCGCTGTCTATCGCTGCTTTTGTCTATGCTATGCATCTATATTTCTCTACTGGATATTTTTTGATATTCGTTGGTACTGGGATCGGGTTTCCCTTTCAGGCGGTTATAAGTACCCTAGCTACCAAAAGGTATGTCAAGGTCCAAAGCTCAAGGGATTCACAAGTCGAGGGTTTTCTTAAATAATAATTATCTGTAAAATTCTGCTTCATTCCAAAATGTTATTTCTTTGCTCTTGCAGTTGCAGCTTTTCCGGTAGGGCAGCACGGGATCATGTGAAACACTATTGGAAGATGAAAGTTTTCAGCGAAAAAATGAACAGAGTCTATGGAACTTTCCTCTTGCCCGCCAGCCAGAACGTTCTCATCATCCTGAGCACGTATGGGATTGTAGGTGCAGCAAAATTTAGCGGCCCAGCAGGAATTATACTCGCTTCTGTCGGGTTTATAGCCTACGTTATGCTAGTCGTTCTCTTTCGGGGGATTGCAGAGCTTTCTCTTCGGTCAGACAGGCTGCTGAGGCGCTGGAAACGTGACTTGTATGTAAGTTCCCGGGTTTTTCAAACTTTGAGGCCCATCCGGGTAACACTTGGATCCTATGGATTTATTGATACAGGATTGATTCTCACAGCAACAGATATCATTGCATCAAACGCCATCAGCCTGCTGATACTGCTGTAAACCATGTAATGTTCACGAATTAGAAAAATATTAGATCCATTTCTTTAGAGTATATTTGTAAGACTTTATAGCTCTTCACTCGGCGCTTTTTATCTCAAGCTTGTAAAGGTTTTTGCCATGATAAAAGTGCTACGACCACCAAAATTATTTCAAGCCGTTCCGAATCTAAACGTTTTATTTTCGCCATTTTGAAATGAAACAGTCTTCCTTTAAGACTTAAAGTAACGGTCACGCGACCCTATTAATGATAAATTAATAAATGATAAAATAATAACCCCCTGTTAGGGTCTTATTTGTTCTTCGGGATTTGCCCTTCCGTTTCCAAGCGGAATTCCCGTCCCCCAAGCTGGGTAACTCTGCTCTGGAATACCGAAAGCTCGGGTTTCCAGAGATGGACGGGATGGTGGAGGGCAAGAGACTGGGGAAATGAAGGGAACTGTAGGAGTTTCTGGTTGAAAAGGAAGGTTTATTAAAAGTGAAGGGCTCCGGTTGACTTCTGGGCACAGACTGTCCTTTGGTCAACCGGAGTCCCTTTTTATATACAAAATAGAGCGTCCTCTGCTCTCTTCCTCCTCACTCTTTTCCAAGTTGTCCCTGGTCAGTACTCACTTGACCAGGGCGACAAAAGAAGAGGAGGAGGGACGCAGATGACACTCTGGAGTACCGCAGGTGCTCCAGAGGTGTCTCACACCCCCTAATGGTAAATTCGTAATTGGACATCATGCAATGTTATTGCCCAAAACGAGTGAGTGGTTCTTATATTAAACACAGTATAATAGCCGAATCAAGAAACCGTCTCGTAGTTCTACACGCCTAAAATTAGTACTGGAGAATAGCGTAGGGGCTGAAGCAAGGAAGATTTTCAGTGGAAATAATATAGTCCTTGAGTTGCGGAATCTCCTCAAATCTGTGAATATATGCTTGGAGCCTGGGTTCGTTCTTTAGAAAATCTTTCCGGTACTTTTTGAACTTCTTCAGTACTTCATACATGAAGAAATCCACATACGATATCTGCAAGTTGATCAAAAATACATGTAAAAACAACCAGTTTTGATTCTAGAGGTTAGCAACCGTAAACTTAGAGTTAGAAATATGCACTGCGTATATATTGTCACACAAATAAAGCAGCCATTCGGTAAATTAATTTCAAAATACACAATTTGTCACGCATGCAGAGATGAGAATAATGTTTTGAAAATATTCGTACGTTTGCTCCAAGCATCCATGGATTATCTCCAAGATAATCAGCAAGGTACTGGAATGGTTTCGCCGTTGCTTCATCCAAAGTCAAATCTGTTTTCATCCAAGCGATTCGCTAAATGTGACAGTCAATAATATATTATTGAATTTATTTCTTGCTATCAGATCGGAATGTCGGAATCCCAGAACAAAATTAAATCATGTGAGTAGCCGTAACTAACTGTTTTAGTCTTTTTAACTCATCCTCCCATAACTAAGGTTACCAAGTATTTTAAGAACATCATCCAGTTGTCCTATGATCATTTCTGCGGTAGCGAAGCGATCCAGTTCTACTGGAACCATATTTTTTCCATACTTCTTCATCACGTATAGTAAAATAGCTCTGGATGATGTCAGCTTGAAATCCCCGTCCTTGAAATAAGGCAGCTGGAAAATAAATACGCAAAGGTTAGATATGTTAAAGAAAATGTGAAAAATTTGGTAGCAAAAATAAAAAAATGAAGCTCTGATCCGAATCACGCGTAATACAATCTCTGGTAGACTACCGTACGTTTGGAAAATCAAGTCCATGGGTAAATTTTTCAGAAAACCAATTTTCAGCGCTAAATTCTGGATCAGGGCCAAATGTGTACTCTTTGTCTTCATAATCAACACCTAGGTATCTCAATGCAAGGCGGAGATGTTGGCCGTACTGAGAAAATAATTGCATCAATTAACTTTTAGCGAAATGAAATGTATTTTTCTCCCTTTACTTCTTGTCATAAGCTTCAGATTTCGGTTAAAAAAATCTACAAACTGCGAAAAAATAATTGCGAAACTCTCTTCCTCTTACCCCGCGAATATTCCAGTATCCCAAAATAGGCTTGGACATATTCAGATGCTTTTTGCTTTTGTAAAATTCAAGGTCTACTCAAGTGGATGGAAGAGCTTGTGTCTAGTTTACCAACTTAAACTGAGACAAGTGGCGAAGATAGACGTCAACAAAAAGCTCTATAACACTCGTGGATTGCAAATTGTAATGTCAATGCTTGTATTCTCAAGGTTTCATTTCGCTCGCGAATGCCTGTTTATGTTTAGCAGTGTATGAGATGAGTAAGTGTTTGATTCAAAGTTTACACTGGATGTGGAGGCAATGTAGGGATATGTGATTCACTATCAAATCTCAGTTCTGGTATTTGCGTTCCTAATCTCTTCTGCTGGGGACTAGAAGATAATAAGTCAGTGTTGGAAGCTGGATGCACAGTAAAAAACAGAACATAGATGAAAATGCAAGCTGCAGTAAATTTTAAAGAAGACATGCTAAGCAAAAACTTGCAGCTCTCGATTTTCGATTCTCCTAAGTTTTCTCTGCAAAAGCTAATGAATATTCACAATAATTCTGGTGCATATGTAACTCGCATTTCTCCTGCAACCAAGAAGTAATTTATTTTTTAATTTAATTGCAAATTTACAACAGAAAGAATTTAAACAGATTCGGATAGATGCTTTGAGGAAAGTAGTAATCTGTTGACAATACTATCTTCTAAGTGGCTAAGGACTAAATTACCCTAGAGCTTTCATGATGACTCTTTGAAACAAAGTTTTAGTTATTATGTGCCGTGTTTTTTACAGTAGTAGTTTCTGAAACTATTCAGTACTAAAACTGATGAGCTGCAAAAGGGCTGTAGCAGAGAAGATGTTCTGTTGAAGCAATGTATTCCTTGAGTTGGGGAAGAGCTTCAAACTTGCGAATATAAGCCTCCAATTTCGGCTGAGCCTTGAGAAAGTCTGCACGAAATTTGGTGTACTGCTTTAGAGCCTCGTATATGAAGAAATCAACGTAGGAAATCTGGAACACAATCAAAGGATTCGTCATCGCATTTTTATAAAATATAACTATTACAAGGAATCTAGGCAGGTGTGCATGTGATAAACTTAGCATCCAGGGACACTCCTGTTCTACATACAGTGTTTGATACGACGGCTGATAAATTAAATACAGTAGGGATTATTTAGCTGTAGACTAGCAATATTATGCACGCGCACTTACATTTTCTCCTAGAATCCATTCTTTGCTTCCCAAGAAATTAGCCAAAATCTCCAAGGGTTTTGCTGTTGATTCTTCAATCGGTACTTCCATGGGGTATTTCTGCAATTAGAAAAGCACATTCTAAAATCGAATTCTACGACTTCTTGCCCCCAGTTTTCAGGAATTTTCCAAATCTACAAAGATTTGAATGTGAGTATGGATGCGTGCAAAATATGCAGCTACCCATAGCTAAGTGGCATTCATCTCAACCTCAAGTCTAAAACCCTCAAGGCTTTATCTTCCACTCACCTTTATGTCCAGCCCTTAATTTTTGTGTGCAAAGAATGATTAGAACTAGGATGAAAAAGCAATTGATATAAATAACTAACTTAAACTACCTACAACCAAACCAAGCCCACGTGTAAGATAAAGCTTATAAAAACAGTTCAAGGACTTTGTTTAATTCAGTCCGAGTCGGACCACATTTTCTCACGAGGCACTGTGTGTGTCAATTACATTTTAAAATGCTGCGTGAAACTGCGTTTAAGCGTGACGTGTCTGATAAACTTGAGTCTTCAGAATACCAGGCAACGCATGCATCTTCTAGACACATGCACTAAAAGTACTAAACATAATGCCACTGCCTACTTTGCTCGTAACTTTCTGTCTTATGCAATTAAGTGGAAGTAACATAACATAACTTACCACGCTGTAGGCGTAATTGACCAGGGTTCGGTGTAAGTCGTTGGTGTGTCCAATGATCATCTCAGCTTCCGCTTCCTCCTTTGCCCCCTGTGGTACGAGGTTTTTTCCATAAACAGTAGCAACATATTTTAAGATGACTCTGTTTTCCGTTAGTTTTACGTCTCCGTCGATCCAGTACGGGAGCTGAAATTTATTTCGTTGTCCAGCTTTAAATTTGTTTTTAGTTTTCAAAGCAAAAGCCCAAAACGTTTTCAGTGGTGTTAAAACAGATTCTCACGATTTTATTCTTCTTTTATGAAAAAATATAAAATGCAAAAATAGGATTAAAAACGATGACAGCAAACATAGATGAAACTTACGTTGGGAAAACTTAGGCCAAGGTTAAACTTTTCAGAGTACCAACTTTCGCATATTGCCATCCAATCCGAAGTATCCGCTCCCTTCCCGAACTCATATTGCTTGTCCTCATAATCCAATCCAATATATTTTAGAAGAAGACGGATATGCTGGGCGAGCTGAAACCAAAACAATTGCAGTGTCAAAATCCGCGAAATTTTGATGCTGTGTCAACGAGTGGTGGAAGAGACATGAGGATTGACAGATTTCTGCACAGCCCCTAGACATACACAGAATGCTTGAATTGCGTTGAATTCCCTGAGATAATTCAATTTTTATAGCTTTACATGAAATGCAAGGGGGAAATCATATGAATTTACTAATTAACTTACTCCACGAATGGCCCAGTAACCCAAAACCGGTTGTGACATTTTTGGAACTTGGTTATGTGACGGAGATGAATTCAAATCAAAATAATCAGAGCCACTGGTCCCGACGAGTGCACAAAGAGAACTGATGCAAAATATTCAAACTAGCATGAGTGGTGAGAGTAATTACTTAACTAAACGCCTCTAGCAATCAACACGTTGCGTTGTGTTTGACTCAGCGGCAATCAGTTCCATTCCTCATTCTTACTCCTCGCTCCTAGCGCTTGATCAGGGTAAAGTTCCAGCAATCATTGCCAAGGTTCTTTTATATGACGTGAAGATGCTCAAGGTTTCTTAGCTCATTCAGTTGCAATGAAAACAGAGCGGGTAAAAAATAGCAAACAAATTTTGGTAGTTTTTCTGACTGTATGGGCAAGTATGAGGCAGTATATGGCCGGACGGCAGACACGGGAGGATGTGTTATATTTGGTAACATTAACTATTGTGTACTGTAATATGCTGCTCACCGAATATGCCATGGATGATGGACGGATATGAGGAGAGACATGGATTCATAAAACTGTAGACAGAGAAAACCTTATTAGATGGAAACTTCTCGTGTTTCGCTTTCCCTTCTAACATTACATTTAGTTCATCCTCTAGTTTGGTTGGAGCATGTACATATAGGGAAGTTTATTTGGAATTATAGTATTTAGTATTTGTTTACATTACGAATGAAATGACAAGCAGAACCGTTCGCAATTCGCAATTATAACAAACAAATATCGGGAGACTCCGAACTCGTAACGACCAGGTTGGTGTGAACGACGAACAATGGCATTTCTAATGTGTTAGACACTTTCAAATCAAAACTGAAGAGCAAATGGGCTGTAACATGGGAGACTCTCGATGGACAAAATATATTCTTTCAATTGGGGCAACTCCTCAAATTTGCGAATATACGCCTCCAACACAGGTTGGGCTTTTAGCAAATCCGCATTAAACTTTGCATACTGCTTCAAGACTTCGTACAAGAAGAAATCCACGTAAGTTATCTGGAAATGAAATGTTGTAATCTCAAAATCTGAGCTAACGCAAGTAATCAAAAGTTACACGTATACGGGAATGTAAATGTTAGCCATGTGAATAAGAAAACTTTGATGGGCTACAAACAAGACCGCTTACCTTATCTCCAAGGGCCCATTCTTTGTTACCAAGGTATTTGGCTAAGACTTCCAACGGCTTGGCAGCAGCTTCATCAATTGGTTTATCTATGGTGGGAGATTTCTGGAATAATTTAAAGGGACAAGCATTAAGTTTGATGAAATTTGTATGACTTTAGTTTCATTGTAAGTTCTCTTGGCATACGAGCAGCTATAAACAAAATCACGTATATATCTATGGGATTTCTATGAAGGCAAAGATTCTCAGTAAACGTGTTTGAATATTTAGTTCAAGCTTTCCCCGCAAACAAAAATTGAATTTTGAAACGCTGAGTCAGTTTAGAATCCTAGTAAAATTCTAGAGCTTGGGACAGCTAGTTAAGTTCGTTCACAGCTCATGTTTTGCATGTCTCAACTAAAAGACCATGCCATGTTTTATTTGATTTAGTAATTCTGACTTACGCGACCGTAAACAAAGTTGACCAGGGTTTTCTGCAAATCCGCAGCAGCTCCAATAACTACTTCCGCTAGAGCGGCCTCCAAAACTCCCTCCGGCACCAGTTCCTTACCACCGTACACACTGGCAACATATTTGAGGATTGCTTTAGATTCCGTTAGTTTAACGTCACCGTTAATCCAGTATGGAACCTGAATCCACAAAATGTGTTAAAACACCCATTTCAATTACGAATCTATTAACTCCCATATTCGACAATAAGTTTAAAGCTTACGTTGGGAAAGTCAAGACCAAGGTTAAACTTTTCCGAGTACCAGCTTTCCCCCGAAAAGTCTGGAGCGGGGCCAAACTCATACTGCTTATCCTCAAAATCAACTCCTAGATATCTCAAGAGCAGGCGAATTTGCTCCGCATACTAAAAAGAGTGTATTAATTATGTAAATAGATTGTTGTAATTTCGCTTCTAAAACGATGAATTGTTTTACCATTGATGTAACCAAACTAGTAAGACCATGAGATTTGTCCGCTACGCGAACTGGTGGTAATGATGCAAAGTAAGTTCATATGCAGCTAGCAATAACAACTGTATAACTACCCACCAATTTTAAGTTTTTGGAATTCAAATTCAAAATTTTGAATTTGAATTGTTTGCATAATTTTTAATTTTGTCACAAACGTTTGAATTTGAATTTCATTGAACTGGTCCCAAAATTTTGAATTTGAATTGGTGGTTCAAAATTTAAATTACATTCTTTGATATTAAATAAATGCATATATACAATCACTAGATACGATTCATCGTACCCGATGCTGTATAAAACTGGAGAGATGGAGCTTACCCCGCGGATGGCCCAGTATCCCAAAACAGGCTTGGACATTTTGTTGGCGTTGAGACTGTAAACAGTTTAATCTGAAGGAGGTTTTCTGGTTGTGAGTTCTAGTGTGTGGCACATCCAACTGACCGGAAAGTTATGATATTAAAGCATAAGTTGTCCTGCAGGGCGGCTTAATACAACCTATTTCATATTTTATCACAGTGCTTACGAGTTGATTTATGGAGAGAATGTAGTCTTTCTGAGCCACTCCTTGCTGTATCATGTAACCATTTAAGCTTTACATTGTATATAATATATCGAAAATCGGAATTGCTGGAGCGCACAGCAGCGCAGTACGCTGTTCAATGTTAAATGTCAGGACTTTATTTGTTTGGCCTTGGTTTCTGATAGGACGGTCGGGGCTCGGGTACTTGCATTGAAATACAAGTTAATTTAAAGCTTAACTATGCCCAATGATACGAGGATATTGTGGGCGGATTAAATCCAGACTCCTGGCACAGACATCGTACCAAAGTTGGCACTACCAACCACTACGGGAAAATGCGTTATCTCTTTTTTCCTCTCTGTAAATTCCAAGCCTTGAAGTATTGTTTGAATCCATCATCAACGTTCCTTCTTGTGATGCTGTTGCAGCGTTAGTTTCACATCATGAATGCGAATGGTACATTTCGAAAAATAATTTAAGTTTTTTAATCGATTTTTTGAGGCCTTAATGTGTTCACAAGAGGTCTTTCAACAACATTTACATAAAATTTCAGTCAAATCCGAGACTGTTTGGACCCAAAAACATCATGAAATTGGCCTTGCACCCCGGGGTGCAACATCAAAATCGTCCGTGCGTGTTTGTCAGAATAGAGGAAATCTATCGCCATTTGACGCCCACACATAGTTTGGAGTGGAGAACACGTTTATCGAAGTTGAAAACCCAATTAGAAACAATCTTCAAATTTTTTCGCAAAATTTTGACAAACAATTACAGTTGTGTAGCTCTCTGGCAGAGGTCGTCGTCGAAGGAAGGTCGTCGTCGTAGTATTTGTATTACGTCACGGTGCGGGCTTTCGTGATATGCGAGAGATAATAAAACAAGTGACTCCCTGACTTCCACCCGAATTTTAACCAATAGCCTATGCTGCTTCCTCCGAACCGGAAAAGTTATTGTCAACATGGCATTAGTCAGACTGTTTGGAAATTATTTTTCCGAGCAAGAATAACAAATCAGGCTGACTGACATGGAGGCTAATTTGGTAGCCATGAAAGCCATATGGAGAAAGGAGACTTTCACCGGAAATACTCTGTGGTTGGGGAAAAATCAGAGATGGGAAAATGGTGTGTCGTAATTTGTTACACGCTTAATAGATCTGACAGATGAGAAAGGAGGAGTGGGGCAGGGAAAATAAATTTTAAATTAAAAACCATAAGTTCTCACTTATTTATAGCTTCACCTACCAGCTCTGATTGTCGCACAAAAGCTTTTGAATGTAATGTATGAATGACAGGGAATAATTTCATGGCTCCATCGCAATCTATACACACACAATTCAATTATGGTCTCTCTCACAATTTCATTCTACCTGTATACGCCCATTCATCCTTCTTCATCTTCTCTCGCCTCTTCTCCCAACAGGCTGCTGGAAGGAAAGAAAGTGAAGGAAAATGGGATGGAAATACGGATCTGACCCCAATTCTAACCCATTCAAAAAATGATCCGAACAGGAAGCATAAGTCATACTCTCTAAAGCTCCTGCTTAATCGTCTCCTGGGGTGCAAGGATTTATATTGTAAAAAGCACCTGTTGCCATGACAGTTGCATGCTCTGCTCCAAGACCAAACACGGCATGTGGGAGGAGTATTTATGAGGAGGATTTATTTCAGGAAAGACATGTGGGCATGATAAAAAATTAGAAAGTTTTCAATCCTGGTATACTGTTTCGTGACGTACATGATGCGATGGAATTTAAAAATCCGCCCTTGCCTTACTAATCCTAATAAAGTGTGATCGCCAATGTATAGGGCAATTTTATAAAATTTGAATTGCGCGGGTAGCAGCCGGCCAATTTTATTCAAACTAGCATTAAGTTGAAACCAAAAGTCCAACGTTATGGTTAGTTGTCTGATGTGTCACAATCCTTCTACGTGATCGCCGCCATTGACTTGAAGAGTCTCTAACCGAATTTCCATTTCTTGCCATGTGTTGTTCTGCATTTCCTGGGTAACAGCTTCACGGACCATCTCGATGGGGTGGTCTCTATTTTCGAATGGGACCAGCGCAGGCTTTTGTCTTGATGAAGCCCCACAGGAAAATGGTATTGTCGCTTTTGACAGACACACCAACCAAAACTTCAGCTGTTTCTCTATACGATGCAAAAAGTCTCATCGCGAAAAATTTACCGGTTCGTTCCTCAGGAAACACGGAAACATTGACTTATGTTGGCTGTCACGGGGGGAGGGTGGATTTTGAGTTTCGTGCGTGAATGTTACAGTTGTGACGTTGTGAGTATGGGATTAAAAAGTCTCTTTAGATGCTTGAATGAGAACTCTGTAATTCGTTTTCTTCTGCAGACATTTTGTTCTGGAGTAGCAACTGAGTTGGGTTTTGATATTTTGTGGAGCAGAAGTTGTAGATTTTATTTAAAGTTGGTTAGGTTTTACGAACTTTTTCTTGAGAATTGCGTTGGTATTGAAAAAGTATTTATTGGATTTAACCTCTTGCGTACTGAAACATATGAGGGTATTTCAGTTACTAGCCCTGGTTGCTATGACTGACTATTTGATTCATGCCCCCTTCCACACAGTCAGTACTCACTGGTAGACAACAATTCGAAGCATGGATTTTCAAAAGTAGTTTGTTATTAATCGGCGCCAAATTATCTCCACTAACACACTATGCAGTTGGAGCTTCAAACTTTTTAAAAAACATCAATGGGCTGCCACTACGTCTTTTTGTTGTTTTCTACAACATCAATTTTGCAGTGGGAATGTCTTTTATTTGTGCGAGGGGGAGCTTATGGCCATGACAACCGTAAAATAATTGTGCGAACAAACATCAATTGCCTTTAGGAGCGGAATTTAAATGTTTCCTACGAAGCTTATGGGACGCAACAGGTTAAAGAACTTTTGAAAATTAGTGATTTGAAAGTTATAGCTTTTAAGGGAAAAGTGTCAGGGGAAATTTGTAAAAATTTGCAAGTGCCTTTGTAAGTGCCTGCCCTCAAAACTGGAGGAAATTGAAACGCTGGAAAATATTGTAATAATCCGAAAAGTGAGAAGGATAGAGAACGCAGGGCCAAACTCTTTGATGAACAAGCCTTCAGTAAAGCCGAGATGAAAATGTTAATGGAAAATACGCTAATTGATCTTGTCAAGAGCAACCCAATCATCTATCAAAAGAGCCATCCCAATCATCTATCAAAAGAGCCATCCCAATCATCTATCAAAAGAGCCATCCCAATCATCATCACCCGCTCTTTTGAAAAATGTCTGGGGAAATATTTGCAAGGTACTTGATGATTCGTTTTTCCAAAAAGTTTCCAATAATTTAGTAATTTTTGGATAATGTTGGCGTTGATTTGGAAATAATTTTTATAATAATTTATTTTATTGATTTATTACTTGATTGAATTTAAATATTCTGTTGTCTTTAAATTTCAGGTGAGGATTGATAGCAGAAATTGCGCAGCCTCTAGGCGCAGTATGAGAACTATAGGAGTAAAAGCTGGAAGCGAAAACATTTCCCGATGGCAACAAACCTTACTTCACACATGCGGATAGCCTTAAGGTTATCGACAACTTGTCTCGACTTCCTGGCGATGATAGCGACTATGCTTTGTGTCGCTGCTGTAGTAGCTCCAGTACTTGTTGTAGCTTTCGGGGAGCCTCCACAGAATTCCGCAACCGTGATCCAAGCCTAAGCCAATTTATAGCGACGAAATTATTGTGCAACACGTACGTAGGAAGCGTAAGTAATCGTTTAGTTCATTGAATACTGGGTAGAGAGCGTTGTGTGAATTGGGGAAGGAGAAGTTTTTATTGTTTTTTTTATTAATTAAGTGGATTCTAATGGGTGATTATTAAATCAGTTACAGACAAGGACCAGCACCGGACTCCTTGTCGACTCTAAAGCTGGTTTCTTCAGAACCTTCGACACGGGCCTCACATCCAAGGCAAACGCTTGCGGTGCAGCAGGAGTCCAGGGATGATCTTGTTTCATTTGGAGCTTATGTAGTTTAGAAACTGAAGAAGATCAAAGGTCAAATGAACGAAGAGCTATTCCTGTGAATATAGGATCCCTCAGTTGATCCTAGAAGAGGCGACGCAGATACTACTGCGGCGAAAGAGTTAAGGTGTTTTTTGCTATTAAGGTAATTATTTTATAGCGTGGTTGCATGTTTAATTTTGTTGTTGAAGCGATAGTTACTAGCATAAACTGAATAAGCAAGACGTTATCAAATCTATTTGCTTCCCGCCATCGCTTGGCATTCGTTTCTCCGCATTTCTTAGGTGGCAGTGATGTCTTGGTTGCAAAGACACACGTGGCGCATTCTACCAGCTTAAATCAAGCTGAGACTATCCCTTAATATAGTCTCGGAGTTAAATAGATTTTATACCGTTAATCTACATATTATAAAAGGCAGTCCACACCAATGCGTATAATATTATCCCAGCTTATTTTTGGACGAAATGCCGCTCTATGTACATTGCCCCTCTTTGTATCGCAGCGCCGGTTTCAGACAGATTGCATATTTTAAGTCATGGTTGTAACTTACTTAACACGAATGTTTCCATTAGGAAAGCCTAAGTATAAAGCTGGAAAAAAGATAATCCACGAATATTAAGTCCAGGTATATGTATAGACAATGGACAGCCATTACCTTAGAGAGTTCCTCGTTATCCGGGGCAGAGCAGATCATGTGCATCGGCAAATTAGTTGCCATCATTGATTGATTTGATCAAACTATATATACTCCTCGAATGCAAAAATGTGAATGACCTTTACATAAACCCACATGGAAGACACTGGAATACCTTGTTGATACAAATCCAGGGAACACCTTTGTAAGGTTGTTGTGCAACAATACAATACACTGAATTGATATAGGGGTACATCTTACTTTTGACAATTATAAATATAAATAATATATATAAATATATGCACATAAATAAATATATATATATATAAATAATAATAAATATAAATAAATATATATTTGTTTTGCCTAAATTTTGATGTCGAATTCATCAAAGGTATAGCTGCATATGACGCTTTATTGAAGACACACTTTTGTCATTAGCTATAAATTAAGAGTTAGTTTCTTGTACAACTGGCAACATTAAAGATCTGAAAAGTAATTACACCCAAACCATACTGCTTTAAATGCAATATCTACCCCAGTTACTAATTTTGGTCATCGCAAAAAGTTATCTTCCCATCTGTTACGTTCTTTCTATCAATAATCTTTGATAAACTAGTATTGGAAGAAGATATTTTATCTGTTATACCGATATTGTTCCATCGAGAGCGATCTCCACATCTTTCGTTAAATACTTCGGGATATTCAGTTTGAAGTACTTTACATCAAAAGCCCCACCATACACAGCGATTGCGGATTTTTTTCGGATTAAAGAACTCCATCAGCGTAGCCTTTCGCAAGTCCAAGTCCATCAAATTCCTACACTGGTCGAACATACAATAAAAAATCCAATTACTTGTTACCCAGTTATTCTAGTGTAGCTATTACACAATCACTACTCAAAGATCGTCCCACTGTCTTAAAAGATGTCGAAGGCGCTTCTGAACTGTGACTTCAGCATTTCAGGGTACAAGATACTGTCAGATATATTTCTTCTTACTAGGACCAGGCAATGAAGCCTATAACCAAGTTAATAGTAACTCCTTGTATCCAAGTTTGCCTCCGTTTTTAATCAGTTGGATTACTTGTAGCAGCAAGAAGGGAAACACGTGAAAGTTGTTTGCGAGAAAAGTCAGAATTCCCGTTAGTGGAGCAAGATACGGCTGGGGATGCACCTTTGGTAAGGTGCTAAGGGCCGAACCTTAACCAGGTCGAACTTTATTCCTGAAGTTGGGCATGTAGGATCAAGGTTTGGATCCACTGAAAATCTATTGATTATGTGGCTGATGTTTTACAGAAAGATCAGCATTAGTGGATTATTGCCTGTCTGACCAAAGCAGTTACAGTGAAAATAAGGATACTCATCTTTGATAACATGGAAGTCTTTAAACGTTTCATTTTATGTTATTAAGACTATTTAAATGGATTTAGAATGGACTAAATATTGAAATAAATAATTTGTTGGAACTTCATAATTGTTTTCATTGCATGATGGGATGCCTTAAAGGATTGTTTGGAGATACTTGTGTCATGCTTATGCTGTTATAAAGGTGAGCTGGATATTTATGGACTTGTTCAGATGTTTTCGAACAGGATTAGCATTGTCACATCAATTATATTCGTCGCCATGGTTATGGGTTGAGTTTCGTTCCACCTGCTAGTTTCCCTGCATACTGATGAAGATATGCCATAAATAGGTTTACTAAATAGGGCATCAACCTCCATATTTGCAAAATAACTTTTTAAAACGGTCAGCTAAAATAGTTGTACAATCGGGAAGGGTAAAACAATCAGGCCGTTTCTGCATTATATCTTACCATGACTACTGATAACTTTCTTTACAACTAAAATAAAATTCGGGCGCGGATATTTGATTCAGGAGCATGCGCAACATTGGATTGTGTAAAAATAACTCATTAATTGTAGATGTTGCGCTAATTAGTATTTCTACCCGGTTTCGCCCGGGGGTTACATGTTGCATTGGCCTAGTGCAAAGGTGAAACTTCATGAGGCTAGCGCCTCTAGCGAGTAATTAATGAAATAACGAGGAAGGATGGTCATGGCAAAAATTGAACTTTGCACATGAAATCCCATATTTCAGAAAGCGAATTTATGATAATACTATCACGATGGTCTGAAGATTTGGACCATGCAATGAGAATATACAGATACTGCTGCACTTATGTTAAATACCGAATATGTTCTACTACAAACTAAACTGTAAATGCACAATATAATTAAGGACCGCGCGAGAGAAAACCTAATTACATATTAAGCCATACACGTTGTCAGAGCCTCGGTTATATCGACGTCAGAATAATAAATAAATAAATCAAATCACATAGTTACTTGGTTACGCTATAGAGTTTTCAGAATCGTTATTGTAAGTGCTTTAATTCCAGAATACAGGGGCGCATAATTCAAACATCGAAACCTTTTAACATTGCCAGTTCGAATTTCCTGCCCCAGCATTTTTAAATGACAGCCATCCCAACGGGTTACTACAACTTCAATTTTCTGACGACTTGAATCTATAGTACCCTAGAATCCGTCTTGTTGCAAATTTGCTCCGCTTCCATGTTAAAATGTCGCTAGCATGCAACAATTGCTAATGTAATTGAAAATTAATCGAGCGTCTTTTATTGTACGCACGACTCAGCGTCAAACTATGAATTTTTGTGTAACCATGTAAATATGAGTTAGCGGCAGTTTATATTGTAGGGGCCGTGCGTTATAGTAAACGGCCGTATCAATCGAATAAATATCTGTCTATGTATCTATGCAACAATTGCGGTAAAATGTAAAAAACGACACCCGCGCCACAGCGGTGTGCACTAGGCGTATTGTACCGAAACGTTTGTAAACTTGTTGTTGCATGCAACTCAGGATTGGTAAAGCTTTCAACCGCTTTTTCTTCTAGAAGTAATAGCTTTACTTTTGTTCATGTGCAACTTTATTGTCAAATACTAATAACTATTATACGAATCTGCTTATGGAACAAAAAGATTTCCTAATGATTCTGATGTTACTGCTCTCCCGTAGAACCTATAGCCCGCTAGTCAAACCTATAGCTCGCCAGTCAAACCAGTAGCTCTCTCGTCGAATCAACAGCTCTCCAGTCAAATGTATAGATCTCCTGTGAAACGTATAGTTTTCCCGACCAATCAATAGCTGAAGAGAATAGCTCAAGAAGGAAGGGAAATGTAGCGCCATTCGACGCCCACACACAGTTTTGAGTGGAGAACACGTTTATTGAAGTTGAAAACCCAATTTCAAACAATACGCAAATTCTTTTAAAAACTTTGAAAAATTACTGTAGTTTTGTAAATCAGTTTTTGGAGCATTTGATGTGTTCACAACATGTCTTGCAACACTTGTATATTGAAGTCGAATCCGAGTATGTGTGGACCCAAAACTTCATAAAATTTGGCATTGTACCCCGGGGTACAACATCAAAATCGTCCGTAACTTGGTGTGAGAATGGAGGAAATCTAGCGAAATTCGACGCCCACATACAGTTTTGAGTGTAGAATATGTTTATCGAAGTTGCAAAACCAATTTCAAACAATCTTCATTATCAATCAATACTTAATAAGAGCAAATGGGCTGTATGTAGGAAAGTTCTCAATGGAGGCAACATAGTCTTTCAGTTGGGGCAGAGCCTCGAATTTGCGAATGTATGCCTCCAATGCCGGTTGTGCCTTGAGAAAATTTGAGCGGAATTTTGTGTACTGCTTCAGAACTTCGTACAAGAAGAAGTCCACGTACGTAATCTAGAAGGTATATCATATTTCAAGCTTTAGTTTAAATTGCTTGTTTAAAACTACACAAAGTGATTCTTGAAACAGCTGTGGAGAAGCGTCACAGAATTCCCAGAATCTTCTTGTGTATTAAAAGTTCAAAAGCAATACATAAATATGAACTAGCAGCATAACAAAACTTACGTTGTCTCCAAGGATCCATTCCTTGCTCCCAAGGAAATTGACTAAAAGTTCCAGAGGCTTGGCGGTGGCGTCTTCAATTGGCGCCTCTGAGCCCGATGACTGGAATAATGAAAAGAAGCAAATAAACTTAATTCAATTCAGCATAGTATGTCAAAAGATGCAGGGCTTGAAATTCGCTATCCTGTTGAATTACTCGGTGCTCTAATCTTCAGCCACCACTGCGATCCTTTCATTTTGCAATACATTTACTTTCAAAGGGAGTAAGGAAAAAATGATTAATAACTAACATTTTAAATTACACAACTATTAATTGATTGTTTCGTCATCGACTTCCTTCCATTTTATCACCTCTGCAGCTTTTCACACTGATTAAGCCTACAGACATGGGACTACCGTTCAATTCTAAAACTATTGCAACTTTGCCAGCCAAACTAACGTTGTAGTCAAAGTAACCACGTTGGTGGGTGGTATTTTTATCAAGAAGTTTAGCTATTGACAAGTTGATTTAAAGGAGCAGGAGGGGTGTGCAGTACTGATTGATTCACATTAAAATTAATATTTCTGTAAGATTGATGACAAACAAGACTTACTTGGTCGTAAGTTAAATTGACGAGAGTGCGTTGGAGGTCATTAGCGACTCCCATGATCATGTCTGCTACAGCTGTCTCCTTAGCGCCATCTGGAACCATATTTTTCCCGTACGCTGCAGCAATGTATTTGAGAATTGATTTGGATTCCGTTAGTTTAAAGTCCCCATCTATGAAGTACGGAAGCTGAAACATGAAATGTTGATCACCGTCAGTTTACAATACAAGTTGAAAGTTACAAGGATACAGGATGCACAAATAGTGTCTGATGAGTTACACTACCTTAATTAAGGCTAAAAGTAAGGGTGGAAACAAAGGAATTGAAAATATGCTCTTACATTGGGAAATTCAAGGCCGAGCTGGAATTTTTCAGAAAGCCAGCTTTCACGGCTGTATCCTGGCGCTGGGCCATATTGGTATTGTTTGTCTTCAAAGTCTACCTGGAGATAGCGGAGAAGAAGGCGAATTTGCTCCGCATACTGAAAGTGCCAAAAATTTTAGACGTTGGAATTATGTTTTTAATCCTGACTTACATAGTTGAGGTTTTTATGAAAGTTTTCGGCATGCAGTACTGGAAGTTTAAAATTTTTATAAATAATATTGCTTACACCACGAATAGCCCAGTATCCCAAAACCGGCTTTGACATTTTGACAGTTAATGAAGACCCGGTTTGTAATGGATTTTAAATGCAAGAGAATTTCCAGGGATGATCAAGAAAATAATAAATTCAAAATTCCGAACGAGAGGATTGTATCAGCGAAAATAGGCGAGGAAACAACACGAACTGTTGACTGTGTCTAAAGAGGGATTAATACTTCTGACAAAAGTTTCATCTCCTCTGAACTAGTGAAGTGCATTCATAAAATACATATAAACCAAAGTCAGAGAATGAACAGGTTTCAAGCTTTGCTCCTGGGTCAGTAACCACTATATCGGAGTAGTAACCTTTACAGGAGATAGTATAGCAGTTCCTGCAGCAAGATAGCAGAGTACGTGGAATGCGTATGGCTTAGGCAAACTTTTAGAGATAAAGTTTAACTTGATAAAGCTGACTAGGTACTACACCAAATAAGAAAGAGCAAGACTACTCTTTAGCCCTAGGCGTGTAACCAGGATTTTACTAAACTCGGCATAAAGTTTAGGTTTTGATTACTCTTCTCATCTCCTGCTTGGAAGGTTAAGGATGCAGCGATCACATTCGAGAGTCATGTCTGCTTACATAATCACTCTAGAGTTTGATCATGAAGAGGAATCCTCTTCAGAGACATTCTTCATCGATGCATCCGTATGCAACTAATTCTATACCAAATGTTACATGCTAAACTAAAAAACTTTGGGGTTCAAACTCCTGCAAGAGAGATCAAGTTGTGTTGCAAGAAGCTCAAGGTTTTATCATGGGCTTACATTAGATGGATGTGACAATGTGAGACAGGGGGAGGGAGATGGGGTAAAAACGTTTTAAAATAAGAAGAAACGCTGAATTTCAAAAGGTTTAAAATTAAAAAGATTCTTCAATAGCTTGCTTAAACTCATTGAAATTCAGAACGAGCATGGATGACTTTTCTATGCATAAGAAGTTAACTGAAGTTGATACGCGGATCATATATGTTCATATTTTATTCAAAACGTTGTCATTTTAGTTTCAATTGTTACACTGTTACATAGGCGTTCCGATTTTGATTTCAGCAATATATACAGTTATTTGATTCCGTTGGACCAGTAATGAGTAAAAAGAACGATTGCCATCGTTTCTCTTTTAGCTTTTCAGTGGGATACTAGATGGAGCTGAAGCTTGAATCCACCGTTTGGTGCCATCTATCTTCCAGCTGCTGCAGTGGCAGCAGTTGTAGCAGTGGCGGTAGTTGATACCTTAGCAGGAGCGGATGTCGTAGAAGTGGCTGCGGCCTGTGCTTGAAGCTGAGCAGCTTGTAGTTGCTGCTGAGTAGCGTTAACGAATTGAGCACCAGCTTGTTGCGCAGAGTTTATAAGTTGTGTCCCAACTTGCTGAGCGGTGGCTAGTACTTGAGGTAAAGTTTGTTGTGCCTGAGCAACAAAATTCGAGGTTTGCTGTTGTACTGTGTTTACAACGTTGTTGGTTTGTTGCTCAAAGTTGTTTAGAACCGAGTACAGTTGATACATCTGCGACAGGGACAATGAAGGAAATAAGGAGGACGCAAGCGCAACTGTCCCAGCGGCAGCTAAACCTTTTCCGGCTCCAGCATTAGCAGATACTGACACACTCGGTTCAAGAAGGGGTGATACTTGTGGAAGCGGAGCGAATGGAAGACCTTGTCCAATGGAGGCGGCATTCTGAAAAAATGAGGTAATAAATTGGATTGTACCAACCATAAAGCCATACTGCTTGAATTACAATTTATTGTTAACAAAGTTTTTTTGAACACTTACAGCCGCTCCCAAGATAGCCAAAATGATGAGTGATTTCATGTTCAAGCTAAAGTTTACTGAAGAAATTAGCAGATTGGTTGCAAAAATTCAGAAACATAAAGTGCACATAGTAGCTACAAACTGCGAGCTATTTATACTAATTTCAGTGTACTGCCGGATTTACACTTCAACACTTGTGTAAAACTTGTGTAAAACTTGCTTAAAACTTGTGTTACACTTTCATATTCATATTTGCGGTTCAAAAGACCCGCAAATATTCAATGTTAATCAAATGGAGAACATTTGTGTAAAACTTTTAGATTAAAAGTGTTGAAGTAGAAACGGCGTTACTATGGTAACTAAACAAATTTTCGGAAAGTGTTACACAAGTTTTACACAAATGTTGTAGTGTACATTCGGCATACGAATCCAACAGCAAGCTTGGTTTATTGCACAAAATAAATGCATTGTGGTTAACTATATGGCGTTGTTTGTTGTGAAAATGTACGTGCATACAAATTGATATAATCTTTTCAGAGATATTGTCGTAGGCTTTCAGCTGTACATTTTTCAAGCGTAGTAAAGCATAATGCATGGATTTCTCCAGAAAAATGTAGATTCAAGGTAAAGTAAAGGGCAGTGGCGTGTTATATTTGTTATTTTAATACAAGCTAAACAATTTCGCAATCCCAGGTTTTATTTCAGAGTAACAGCAGAGCTACATTGTAAAATCCTCACACCTGTAATCATTATTACATAAATAATAGAGCGAACAGTAGTGAATAACATTCCACGCCGAGCGCGGGCACTAGTGGAGGTGTGGCGCATTAATGGTTTACAGCCTATCGCAGCTTGCGCGTTGGTGCCGAAATAGTCTTTGTTACGAAATGATCGCTACTGCTTGGGTTTAGGAACAATGATGCTTTGACAAAATTGGATTCTCCTAATGCTCCGAACTTTTATCTTATTATTTAAATCGCATCTGCTGCTTCAGCAGAGCCATCTGATATGCAAAAGAAGCTATAGACACTGTCGCTTCAGGAATTTCTTACTTTAATTGTGATACTTTTGTCCAAATACTTTATGCTTATCATATACTACAATATTAACTGCAAATTATGCTTACATGAGAGAAATAATTCCTCAATAATAACCCAAATGTTCAATGCACACCCATGGTCGCCGGTGGCGCCACCTACACATCTGTTGTCAGGACCTGACGACATTCTTGGTTCTTTACCAACTCATTTCATTGGTCTGACACTTTTAGTTGGAATACAAATATCGCATACGTCATCGTGACACTTAGGACCTGCAAAAAATTACATCAGTAATAATTACGCTATTAATTGGTAAAATTAAACAAACCCACGCAATATTAAAGCTATCTGTACCCCTGTCAGCAAACCCATATCGATATCGAACATATTGCCGGCCGTAAAACCTGGACCATCGTTATCCGGAATGAGATAGTCCGCTATTTGCTCCACCTGTAATGTAGATTGTAGCATTTTGATAGGTATTTGTTTAAGTAAAGTGTCTTGTATGAACCAGATTGAGCGTATTTATGTAACTAATTGAATAGTTGTAAATGTACACACCATATGTGCCGTCTTCTGAAAAACTGGATCCACAATCACTCTCTGATTGAGTTGCAAATGTACATCTATTTTAGTCGTCTGAAGCGTAGCTCTAGTCGACTCCACCTACAAACACAGTTGCACAATTACAGCGCAGCTGTTAAATAATCGGGATTGTGGAACTTCATTCCCTTCAGGAAAGCCTTACAAATACTTTTCAAGATTATGCATGTTGAAACGTTTAACCTGCTTGAAAAAGTTACCTCTGCTTTGAAAACGCTTCCAGCGTAGCTCAAGAGTATTAACTTCCCGAACCCACTCGACATTGTGACCAAAACACGAATATTCCTGAATAAAGAGGGCTCGATGCTAAAAATTACAAAGAGCTGGCCAAAGCTCGTCATAGCTACCATGAGTATCGCTAAAACAAGTGGGAAGCGGAAGACATTTGATACTTTCACAACGCAATTTCTAATCCTTGTAAAATCATGTATGACAGCTTCGGTTCTGATTCGAGCAAAGGAATACCGAGTTCTTGGATGTGCAACAAGTTCGGACGGTTTATAATACGAAACAGTTGCAAAGTCCGAAAAATTCCTTCCTAGAGTGGCAAGGGCTGTGCTGAAATTTAAAATAAGGAAAGTCGGCAAAGCAAATGTGGAAATTGTTGCAAAAGCCCAGCTTGCTTCGTAAAACGTTCCTCCCGTTACTTTGAGCACAAGAGCAATCAAGTCCACAGTGCTGCTCCCATCATACTTGCCCATATTTTGCTTCAAGAGGAGGCCAACCCTAATTGGTAACATGAGCACATCTGCACTCGTCAGTAAAAGCGTTAAACACACAACGGTTTTGTCTGCTTTCCCTCCCGATTTAGAACGAAAATGAATTCGTTCGCATCTTTTGATCAAAGAAATTATTGGCACACACTGAAGTATTCCATGGATCCGAAACACTAGGTTAGTCAAAAATATCCAGTATGACCAGCTGGAGAAAACTATTTTAGCTGATATGCGAGGATTTGGAATAGCTTCTGTTGATATTGCTTTTAGTTCCAAATAAGACGCACAAATTAAGACAAAGCAGCAGACAAAAGTGCTAAGATTCATCCAACGGAAATAGTATCCAGATGGAAGCCCCCATGGTTTCGCAATGGGCAAGCAGGCTGAGGCACATGCTACACGAGCATAAAATAAAAGCCCTGAAAATCCGTCAAACTTGCTAAATGGCGGCATAGCTAAGCCATGTTCTGGACGTTCTGTTAAGCGGCGAACAAAATAGAAAACTGTTATTACTGGAGCAACGCAAAGCGTTTTGCGTTTGCTATTTCTTTCCCGTCCTTCGTCATTGGTCATGACTGGCTTCTAATATTGGTGCACACTTTCATTACATAATGATGAAAGAGGAATTACGTAAACATGTTACGTAAGGTCATTCCAATGGAGTCCGCCGTAACGTTTTCATGCGCTATTTGACTCTAATTTTTAATATCTTTTTATAGAGCAATACACGCTTAGAGCAATTGCTATGTGCTCTAAATCAACTACCTTAATCAATACAACAATCTTAACCAAGACACTATGTGAAACACGCCGTCAAATATTCTTCAAGTATATGCTATAGTCATTTCTAGATTTGCACTTACGTCTACTAAGCTCAAAACTTTGTCAAAGAATTACGATCGCAATAATCAAAATTGATCAATTTGCTATTTGGAAAATGGCAAAAAATTCCATGCCTTTCAAATACCTCCCGACCTGTCTCCGAATACACCCCGCGGAAAAGTATTGATTTTTTTCAAAAATCCTCTCATTGCCCGTCCAGGCTCCCTTGCTTCCTCCTTCTTCAAGATTGAGGCCATTAAGGCGTACGCAGACTGGCGTGAAAATATGTATAGATTCTAGTTACAACCAACATAAATTGGAAAATAGTTCTGCACACTTTCGTTTGCGGTTAAATCATTCTCGATTAAAATGGTTGCTCGCATTTACATATAGATTGGTTAAGAAAGATGGAAATGGGAGTTTCGTCACTAAATAAATACTTTTCTCGATACTCCTTCTGAAGTTGAGGTCAAAAACGTCGTTCCTATGAAACGAGCTGTGAGGCTGCTCCGTGGCAATAATTAGAGTAAAAGTACACGAAATAATCGCAACTACACTGCAGTTCACATATTCTGTTGTCGCTACTGTTACAGTGGGACAAACTGTCAGGATCCAGATCTCCTGGAGACCCGGATGCGGTCCTAAAATTGCCGTCACGAAGGAACGAAATTGTGTCCCCTGTTATGTTTTACTGTAAATCAAATGGAAAATTCTGCAAACCCCTTTGACCTCTGGCGTCCTCATTCTTACCTTTATGAAGGGCGGGTTAGGACAGAAAAAAGAAATTGATTTCTTGAATATTCAGTACAGCCGGAGAAAGCCGTGCGACTACCGGGAGAAAGGAGTGAAAGTTCATATATATATAAAGCTTGTACATAAACGTATGCATCCATTTGAAGTTTAAGTTACCCGGCTATTTTTCAGCCGATTTTATTCAAAGCTACGTTAAATTAAAGCCAACGGTCCAAAGTTTTGAGTGAGCCAAGTTCTGGTTATCCTATTGCCACATGAGCACCACCGTTAGCAATGACAGTTTTCAGTCGGAATTTCAACTCTCGTCAGGTTTTGTACAGCATTTCCCTAGTAACCAAGCCAAATGCTTCGTGAAGAAATCACACGGCGTGATGGCGATGTCTGTTGAGCTAGCGGGCCGCAGAATTGGTCCTCCCCTCCCAATCCACCGGCGCTTCACCTAATTGAGCGCATTCACGAAACACTTGGGTTGGTTTGGTTACTAGGAAAATGCTGAAAAATTCATGGAGAGAGTTGGTGCTGATGTGAAAATTGGGTAATCAGAACTTAGCCCACTCAAAACTTTGGACTGTTAGCTTTAATTTAACGTTGCTTTGAATGAAATCGGACAAAACTAAGCAGCGTACTTTAAGCTTCAAATGGATGCATACGTTTGTGTATACGGTGTAGATTTGTTTTTTACACATGCTTGTCTTCCATGTATTCTCCATGGATTGTCCTGGAGCATTCCAGCTTTATTGCAGCCCATCTTTATCTGCTGGTCAGACTGTAAATATGGAGAGGGAGAGGATGGCTAAGCAAATTGCAACGTTGTGTGCCACCTTGGGCGAATACCAGGACGTGAGATACAGGTGAGACAAATGAGATACATGAGGAATTATTTAAGTGCCCTGGCCCTGATAGCCCTAAAAAGTTCTGCATGCTGACAAATTTTCTTCTGCTTTTAAAAAATTTATCCACGGTTTTTTGTAACAAATAGATAGCAATTAGGATTTTGCAAATATTTTCTGTTAGCCACGGTTTTAAATAAACCCAGAACCTTGTATCAACATCCTTGCCACATGTCATGGATTGAAAATTATCATGCATAAAATGCTTAACTTAAATTATGTTGTAAACAGCTTTGCACATGAAAAGTATTATTTTTTTGTTAGGTTCGACTCGTCGGATTTCCTCCAACATGGCCTTAACTGCAACCTGCCCGTTTTATATGTCTTTAATGTATTCCAACAGACTGCTGGATGCTTTGAATAAAGTCAGCAACGCCGAATTGCTGACAATACTCCGGATGGAGTTACAAGAAGATGAAATAATGCTCACCAGATGAAGATAAGGATGATTACTTATTCCAGGTGTTAAAATTAGAACAATGCTGCATTATTTTACTTGATTTTCTTGGATTATAAACTTTATATTGCGCTAGTAAATAAATAAGCCCACGTCGGTATTAAGTAGCTAGGTTAGTTTCAAAATAAAATCTGTTGCACTAATGTTTTGCATGCTGAATATTTAATAGACTTTTGGAACTGAATGTCCCCTAAAACAGAATAACTTATCTGTTTTGCATTAACAACATTCTTTATAAAAGCTTTGTTTACAATGCATCAACTCGTCATTTACTTGATTCTTAGTTAGCATCCGTAATTATTAGAACAAGTCCGTAACTTATACCTCCAGCATTTACTCTGTTTTTCTGAATACATTTCTGACTTCCTATTGTATTTTTCCTGATACCACTGCAAGGTCGCTTCTACTTCTACTGCCTAAAAACGACAAGCGGTGATTAGTAGTTTTGGGACATTTGGAAATATTTTGCTTGAATTTCCAAATCTAAAATTTACTTTTCAGTTTTATTTTATTAATTCATGTTATTTTGTAGTCTCGTTTATTCATTCAAGATTAGGTGTGTAGCAGTATGATAAGAAATTTTGCAGCCTATACTATTGGTTTTGGTTTCGAATTTTGTTTCATTTCGCTCCGCGGTCCATAAGGTGTTCTGTTGGGCCTAAAAATGATCAACAATTATGAGTACCAGGTTTCCAACGAAAATAAGGAATCGCATAAGTTAAAAGCTGCTATACACCACTTGCAATCCGATCTAACTTTGTGGCACTAATACATGTTTTACATACGGCATCTCCGCAGTGTAATTCCCTCCATAAGGGTGATTATCACGACATCCGCGCCCATAGCAATGCTTACACCTGTCCACACAACTTTGACCATCACTGCATTGTTGAGGGAGGTCGGGACGGTTTCTAACTTCCATTGTAGAGCAATCACAGCTGTAGCATGCACGCCAGCAAAAATTCTGGGGCCAAAGAGCTTCGACATGACAACGTGCAAATAGCCCAACCAGCGCAATCAGGATGAACCAGCTGCCGTTTAGCAAACTTAACCGGCCTTGGAAGCGCATCTTGATTTTGAAATCTTGTATCGTCTGAATTTTTAAATCTGCAATTTATGACTGACGATAAAATTCTCATTTACAATCAATGCAAACGGTTAACAGACACAAATGCTTTAACCTTTTGGGGTAAAGCTGTATTAGACGTAAGTTTCAGATAGAAACGTGCGATAGAAGCTTCAGCCCTGGAATACGGCTCTCTCCAGCTTTGGCTCAGGTCACTTTTGAGATTCTGCTGCCAGTTAAGCGTTATAGTTCCACGTCATTGGAACACGTCAACTGCTCTTCTTCATGTGCATCCGTGTCATTGTGCCAGTCTCGATGAATGATATGATGATGGCGAGAAGAAAAACTTGAAAGAATGAACAATGAAGCCCATAAACTTCATACGATTTATCTTTCGTTTCCGATAACGTTCCATTTAACCAACATGTTACCAAACTGCATTCGCCATTATCTCTGCAACACATACACTTTTCCACCAAGTCTGACGTTTGGTCCTACGGAGTGACACTATGGGAAATCTTTACCCTTGGAGAAACCCCTTATCAATGGGATACACAGTTTACGCTCCGGCTTGCAGATGGACTACTGCTGGAACGACCAAGATCTCTTCCCGAATTTCTTTACGACCAGATCTTGAAGCCTTCATGGACTCTTGTCCCCGATCAACGTCCACATTTTACGCAAATTCTAGAGAGCTTACAAGAGTACAAGAAAATAATGATTGAAAATGGACCTAGAGTTGAGTACGAGATTATTGAATGAACTCTTGTATGCATGTACGATTCATAAATTTCTCAACGCCATTTAATATCATATTATTTATTTATAAGGAATCCGTGGTTTTGTTCATGTTAACCCAAAAAATGCGATGCTTTAACGAATTATTTATTTACATACATTCCATATTTCTATTGGACCCTCAAACCGCAATCAAAACCAAATCTTTGGCAGAAATAAGTGCGATTCAACAACCAGAAAACCAATTTGAGTACGACAATATTTTTTCTCGTCTGATGTGATTTTTCCTGTACCTGAAATTGACTCTTGATCCCTACAGTTTCTCCCACTGTCTTATTATAACCTCAAGCTAAGGGGGGTAACAAAAACAAAGTGCTAAATAATTCTATCAACAGATAGCAGATTAGCTTACACATCAATACTTGGTCATTTATAGACATTTCCTCGGGCTGTAGAACTCCAAACTCAAAGATAATTTGCACGATGTATAACGCAGCATTTGGGTCACTCAAGGTACTGTATAAGCTAACAAACGTTAGAGAATCAACCGAAGGGAGTCATGTCTGAGAGTCTGGGTATTCTGATAATACCAAAACGTATATCTTTTTGATATCTGTACAGCCCCAGGTGTCATAAAACGGATTCATTCGGATTCCTCATCCTCGATACTGTCGCTACTGCTACTGCTACCATCTTCATCACTGAGCTGTCGTATGACCTCACGGACGCAGCAAGCAACTCGATAGATGACGGGGACATACAATTCGAAAAGAAAAACTATAAAGGTGAAGAAGAGCATTCTAAACCAGAGTTCAAAAGCGGAAATCATTATTGACTGCTTGAGGGAAAGTGGTCGATCGGAATCTTTCTTGGTAGCTGCCATGAGTTTGATCAACGTATTCTCGGATCGAAGGTTGGAGGAATACTGGATTAAATACCCGTTTATACCTCCTTCAATGAGGTGGAGGATGGCTTGCCATGCCAAACCCCCATGGTGGCCTACGAGCGACCAACCCATGGTAATATTTGCAACCCTTTCTTTACTGAAAACAAAGGGCTTCGTGTGGACGGTAGGGATTCGCCAGCGGGGCACCTCCACGTTACCAAGGTCATTCGTGAACTGAAATATGCCAATGGGCTTTTCACACCTGAAAGCATCTACTCTGGATACATTTTTTGATAAAGAGCCTGAAATTAAAGATATTGCTTTGACTTTTGTGTTTTTTTTGGGTGTTGCCGATGAATCGTTTAGGTTTTCCACGAATACTGAATATAGGTCCAAATGAGCACGTACGGGGTAGTTGCGTGTTTTATGAGGTCGCAAGAATTTTAAATCAACGTTGCCTACAGTGTCATCCTCGTATTTGAGGTAATTCAAGTACTGATTATAGATAGTGATTAGGCTACCATTTCTTTCTGCAAGATTTTGAAGCGGACCCACCAGAGGTCCCAACAAGTCTTCGAACGTTTCAGGACCTCGAATTGTGGAAATAGCTGCGAAATCAGAGGAGAGAAAGCATCTGTACATGTTACTCAGAACTATTCCAGAAATCCCCGTCAAAAACGTGAGGAATGCAATGAGAAAATGATTGTTTCCTGGACTCCTTGGAATCAAATGAAAATTTTCGAGGAGGATCCTCCAAGGTAGCAGCGTCCAATTGAGCCAAGCATCCCAACTCCGGTTCTGCTGAGCTGCTACGCAGAGGAAGGCGGAGAGAAGGCTGAAGGTGACAAGGAGGAAAAGCCAGGTGGGAGGGTCAAAGGGTTTGGTGAAAATACCAGTTGGTCTTGAAATGGACACATTGAAGCATGTGACAAAGGAAACGGATACCTCCTCTGTGAGATGAGTTAGCCAGTTTGACACTTTTATTGGGATTGCAGGCCCAAGCATTAAATCTGCAAATGAGTGACTCATTGGGTTTGTCCGCGGATGGTCTATCGTTGAGAAAGTCATATTAGAGAATTTTTCTGAAATGTGAGCCAAGATCAATAATTCGGGGACTATTTTCCCTCCTTGGATGAGGTTTCTTCCAGAACCGTCTCTAAGCCGAGCCGTCTTTAAAATACTTAGTATCACTGTCAAATGGTTCCTCCCTCTGAATCTTTCACCTAAGGGTAAGACCCGGCGTGACAGTGACCAAACATGAACTGCATTAAAAGCGAATGAGTTTAGATACCTCAATAGCTTCGTGAGAACTGGAACTGTACCTAGCTCTTGGACCTTTTGCTCCTTCTCGTGGAGAGAAAGGCTGGGGTCATTAGCGGAGCTACTGGAGAAAAGTTGTATCCATATGTAATTGTTCGGTATGCATTCAAAACACCAGGCTTCAAACCGGACCGCGTGAAAAAGATTTCTAAGGGATGGCACAAGTTTATTGCATTCACTGATGCAGCTGCAGATACTCTGGCGATGTTTATGTAAAATAGATGTGAGAGGTCGCGTTCGAGGTTATTGAAAAGTTGAGCCTCAGTCTTAAAAAATTGACAATTAAAAATATTACGAGAATTGGCAAAATTCCACTTAAAAAATGTGACTGGAATTATTTTTCGGTGTAGATGAGTCACTATGATGCTGTACACGAATACTGACTCGTCTATCCTAAAGAGAAACACGTTCGGGAGTCTCTGCGTTGGCTTAAAAAAGTAATCGTCGTTAAAGAGGAAGTGTATTTGGGCCACACAGTTAAGCCTTCTTCTCCCATTCCACAATTTGTTGACCTCCGTACCTTCAACTATTTCCCTTGATCGTCCTCGAGGAAAAAGCGGGTTTACTTTAAAGTCCATCCCGTATACGCGGGTATCTGTGTATAAGTAAATTGGACGGAGAACCGTTTGAAGGCCGTCCAGCTCTCGGTTATCCGTGTAAACAAAGGAATCGCAGTCCTTAAAAATCCCCAATAAGGCATTCAGTTCTTTTAACACAAAACAATATGTAATTGGTACAAAGAAATACAAGGCTAGGCTGAAGATGATTCCGTGAATTCTAAGACACGTAGCCATTTTCACAATTTACTTCTGCCTCCGACGGATAAGTTTGAGAGATGAGCACTGGAAATCAGTGAGGATTTTGGCCTTATGATACCCAAGAATTTTAAATTCGCGTAACACATAAAACTTCCCAGTGGGTAATTTTTATTTTCATGAAGAAAAGGCGGCAACAAGCCCACAGAAACAAGAATGTTTCAGCTCTGTCAGATCTTATTTTTAGAACACGTCTACTTTAGGAATTATATAAAATATAGACGTAGCTTTGTTTAATTGTATTACTCTCACGATCTCTCCTAGTCTGATAGTACAAGGCTTAGAAATCATGTAAAGTTCAGTTTGGAGGAGAGCCGTCACGCTTAATAGCACCATTAGTTCTCCACTAACCCGTTTGCAATATGGGCATGCAATGGGTATACACGATTAATTTTCATCAATCCAGAAGCTTTTCACACGCAGGATCAACGTAAAGCAAGAAGTATCAGGATACTAGTACGAGTGTGCTCCCGACGCATCAGCTTGATAAGCCCTGGTCTGTACCAGGACATTTTATGAGAATAGACCACCTAATTTACCGGGCTTCCTTACTTCACTAACATCTATCTGTTTATCCACACTTAGACGGATTCAATGTGATGTAAGGTAGATTCAGTAATCAGTTTACAGGTAAAATGCTCTTCTACCAAGACTTTCTCCGTGAATTTAGAAGAATCATATAAAACTCCATGTATAAATGAGAACCACGGAAGCACAGTTGCTCAGATGATCGCGTGCGTACGTCTGTTAGCTTCGAAGTAATCACAAAGATAGAATTTCAGAGGGCGCAGACTGTAGACATACTCGCATACTCCATTTGGGACTAGAATCCTCCAGTTGAACGTCCTATCATTTCTAGATAAGCTTAATAAGAATTAGTGGAATCATTAACTGAAAGCAGGAAAAAAGAAAACCACTTATCAGTGTAAAATTGCATTGACATATAACCGGAACGTGGAGACTCTTTAATCTATGGTGCGCGTGTGGCGTGGCGTGTGTTCAACAGCTGGAAATTCCAAGAAGGTGTAGCAGGAATTATGAGGAAAATGTCTTAAATTCTGTATTTAAACAATGTGCGAGTGCATTGCCGGGCTCATTACACCATCAACTACGCAAAGCTACCAGATCTCTTCTATAAATAAGCTAGAGGACGCTCCTGTAGCCGAAGAGCTTTTGAAATGAAGCCTGCTCTGTTTGTGATGGCCGTGCTGATGATGATCTTGGCATTAGAAATGGTAAGAGGTCACAATCGTGTCATGGTCGTCGTCTTAATTATGCATCGACCCTGTAGGAACTAACTATAACCGCGGTCGCGATTTTAATTTTTTTAATGAAAACATTTTTCCGTGACTGAAAACTAACCGTTGGTACATTTTTACAGAAGGTCGCTCTTTCATCTCCCTACGAAATACCTGCTGAGGATACATACGGAAGAGGACGTCCAAGATTAGATAATGAATTAGTCAGCAGAGGAAAGAGAAGTCCAAACAACGATATATTCCAGAAGGCCGTGGGTGCCGTCATTAATTTCAATCCCCACATCAGTATCCCATCTGACTTTAAAATACCACAAATTTCGCTTCAAGTTAATGGATAAACGTTTCGCGGATATTTTCTATATAATAATTTCTCTTAGTTGTTTTTAACTGTTAATTCAACTATGACAACGCTTGAAACAGTTGGTAATGCCCAACTTAAAACGAACAAATAAAGTTAGTTCGACACTAACTATGCTACTGAATTCCCATCTCTCTTTGGTATTCACACTCTCAATGTCATTATATTGCACAAATAGAATCCATCAATAGTAAACAATTATGGATTTTAACTACCAAATGCACTGTAACTGTAATTAGTTACCCCAATGTTTCCACTCAAGCCTCGCCATTTTGGAGCAAAGAATTCCATAGGATAGAGAGCGACTAAGAGGAGCAGTGCTGGAATTGAAGTAAATGTCATGACTTGCTCTTATAGATTTCTGCTTATACCTCATATTTCATGCTTCAAAATTCAAATTTCCCATCAGCCCAGAAGGAATGCTGCATGCTGATGAGTATCACCTTATTAGCAAGTGGTAGATACCTCACTTGCATTTGAATATCCCGTCAGCATTCTAGCGATTGCAAAGACAAGCGGTGACTGCGCCGTGGCTGCAGCAGCGCAGCTTCCCAAATACATGAGTCAGGTCAGGTACATGGCCTTCTTCCGCCCAATCCTGCATTATCATTGACCTTTCCATGTACTTCCTCCCGTCATCCCCACTTGTTCCCGATCATTTCAACATATTAAAAATCAGCTACCTCTAAGATTCGCTGGATCTTTGGGATAATGGGGTCACAATTCTACGAAGTAGTGCGCACAAAAAGAGCGAATTCACTAAACTTATAGCATTGCAAAAACATCAATTTTGGTTGATTCATCTCTACGTGGCAATCTTTTTGCATAAGGATAATAATCTTGGAAGATACATTTGCTCTTCGGAACCGTAAGAATTGCTACCGAAATTAGCCATCTTAGCCATCATCTCCATACGCTGCCTTCCTAGTATATTAATTTAAGGTCAAAGGTAATTAGCTGTTCTCGAGAGTCCGGCAGCAAACGATATAAGTTACGCAAAATTACGCAGGGCTCTTGACGTCTGTGCAGACATTCCGAGAATAATTTTAATTATTCAAACAAGGCATTAAATTCCCGATTCCAGGATTCACATCCACGTCCCTCAGATTTCACAGTTTGAAGTCTTTTAAGACTACGTAAGTGACACACCATTTTACACACGCCAAGAAGCTCGCATTCCAGGAAACAAGCACTCACTCAGTAACGGTTGAACTTCTTGGAAAATGTGTAGCATGCAAGATTACGTCCCTTATCTCTCAGAAATAACGTTACCAGTTTCCGGACCCATCACACGCTACGCATTCATTAGAAACCCATTTCAAGGTAGGCAAGCAGAATTGCACTCACGGAAAAGGAAAAACTCATATTCGGGTATATAAAGCCTCTGAGGCAGAAGAAAGTGCATCATTTCATTACTGAACTAAATTCTTATTCACAGCTGAGTCTACCGTTTGAATTTCTTACAAAATTCAAAATGAAATTGCTATCCTTTGCGCTTTTTGCATGCGTCATGATTGTCACTCTCACAAAGGTAACATGGTCATAACGTTAGTCGAGTTTACATTGCATTAGGACAACTCGTTAATCATGTATTGCCATTGATGTAATCCTACAATATTATATAGTCTCTTGAATTATTTTTAAACAGAGTGTTCATGCGGATCCTGGACTTCTTCCAAGCACCAGGATTACTACTGGAAAACAAGCGGAACTTGAGCAAAAGGACATCTTTAACAACGAGGCCGGTCCGTTTCTCCATGTTTCTAACAACTTCAAAAGATTTGTCCGGAGTCCAAACGGAGATGTCATTCAAGGAGATGTCCATAGAGTCATTAACGTCAACAATAACCAATAATAACTTTTATTTCTATGACCAAGGTGGAACCCGAGATTAGGAACATTATTATGATTGTATTCCCACCCAATATTTTGAAAACTAAATAAATTGAAAAGTACTGGTGTAAAATTAAATTTTTAATTCCTGCATTACAATAATCCATGCATAATTGAATTAATTAATTATATTCAATAGGGTCATTTAATTAAAATGCCAAAACCGCAAAACTGATTTCAGAATGTGGACGGAAATGTCATAAGTTGCGGTTCCTCATATCTATGAAAGCAGGATGTGGTGGAACATCTAAAAGTGGATCAGACTTTTAAAAGTCAAATGCTAAAATGTTGTAAAACGTCTAATATGGTAAGGAACTGGAGTGAGGCTAGGTTTCATTTGACCAGGCAGAAGTGCTTTGCATGGATCCAAGTATTAGCAGACTGTTGTAAAACATTAGAGAAGAATTGTGAAAATATTTGTTTGAATTATTAGTTTTAAAGGTTATTTCAGTTTGGAGCAAGTTAATATTAAAAATTAGCTATACCGACCTGAAGCTAGTGAGTTTTAAACTACTCTTTTCCAGGTGAATGTATAACCGCTATCGTTTTAAAGCACATAGCTCAAGAGGGAATTGAAAACATGGCCAAGAGAGCGAAGACATGGTTTTCAATACTTCAAAGGATTTTAGTCATCATTCCAACGGTAGGATGTAAATACAAAATGATTCAATTAAAATTTTCAAATTAGCGAGGTAAATCTATGTGTGTTTAATTTCTCAAGAGTTTCTTCATTTCAGATCGCTTCTCTGGGATTAGTTGCGTTTTGCGCCTATCTGATTGCAGTCGCAGCCAAAAAAGATGAATCAGAAGCCACGGTCGCCATCAACAATGCGGATGAGTCTCATGGACTTGACTTGAAAATTAATGCCACACATCGTACCTACAGGATCATTGTGCTGACGTGTGCGTCCATTGGACTCATTGCGGGATTCGCACATGCTTGTGTTTCCTTAAAGACTCTGTTTGCCACGAAGGTGAGTTGAAGGCTGGAGAAGCTGAAAACTAAAAAAATAAAGTATCATTACCTGGAAACTTTGATGAAACCCCACGTCTAATAATGTTAACTAAATGATTTCTCCAGGGACATCTGCGACATGTTACCAAAATATGGCTCATTGTTAATTTCTTCATCTTCATACTCGTCTTGCTCTGTATTCTGATTCCACTTGCTTTCAATCCCAGGACAGGAGAGGGTCACACCACTCATCAACAGTTTGCACAAGGGCTAAAGCTTGCCATCAAGTCCGCAATGAAAGATGAAACTTACAAGAAATTAGAAACAACCATTACATCCAAGATTGTATTAATATTTTTCGGCTTATATGAGGCAATTATATTGATTGCGTCTATCTTCTCCTGCATATTTTTTCAATGTGGAGGCAAGGACTACGAAAGTATCGATGATGTACACAGCATGGATACTGTAAGGGATGGATATGATTGAATGGTTATGTATATTTGCCGGTGAATTAAAAATTTTGAACCTCCAACCTTGTCTTCACACTTAACATTTCTTGTGTCCATAGACCATCCTGGGTTTCTAGTTTAACAGTTAAAAGACTATCAAACTAAGCATTGAAACTCGGCTATTTTTTTATAGAGGAAAGGCAACTATTTTACAGGAGTGAAACTTCGGCGTAACTCCAAACAGATATGCGTAGAGTAGGGGGCGCTATGCTCTGTCACATCCTATATCTGAAAATTGCATATGTTAAAAGCGAATCCGGCAGCGATTGCGTTCCAGTGTAAATTTTCTCATACGTGTGGTACGATACCGTCCTACGTGACGCGCTAATCAATTGCATGCCCCCTTTAATATATTCTTGCACGTTTGATAATAATTGAGTTTCATGTCATTCTCATTAAAATCATAATTTGTATATATTCCCCTTTTCGCAATCGATCTCTGTAGCATTTTATAATGAGCTGCAAATGAACTGATAAATGTCAGTTCGGACTTGTTACAGCTGTCGCTAGGATTTGCGTAGCCAATTAATACTTGATGGTGTAACACGGTACTTCTGGAGAAAGTTTGAGTCATAATCCTCGTCTGGCAAATTGTTACCTGCATGAGAATAATTAGAAGAATAGAGGCCGAAGCTGTCAGGTCATGGAGATAATATTTCAAAGACTATGTAGTTTCACTTAAGAAATCGACAAGAATCCTTTTAGAATTCATTACTCATTATCTCTTAATGTTGTTCAAGGTGATAGAATATGAATGTGTAGCTACTTTGCTTTGGATTGTGGCGAAGTGAACCAGTTACAAGAACTGACGTGCATAGCCTGTGTCATATATGCATTCCTTGCTCGCAAGCGACCGTCCAAGAATCAATTAATGACATTTATCCACGTCAACTAATAGTCTTCCTGTTTATGTCAGACGCTATTCACCCATGAGCCATGCAAGGTTTCCTGCTATCGGTTACTGATACGTCTTGAATCGCGGAACAAGTTAAATGATACTGTTCGTCGAAGTTAATTTTGTAATCACGCATCTTCGGAGAAATTTTTATCATCGTCACCTCTAATTGAGGGGATTTCACGCGATCGTAAGCCTTGGCCAGGAGCATTAGAGACTAGCTAGTCTTCTAAACTATATATAAACACGACTCAAACATTTCTGAGATCATACAAAATCTTACGTTCACAAGCAAAGCTTGAACACAATTTGTAAGTAAGCAGAGAGCTGGCTTTCAATTACTATCATTTAGTTTCAAAATGAAAGTGGTTATAATTCTTGCATGTTTGGCTGCACTTGCCATTGCAGAGGTAAGCACTCGCCCAAATTCTGACTATTGCAACAGGAAGTCTGCAATGTAATAGTGAGTGTCGTTTACTGAAATTTTGTGATATTTTTAGGAAAATAGCAAAATTGGAGCCACATTGACCAAAAGTGAGCCACAAGCTGAAGCTCTGAGCAGAACGGCCCGCAGCCCTGACGGGGATACCTTCAATGGAGATGTGGGGAAAGTTCAGACGAACAACAATAACTTTAGGAGACGCAGGCGTAGTCCAAACGATGACGTATTCAATGGTCATGTCAACAAGGTTCAAACTAATAACAACAACTTTGGAAGAAACAAACGCAGCCCTGCTGGAGTTGTTTACGATCACGACATTGAGAACGTTTTGAATATCAACACGAACGGGAAAGCTGCCTCTTATAGCATCAACGCGGCTAACAGACCCGTGAAAACGGATTTTGATACTGACATTAAGCCCAACAGATACATTCCAGAGCCTGATGTGTACAACGGTAAAGTCGGGCCAGTTGTGACCGTTGATAATAATTTTAGACGCAAGCGCAGCCCTAACGGCGATGTCTTCAACGGCCACGTTGGCAAAGTACAAACGAACAACAATAACTTTCGGCGTCGACGCAGCCCTGACGGGGATACCTTCAATGGAGATGTGGGGAAAGTCCAAACAAACAACAATAACTTTCGGCGTCGACGAAGTCCTAATGGTGATGTTTTCAACGGCAACGTTGGTAAAGTCCAAACGAATAACAATAACTTTCGGCGTAGGCGCAGCCCTGACGGGGATACCTTCAACGGCAACGTAGACAAAGTCCAAACGAACAACAATAACTTTCGGCGCAGGCGCAGCCCTGACGGGGATGCCTTCAACGGCAACGTAGACAAAGTCCAAACGAACAACAATAACTTTCGGCACAGGCGCAGCCCTAACGGGGATACCTTCAACGGCAACGTTGGCAAAGTCCAAACAAACAACAACAATTTCAGGCGTAAGCGTAGCCCCAACGGTGATACGATCGAGGGAAACGTTGGTAAAGTTATCAGCGTTAATAACAACATGTAACCTGCATACTCCACCTCCGGGCTATTGAATGCTACAGGCTCAGAATGATTTGCTATTAAATCTTGAAGATTGTATATGTAGTAGGATGACGAAACAATTCTGGTCATGGAAGAAATTTTGAATAAACGATTTTTTATCCGTCCATCTTAATAGTTCCCTAGCAGACAAAATTATACGAATACGAAAACCGATAAGAATGGCCACTTTCCGATATTCGAAAATCATATAATTTGTCTCTGATTTCGTATAAGTTCGTATAAGGTCTTCGATTTCGTATATTCTCGTATAATTTGTATGTGTTTTCGTATACAAGCATATAATCGAAGCGAAAATGAAAATGGCCGTTAATAGCGGTTAAATCGATAATATCGTTAAACGAAATGATGCATATGATGCAGTATGACGGGGTGAACATGAAAATAAGGTCATTTGGGTCAAATAATGCACGAGTACACGGTGAAATGACAATTGGTTCAAATGTAGTTCATATAGTTATGTATTGTAGTACATATGTGAAGAATCCGTAAAAATATAAATGACGCTATAAAATTGAAAAAACGCATACGTAACACGCTCCAGGCTTCGTCGTAGGTACGTAAATTAAACAAAATGATGTCAAACGTTATCTAGTCTATAAATTGTCCAGGAAAACTATGCTATTACAATATGGTTTTACCCAAAAATCTTGAATTTGATGCTATTGCCATGTCACAGCAGTACCGCTCCGTAGCTCCAAAATGTCTTCTGTATGAAGAAACTTGACCGAGAATAAACTATAGCTGCGTATAAGTCTTTTTTGTGGCCCTTCTTGTAGTCACTGGCGATGGTTTTTTCTTAGATTTCTTATCAGACCCCGAAAAACGTCATCGTCATCTGATTGTCCTTTCTCATCCTGTAATGGGGGCTCAGGTGGCTGGAATTCTTTCATAAGAGAAGCTTTCTTAACCTGTGGACGGGGAAGGCGATAACTACTGTTTGGACTGATTACAGTTGGAGGCAATTTCTCCGTGCTCCTGTTATTCCAGTTCCTGGACGTCAGTTCCAGAGCTTTCAAGCTCCCGGGTATCCGTGCTATAACTGTGGAATTTTGTGAATTCCCTTCTTCGAATGAGGTCGATTTCTTTTCCAGCTGCAGGCTGACAGTTTCTGAGGACGTGAGAATGTCCAAAGCTTTATGGACAAGCTGTTGAATTTCTGCCATACCCTGATCCTCGTCGGATGAAATAGCTGATGGGTCCTCGATTCCTGGTGGTTCGTAACATTTAGTAGCTGGTTTAGTTGTGAGTCCTTGGCTATGCTCGTTATCGACGTCCGATATAGATGATTCTGGACAATTGTTAATGGTTTCCAATTCCGGAGGATTCGCAACTTGTGGTGGATGTTTCGTGTGTTGTGAAGGTAATGTGCGCTTTGATTGGGATAAACGCTTACGTTTTCGTGTATGTTGCTAGAGCTTCTTGCCATATCTTGAACACCGCGCTTATTGGCATCAGCAGCTGTACGACTTTTGTTAGTAGCTGAATCATCAATGTTTGTAATGATGGTCACCGCTAACTTCTTGACCTTCTTAAATTCTGATCTGAAGGCAGCTAAGGCACACGATAACTTACAATTGAAAATTTATAGATCTTCATTTTTAGGGGCAATTGGAACCGGCTTTCCGTCAAATACGAACGGTATTTTATCCCTTTGAAGCTTGAATATACCTATAGAGGTTTAAACAGTTAAATGGGTTTCTCTTACTTACTGTAAGATGTGAATCTAAAAAGATAATATGGTTGCTTACAATATATTAAGGCCTTTGTAGTTTCTGGCTACTGCTTCATCCGTGATCCGAAATTGGGGCAGAGCTGTACACATAAAAATGCAAATCAGTAAGCTTAACTGCATAAATTAACTTGGTAAATTATTGATACCAATCTATACTTACTCTGTTAATCCAAAGTTAACGACATCCGTCTCCCCGTCGTGAAGAGCCTCAAGTACAATTTTACTCACCGATGATGCCTTTTGCAGTGCCTGAACTTCATTAGGTCGAAGCATCAGTCTGGTTCGGGATCCTCGCAACTCAATGCTGATGTATTCCTGAAACAAAACACGCATAAATATAAAATCTTTTAACCACATTATTGTAATAGTACATGGTGGAAACTTATATAGGTAAATCCAGAGGATACCAGTTCTGCCAACTTACTTTGAGACCTGTGCTGTTGGTTTGGTGGTTTGACTTCAAGCATTTTATCTCTTCTACTAGTTTTGTAATGGATGACCGGATCTCAGCAACCTCGGCTTTAATTGCCTTAATATCAGCCGTCAGGTTGGAAACCTTTTGAGCAAATAAAACACAGCACATTGGACGTAGTTAATAATGTACGTACATCTGAAGCATAACATGAATCCCATGGAATCACCAAACAATGTTACCTGATTTACTGCATTTGGACGAGGTTTGCTTCACGTTTTCCAGTTGCATAGGAATTATAAATTCGAGTTTACCGTAACGGCTTTAATGAGCAGATTTGCGGGTGGTGAGGAGAACGATACACTGTACGAGACATTTTATTTTACTTCTTCTCTGCGCGCCATCTATCACATCAGCGCACTGTCAGCCTTGATAAATGTTACAGTTGACAATATGGAGCAACAGATAGAGGACACTACTAGCAAGGGAAGTGGTTGGGCAGTAAATGAGATACAAGTTCTGCGATTAAACACATTTGAATATGAGCCCCTCTCAGGGGGAACTTATGTACCTGTGCCTGAAGGTTTAGCGTTAAAAAAAGCAGTGGTGAATTTTAAAAATGATGATGACATGTGTTTTCTATGGTGCATAGCTGGGAGTGTAACTGGTTGCTATATGCTTAGCTCTAATCCTACAAGAATAACTGCAGCAATGAAGAAAGTATTTAAAAAGTTTGACATTAGCAATTTATACTTCCCCATGACTATTGAGCAGATCCCCCGATTCTTGAAGGATAATAAGAAGTATGGTGTAAACATTTTTGTGTATGAGTATATCAAGCCCCGTCACGGAGGTGAGAAAGAGTGCGACGTGGAAAAAGACGTGTATGCTATGCATGTGACTGAAGAAAAAAGAAAACATCACTGCAACTTATTATTACTCATGAACAAGGATACTGGGGATAGCCACTTTGTACTGCTAAGGGAGAGTCCAACTAATCCAACGGATGGACTTAGTAGATTGCTCGGGCACAGTCGATCCTATGCCTCATACATTTGCTATTACTGTCTTCAACATTTTACAACTATAGAAAATCTGGATGAGCATCGTTCGTTCTGCAGCACACTAAACATTTACAATGTTACAAAACACATAACAACCAGTTACGAGATTAGCTGGCTACAACTTGATACAAAAGAGAGTACAAGTTAGCTCGAAGCTCGATGTTGGCGTGTCAACTGAATTCACACTAATCTGGGAATGATCAGAACTCATTGTAGAATTATTAGAATCTATGAAATACAGCAGAAACGGCAAAACACGGTTCTAGATTCCGGGTTCACAGTATAAAAAACTATTCAGCCTTCTTGTGGTATAAAATAGGCACAGTAAAATTCGATTCCCGTATTAAGTCAGTAGTCTTTGCGGAGATATTATTGTTTACACTGAAGCAAATGAAGTCAGTGTAAGAGGGAAACAACGATATAATATCGTCACCAGCTACATCTTGAACTGAAAATTAACAAATTAAATTCATTTGACAAAATTAATTTAAATGCAGATTAAAAAAAAGATAAATAATCCACTTTTTCAGCCCTTACAGTCTGCAAAAAATAAAATATTAGCTCTTCATATACAGTGCCAATGCAAGTTGTGCAAAGATTACGTGGGAGAACAAAAAGTGCAAGTCACGGGCAGAAAGTTCCTCCTCAAACATGAAGAAGCGGGGCGGGGAACGGAGTATCCAATAATGCGACGTGATTGGCCGAGAGTGTGCGCAGGAGTATATGGATGTGTCAGGTTATTGATGGAACGCATTCATTGGTTAGGCCTTTCCGCTTCTTTTGCACATAATATGCAATGCCATCAGCAGGGCCTAACGGGTATATAAATATATATATCTACAGGTACCATGCGGTATATGTTCTTTTCTGCAAATTTAAGCTACACGACATAGTAGAATTTTAATTCCTCTTTGATATTGTCGAAGAAAACAAGTTTGATTTATCTGCATTTCTCAATGGATAAACAAATTGTGTGTTTTTTAGTGTTATAATATTATAGCTGGAATAAACCGTTCTCTAATGCTTGAATTAATTTTTGTTATTTTCTTAGTGCGATATTGGAAACAAATGAATTCATGGAAAACAATACAGCTAAGCGTACTGCTTCGGAAACGAAACCGAAATGTGCTCGAACGATGCGAAGACACAAAGCTAAGTTTGTGTGCAGGTGATTTCCATCTAGTTTGTGTGCAGATGGAAATGAAAAGATATACAGCCAGCACCAGCTATCTCAACGAAACAGTGGGCATTGGATTTAACAATGAAGATGCTGAACATGTTGTCTCGGTGGATTTGGAAAATGATGGCCATCCGAATGGCCATCTTCTGTGAAATATAATGTAATTTTTATAAAGCACATAAGCATCTTTTACAAGTTAATTATATTTATATCTCATAGGTGGAATCATGATATCGGCCTGAACTTGATCTAATATAAATATGAAACCACGGTAATTGTTAGTATTTAAGGAATTAAAAACTACATAGTAGAATAAAACTTGAAAAAATAATGTAAAACATGTTGACATTATACGAGTAAGTACCTAAGAAAAAGTTCATTTCTAGGCACCTCATAGTAACGTTGACTACAAACAGTGCTAGTACACACACAACTAGTTTAGAATTACCTAGCAGAATAAACATGTTCCAAAAAAACTGAAAGAGAGAGCTTACATCATTTAATTTTAAAAATTGGCCAGTCCAGTCACCAAAACATAAACCCGATAGTTCAGCTTCAATGCGCAGAGAGCTGAACTCAATTCCATTATTCTGTACTATCGCGATCGACTGGAATCATGTAATAGATACACTCCTCATATAAAACTGACCGCACCCACGGAGAAAAGCATCCGTAGTGCTTGTGATCGAATGTGCCATAGATTTGACCGCCATGTTCCAATACAGCCTGAACTTGGTGGAGTCTCTCTGTCAGACACGAAACCGTAATCTGTGGCCACCCTCCCACGACTTTCAAAGTGTCACACATTATTAGCAAGTATTTACGGATATTGTCCACCGCCAAGTTGGTCGCCAAAACTGGGCCTAAAAATCAGTTGAGAAAATCAGCAGGAAAAATGCTGTCTTGGGGTAAGTCTTTCAATCTCGCAAAAAAGTGGTCCAGTACGAATAACGAAGTACAAGCGTCACGTGCAACCTCGTTTGGCAATCCTTTGAATAGCTTCTTAACCTCGGCTGGTCCTATACGTCTGGCGCTAAATCGACGTGGTTTTGAGGCTCTCGATAACGTTAATCACATGTCAATAGTGCCAGCAGTTACAATCTAACAAACAACAGTATTTTAGTTTTAAACATAGTATTATATAAAGCTGCTTTCCTACTTAAACGTTACTGTATAAGTAGAAGACATTAGTAATATACCTTCAACTTCTCAATAATGTGCACCAAAACAAACACCATCTCGTTCGATATTAGTTCCACGACTCTTGCTTGAATGAGCAAATGCGGTGTCTCCTGCTTCCATGAAAGATCTTCATTCACTATAACTGGTAACGAGGATGGTGGCTTATAATCCAGCATGTACAATAGCTGAGTAAATTCCCATGGGCCTACCATGTTACTCCATTCGTATTCGAATATGTGCTCGAGGGAAAGGTAATTCATTGCAGGGTGTCTTTTGAATTCGGTTCCAAGCATGTACAATCCGCATGTTCCATCGAAAAGAAAGAGTGCCATCTTGGGTTTAGCTATAATCGTTCCGATATACTCATGCAGCGAATTCCTCAGATCACCGTTTAGACAGTCTTTAATGTACACAAGTCCATCCGGAAGAATAATAGCAATTATTGTTGTCAGATCTGGAATATTTAAATCAAGTTACATTACCAATTACTTACAGGTGAAATACAACGCATAATGTATCAACGTCAGTATTTAAAAATGTATTCCCATACCCGAATAGAATCCGTTGCACCCGCCTGCGCTGGTAAAACTGCGAATACCAGCAAACTGATGGCAGGCCATGTCCAATTTTAAGCTTTATAAACTTTCTTCATTCAGCACTAGTCTGGTTCTAGGGTTGATGATGGATTGTTATGCCTCCGTCTTCAAATTTTCGGAATTCACTTCGCTTTTATGGACTGCGGGTAATACAAGCCATTCTTTGTCGGCTTGGCAGAAATTAATTCTGTGGCGATGAAGTCGAAAATGTGCATTCCGATATATCCGTTTTCTCAACTCGTCACGTTCCACCTCTTTTTCTGTGTGCAAGGCTTCTATTTTTAACAATTAGCTCATTAAATAATTAATTAAAAATATTTAAATACGAATAGACTCTAGCTGCGTTCGCCACATTGGATAATGGCTGTAAAACGGAGACAGTTGCAACTTCGACCGGTAATTCTGACCATGGCAATCAGCATATTGCCAGCCAACACATTTCACGAGATACACTCTCAATTTCTTATGATCAAGCTGTGAAAGATGAGGAAAGCGAACCCATTCACACAATGTATCGAGCGTCCCCTTCAGATCCCTCAACGTTGCCACCACCCGAGTGAAACTGTTATAAACCCGCAGGAAACTATGTCTTTTACCTTAGGGTTCTTGTATTAAACTTTGACCGGCTTGTTTTTTTCTTAAAATGTAATATTTTACTTTGAAAAATTCTGTGAACTTGTTTAGTAAGGGACATATGAATTTGAAAGCCCTCCCGTAATTTAAGCTTTGATTTTACAATTTGTAGAGAGAAATGAGTAGTTTTCATTAACTTTCTTTGTTTTCTTTTAAATCATTTTTCTTAAAAATATGATCCATGCATCCTGTTGATGTGGATTGTCTTCGATATGCGATACTATTTATATACATGTTATGTTTATTCTTTTTATATGGAAATCCACGCAATCACCATATTTTGGAAATTTAAAGAGAGCTGATTTTTTGTACCCACGAATAAAATGCGATGGTAAAGAAATCCATATACCTTCTCTCGATTCTACACCATTCAAACTGGATATTGAGTTCATCATTTAGCATCCTTAGAATTGTCAATATGTAACACTATTGCGATGTCCACTTTGCAAAGGGAGGGTCCCCATGCTGTAAAAATTTATGCTCTGAATTGAAGTCTTTTGGACAGGTTTTTAGCAGGGTTTAATTGCTTTCGGTCTAGGATTCACTTCGCATTATAAGCATGTCTGATCAAACTCTGAGGGAATATTTATTCCTTCAAAATGAAGAAATTGGATAAGCAAATAAATAGGAATAAAATAGATGCACATCAATACACGCAGATACTCACATATATTTTAAGAGGTTACGAGTTTATTAACAACAAAACTCAGCATCACACTGTACATGCCAAAGCTAGTTAACAATTTCTGAATCACACGCTTAATTTCAAAGTTATACGTGATTGTTGGAATTTCGCATATACAAAAGCGCATAATACCGTATAATTTTTTATACGAAATCGTATATTATACGTGATTATTTACAATCGTATAAAAAATGTGTACGATTTCGTAGAATACCGTATAATTTTGTCGCTGAAGTCATAGAATCCCGTATAATCACGTGACAAAATGGCCATTTTTGTCTGTTTTCGTGGAATACCCAATATCGGAAAGTCAAGAGCTTGTATGCTAGGGTTGAATTTCTTTGATTAATTGAAACTTGCAATTGAACTTATGCAACACCAAAACCTTTAAGCATATAAGGAGAGCAAGAGATATTGACTGAACTGTAATTGCCATTATGACGCTTAACTAAAATTTGCTTCAGAAGCCCCAAAATGTGAGGTTGAGAAACAATTCTGCAACCCGTACCTCAGTTAGCCGTTTTTTACCTTCTTGAGAGACTCCTAGGACATATTTGTAAAATCTGGGTTAATTTGACCTCACTGCAGTCAATAGTAATTAAGAGCATATTTCGAAATTCAGATCGCTTGAAGCGTTCGTTCCTGTAGAAAAAATGCGTCCGACACCCAGATCCAGCGCTAACTTCTTTGATAATCAGGGCCATCAACTTGGGGGCCATGATGGAGTACATAGTTGACAGTTCCGTCAAACCTTAATCCTGGGTACCGAAGGCTGTGATCGAAGCTCCTTGTTGTCGCTTACCAGGCTGCTGACACAACTTTACGATCACGCAGTGACTGGAAGTTGATAATTTAAGAGAATCCAAGTAAATTCTAGTCACTTATTTTATTGACTTTATTAAATGGAAAAGATTTGCTACCTTTGCGATCAAATAATTTTAGAGAGCTGGGGCCAACTTGAATCTTTCCTAACTTCATTAAAAGGTTTAAAACTTATTTCAAAATATTACAATCTCAAGAATAATGCATATAATACTGCAAACAAACTGGAGCATTTAATTGAAGAAAAAACTCCACTCAGCCATTCAGTTTTTTATTACTCTTATTGGGATTAACTTCCTTGTCACAATAAGTATCACAAACAGGTACGTAGAATTCATGTAAGAATGAGCGTAACAAACTCATTGAGAGTGAATTTTCGTGTCTTTTTTTAGTCAAAACGGTTTACAGAAACAAAGCACCACCTCTTTGTATTTTATGAAACTTGAATTTTGAAACACCAGGAATAGTATCAATAAATAGTTATGAATGAAAAGAATTAATATGAATTTGTTTTTTTCTAAGAATTCCTAATTGTATAACTCCATATCCCGTGCAACCATTTATGACTTTGAGCACATCCTTGATGATGACATGTGTCACTGCAGGAAGCGTTATTTCTAGCAGCTAGAATCAACCCGTACCAGAATCCAGTATCAATCAGGCTAATCATGAAAGTTTTGACGGTTCTAATACCTAGCATTCACTACGGAGAATAACCCTGATTGCAGTTGCCTAGTCATAGACAGCATAAATATTTTGTTTCGTGTAGAGACAGGAACAAGAAGACGGCAGTACTTGAATAAAGCTTTAACGAAATATGATTATTAGAATCCATAATGATTATTGTGCGTGTTACTGTGCGTGGGAATTCTGCTCGCACCCCGTCTGAATTTGAAATATAAATGCAATAATCTGAAATTGTAAGCCCACATCCGCGAAGAATCAATTAAGAGGCGTTAATGTATGAGACAAGAACTGGATAAAGGCGCTGTGCTGTAGCGTTGCATACGTGCAATTCAAAGAAATTGCATTGATTTTATTTCAAGAAATATGTAGACGAGTCTAATGACATTATGATTAACACATTCCAAGAATCTCACAAGCCATGCTGCATGTGTTCGTGTTGAGGTGAATCTTATCTTCGAGACAGGATAATTAATGTGATGTGATTAACAAGTCAGGTGTCACAATTAAGTTCACCTGAGAGGTATATAATTGCCATGATTTGTGAAGAGAAACCATTCTTCTCACAGATTTTGGTTTGTCCAGAAATCAAGTAGCATTTAATTTTGCTTCTCGTCGGAAGTAACCAAAACTTAGGTTTTTCTTTACCTTTCAAGATGAAGATTGCTATCATCATTATTGCAAGTTTGGCTGTTGCTGCTGTAGCGATGGTAAGCAAAGCTGTACTATTTTTAAACGCTTGAATTTAAACTTACCTAAAATATAACACGTGGTTTTTTCGCAGCCTACAAAGCAAAATGCTGCCGACAGCCCAGACAAGGTTTTGGAGGACAAGCTTTTAAAGAAAGATGAGGCTGAAAACCTTAAAAAGGAAACTAAGCCAATTAAGGACTCTGTTGAACCTGAGGATAAACCAAAGAAGATCCCTGAACCCGATACCTTCAACGGCAAAGTCGGACCAGTCACCACTGTTGACAACGATTTCACCGGTAGCAGGGCTCTTCGTTCCCTTGTGAGCGCCGACCTGGAGAATCAACGTTTTACTGTTAGAACTAGCAGTGGGAAGCTTGTTAATCTTGCCAACACACAATAGAATGTTACCTACACGCAAATGTATTCATTGAATCATTTAATCGTAACCATGATTTACTGCAAGTTTACACGATTGGAACTTGTCAACAAGTAACAAGAAAATCCACCAACTACAGTTGATATATATACTTGATATAAACATTCAGTCAGTAATGAGATCTGTAGCATCACACGCGGCTAAAAATAAAATTTATAAGAAAGGCTAACACAAAATATACCAAAAATTAATTTAAATGGGTTGCACATTCATTTTTATTCCAGTGCTTGATTCTAAGTTGAATAAGAAATTAACCCTCTATTACTAAACTGGAGACCAGCAAGTTTGGATAGGTTTCAGGAATTTATATTCTTAACGAAAAAGCGGAATCATATGAATCATGTCTACTCTGTACTACATCACTTCCAGGTAGTTTTGATGACACCTGAGTCTTAGGAGCGAGGACTTTTAAACTTTTGGTTTCGATAAAAAATACAATTGCCGAAACACTCAGGCCTACAATCAAGGAGCCGTAGGCAAAGATGAAATTCTCTAACCCAAATGGTTCCACATCCCTTTCGGTCGACCGCTGTAAGCTTCGTGTCAAATTGGTCGCTAGCTCTGTCTTCCTCGCAATTTGATGCCGCATCCAGGGAACGCTCCTTTGTCGGATAAGTTCCAGTGCCTCTTTAATATAGTAATCAGCGAGTCCAGCGTCTCTCAGGATGCCAAGGTACTCGTTGAAGAAACCATAGAGCTTGCTGTGTTTAGGCATTGTCAGAGTAGCTCGGACATGCGTTGGGATTTCTTTTGATTCGATGAATGCATTCCAGTTAGTCGAAAGCGTTAGATTCATAGCCCGAAACGTGTCCCGCAACGTGTTCAGAGTAATGCAAACAGTTCGCGGTTGGAGCGCTGCATCCAGGTGGCATTGGAGAAGATTCGATTGAAATTCTGTTTGATTATGAATGGCGAGGATGTCTGCTCGCTCAGTGTTTCGGTAAAATACATCAGCGAAACAGCCTTCAAGGTAATGAAAATACAAGTGGAATTGATCCTTAAGCTGAGACAACTCTGTAAACGTTGTGGGAACAGGCTCGGCTTGAGGGTACGTGATACATGCAACAAAGTTACTTGTGAACCCGGTAACGATTACCATCGAGAAGAACATGAAGATGATAGAGAGAAACTTTGTATTCCTTGGAATATCTGCTCCTTGAACAATAATATTAGCGTAAACAAAATTCAATGCTGTAAACAATGTATCATGTCCACTCTTTGGCCCTTCATTGAATGTTAGCTCCGAATAGAGAAGCGGAACAAATAGCATGATCGTTACCAGGATGAGCAGCCAAACCCAAGAGTCGTAGGGATAGATGAGTGCTTTCCAGTTAACTTTGACGACTGGGTGGGCCGTGACAAAAGTGAGCGTGTATGTCATGAAGGATGTTGGATAGTCAAGGACCTCAAAACGTTTTAGTACCATCTCGGAACCCATTAGACCATCAGTTCTGCCCTCTATCATGTCCTGGGTAAACCCTCGCCAGCTTCCATTAGGCAGTTGATTCCCATCGTTTTTGAACGATATGTCGTAATTCATTGTCAGATTGAAATACTGGTGCAGAACTTGCATGATTTTGTAAGCAAATCCTCCAATCACTTGACCCTGGTTATCAAAGATGGCGTAGTGTTCGATGCTCCATGTAGCCAAGGTGATAGGTTTCTTGCTCCGGGCAATTTGAGGCTCGCTTGGCAACTGTGTCAAACCTGTTTGCAGTTTGCCATGTTCGTGGTACAATATCCGGCCCGTATCCATGGCGATTCCCGTCTTGTATTTTAGAGCTTGTACAACTTGATGCTGGAGCACAAGTGTCAATCGAGACTCCCGGGCTGATAGAATGACGTAGTGAACGCTTCCAGGTGTCATGTTCAGTATGTTATTCCGAATCCAATGGTACGTGTCAAATTCTATCAATTCAGCGCCATCCAGAAGTATCTGGAGACATGACGGGGAGAACTGGAAACGCTGTTTTGCTTCAGCTCGAATTTCGGAGCGCTCTAGGATTTCCGCTGTGAAATATCGATGATGAAGGTCTTGGAGGGAAGTAGTGTCAAGTAACTTCCCGAAGATTATTATGTGGCAGTTAGAAAATCCGAAAGGGGACCGGGTCTTCATGACACTGAGTAAGGTTTCCTTCATAGCGGTATTAGTCTCAGAACTATCCATTAAATAATCGGCCGATACCGGAAACGTTAACGATGATACTAGGAAAATCACCGTTACATAACTTGGAGGAATGCGAATAAGAAGGCGGAGAAAAAGCAGTGAATTCGAACGACGCATATTTAAGAAACACAGTAAAGCTAGCAGAAATATTTGCACAATTGTTTTTCCAAGCTTCGAAACCAATTAGTTCAAGACACAAACGAACGTTAGTAAGGAAGTCAGTAGTCAGTTCCAGAGATTCAGCTGAAGTTCAGCGGCAATTAGAATTTAGAAAATTTAGAAAGGTTTTATCGAAACGATTCGCTAGCAAATGACTTTATCTCTTTTAGATAATTCAAAAATTAGATGACAGTTCAAAGTGATGACTTAGTTGACCTTTTAATCAAAATTAGTTCCAAGCGCTCTTTCGAGGGAATGAATACCATATCATGTGCCTAGAGATTATAGGGTCAACATAAACGCTGACTGCGGTTATCGGTTTTGGATGTGTAACGAAAGAGCAAGAGAACTTAGGAAATATTATGTTTTTGAGTGGCATGACAGTGACAGCTCATCCCAGAATCCTACCAAAGCATATTATTATACATCGCAAAAATGTCGCCCATCCCACTTAATTTCGTGTCCATCCATAATCTACTACACTACGTGCAAATTACTGGCATAAAAATGTCAAACCTCAAATTCAAACATATTATAAAATATTATACGCTTACTTGAGTGACTTGCACCAACATGTTTAACTCTTTGCAATAACCATTGCTCTCCCGTAAACTCCAGAGAGTTTAGCCCGTTTTCTAATTAAAACTGTAAATCCAGGCATTTACTTTAAAAAATCAATTTACATGTAGAATTTATACCGTAGGTCCTAAAAATCAAGTCTATAATCAACTTAATTGCTAGCTCTGTCTTTGAGCTGAGTCGGAAAATTTTGTTATTTAAAACTTTTTAGTCCCTTAAGTATATTGAAGCTTTTGATTGCCTTTAATACGCAGTAGATTATATTTGACCTTGCAAAGCCGCTAAGGCAAAAATGTGAGAAGTTTTACACAACACAGTTTGACAGTTTCGCATACATGTCTTGTATATTTATTCAGAGACATCATTTAAAGTGCAGGGTTTTTAGATGCTCTCTCATATATAAAATGGCTTCATTTTAATTAATCAATAATCCTCTAGAATCCACACCTTCCTCCCTTACACGGTCCACATTCCTATTTCTCATATTAATGAACATTTATGAGCGTTTTCAAAGGGACAAAGTTACAATGAAATATTACACTTTCTCTACACTTGAAATAATTAAAATCTGTTTTTTCATTCAAAATAAGAACTAGCAAAAGTTTTACTAATAATTCCGTACTTTCATTTCGGGCAGTAAAGACGCTAAAAACCTCTTATTGTGTGGGTACAACATGCGGTAATAATATTCTTCGTTAGACAGAGTTTTATGTACGGTTACTTTCTCTACACGTGCTTTTGGTTGAGCTACATGAGTGAGTTTTGTTATCGGTAATAGCTATCTCTAGAACGTCCTACACGAAAACTACAAGGTTAACGACACATGTCTCTTTCTAGGACAGATATACACACTCAGAGCTAAGTGTATTAAGAGCTAGTTGACTAACGGGTTATTTATGGAGACATAGATTACAATATTGATTTTGTATGAACGAGGGGCGGGTAGTCACATTTAAAATACACAGATATATATCCATGTTTACTTGAAACCGTAAACATGATAATGGAATAGAATTGGAAAGCCTAAAAGACAATTAGACTGTTGTTCTTCTTCTTTGCTGTTGCTTACTTGCTGGGATGTGGTATTTTTTCTCAAGACTCTTCATAAAATCTACAGACGGCTCATCTAGCGGTGAGGATGATGATAAAAGCATTTTTAGCAAACTGAATACAAGCTTGCTTCTGAATTCACTGATTGTGCTCGTCATGTCAAGGATGTAAATAGTAGTAGTCGTAGAAGTAGTAGTAAATAATTTCTTGTTAAAATCCCATCATGATAAAAGCCGGACACTCGAGGAGAGGGAATCTTGATTTATTCTCCCAAGCAAACGGTACGAACGATAACCTCTGTGACAGAGTAGGGATCACAGTTGGACGATGGTCTTCTGTCTTCAAGATATCCCTTGCGCTCTTCAGCGACTTGACGTGGGATACGAATACTGCAACCACGATTAGCAACGCCTGGAAAAACCAAAGAGAATATATTAATTTTTGCATACATAATTTTCTTAGTCTGGTTAAAAATAAACAGCTTTTAATTTTTTTACATACCAGCAGAGAAATCGTGGATTGATGAAGTTTCATGGTGTCCAGTAAGACGACGCTCGTTGTCCTTGCCTTCCTTGGGATCGTAAGCTTTGATATGACGCAAATGATGACGGGACATGCGGTCAATTGCCTTCTCAATGTCCAGAATTCCGTTTTCTTCTCGCATAGCCTGGAAATAGGACAATTAAATCGCGTGATTATTAAATGTTTTGAGCAATTAATTAAACAAAAAGGTTTAAAGGGCTTCAAGTCACAGAAACCCTTAGAGAACAAGTTCCAGAGGGCGCTTACCTTGGTAGAAAAGTTGGTATGGCAACCAGCACCGTTCCAGTTTCCAGGGATTGGTTTCGGGTCCAAGGTAACGACGACACCGAAATCTTCGGCGACACGGTGCAACAAGTAACGGGACATCCATAACTCATCACCCATGGCTATACCTTCACAGGTTCCGACTTGGTATTCCCATTGGGCAGGCATGACCTCGGCATTGGTTCCGCAGATTTTAATTCCAGCATACAAGCAAGCTCGGTAGTGGGCCTCGACAACGTCTCGACCGAAAACTTTGTTGGCACCAACTCCGCAGTAGTAGGGTCCTTGTGGCCCTGGGAATCCATTCTTGGGCCAGCCGAATGGGTGCAAATCTTGGTCCAACAATGAGTACTCCTGCTCCAAACCGAACCAGGGTAGCTGGTCCTTGGCAGCTGTCATGGCTTCAAGACAGCTAGCGCGCTTGTTGGATTCTGTACACAGGAGGAGGAATTGGTGATAGGTTTAAAATCCAGTTTAGAAAATTCACTGGACACCATGTATTGCAAGGATAAAAAATAGCTGTTAATTTACCAGTGGGCTTCTTGTTATACTTGTAGGTGTCACACAAGACAAGCCTGTTGTTTCCCAAAAGGAAGGGATCCTTGTACATGGCGACGGGGTACAAATACACATCCGAATTGCTTCCCTCCGCTTGGTAGGTTGAACTTCCATCGTAGTTCCAAACTGGAAGATCTGAAAACATAAAATGTTACGAGTCATGTGAGTGCTACGTGGTATTACGTATTCAAAAAACCTTTTTTTATGACTGCATGATCAAGATTAGCATACTAAGCTGGCTGTCAGTCTCAAAATACTGCTTTAGAAAATTACAAATTAATCTTTAAAGCCAATAACAAATTCGCAAGTGCCAATATTTGCCTTAATCCTTCATTGCTTTCATACTGCAACACTTCACACGACCACGTGCCCTTTGTACTGCTCATAAGTCAATTTTAACCTCCTACTATTAGTTCACATCGTTTATGAATGATTAAATGCATATGAGGCTCGTCATCCTAGGGTTCAAAGTCATGAGGATTTGTCTACATCAGTGATTGCCCCTTCCTCCTTTTAGTCTTAATCAGCTTCGCAATTAAATTATTTAAGCACTGTTTGCTCGGCGCTAGTATCTAAATTAAAGTTAACCTCCCTGCTCATATTTATCCTAAAGCAGATTAGTTTTCATCGCTGTCAAAAATTAGCTTCACGCCTCTGAGTGTGCAACGAATGTGATAAAAACAATGCGAAAAAAATTCAACGCCCCTAAACTCGTTCAAATAGCATCCTCTATCTACTGGCTTTCATGCCTCAAGCATATGTAATTTGCCGGCTTTACTTTGACTAAAAGCTACGTGCGAATATGCAGCATCGCATTTACAAAAATAAGCGTCTCCTCTCTTCTATTCTCAACTGGAGCGAGGAAAGCAGATAACAAATAGAGACACATCTGCTTGCAATCCTTAATGGCTATTTTCTAATGCGAGAGAAGGACAAATTGGTAAAAGTTTGTCATTATTCCCTTGACTAGTTGATACGTGGGTGTGCACACATTGATCCCATAAACAAGTTCTCTCCTCTCTCTATATTCTAGCATATATTAATTGCACTCTTCTGGAACAATTGAAAGCAATATCAGCCATGCTTCTACGCATTTGTTGTCAGGCCATTTCCAGGCTTTCAATAGATTTCAAGGCCTTTCCCGTCCCCAACATGTCTCACTAACCCTCCTGCAAGTCGTAGCTTTAATAATAATCAAACTAACTAACGACCGAATCCCGCTTTAAAATTCGCAATCTCTCAAGCTACAGAATACTTAATGCAGCCTCTTAACGATACCTTGGAAGCAGTTATGTACGGATAGAGAAAATAATGCTTACCTTCAGGAGATTTTGGGATGGAGCTCAGAGTACGGGTCTTGCAACGGACCTGTTCCCCGGTTCCGTCAATCCAGACGTAAGTGGCCTGGCAGGTGTTGTCGTCCAGAGGGAGCCGCATGTAGCGGTCCAAGACGGTCTTGTTCGTAGCGATATTTGGTAGGGCCATCATGAATACCTCTTAATACTTCTCTTGTGACTGAGAATCTGTGGAAAATTATAAAGGATTTAAATTCCTAAACATACAACTAAATACAACGCTGTACTGTAGCACGTGATTTCTCTTAATTCCGCATCAGACCCACGGTAAATTTTCCCTAACACGTACGAATCCTCAAACTACAAAGAGCGGTTTGAGGGGGAAACTGATTGTTCCAGCTATTTTAAGACATAATTTTTCCTCTGTTTGTCTTCCAACTCTTCGTCCTTTACAACTCCTAATATTCCACCTCACACATAAATAGCCCTGGAATCACTATGCTATATCTATCGTCCAGTGGAATATTACAAAACTGACACATTTCTCCAAAGGACATGTACCTGATTTCGACAACTCCTTTAGTATGCAGAGCTTTGGAAAAATCCTCAAAAGTTCCGACCATCTCCTTAACCTTTTCCTTGACTTTAAACTTAAAAGCTAATCCCACCATCAAGGGTTTAGCTCAGAGTTTGCATTTAAAGAGAAACAAAAACAAGGGATAAGGGATAAAAAGTTACTTGCTAAACGAAGAAACTTGCAACTTGTTAAAGCTAACAAAATCAAAAAACAATCCAGGAGCAACAGAGGATTCAAGAGCCAACTTACCCAAGGTTTAGTTTGGTAGAAGAGAAAAACTGGAATGGAAGGGACAAACGAGCTGGGAGTTGGATTAATATGAATTGATGAAACAAGAGGCTTGTTGTTGTTTAGATTGTGACTTTATGTAAAGAGGGTGGCTGGTGATCTGGTATGCTTTCCCCGTTCCTTTGCTATTCACAATAAGCATCTCTAGCTGGAGAATCTTGTGGGTTTGCTATTGCTGTATAATGCAGAATTCAAGAGTCAGAGGCAAGAGAGAGAGGCGGTCGTGTTGGGGATTCTGATTCTGGATGATGCATAACAAGACAAAGCTTTCAGCTTTGCGAACCTCAAGGAACAATCAATGTGATCATCAATATAGCTGTAGCCAGTAGGCTTGGGGACGAGCTCTGTGAGTAAAGTTTCCCTGTGGTTTAGTGCAGCATAGCATATTTAACTAACGTTCCCTCTGCATCATGACATGATGCATAATAACCTAAATTCTCTATTATTCAATGGCTATTATCCTTAATCCAGAAATGAGGAAATGACTGATCCGGCATCAAAGGCCTTATTCATATTTCTTAGGAAACGCCAAAGAAAGTATGATGGATTTAAACTTCGAGGGAATAAGTTGTTACGAAGCTGATATGAATGTTACAGCAATTGAATGACATTGCGTTTCACGCTGATGCGCAAATATGTAAAAACTTTTATGTAGCTATACGCTGCTGGATAACGTTGGAGTCAATGCCAAAGACAGTTTTGAATACACTGTAGTACACAACACTGATTTTGCTGGAGTAGTACACATTAAAAGGTACGAAAATGGAAGCCAAGCAATAATGCAAGAGGCAAAGGCGTGGTGGAACTTGAATGCTAAAAGTTTGCTTAGCAACAGAAAAGATTCAAGCTTGGCTCAAGAAAAATACGAGGATTTAATATGCGATGCATCAAGCGCCTGAGGGAATAATTGTACATTCTTTGGGTTGGGTTGGGATTGACAACGTACAAGGACGGCAAATTTTGTCCAGGGAAGAAGTTCGCTTGAACAAATTTAATACAAGCTGGACGATACGCAGCAATCCAAAATGTACGTAGTTTGTAAGAGAGGAGAGAAGATTTCAGATTGCAGCTCAATGTTTTGTTTACATAAGTAGCACATAACATGGACCATGGACTACGGCTCCTCCACTTATTACTGCTGTGGATGCGTTGGCTACGAACTCAGGAGAAGATTCGCAATGCATACCAAGTCTTAGAAGAAGAGACAGAAATCTGTTTCACCTTAAGCGTTTCTTCGGATTGCCTGTTGAGTTTGAGGGGTACGTGAAAATAATCTGTAGGTTGCATGACTTTCTAACTCCCGCCAACAAGGAAGAAACTAGTTTTTCTGGTCTCTTGGAATCATTAAATGCATGCATCCAACTTTTCTAAGAGGTGGAATTTAAGTTTGGTGGATTCTTGATAAAGGGAATTCAAGGATGTGAGGGATGGCACGTAGTGTAGCTTAGCTGTAGGTGGATCAGGAGGGGGCAGTGAAGATAGAAAACCATTTTCCAGGTTTGGGAATACGGAGGTTGGTCGTAGCTTTGAAACGGATTCCGAAGAACCTTAGAAGGACTTCTGCGGAATAATTTCAATCAGTTTGTTAAAAATGTATGCGAAATAATCGCAGCTATAGCGAATTTAATTTCGCAACGCGATCATAACTGGCAAACCAGAGATCTGAGATTTATACTAACACTAAGCAGATTAAGACAGCAAGCTCATTTTTTAAGGATTGCAAATTCTGATTCGCGCAATGCGAATTTCCAGAGGGAGCATCATTTAATTATGTTGAAGCTCATTTTATATGTAATCTAAGTCAAGCCACACGAAAAAATAAATGCATAGTTTGTTAACCTCAATGATGATTCAGCATATGATTATAATATTACGAAACGGATAATGACGATCCCATCCGCAAAATAATTTCGCGACTTGTTAGCGGGTGCAGAAATTACAAATGCATATTAACAGAAATTGAAACCACTGATTATATCACGGCGTAGGGAAATACGAGCTCTGCGTAACATATATAATTGCGGTTACAAAGGCTTCATTTACTACCAACTATTGCTCCCACATCACATTGGTAATTCTTCCATGACGTTAGCAGCGATAACGTTAAGATAACCAGAGCAGCAGTGTATGCAATCAGTAATCTGATAACCTAACTTTTCCCAGTCTTATGACATGCTACTAAATTCCTTAATTTTCTCAAGCAATATGAACAGAAGAGTCACGCTGACTGGGATTCTGGGAATCCTCAAAAGATAATTGTTAATTAATTGATACATACATTCATTCTCATCTTTGTCATTGTGTAAAGCTCATAGTAAGCCGCAGAGGTTAGAGCGAGAGTTGGAACCTGGGTAAATAATATTTTCTCCAAGGGATTTATGTTACAACTTTCCAAGCTCAAGTAAGAACAAATACACGGTGTGGGATTGAGACTCAAAAATAAATCCAGTAAACTTGCCCTCATGCTTAAGTCAATTCAAGAAGATGACCAATTGTCCCACAGTGATTTCCTGTTTGCATGGCAATGAGAAACCTATTTAGAGACCTTACATTCATTTGCTTTGTGCATTCAGAGTATCCCGGACACCAGACTGTTGTCTTCCGGCGGGCACAGTAAATGTCAGGCTGTCTTGACATGGACAGTCATGCCAAGTCCCGAACTAAGCCATTATCCAATTCAGTACAAATCTCATGAATGATGAGAGTACAGATATATCCAATCAACGAGCTAATTGCATCCGGAGTATCTCTCACAATTGTCAGTAAGGCATGCATCCTAGGAGCGAGCGTGACATTCTGTGACTGACTGAGATGAGAAGCACGTGGTTTCATCATGCTACAATGCTTGCTTGGTAAACACAAATGTTAAGCTCATCCCCAAGGGATTTTTGTCTCCTTTATTGCCCTGGAACAGATAACCATGGATGTTGACATGGATTCTTGGTGAATTGCTTCACTCGTTGTTTTCTATGCTGACAGCATAATGCTGTGGAATATTAGCGATTGTTTGCAGATATTGGATGCAGGAAAACAAATGTGCGAGACGCATTTCTTCCAGTCGTTTCCTCCTTGAGTGTTGCAAACATGCCATCAAAGCACACCGTTGATAACTTGGAGGCTAACGCTGCGCTGTTCCAAGTAACGGCATAGTGAAATGATGCTGATGATGATACTTACATGCTGACTGGCTCGCTTGTCTGACAGTAGCGCAAAGAGTGATTAGCGTTGTTGACGATAATTATTCTTTCAGGGAGTCAGGCTGATACAAAAGACAAAAGGGAGATAAGCAATTAACATTGTGTTATTACCCACTGCATGAAATGTGATATACAGGAAACTGTTTTTCTCACCAATCAATCATGTGATGAGTAATCAATTCAGTAAATCTTAAGACGTAGATTTAACCGACAATTGCGTTTGATTAGCGGATTTAATGGTGTGAGAATCCCAAGATAAAACTGTTTTGATTGCCAAAGCATAATTGTGCGCCTTATGTTGCTCCGCTAATAAGTTTGGTAAACTTCCACAATGTACGAAATCGGATAACAGAATATGCTGACTTTGCAAATGCTTTGCACATGTGCAAAAATGTAAAAGTTTCGCATGAAATTACACTTCCTGATCTATTTTTAAACTATTCTATGGAATCAGATCCCGTGTTGTCTGCCTGATAAGATTATTTTTGCATGGCGAAAATAACTTAACACGCAAGACGGAATGCTGATGTTACCTAAAAGACAGACCCACAGATGTACAGCAATTTGCTGATATTTTAGATTTGGCATGGTATAGTTTTGAAGACTTTGTGTGCAGCTTTTAAACTAATTGTTGAGTCACTTGACCTCAGAATACTGGCAGACTATGTGCTCATATTCGTAATTCTATAATACAAACATATTTTTCGCAAAGATAAAATTAGCAAAAATCATTGCCATGGCGTGAGCCTGGCACGTGACCGAATCGGTTAACCTCATCATAAAGTTCCTCGGACAAGCTTTTCTTTGCTGCCTAAAAATTAATCACCTTTAACTTGTAAACACGCAATGCAAATATTACTGACAAGACTCAAAATCAGCGTCTCTTTTTTCTATTTGTAAGCTTCAAATCTTATTCAAGCAAGTGCAGAAAACCAGAATGTAATATGGTTTGCATAAGAATAAAATAGGACACATAAGAGAGGAATCTGGCCGAAAGTTCACCTTGAAATATCTTTTCTACACGTGTCAACCTACTGACACGTGAGTGACATTACTGAATGTGTTCAACGATAGAACTTTTACCTACAAATCATCCGCACTCATCGTCTGTTTATCCAAGAGACAATTGTTTAACAATTATGTTTCCCCTGGATACTAAAGGAAATCCTGGAAACTAAGATGGACAAGGCTGTAAGAATTAACTTTGCGTTGTCGGATGAACGTAAGCATTACACATGTTCCAACCTGCTACGAGTATGTACATATACAAGCATGTACAGAGCACACAGTTGATAAGGTTTTACAATTTAAATTACTCACTCAAAACTGTCAAGAGTTAGCTGTGAGCTGGAGTTAAGCTACTTGAAAAACAGCTAATATCGCTGATTCAGTTTAGCATTTATGAGCCATAGTCTGTAGACTAAATTACTTGTGTGCAGCAACCCTAATACGAATCCAATACATTTTAAGCTTAAGACAGATAAACTGATACTGTCTTTTTGCTAATTTATGAAACGCGTAAAGATCTTCGAGGTTATCGGCCTTTCCATCCGTAATACAAGGAAGAACTGTATAAAACGAATTGAGAGACGAATAATAAATAGAAATTGAAGCATTTTATACGATGAAGACACTGCAAGATTGAACGCCCACAAAGCGTAGCATATGGATCACTCTTGGACTAAACGACATCTGACGCTGTGCAAAACCCAATGCATGCTTATGTATTGAGACTAATATTGGCGAAAAATTTGCAGAACCAATTTGACACATGAGTTGACAACTATAAATCCGAGGCATTTGCATATATACTTCTTCCTATGCGAGATACATGATGTATGACGCAATCCTACGTGTCAATGAAGATGATAACAAGGGACATGATTTTAATATAGAAATGAAACTCATTTCATGGAAGCAACTCATGTGCGAAATTAAGTGGCAAAGTTAAATGACAAGTTGATGGAAAGAAGAAGAAGCTTTTAATATACTTAATGTATGCATTTGCTCTTGAGATTGACCGGCTGGCTGGCTGGTTCTCATGGTTATTCTGCTGTAGTTGCTGTGGGAATATATTTTTGCACATGCAAATTAAACTCCTGGAACTTGCCGAGAGAATCGATGCGGGAGCAAGCACAAGCCACACGGAGAGCAAGAACATCCGAGATCTATCAGCACAGCGTAGGAGAGGGTTGAGGATTTTGGATTATCAAGGTCTTTGGGTGATTTATATTTCATGTTCTTTTTTTTCGCAATATACGCGATATATTCTTCTCCAAGCTCTTCTCAAACAGGCCGAGACAGAATCAACTTTGGCTCTACTTAAAGCTTGTACTTTCTGTGTGCTAGAAGCCGAATGACAAGGAAAATTGAGGGAGCTCTTTGCTAAATTATTTTCGCAAACTCTCTTCAAAAGCCTTAACTACGTATTCACTTTGAAATAACGGTCATTCACTTGCACTTGATGGTAGTAAAGTATTTCCAGCAGGGTACTAAATAGTAAATTACAACTTTTAAAAATATGACGAATAAAAAGGGGTACATTTACCTGCTACCATCCAATAGCCAGGGTTTTTTGGCGAGTACTTTGGCAATGTCGTGTCAAGAAAATTGCAACTCTTTTCAAATTTAATAGCGACGTTAGTACAGCATGCAAATACTTGAAGTATTTAATATCTTCGTCCTCGCTCCATGGATCTGCGTTGTGTTCTGCCGTTTACGTGTTGTTAAGTTTGTATTGTAAGCACTGGATCGGATAACAAGTGGAAAAACTACGAGATAATGACAGCCTGTACGTCTTCAAGGAAATATTCACATGAAAGAGAATATGCTAGAGCCAAGTTTACAATGCTTCATTCAGTATTAACATAACACAAAATGAGGTTTTGATAAACGACTAACGTTACGAGATTATTGAAGAAAAGGAATTAATATTAAGAATTCTATGAGAGATTCAAGTGATACTTCCGCAGGGTTTTAGTAAACCTTGTGACAAAGCGATTACGTTGAGCAAAATGGGAATGAATAGGAGTAAAAATTTGCGAACAGTATATACAGAAGGAAGAATGCAAATATTTATGAAGGCAGTTATTATTGATGGCCTAACGTAAATTATCAGGTGAAGCTTTGGATTCAATGTCATCACATTGGAAAGGGTCAATTCCAAGGCGTTTCAGTAGTGTCGCAAGAATTTTCGCAAACCAATCAGAAACTTGGAAAGAGACACACCTTTGTCCTCACACATGGCCTGGGAACTCGTTTGCCTGTTAGGCTTCGAGATTAAAAACAACTTTAATCTGCATGTCATGGACACCATATGGTTCTCCAGAGAAAAAAAATACCCAAGCTATACTTTTCCATTCGGAAATATACTCGGTCTGGAATTAAATATCTCATCATGCATAACAATAACCAACAATAACATGAATGAATTGTGTGTGCCAGTGAATCTGCCTAATACATTCACCTTCTACAACGCTCATACGAATATAATAGCGACAGTGGCCAATGTAGGTAACGAACAGTAGCGTATTGTTTCAATGATGAATGTAAGTTATTACGACTTGCATTTATGACCTATCAAATACATTCTTTTAAATTGTTTTATGGCAGTTGCAAATTCTTTGCAAATGTTTTCGCACAATCCTACACGTGCAATTGTTGCATACCTATCGCCACACATTACGTTATTCTTGTTTTTCTTTACCATTCATGCAGTTTGCAGAGAAATAAAAATTTAAATAGATGAGAACATAAAATAATGCGTTTTTTATCATTTTGTTTGGTTGCTTATTTTTTTCAATGCGAATATGCAAACTGTTGCACCCTTTAATACCATCTGAAGTGGCAGGTCTCAAAGTAAAACCAGGGAAATCATTCCGCTTGAAGTTCAAATCCTTCGAAAAATATTTTATATGTTGTGGCCTCTCAATAATTTTGCGAGCTTATTGCAAACTTATTTTATAGGATGTGCGTGCAATTCACCATCTTCTACTGCTTGTTATCCGTTTGACGGTTGCCTTCGAACTTGTTGCTGTTGCTATGCAATATGATAATACTGTTGGACGGGGTGAGAGAGATTTGAATGTCAAGGATAAATTTTAAATTAAAACCAAGGCCGGGATTCGCACTAAACAGCAAGAACCGCAAACTTTTACACATCGCATCTCCTCCTATCAAGCAAATCCAACAAGCATGAGAAGATAAACAGAGATGCGCTATTATGCTATCCTTGAACAAATGGGAATTCGCAGCATGCTAGAACATTACATGTACTCTTCAGAGCTTTGTCCTACCACTAAAGTCAATGGGCTGGGAGCTAATTTAAGTAGATGTTATTTAATAAAGTTTGATAGGACCCATGGAAAAAATAGCATGTACACTGCAAAACACGCATTCACATGTGCATGCCATGTAATCTTATGTCGTTCTTCCATTTGCGATTCGTAGGATCAAAACTGATAGACAAAAATAGATGCGTCGTCCCCATCGCACCGGCTGGCGCATCTCTTGCTTTACGGATCCTAGCTTTGCTTAGAAGCATCTGCCATACAACGAAGCTGTCAGCAATGCCATTCGCCATGTTTTAACTAGGGATTATGGAGAATAAAGATGGGCTGGGGCTGATAGAGCAATAACAATTAATTGACTCGCCCAGTATTTTCCTACGAACCACAGTCTGAAGAAAACAGCTTGGGACCAATCAAAATTTGCAAGGGTAGTTACGCTTACAGCACTGCATTGAGAGAAACCATGAAGCAAATTAATACAGGAAACTAGCTTTAAAATTTAAATACAGCTCAATAATAAATGTCCTGTTCCAATAACAGCCGGTCTTGTTAATTATTATTATTATTACGGGAGTATAACTGGAGGAATGATAATAATATTCATTAAAGAAGCGTGCAGGGGTGGCATGGTGTGGAATGTCACCTTGGTACAAGTATTTCTAGTAAACATCCTTTGGCAAAAAAAAATCCGGAAAGTTTGTCCTCCATGATGTTAAAGTAAATTTTCTCCCGTTTTTAAATAATCTATAGAACAAACCGAACCTAAACGAAAACGCTACTTTGCATGTAATTCAAGAACTGAAAGCTCTGGCTGACCGGTAGTAACAAGTGCATGTAGAAAAAATCTCTGGAGAAAAGAACGTTGGATCATGAATGTGATTGACCTAGTTTTGAAACTGTAAGCGCTGCGCGCTCCTGCTATATATTAGTCATAAAATACACGCATTTCAAGATGAATTAAACATCAGCATAATCCCATAACCTGTAATTAAGCTGAATAGAAAAGTTCAGAAGCTATTGGAGTAACAAAACAAGTTGGAGGATGTTAAGATGGCAAAGTTTGCAAAAATTCGCAAATCCCTGCCTAGCCTAATCCTCAATACTGCGTTGCAGGAGAGAGAAATGCCTGGTAGTAGCAGATGCTGGGTGGAGATGGAACGTGTAGGATTCAATTGCCATTCTGGCACAAACGAAAACAAGACCACACGCAATGCTACGCAGTAAGTGTGAGTCAAGTTGGCTTTGTGTGTACAAGAAACGATGTAAAAACAAGGCTAAGAAAAAATCAATACACTTACCGACAACAAGAAGAAATAGCTTTTGATAAAGCAGTAGACGAAGGGTTGAAATGAGAATAATATATTGTAATTGTTCCCACAAGAAGTAATTGTTGATTGACCTTGTTCAGTCTGTACGACTAGGATGCTTACGGATTTTCAAGCTTTCTTTTCAGAAGATGACGGTATGGTTCACTTTTGAATTTTTCAAAGCAGCGAGTCAGTCCGTTTATATCTATTGAATATTTGGATAAACTTAGTCTTTGAATGTAATATACTTGATGGAGCCGTAGTGGTTGGGACGTAGATGCAGTCCGATGGATGAATACTATACGAATGTTTTCGATATTCGAATCTCGAATAGAGTCCGGGCCGTGTGTTCATGAGTACAACAAGATAATGTTATACTGGACGGGAAATAGAATGAATAATTGTTAAAGCTTGTGAAGTAGGTTCTTTCAAGATGATGACGTAAGATTTGCAAAAGTTTGCAAAAATTTCGGTAGGATTTTAAATAAAATCACGGGAGCTATGCCCTCCCTTGTTATTCCTTGACTGGAGATTCGGTTAATGGTGGACAAGTTCTAGAAACACTGGTCTTTAAGGGTTATCAAGTTTGCTGTTGCTTGTAGTAGATGTGATAGCTTTCACGTAGAAATATATTACTTGCTTGCTCCTAACATCCAACCTCTGCTTGTTTCCCTCCGGGTAGACCTGTTACCAGCTAGCCTAGATTTCACTCGGTGAGTTCATGCTTGCCTGGACGACCGACCTGGGAAGGGGATAGAACGGCTGAGAGAGAGAGAGGGACCAGGAGAGAAGTAGTAGGACGGAAATGTGCAAAACCGAGAGCAGACCGAATCCGGCCGAGAATATTATATTCGCGCACAGAGAATAGGGAAGAATAGGAGACGGACTCGGAAGGGAAGAATTGTGAAAAGTCTGCGAATTCTACGAGTAGATTACATGAACTTTTCCTCGTATGAGTTAAGCTTGCTCCTATCTTCTTTTCCATGGCTTGAAGGTATGAATTGTAGTGGGTCGATCCGAAAGTTTGGGAAGATGCGAAAAACGTAGTAGCGGATTGTATGTAGTCGTAAAGCTTGGCTTTGTGCTCGTAATTCCAAAGTCTTTGGCCTAAACTTCTTCCGTGGCAAGTTCTATGTAATAGACATGCCAAATTTGTTGATGGATCACATAATACTGTTTACAAGACGACTATGCTGTGCCATGTCGTGTAAGGATAAAGTCCAAGATTGAAGATGCGGTCTACGTGAGTGAGGAACTTTCCCGGAAACCGTCCGGATCACGTTTATTCCGAGTGATCACCTTAAACAAGGGAGGGAGGAGTAGAGTACAAGAGAAACGGGCGATCGTTGGGGCAGAGAACAAAGTAGCGGATTGTATTCGGGCGTGTATCAACATTTCCATCCCCATCCATTACGCTAGCTTGGAGATGAACGGGACTCGAGATAAAAATCTTGAAGTGTGCGATTAAATTCTTCCGGGAAACGAATATGTACGTTATGAGATCCTTTTTTCCATAGAACCAGCCTGTAATCCAGCCAAATATTGCAAGATTAATCGGTGATATTTTTAAAGAAACGTAGGAAATTATACTTGTTTCTATTCGGAGAAATTGAATATTTCTGAGAATTGGTTGGCTTGGAAGACTTTCAAGATTTTCCAGAGTAGCAGGCACACAAAGGATTTTAAAAAGATAATTATGCGTACCTGGAATTTTTAATATGCTTGTGTAAATACGGTCCATGGTATGGATCAATTATTGGATCTTTGTCTCCATGGATGATCAAAGTCGGGCATTCTATTTTAGCAAGTTCTTCTTTAGAGATATCCCCGTCTTTTCTCACATAGTAGTCCGAGTAAATGTCCATCCATCTTTTCCATTCTTGACTAAATAATTCTTTTCCATAGTAGTCTACCAAGACCTTTTGCATCTTGCTTCCTGCCCAGGCATCTATATTCTTGTAGGCTGGTAAATAAATAAAATTATTAGCAGGGGAAAAGAATTCTGGGGAAAAATAATTAAATATCAATACAGAATCCAATTTAATATTCCAGCTTTCAATCATACCCTGAAAGGTTTCCACATCTTTTTCCCGGGTTTCGCACCATGTTCCTAATACAACCAATCTTTGGATCAGCTCCGGGTTTGCGATGGCTGTAAGTAAAGCAACTTGACCACCTCCACTCCAACCGAAAATAGAATACTGCTCATGGCCCAGCTCCTGGTGATAGAATCATGGGAGTTTCGGGATTAATAACTTCAATATTGCAAACAGTTGGACGGCAAGGAAGTTGCATGAAAGTTCAGATGGCTCACACTGAGAAATTCGGACAGGAGTTTGGCGTCTTCCCGAATACTGTAATGATCACAGAGGCGCTCGGGTGGACGGCTCTCTCCGTAACCCGGCTGATCCCAAGCGTATATTCGGAAATTTTTGTAGAGATTCGGGCATTTTGGAAAAATTAGGGCATTTTGTAAACTTCCCAAGCGTCTTGTCCAGGCCATTTACTGTTGACTTGAGCTGCATATCCATGCAACCTGGAAATTAAAAAAGATTAGTACCTATATATACAAACAAGATTTTGTTAGTTGATATTAATAACAACAACTAACTGGAATAATTTTACCTAAAATTCCTGGAATTAAAAATACTGCATGCTGTCCTTGTCCAGTTTTCAATGTGTTGATCTTGTACCCGCCCTTGCAAATTACTCGTGTGGAAATGTAGCGATTTTGGACATATCCCCATGGTTTTTGCGTCTTGGTTTTATTCTGTCCACGTGGTAAAACAGTTGCCAAAGAACAAAGATATGACCGAACCATAATACCAGTGTAGAGCGTTTGCTCCAAGGAAACCGCTTACTGCAGATATGAATTTAATTTGGACGGCCGAGGATGTTCAGAACCAGCTGCTTTAATATTGTTTAAGATTGCGAGATTTTAAAGCCTCGCGGTACGTTGATCACGGATGAGCATTATTACCTTATTCCTGGTGTAAACATGACTTGTAATCGTGAGTTGGAGGTCGCATGTCGCATCACAGCAGTAAAATAAAAGAAAATATAGCAAACTGCATTGAGATTTGATAAAGACTTTCAGGCTGCTTTCAAGACAAGTAAAGAATGGAAGATGAAAACGCAAAACGATTCCAGCTCAAAGCTGTCCTCTTAGCTCCAGATTTTCTCCTTGCATGCCAAAGAGTTGTTGACAGCATTGCACGTGCTCATGTTTTTGTTTACAGGACGAGAATTACTTTCTCCCTAACCAACACCCGCCAAGGAGAATGTGATGGGTGTAACCTTCGCATCTGGTCATGTAGAGCGGGGACACAAGGCTAAATTTAGGGGATTTCGGGATTGCAGGAGAAAGCAGACGCTTATATTTACAGCATTAAGTATTTTTGAGACATGCTGTGGAGTATAGCGCCCGTCTACTTTTGTTACAAATAAATACCTGCGTTGCAGGTGAAAAATGTAGGTCATGGATTTTCCTCGAGTCAATGAATTTCTCCCTGTTTCCTGAATTCCTCAGGTAAGTTTCACTGCTTGGGCTGGACTGGCATCGCCGTTACACGTACCAGTAATTTGCCACTCCGAAAGCTGTTTCCAACTAGTCCTTGTTGCGTTTTGGGATTTGGATTAAGTGCGGCAACTCGGATTGATTGAAACAGGAAACATTCATTAAATTAATGTAGGATTTGACACATAGTCATATTACATAAAGGCAAATCCTTTCAGTGTTCTGCTGTCAAGCTCCGCTTCCATTTCGAAATTATTGCAATAAGCCATAGTTGTAACAGTTTTACGCACGTTACTGAAAAAAACGTCTGCGAATACCTGTTTGGACCTTCAGGAGTCGAACACATTTCCACGTGCAAGGCCTTTTGAATCTTGGCAGCTACATGCAGGACTAATTATGTGACTGATGAACTCATCTCCTCAGTTTGGACGGCGAAACAATAATTTCCTACTAAGTTACAAAAATAAAATTTCTTGAGGAAGGATCAACGACGTATGCGGATTTGGCCAGCGTCCCAAACTTTGTATGCAAGAGTTAGAAGCATAACCGTCTAAGTTGCTTATTTTCGTGGGCACAGACCGTGGGGCAACCCGCAATCGGTATGAATGATCCGGTAACTTAGTGGTTCCCGTGAATTCTCGTCCGTTCCGAAAGGAAGTACTATCATGCAAAAGTTGTTGGACTGAGGTGAAAACTCTTCTGCTGTGCTATAAAACCGTAAACTTCTCGAGAAATTGGGTAAGTGGGTAAAATTCAGTCGCAGTTCCAAGAAGAAAGACAGCCACAAGCGGATGATGAAACTGATATCAACATAAAAGCTTCATTCAGAAACAAGGCAGGATCCATATCATAAGATAGATGCTGTAGTTCTTGAAGAGGAAATTAAAGAAACTGAAAGTGTTCAGTGAATCTACTCCTGCTTCCATCTTCCCTCAAGTAAACAGAATCCATCAGTTCATCATACCCGGGTAGCAGCTGGGCAGAGTCAATTTGGAATCCAGAGGTACGGGAGCTCGCTCCATAGAGTTAACAGCCGGCAAACAATGCAAGAGTATGCACAAGTTATTTAGCAGTTGAATCATCTACAAATATTTTGGCTAACTTTATGAATACTGTCTAAATAGTTGTAATTGATGGTAGACTTAATAGCATAAACCAACTTTCGAGGGATATTCTCGATCCGATCATTCAACTTTCCCGTTTACAAGTATAACCCACAGTACGTATCGCGATATTGCCATTTGGATCTGAAAAACTTCGGGACAAACTCTCCCCACGCATATAAGAATAGTAACATGCTTGGAACAAGACATGGTAGCTTAATCCGTTAATATTTATTAACAGAAGCTGCGTCAAAGCAACGCAGCTCTGCAAAGGTTTTGAATGAGATATAAATAAATGTCCTCAATTACACAATTTTCTTACCTACTCGTGTTATTCTTAAATCAAAATTTAAAAGTACATAGCAGCTAATTTTACCGCCAGGCCAGGGGTTTTAATAAATTATTAAGCAAAGGCGCTTCTTATTTGGGGGTTTGGGAAGATAGGGTTACTTTCTGTTACCAAAGTAGATATTACTTGAAAGTTTAGCAATTTAAATTCATAGCAGTAAAAAGACAGTAATTCTGAGTACAAACTTTTGAAATCGAAAAAAGGGCTGGATTCAGTGGTACTTTTAGACATGCTAAAATTCGTAGACACATTTGACACTGGTACATCACCTCGGTAAATTAAATTAACTTGATCTGAGTGAGTACTGATTAAACATACGGTAAAAGAAGTATACTTACACAATTAGCTCGATTACAACTCATTTGACAATGGGACATTCTCGGGTCCTTCAAGATTCAAACGTCCATTCAAACAAAATTAAATGATAGCATAAAAACTAAGCAGTCCGGAGGATAATATGAAAGCCAGACTCAGTTTCGACCATTCCTGACATTTCACCAACACGAAGCGCAAAAGCTGCTTCTTCAAAAGGCTTCTGCATCGATCCTCGAGCAAAAGCCCCCAAGTCTCCACCACGTTTAGCTGATGAGCAATCTGAAACTTCTGATGCCAGCTGAGCAAATGAGGCTTCTCCACTTTGAATCTGATTCTGATATCTCTTCAACAAACTCTTGGCTTCATCAGCAGTCCGAGCAATTTTATCTTCACGCCAGGACGAAGGTCGACGCGATCCCTGATGTTTGACAAGCAAATGCCGGCATGTCACAGTAGCAGGGCCAGATGCAGGCTCCGGCTCTGCCGGCTTTGTAGGAACTTCCCATTGACTATCTTTCGTGTAAACATTCAAGTAATAAGCCTTCCCTAGAATTACGAAATTCCCTTATGTTGAGATTTTCCAAATTCAAAAACGGCAAATTAATAGCCAGCTAATAGCGACAACTCACCCGTTGACCGGCTAACTCGCTTCTCCCATCCATCAGGAATAGGTTGGCCTTCATCGTCAGACATCTTCAAAATTGACTGAAACAAACTGTTGCTAAATTAACGCAGTAGTTAATCCCAACGCGAAGATAAAGGCAAACCCGGGTTTCTGTAATTAACAATCACAAAACAATTAACTTCAAGTAAACTAAATCCTACATGCCCACGTTAACAGTTTAGGACATGTACCACGAAAAATAATGATAATTAAAACTTAGACTTTGAAACTATAGTAATTCTGTTATTTTTTATTCTTACTTCGAGTTTCGCAATGTTAGCAATTAAATTACACACACAAAAACTCAAATTCTTATCTGAAATTTTGCGGCAATAGCTGGAGCGCGATGCACAATTCTGATAATTTCTCTTTATGTGCATACGTCTCCCTTCTCTGCAGAGCTCCTTGGATTGTTGGGCGTACGCAACTGGAGACATCCTTGTTGATTCTTGTTCTCCGAGGATCAGCACTCCAAAAGATATTTTCTTGAGTTCGCGATTTTTTCAGGGATTTACAATTCAGCAAATACCGCAGTTGGTTATTTAGCAACAAGGGGATTGTCATTAATTCGTTGACAGTGTTTACGTCTTACGATCTTTAAAGTGCCGCATATGCAGGCCAGTGAATATGGATCTGATTAAATCTCTTTGAGGTTAAAACGGCATTTAAAATTTTCTCGTAATTAGCAGAAGTTAATATCAGTTATGTTTCACATGGCGGAGGGCATGGGACATTATTGGATGCTTGACTCTTCGCAGTACAGTAAATTACCCACCTACGTATCTCCTTCAAAACCGGACAAAGGGGGTTCACGTTCCAGATCTCCTGGAGAACGACTAATTGAACATGAAATTGTGCAAATTCCCAATAGCCCCTCCCGTTCTGGGAATTGCGTTCAAAGGCTGCTCCGAGCTCGGGTTGTATGGATAATCTTCTTTGCTATGGTTCTAGTCATTGTTTTAATTTGCAAAGTCTACGAGGAGAAAATGCGACAATTGCGAATAATTGATTATACAATACGGGTAGGTTCAACAGTAGTTCTTGATCATTATTTGCAGAATTTAATAGCAGTGGTTCCATGCTACAGGAATCCCTGAAGCAAAAGCTTGGCTTATATACTTATACTTACAAAGCTCCGGAACTACTGCTTGGATTTCTCATGTCGAAAATCTTGAAATAGAGAACTTTGATATAATGATGGAACATGTTTGCAGGTAAACGAACTGAAAGACTCGATGAAAAATCTGGAACATCACGTATCTGCAGCGCAAATTAAGTTGCGTGAGTGGAAAGAACATTATAGACACCTTCATCCCAAATCTCATTCTTCCTCAGGTGCTCTTTAACTTAATGGAAGTTTGACTTCGCATCTGAAACTTGATGTAATTAAAAATAGATATAGTAAGGAGGAGCAAGTTATTCTTGAGTTGATGTATTTCTTTATGTACAATTTTGTCGTAAGAGTCGTTTAGTTTCTTTAGTAGTGTATCGACAGTGTCTGGAATTTCTTTACTTAACTTTTATAAATTGGCTACACCATAGATTGAAACTCTTACGAATGATAATCACATTTAGTGTAAAATGCTTAAGGCTTTGTCCTAAAAGTTGAAGTTTACTAAAACTGGAACGCGTGATTTTAGCTTTTACATGACGTGTAGCTTTCCTGTTGATTAAGGAATCTAAGACCTGGTGCATACTGAAACAATTTTCCAATCAAGTTTCTCTTACTTTTCAATAGTTTGACAGCTTTTAATGAATGATTTGGTCGAATCCAAATGCTAAAAATGTGTTAACATTTATTCAAACTACTTGACTTGTAGTTGTAAGATCAATCATTACGCTATGAACATATAACAAATGAAAAACGCAAATAATAAATACTTAACTAGTGACGTGAAATAACATGACATTCCGACAGTTCTATTATTATACAGTGCAAAGTATCACAGACAGCCTGAATTTGTTCACTTTAATGGAATAGACCAGTTTTGATTATATTACATCGGTAACATAAAGGAGATACAGTTACTTACATTTGAGAGACATTTTATGGCTTCCTTAACTTTGACAAGTGGTAGCGGTCCACTTCGGAATTAATAGTTAGGCTTCCGAGGTGGTATGTCTACAGATTCTGATTTCTCCATTGTTCCCTGCCGGCTAATTGAAGGCAAATCTATGGAGCTTGCGATTGAACTCTTGCCTCTGGATTCTTGATCATCTTCGTCATCATCATCATCGTCATCTTTTCCCTTTTCCTTACGTTGAGTTGCAGAAGCGACTACATTAAAAAATTACAATTATTAGAAAATACACTTTGATTCTGATGAGAACCTCAATCAGCATGAAAGCATGAGAGAGAAAAGAAATAAGCTCAATAAAAAAATCAATTAAAGTGAACTTACTTTCGAATGCTTGAGGGTACTGGTTGGCTAATTTTGCCTTGATTGTTCTTATTCTCTTGAAAACGTTATCCATATCTTTCTTCATCTCCCCTAGCATTAAAGTGTGTTTTTTGAAGTCTTGAAGAGCATTCTGAAACCTTGTCGCTGATAACGCATTGCAATTGACTAACATCTCGTTTGTCTTTTCGAATCGCTGTAACCTGTGGAAGAATAATTTCATAATAAGTTAATATTTGAAAACGTACAATTGTAATAACGCAAAGGATGACATGATCTAACTCTTACATGTATTTCTGTGATCTGATAATCGTTTCCACGTCTTGTTGGTTCACCATTCCAGCCAGTCCTTGGACAAATACTTCTGGGGCTGTAAAATTCTGAAAACATTCAACGTTCGAGCTTCGACCTCCTTCACTCAACGGGCTAACTTCGTTGACCCGCTCCATTTCGTTTGCAGATGGGGTGCCTGTCCTTCTAGGACTGGCTTTAAGTTCGTTCTGAATTTTGGATGCTAAACGGAGACTACGCTGCTCAAAGAAATTGTCAGTTAACTATGGTACACAAAACCTGACAAACAAAATTTTATTCTGTAAAGAAATGAAGACCGTCGTAATGTATTGTGAAACTTTCGTAGGTACAACCTGCTCGAAAATTAATGACATTCAAATTCAACTCAATTACCTTTAAATGCGAGAATTCACACAAAAATGAACACTTCCAACGATTTTCTTTATATATAATAATAAATCGTAAAAACTTTAACCACAACCAAAAAACTTTCAAAAGGGCATTTGGTGGATGGTTCTCGTATTCACAGCGACGGGTTTATTGAAATATTTGTATTCGCCGAATAAACGGCAACAACAAAAACACAACACTTTTTGCAGTTCGCAAACGGAGTGCTCCATCGTATTCTGTGCATGCTCTTGCTAGAACCAAGTTGAAATTCTTTTAATTTCGATCTGTGAACGTGTTCATATTGCTAAAAATAATTCCACTCGAGACTAAGAAGCGTGAACCTTGACAACTGAGCAATAAAACGTACATCATTGTTCGTAAAGTCATGTAGTAGAGTATATTGTTAGCTATTTAACGGTTTTGAAGCCACAACATTCAATTTAAGTTTTCACAGGTAACACATTTTATTTATGATTACTGCTATGTATATTTATATGTTTCCCCTTTGATTGAAAGTAGGATTTGTATATTAAGTTGCATCTTAAGGTCTTGGAAGTATCAGTACTGGCACTATGATTACAAAAATCATCACTGTGAAAATAATACTTTAATTCATATTTCTTTTGGTGCAGCTTGGCGCATTCATCTTTCCTTGGGAATTTCCGTGGGACATTTGTGCTGGTTGGCCAGAAGTCATCATGGATATCCTTGGATCTATTATGAAGAAAATGGAGAAACCTCCAACCTTAGATGAAAAGGAGAGGCAGAAGTTAAAGCGTAAGTTTACTGAAATCATAATGAGCGTACACGCCCAAAACATGAACCATACTTTAAAAGGTGGTTGACTCCAACCTTTTTAGGCTAATATATTGGATACTACGACTACTCTTAAATTTGCTAATCGTTAAATTCCAGAGCATCGAGAAATGTTGCAAAAACAAAGGGATGAAGAAACGCGGAGACTGAAAGAATTTCGTCAATCGGTTCAAGCTAAAATGGATGCATTCAAAGAGAATGGTGAACTAGATCGATTAGTTCTAGAACCTATGCACAAACCGCAAAGAGGTATAATGTAAGTCCAAAACCTGAATTATAGTACCACACAAAATGTGTCACCAGTTAAGGCCTCTGATCGGAGTCATGTTATCCACCATCTTGAACCTCTCTTCATTTTCTACAATCTTATGATTTCAGACATGACATGGCAGAAACAGCTGGTCTAGTTGCCCTTTCTTTTGGACAAGAAGAGGTAGATCGTCATGTGATACTCTATAAACATGATACTGCTCCTAGCGAAGACGAAATTATGGCTATGAAACGTGGCGTCCAATATGATCCTAACCAGGTTAACGATCATGGAAAAGAAGATGATGAAGAAGAAGTGGTCCAGGCAAAACCATCTCGAAAGAAGAAACAAGAACAATCTAACCCTGAGTACCTGCAAAAATACGAAAAACATCTTGGAGGTCTGGATGTTGCAAAAGCGGCTGCTCGTAGCACCGAAACTACCAGGTCCTACGGTTTCGGTAAGTAAGGTTCTGTCATTTTTGAAGTGGATTACAGACTCGAAGACGATGAATTAACATTTGAAAATGGTTTATTTTAGTTTCAAGTGAAAGCAAAAAGGACAAACGAACGATTGAAGAGACATTGGCAGATATTCGAGCAAAGAAGAAGCAGAGAACGGATGAAGAAAAACAAGACTGAATGTAGTCTTATCGCATTTAAGTTTTAGATAATAATAGATGATTCGAAGAACAAGTTTTCTCTGATAGTGCTCCCTCAGCCTGGTGAAAACGTCAGTACGCATTTTGGGTTATTTAGCGTATATTTTTTTTCATCATATTTCACTGGTTTGTATTGATATTGTATTATTTTATTCTATTACACCAACTTACAGTTTTAATACATGTATTTGACCGGTACATTTATTTCCCGGGTAGAAGCTGGTTTTGAGAAATAAGTGAACATGTAAAGACAATACATGCGATTTTCTTTTGTATGAACTGCTTACGAGTCGTCTAGGCTTGTTGGAAGATAATTGAGTTTTAATTATTGTAAAAATATGACGGCATTACAAATGATGTTATTTGTCGAAGCAGGCTGGTAGATATTGCGAGTAAAGAAAGCATTTTGAACCGTGAACAAATCATGAGAATATTAGGATAAAAACGACATAGTCGAGTAATACGCGAGACTGGAATAACGGGAAACATGAGTGTAGTATTTCGTAACGATTTATTGTCTCAAACTCTTGCACGGTGATGTCGGGACGAATCTGATCATGTAAATCTGAGATGTGAACTGATGCTTTGGATCGGCGTGCTGGCTTCTGGGTCTGACAAAAAATTACAAGGACTTGATAAAAATAATGCCGATGCCATAATAATCGGCTAAAATTAAGCAAGTGAAGCGAAAACATGTTGAATTAATGGTCATAAATAATACAAAATGACACAAGTTCACGTGGCATGATCCCAACAATGAGCGTATATCACACAATATATACGCAATTAAACGTATTCGTAAATACGTAAGTTAATCGAACTTAGTAGTAGTAAATAAGTATAGTTAAAGCCAACAAACGGATCTGTCTGAGTAATTTGGGCTGAATTAAAAGGAGCATATGGAGAAGAGCGAACAATTACGACACAATTAGGATTTTCGAACTTCGACATAATTAAGAAGCACGTTACTGAACTACAAAACACAAGGTAGTTCTATTTACAAGGGAAAAACTCAGCATACACGATTTTTGCTTAGCCCCATGGCCACATGAAGATAATATGAAATGTCGAATTAATATATGCACGTATATCGAGTTGATCGCTTTTGACAATCAAGGGACAAAAAAGCTAGAATGCTACAAGCAGAAAGTTATGCTTCAAACAGCCAAAGACTTAAACAAACCGTTCAATTCCGTGCTTGAATTAGGAGGATTTCCTGAAGAGCCGGGCAGTTCGACTGGTTGGACTTTAGATGGTCGGGCTTTAAAGGAATTAAAAAACTCAAAGACACAGGCCGTGGACATATTTTCCCTTAAGTTACCGTTAAGTATGTCTGTAAACATTCAAAAGAAGCGCATACGTTATGCATCCACATACATTTCATTAATCGTCCGATGTTGCGTAATCGAAAGAACTCTATCCGAGTTTGTGGGATTTACTTACCATCTATCAGGGTTTTTGTATCAGAATAATTTCGGGCAGACTTACGAACATACTTCCACTTTTTGTTGATATCCAAAGTACATTCAATTACTGCTTCATCTTCTACTAATCGATCCAACTCAGATGTGTCATGAGTTTCAGCTTGTAACTCCGCAACCGGAGATACTTCGTCATCCACGGAAAGAGAATACCTGTTGAAGAAAGCAAAAACTCTAATGTTGCTTATGTTCAGTGAGATAAGAGCATTTAAAAAGAGAAATTGTGTTTAGCAACTACCGTTTTAGCTCTGAGGACTTTTTTTGTAATCGAAAATGTGCTCGCATTGTGGGTGTACCAGTCCACTCAAATTTAGGCACGATTTCACCGTTTTTTTTCTGAGGAATGAAAATTTATTCCATTTATTAAGTCGTGATTAAGCCTATTTCTGAATCTGTCATGTCATTACTTACTCTCATAGAAGTAGGAATGAACAAGAATCCTTTGGGATCACTTGTGTAGATAGATTTGAGGTCAAATTGAAGCAACTTGGTAGCGTTTGTGGTTCGCCAGAATTGCAAGATATTGAGGGAGAAAGGTTCCACACTAAACAATTCCGGTGATTTTGCAGCCAACTTCTTCCGCTCACCAATAATATTTTCCTGTTATTCAATTCCCAAGTTAAAAGAAGTTGACTATATTGAAACAAAAAGAAGAAACATAGCCATGAATAATATTGGCATATCGGCATCACCCTGGCAAGTATGAGGCGGCTTAAAAAATCTTCCTCGTCCAAACTCCTCCCTTTGTGTACCAACACATCCGTTATTTCAAAACAGAGATTGGTTTCTGTGGATGCTTTGTTGACCTTCCGTTCTACTAGTAACTGAAAGACCAAAGATTCATTCAAAATCAATACTACTACCACTAGATAATCTTATTAAATACACAGAACTTACCCCTTCTATCAACGTTGATGTCATCTTCCCCGTGAAACAAGTAGAATCAGGTAAACTCAACAGTGGCATATATCGTACCCTTAGGGCGTGATCGATAAAGTAAATTTCTCCTTCGGCATCCGTACAGAGAAAAGATCGAAAACTTTGGGATGGGTACCATGCTGCCACGTAAGAATTTTCTTTCAGGATTGGAAATGATTGCGCGGTGAGCCTTTGGTACACGGAAAGCTCCTTTTTCGTAATGCTGGTGTCGTAAAGAAAATGTTAAAATTAGATTGAATTCGAAACCATGTAAGAGCTTACATGGTTAAGAATGAAAGTTTGATCTTTACATAACACTTACTCAGATTCTAAACACAGTGAAGCGACAGACTCTAACAATCCTGCTGCTTTGTCCTCTGGAATCAATACGCTGCACTTTTGCAACGCCTCTTGAATACCGATTGGCTTCTTCGCCTCAATTACTGGTTCAGTATTCCATCTAGTTGATGACTTCCGCTTACTGGCTGAAACATCTGGCGCAGAATCTCCTAATCGTCTTCTGGTATGGATTGTCGGTGGAGGTAGAAGACAGGGGGTATCACCTTCTGGTTGCGTTATTGGGAAATCATACCAGATCCTGTCATCAAAAATGTTCGATTTTTTTCCTTTCCGGCTTTGCGGTTTATCAGGACTTTTCCAGGTGGGCAATAGAACAACTGGAGGAGGAGCATTCGTTGTTGAAAATCTTTGGCATAGATCATCAACCATATTTTGGCGATATATTCCAGGCGGTCGCATTTGACGAAATTTTGATAGTGCTTCATGCGGATCCAGCTTCATTACTTTACAAAGATATGCGCAAATCAAAAAGCCTGTGCGGTTAAACCCATGTGTGCAGTGTATTCCGATTACGGCAGAGGGATTTGTAACACGGAAACTTTGAACACTGGATATAAAATGTCCAACTTCGTATTTTGAGGGACCTTCTCGTCCTACAAGCATTAACTTTTCGTACTTGACGCCTGCCATCTGTACATCTTGCGGGTTGTAATAGCGAGTAGTGTTGGTGAGGTCAACCCATAGGCCAATATTCCACTGCAATCAATATTGATTTCTAATTAATCTCCTTGGTTATCAAATGGTTATATATATATTTGCAAATGTCAGTATTAATTAAAAGCCATGATTAATAGAATCAATGGAATCTAATAAAGTATTGATCATCTTCCTCACCTGGTTCTGCCGGGCATAGTTTAATATGTAGTTAACATCGAAGTTAGAGCTCTTCAGGGGTGTTTTAAATGCAAAAAATATATTTTCAATCAAGCCATCCGCGACACCGGGTGACTCTGGAATCGGAAAGATTAGCGTACATCAAAGATTCGAAGATGCAATTACGTGTGACATTATTTGCAAAAATTAATACAGATATTAACTGGTTGAGTAAGGATACGAAATTTAACAATATTAATCTCTACAAGTATACAAGGATTAATGAAACACGCAATTATGCACTCAACTTACCATTCCATCCTTGAGGGGGTGCCATTTAATTTCACAGAATGAACTGCTAATTTGGCGATAATTAAAGCTTCCAGGCTTAGGTTAGCGTAAATGAGAGTTATATATTGATTTTAACTAGTTTCACAAACTAACTACGGGCATAGCAAAATATACCATCGATGAAAATATTTGGTTTCAGAAAAAACATAATTTATTTAAATCAAATAAATATTTTCTTTTTCTCTGCAAAAATTCCCCGTGCAGCAGCATCAAAATTCGCGCTCTCTCCACGCCATGAACTTTCATTCCTTGGATAAAAGGGTTTTTGCTTCAAGGATGCTCCAAGGGTAAAATCTCCTTTGAGCTGCAAATGCTGCTCTGAGCTGTCAAGTATTAAGATGCGTACAAAACGTTACATGCATAAAGTGTATATCGTGGTGTAATGTCGTTAAATTTGAAGTTTATTGAATATTAATAACCAACTGATTTGTAGAATTAATGATCTAAAAGTCTCTTTACGAAATCATACGTAAAAGTGATATAAAATTGAACATTGAAGAACATGTTAGTAGTGGTCGAGTTTGTTGACGGCGCTAATTGTTCTCTGATCTGAAATGATCCCAGAGAGTTTAGATTCTGACCTACATAACTATCTGAATGACTCGGAAGCCTTGGTCTAGCATGGCATTCCTTGGAAGGCACAAAAGATTTCCCTGATTTTTAAACAGCACTGTACTAAGGTAACACTGATTAACATATTCTGTAAATATCAAACTGTCCGTACAAAAGTAGGAATGGCATATCCTAAATAATTCTTCAACACACGGTTAAAGCTCATTGCGATTTGACATAGAAGAATACTGTTTCAAATCTTTGATTAGCATCCTGGCTATTTTTAGATCTTCTGGCGCGTCGATTTCCAAACTGTGTTTCTTGAATATCTCGACTATACAGGATCTAAAAGGAAGGTCATGAAAAGATTCATTAGCATATTTCGTAGATTATCCAAACTCTTAAACTTTTCTATTCCGAGAAGCAGCAAGAAATGGGAAAAATATTATTTCCATACTACCTGGAACTTTGCAATGATCCCTTCTCAATAACGGATCGACGGGTAAAATAAAACATTCCGTTCTCTACAAATTCTCCTTCCCAGTCTTGCCTTCTCGGACGGTATTTTGGATCAAAATTAAGTGGCTTGGATGCAAAGTGTTCATCAACAGCTACACTCCATCGTAACTGATGAGATCTTGTTACTGAAAATACAGAGTCACATTTCCCACTCGCCATTCTATCCGACGCTTCCATCAGGTACTCTGGTAAGATAAATGGTGATGTGCATTGAACCAGACCGATGTTATGCACAGCTAAAAATACCATCCCAATTTATCATGTTATTCAAATACTTTTTGTTCTTGCTTCATCGAAAAATAGCTATCGCTTTTACAATCAATCAGCGATTAATAAAGTCCTACCTGGATGCTTTTCAAGGAACTCTTGTACTGCAGAAATAGAAGTTGCTTGATCCGTAGCAGTATATGCTGCTCTGTCATGTACATGAACACCGAGGCTAGTGGCGTATTTCTTTACTTCTGGATCATCGGTCGATACCCATATTTCATGAAATACTGAAACAGAGAACAAGAGCAGTTTCTTATAAATGAAACCTCGAAATTGATATCGCTTTCAAAATGGTATAATAAACCAACAGATTATAAGCCAATCTTAATCAGATCGTACCTCCACTGTCAATCATAGCCTTCAAGCTCCAATGAATCAGAGGAAATCCGTTCAAATCCGCCATATTCTTATGCTGAATACCCTTGCTCCCTGCTCTAGCCAATATCAACCCTGTTATCCTTAAATCATGCATAGCTGAAGTTGATGGACTTCCGGCGTCATCATTTCCAGACCAGTAATAAGTTTGTTGAAGAAACACTAGCACCGCCGCTATTATCCTTGCAATTATCGTGTACATTGTGATTTAATTTTTCCTCAGCAGAGGTCATCTGAAAATTTTAATAACATCAAATTGATTTACCATAAATTCATAACTAGTATCACATGATCTTATGCCCCTGTATAGGGGCAGCAAATTCATAGCCATAAATTTTTAAAAGTGTTTTCTAAAGATATGCAGCTTGGCACTTTTTTTTAAACTTTGCTCATCCATCATACATGCATGGCATGCAGGGCCTTACAAACCTGAAGATAATTGTAATGCTCGTAAATCTCTCCTCCACAGTAATCCTCGTCATTATCTCTCCAGTCCACTTCCGCTAGTAATTGTACAACTATACTCGCCGAATCTGAAAATTCCAAAATAAAGCTGTTATCCCTGTTATCTTCAATTTGAAAAATTATTTCAAAGGCTGGCACGCACGACCTTAAACCAAAAAACCTGTTGCGCTTCAACACAACCAAAAATAAATAGGTTCTCTCAAATTTTTCCAACCATTTAGGGCTGATGCAAATTCTTTATTTACAGATTTTTTCAATCCTCATTGAAGAGTCCGGTGGATTTTTGATGTGTTTACATTTCAAAATTGCATGTTATGGGGTGGAGGGGCTGCAATTTTGCAAGTGCAAGTGCACTTTTTGCTATTATGTTTATGTGTTGAAATGAAAGCAAAAGGTACACATGTACTTGTGTGACCAAGCTTCGTCTGTGCAGACGTTATGTAGGTTCTCCCCGATTGCTCAATCAATTGCCTGATCATAAAAGTTTGAAAGTCATCTGTGGACAGTGCATGTATGCAATAGTGAATGTCTTAACGTGTGTGGCAATACGACGTGAGGAAATCCAGGGAAGATCTTGTTCTAGAAGAACAGTCAGCTTCAGCCTTATCCGTTCTGCCAAATTGGCGAAGTGTGTTGTTCTAGCAAAAGTAAACGCTGCGTAATACAAAAAAGATATTTGTTTCAGAATTTCAGATTGGAGAAGCATTAATAAAATAACAATTATATATTCTGCAGACTTCATCACAGGTAATTGAGTTACACTGGGTTGCATTTTATTTTTGGCAATCAAATAACGTTATTTTAATGGCATTTGCGTATATTTTATGCGGTATTACATCAATACAAAATTACATAACCCGTAATGTTTCGTAGGTTAGCATTCGGTAAATTTTTGAACGTCTCGGTTAAATATTTTTATGGCTGGGAGTAAATCCTAAAAATGTTATACAAAGACAATACAAGTTTATGTGCATGTCAGTAGTCATGTTTAAATCTGTTGATTGTCTGCAGGTATTAGATTTGCCGGATTAAGCAAACCGAAAGGACGGGATTTTAACAAGCAACAAGGTCAGGTGTATTATGCCAAAATGATTACCGTTGGAGGTCATGGAGAAGATAATCCTAATGTATCCTGGCTGGGTAAGTTGATATCCAAGTATTTGTATTATATAGTAAGATTGGCAGGGGTATGCCAGAATACAGATGCTGAAAGTGTACGCCTGTATTGGCAAAATGCCGATTTTCGCATACAACTTTATTACATCTTTTTGGATATGTTCATAGGGAGCCGAGGAATGTGGTTGACGTACGCTATAGTTGTGACAGTCCTTCATCTTTTTTTGCTTTCAATACCATTCTTGAGTATCCCAGTAGCATGGACTCTTACAAATTTGATTCATAATGTGGTAAGTAAAATATTTGCTATTGCTCTGCATTTGAAAACTTCTACAAACGTTAAACTGAAATTCCGTTTTGTCTGCTGTGCAGGTCAACTTCATTTTTCTGCACGTGCTTAAAGGAGCACCGTGGGAACCACAGGACCAGGGATTAGCTAGATCATTAACTCACTGGGAACAGATTGACTATGGGGTAGGTTATGTGACGATTCATTCATTGCTTTTTTGACAGCAATTACCATACTTGCTCGTCTGATATCACTGATGTATACCCAAGCATGATTTTTTTTCACAGATCCAGTTCACGTCAACAAGGAAGTTTCTCACAATTGTGCCAGTTATCTTGTAAGTTTATGCTATGAATGAAGTAATTGACCAGAGTACGATGTTCTTCATACAAGAGGGTGTGGCATAATTAGATTTTATTTTTCCAGATTTATCCTTACAAGCTTCTATACAAAATACGATCCAAGCCATTTCTTGTTCAACTTTATCGCTCTTCTCTTTGTCATCATACCAAAACTTCCCCAGTTCCATAAGGTCCGCCTCTTTGGTATCAACAAGTATTGAAGGATAAGAAAGAGAACAACGCAAAATCGCGCCAACCGTCTTTTATTTACCGCAAAATTTGTAAATGAGTAGCGACTCAAGCTTAGGAAGTCATTTATTTCGGAAAAAAATTGTAGCTCTACTTGAAAAGCTTTTGGTGGCGGAGTGAAAGCTCTTGTTCATTCTGCTAGGAAAATTTAAACTGTGTACGCAAATTTTGTCCGAGGCATCAGGTAATTCTGGGACTGTTTCTGTGTCATCGGCAGCAGGCTTTTTGAAAACTCTATAAAATACTTTATTCTTTTATCAGTTAATTTATATGTAATCAGATCTTAAAGTACCCCTTCAAATCACCTTTGCGGTCTACAGTTTGCAATCTATGATCTAATGGATCAACCTATTTTTTGTATGCGAATGAAATGCAGTCAACAACGAGAACAGGAAGTTTGTATAATACGCTAATATGATTATTTCCATTACGAAGTATCTGCATTAGGTGTCCTTTGAGCTGTTGGCGAATTTTACGACTCCAGGTCACTGACTGTAATCTTGATATTGATTGAGACTTTGTCTTAAATTACTCTTCGATAGTCTTATTCTTGTATGGGAATCGCGAAACGGCGTAACATCGTAATAAATGCAAGTAAAAGGGTTTCTAAATGAGGGACAGTGTATTTCAGCTTTTGCACCCTGCTTTAAAATGCATCAAGTAAAACTGTTGCTCAATTTGGGCGTTCGGATACGTTCACGAGAGTGTAGATAGGAAACCAACCGAAGTGAGGTTAACCTCTTGCGTACATTCACATTTTGCCTATTCCGTAACCATAGCCCTTTAGTTATGGCGGTATAATGCTATTTTCAAATAATGTTAAATACATTGCCCGAACTATTTTTTCCCCTGATGGCAATTCTCACCATTGCCACCGTTGGTAAAACACCACACCATGGCAACAAAATTGTAGGTGCGTCTATATGAGACACAGGGCACGGCATGCATCTTCAATGTGAGTGCATACATGACAAACGTACGCAAGAGGTTAAAGATAATGAAATGTAACACACACGCCATAAACCATGGCACAACTGCTTGGCGACACGACTTTCAGACCACCTTGAAAGCAGCGCGTCATTCATGTGAGAGGGTAAGATGTCGCATTCAACTGTTACGTCTCGAAATCCGATCTACCGATGCGATGAGAAGATATAAGAAAGTTCGTTATATTAAAATTAACTACACGAAAATAACAAATAATTCACTAGCTTATCAGTTGATATTTAGTTCAATCATGACTTTATTTTTAAAGGACATAATGTGTGCTACCACCGGCTTCAATGGTGCCCCTTGCTAACGTAAGTTGTGGATGACCCAAAGGCATGAGTTTTACTTGTGGCGGGCATGTAGCGAGAAGTGTACGCATTAGTTTTTTATTCGCTGCGAAAGGTATTTATGGGCTCACAATTTTCGGCTTACGGCTGATTGGAATTATATATATACTTAATTATGCGATCTTGTTGCACTATAAAATGGTAGGATTGCAATGAACTGTAACATAGTGATAAATAAAATGTTTGTTGCAGTCGACAGCATGGCTCGCCATTGCCAGTAAAGATTAAAACTTGTGGCTATAGTTGGTTGAATAGAGTTTCGGTTGCGGGTTTCGTCTTCTTGTATATATTCGAAGTCAGTTTTGAATGTGGAGTTAATTAACAAGAATTTCAAAAAATGGGACAGACTGCTTCGAAACAAAATGGCATTTCTGACCAGATGGATAATACTTCGGATTCGGAAACTGTCTCGAAAACCCCGTAAATACTTAATTCAGACATAACTCTGGCTTCATGGTTTGGATAAATTAACTTAAGGATGTCATTTTTTGTTTGCTATAGTGATGACCTCAGACGACAATTGGGATCGTTTCGAGCTCCACTGCCAGTCATAAAGCCAGCTTTCTTGCCCATGGCTAATCTGAACCGGAATTGGGTCCTGTGGAGTCTTCGAAATGAACGAATAAGGAAACTGTATTTAAAGCATTCGGAAAAGTTCGGTGGAGAATTCTTTTCTCGCTACGGTATGGGTGAACTATTTTTCGAAAAAATTAGTGATCCGGAGACTGTATTTGACACATCAATATTCTTTCAACTGGTAAGTCAACTTTGAGAAACGCCACAGAAACATTTTAGCCTGTATACCAGTGATAAAATGAGTATTGCTGTTCGGAACATATTTTAGCTCCACGTTGAAACGGTAAATGCTGTGTACAACGCTGGCGTAAAGCAAGAAAAGAAGAGGCTCGTAATTGGTTGCAAGGAGATCAACACAGCAGAAAATCTAAAAATCAACGACGATGAGAAGCGAGTTAAATTGATCGCTGAGAATGAATTGGCAGATGTATTGGCCTATATTTTGATTCCTGGAGACCTTCTGGTCATTTTTGGGGATTTCAATATCCAATCCGCGAAAACTATTTTTCTCAACAGCAGATTTCAGCATCCTATTTCTATCGCCCATATGCGTTACATGGTAAGTGTATGGTATATGTCATGGAATCAGTTAATCAGAGGCAAGTAATCTTACGAAGTTTTGTGACAGCCTGGTGATTTATACACTTTTGCAGGATGACTATACGGATTTTGATACCTCTGAGAGTATTTATACTAACTTAAGGTCAGTTATGAGGCGTGGCATGATAGAGAGTGAGTTTCATGTTTATGGTATTCAGGATCAAGCACTCTGCATTAGACCAACCGAAGCTGCTAATATGGTTGCGTGTAAGTTTCATCAATAACAAATAACGCAAATATTGAACATGGCCACCATTCGGATTCTTAAATGATGATCCCATCACTGTTATATTTGTATTATTGTCCACAGGCGAAAACCGTGAAACCAATACTGGAACAAATGATGCTGGAAAAAATGGTATTGTAACATATGCTGCTGGAAAAAATGATGCTGCTAAACGGAAATTAGAGGACTCTTATAGCGGTAGTGAAGAATCAAACATACCTGATGAAACGGATACAGCTTCAAATGAGAACGTGATTCGAACTGTGAAAGTCCCGAAACGTAATGATGCGCCTAAGAAGAAAATCAAGGCTTCAAGTAGAATTACCTCTGTTAAACTGCCCAAGAAAAAAATAATAATTTTGGAAGGCAAGGATGGATCAAATTCTACAGGTACTAAATTTCAAATATAAATATAATTGTAGTTATTATACGAGATACCGGAAATGCAAAGAGATAACCTTAGTTATTGATGTAGTTAAAGATTTAACTATCAAGGAGCAAACGTTTAGTTTAAAGAAAACAAGCAAGTTTAAAAATTAAGTTTTTTAAAAAACTCAAAAGTATATCAACAAAAGCCTGGCTAGAAAGCCGGTTCAACTTTCAAGCAGTAAAGATGTTTCTTCTTTTATGTAATATAAATTTCCGTAAATTGTCTTACGATGAGTTCGAAGTCTAAAAATACGAAATCTTTTTTCTACTACGAATTCTTCTGCTTCGACGTCTAAATCCAGTGCTTCGGTTTTAACAGATCCACCTGGTATTTCTGATTCTGAGAATATAGTATGTATATCAGACTTTCGTTGTTCACTATAAACTGTCAATGAATTTGTAGGCGAAAGGAAAGAAGCTGTGAAACGGAGGATGGTATCAACTAATATCAAGCCGAAGGAGGACTATGGAATTAGCGATTCAAGTTCGGAATCAGATCATTCCAGCTCTCATGCTTCTTGGGCTTCTTCCAGCCGACAGTCAAAGCTAAAACGCTCACATGGTGTGAAGAAGGACTGCCCTGCTGGAAAACAATCCGTACCTGATCGCCATCAAGCTTTGCCGGCACGCAGAGGTGAGATTTCTATGAGTATCTAAATATTAATTTCAATGTTAAAACTGGTTTGTTCACACTAGTGAATCGAAAATTTGCAGAAAGTCCTGGTGAATTAGAAAGGGTGATGCCATGTGCTGTTCGATTGAAAAGACTGAGTACAGCTGAGCTAGAACGTTACGGAATTCGTGAGTTCAAATGAGTAAGTGAAGCCTCCAGATCTTAGTAAAGGATGCATGAATTGGTTTATACAGTTTTTTGTTGAATATACACAGTATTTTCCCTTGATGATTTCAGAGAGACAAATGCGAGCCTATTTGAGCATTTCTATGCATGTAACGGTAAGACGAAACTCCAATATGCAAAGAATCTCATCAAGATTACTGCCACTCTCAGATTTTCGGAGGAACAAGACTATGCTCAAAAGTATTACGTTGAATTTATAATGCTACAATTGGGATATAGCATATTCAGTTGAGTTTCAATATAACTGTTAGAGAGACCTTATTTTTACAGATGTATCGATTATATTCTTACTTTTAAGCTTCTAACCAACACTACATGACTACTGCATGTAAGGCAGATATAGCACGTTAAAATACCCACCTAGTTTTTTTAATTTTGCAATACTTCTGGGAATTTATGAAGAAATCAACCGTTAATTTTGTTCCATAATGATTTCTTTTATATTTCGGGTGATCTGTGTAGACTAGTGTGGAAGGCGTGCAAGATCTATTAACTGTCAGACTTGTAGTCCCTTTATTCTGGATTCTTGTGCAGTTTGATTTTTATAGAAGTAGAAATACATTTTACCGTCTGTATACGTGAACATACTCGTGCAGGTATAATTATTTGACTTGAGCTCTCAGTTCGCAAGTTTCCTTGGAAACCCCTATATTTGATATTGCTAGTTAGTTGTACTGTACCATCCCACGGCTAAATTTTGTAGCTTTGCCATAATTAAACAAGTAGGGAGTTACATACTCACATTACGTGCACAGGTCTCAAAGGAACAACTATTGTCTTTAAAGAGATGATGCAGATTCTCGGAACGTATATTATGTATAACTTGCAATAGGAGTCTCGTTATCCATGTGTGTATGTCCAAGTTGGTCATCATCACCGGACGGCGTTGATCCTTGAGGCAAATCGTATTCAGACATGGCCTAATGCTCAGCATCAGACAGTGGAAAAAATACGAAGGGGAAGAGCATTGTTTTTGCGAGTACCAAAGGAAAAATCTCCTTTGAACAACATGTAGTGCATATGAAGCAATATTTTATTGACCTTGAGCGAAAATATGATACGAGGGATTCACCTGCTTATGGCTTACAAAGGTTACAGTGTATTTACCAGAAGTTGGTGAGGATTGTAATCGTTCAGTACTAGTGCAATTTAGCTCTGGAGTTGCTTAACCATTCCATTCCAGTATTCCAGTTTTGCCATATTTACTCCATACACTCCCGGAGCTTTCACGAAGGAAGAAGCATTAACAAGCTCGTGAAGAAACTAGCGAAGTAAGGTAAATTTTTTTTCCATTTGTTATGAAAATAATACAATTTTATTTAAAGCATCTGAATATTATTTACATTCTGCGAAACTACAAGCAAGTAGATGCAGGTAATATATATTTGAAAACATGCAGGTGTTCTTCCAGTTTTTATGTGCTTACAGTACAATTTATGATAGCTTGCATTTTTTTTTATTCTGTCAGCCAAGGAGTCAGTACCAGTAGTCTCCAGGAACAAACAACGCGCAACGTCAGCTGACTCTGACTCCCCCGCTTGTAGCATCACAGACAGTTGGATTGTATTGCCAGCAGTGTCAACATTAGTTAGTAGCTTGCAAATTTAAATTCCGAGTTAGAATTTAATTATTTTGAGAAAAGTAAAGTCGTGTTTAATTGCAATATAATTTTGATGGTTTACCGTAACATTTACAAGTTTCTGTTTATTTGATAAAGTTGCAACTTGCAACTGATTTTCTTTTTAGATTTGTGCATCATTTGTCACCTGAAATCCGCCCAATTCTCAGAATGTCTGCTCAAAAGAGTTTTCCGGAGGTAAGAATATTAATTAAGAAATTTTGAATGGTAGAACGTCGATTGTCATACACAAGAAACTCTTTTCAGGCATAGTTTTAATTGAAAAGAAGACTCGTCATTCTACATTCTATGCAAAGGGGGGAAGGGTTTATGCAAAGAAAAAACAAGTGCAAAGTGTAGCCACTATTTTATTGCTTGTTTTTTACCACCATCTCTCTGTCTGAATCTAGTAATTATTGGGGTAGTTCTTGACATTAACTATACATGTAATTGGAATGCAGGTTATGAAGACAGCAAGAACAGCGTTTGCTACACGGAAAACACAGTCTTTGGATTTCCGAGCGGAGCAATTGCATAATTTGAAGCGATGCCTTATCGAGAGTGAAGATGAAATCCTTGCAGCGTTACATAAAGACCTAAGAAAGGCAAAATTGGAAGGTAACATATATTTGAAGTGAATTGCGTTATATTAGTAGCTATTATTAATTCATGACTAATTTTGCAAACTTGCTGAACTGCCTGTGTAAATGACCTTGGATTTTCATGTGAGATTTTTCTGTTTATTTCAGCTGCGCTTTATGAAGTACAAGTCGTAGTGACCGAGATTGAAAGAATGTTAAAGAAATTGAAAAAATTTGCCGCTAATGAACATCTTCCTTTGAATACGCTCGCTTTTCTTGATCGAGGCTATGTTCGTCGAGAACCTCTTGGAGTTGTCCTGATTCTCGGAACATGGAATTATCCTTTTCTTCTCACACTTAAACCACTTATTGGTGCTATTGCTGCTGGGAATTGTGTTGTTGTGAAACCTTCCGAAGTTTCTGAGGAAAGCGCTTTGACGATTCAGAGAATTGTTCACAAATACTTGGACACGGTAAGATAATAAAATAGTAGGGGGAGATTTCGGAATATGTCCTAACCTATATGATTGTGTAATTCGATGCAATGAAAGAATATTCAAATGAGTGTTAACTTCTTTTAGGATTGTTACCAAGTGGTTCTTGCGGATGTACAGGGAACGCAAGAACTTTTAAAGAATAAATTTGATCATATCTTCTACACCGGGTCGACTGCCGTTGCTCCTCATATTCTTGCAGCAGCTGCTCCTCATTTGACCCCTGTGACTCTTGAACTTGGAGGGAAAAGGTACTAAATATTGATTGTGAAAATTCGTACAATGAATGTGGAAACTGAATCAGTTGAATATGGAATTTATTTTATTCAGATTATGAAATCTAATGTTGTTTGAATTATAGTCCATGCTATATAGACCAGAGTGCGGATTTTGAGAGAGCTGCGAAGAGAATTATTTGGGGAAAGGTATATAGAGCACATTTATAATTGTACTGTTCCTTCTGGAGCAGAAAAAATAGGAATGAGGTAATAATAAACTTTTTTCACATAGACGATGAACCTTGGAATGACGTGCATTGCTCCTGACTACGTAAGTGTGACAAGTCTGATTTTTGTGGAGGTTTGTTAAGAGTAAAAAAGATGATTCATTGAATATGTTGTGAAACGTTTTTATAGCTCTTATGTTCTAAAGAAGCCGAGGACCAATTTATTCGAACCGTAAAACAAGTATTGAAGGAATGGTATGGATCCAATTTGCAAGACCACCCCGACATTCCCAGAATAATCAACGTGAAGCAATTCAAGAGGATTAAGTCTATGCTAGACGCTACAAAAGGAAACATTGTGATCGGAGGGAAGTGTGAGGAAAAGGATTTATGGATTGAACCTACGCTTGTCGGTAATGATCTGCGATTACTAAGAAATGCGAAAATACAAGTTCGATATCACAATGCTTGGGGTGTGTCGAAAAAATTAAGTAATTGGGCTGAAATTCACGTCATTGCACTTTTCAGTGGATGTAAAGGGAGACGATTCACTAATGAAGGAAGAAATTTTTGGACCCATTTTACCTATTGTCACAGTCAACTCGTATCAGGAAGCAGCGGATTTTATTCTTGCTAGGTATGTTTGTACATTCATAGTTGCATTAAGGTTAATGAAAAAAAGAATTTACCATCAGGTTCTTGTTTGTGGCACCTTCTCTAGGCCGAAACCTCTTGCACTATACGCTTTTTCAAAAGATGAAGCAGTGTGTGACAAACTGATAAGCTTGACTTCAAGTGGTGGAGTTTGCGTGAATGACGTTGTCTGGCACAATGCATGTAAGTAATCCTATTTACCTAAGATTGAAACTGCAGCAGCACTTATTCGGTATTAATAATGGTGAAATAACTTATAATTTCAGGGGAAGGTTTACCTTTTGGAGGTAACATTTTTTATAAGAATAAAAGCATAAGTTGAGTAAAGGTAATATTTTAAAATGATGTTTGTAATGACTTTCGCAGGAGTCGGAGACTCAGGAATGGGAATGTATCATGGAAAATACTCTTTCGATACTTTTTCCCATAGACGAGCTGTTTTGAAACGTGGATTCAACTACTTGAGTGAACAGCTTGGAGCGGCAAGATATCCGCCATACACACCTGGAAAATTGAGATTCTTCAAATGGCTTCTATCATCCTTCGAAGCTTTCAACGTGGATACCGGAAAAGTTTTCAGTCACGTCATTGCTGCCGCTATCGGCGCGACTATATTTTACGTACTCCTGAAGCTTTAATTCCAATGTTGGATGGCGTAGAACGTTCAATTGAACTTATCGTGTCTTCATATTTTATTTTGGAAACAAGTTTTTTGCACAAAACTTTATCTGTGACCATAGGATAGCAGTATTTTTCTCAGGGCATTTTACCTACTTGTAAAAGGTATTTTGGGAACATAATCCTATGTTTAGCGCTTGCTTTAATGATGGAAAGAGATTTTAGTATAGCAATACGTACGATGATAGTCTTAACTGAAGAATCTCCTTTAATGGGTTACGGATTATCCGTAACAACCTGTTGTGAGTCTCCTGATGATTGCAATATTATGCGCGCTGTTATGCATTATGCTAATTGTAAGCATTCTAGTAGAGTAACATGTTAAAATCCTCCATCTTTCTTCTGAATAGTTCATAGTTATGGATAGTGTTAGCCCATCATAATCAATTGTGTTGGTCAACGACTGGGGCTCGTTTTTAGAGATTATGTGTGATTTACATGAATGTATTATGACTACAATTTTTTCATATGATAAACTATTTATCTGTCAAAAGGTAGCGGATACATGGCTATTTCTGAGATCTTTTAGGTAAATTTCGCTAAATTGTTTGTATAAATAATTCGGGTTCCTCATTCTACACACCGCTGCACTGTAACGTCAGGTGGAATCCCACCGCATGAAGCCTTGCATAGCTCCAGTAATATGTATTTCTACACGCGATTCTTCCTCATCACTCCTGTGGAAATGGATTATAAATAAGGTATGACATTTATTTGGCTTCCTTGCGGTCAGGTCCTGTTAAGCATCGCCATCAACTCAACCCCCATATTTCCGCATATTTTTCTCCGGAAAGAAAGTTGTACGTTGGTACACAGTGTAGTTACAGCAGCTGGAGATTTCAAGTTTACAGTGTTGACAGAACAGGAAGTCAGTAAATATGATACGTATATAGCTGGGAAAGAAATAATTATTTTACATACGTTATATTGCTTGACGGCATAATTATATGGATACCAGAATGGTTATAAAATTACCTTACAACAACGTAGAATAGCCTTGCTTAGTGCAGAAGCCTTAGCAAGTTTTTTGCATCAGCGTACCTTGATTCATGTCTTATACCATCTTACTTGAGCATCCAGTGAGAATATCCTTTGCAACTTGATTCCTTGTACATGTTGTATGTGTTGCTTGAGGTTGTCTAATAATTTTTCTCCCTAGCTCTGTATAATTGTGCCCCATTCAAAGCTCGCTTCCTCCATCCGTCCAGAGAGGTTAAAAACTGGAATATCAACATTTTCCATTTGTTGAAGGTTGTCCGGCTTCTGTGCCTCACTGCAATTTCTTGTCAAGCACTCTATTTCGTAATGAAAGGTCAGAAAAAGGACTTCCCGTAGCATTTATTCCTAAACTACTGCGTAACTATTGTAAAACAAATCATTCATCTTTTCTAAATTGCAGTGAGGACAAGCTCTACTTCTAATCGTACTGCACTGACAGCGAATATGAAGGTATTTAACTCATTTCAGCGTTTTAGCATAGCGCTAAAATCGCTGATAATACAGTTTTTAAATGGATACTTGTGACAGTAACAAGATCATTACTCTTTCAATTACAGAAAGTGTCAGTTTAATTCGTCAATAACAAAATGTATTCTTTGCGTTAGTTTCCAGAAATCCAGGTAGCGAGGGGAGCGTTTGACTCGGGTAAAACGTTGCCAGTGGAATTTCGACGGCAGCAATTGAAAAACCTTCTGCGTATGCTGGATGATGAGAAGAACAAGAAGCGGATGAGTGACGCCCTCTATTTAGATTTGCGAAAAACTTTCTACGAAGGTGGTCAACCAATTATACAGCTAAGGTGCTAATTGATACCCGGAAAAAGTATATATTTAATCTACTGATTTCTACATTGTAGCAAATATACTGGAACTTAACGGAATAGTTTTGGAAACACTACACGTTTTACGAAACTTGGACGCGTACACCCGCCAAGAAGCGCTGCCGAAATCAGTATTTGGATTAGGTGACATACCATCCGTTCAGAAAATCCCACTTGGGGTAGTCGCAATTTTTGGAGCATGGAATTATCCTTTTTACATTACCCTGAGACCTCTGGTTGGCGCAATAGCAGCTGGAAATTGTGTCATTATCAAACCGTCAGAGATATGTACGCATTCGGAAAATCTTATAGCTGAGCTTCTTCCACAGTATTTGGATAATGTAAGTACAGTTAATTTTAAATATATTTAAAATTCTTCCTGAAATTCTTCTGCAAGAGTTGCCAAATTACAATATATGGAGTTATAAATTCCAGGAATGCTATCATGTCATTACTGGGGATGCTGAGAAATCGCAGCAGCTTTTGCAAAACAAATTCGATCACATTTTCTTTACGGGGTCTACAAACGTGGGAAAAGAAATACTTAAAGCTGCTGCTCCACATTTAACTCCCGTGACTCTGGAGTTAGGAGGGAAAAGGTAGCAGGAGTTAACTAATTCCAGTAGTTTGACTCATTTTAATGATACTTTTCCATCTGACAAAAACTATGCATGCAATGCTCTAACATATGCATCTCAACAATTTCCAGTCCTGTCTACATGGACGAAGCAGCTTGTACAAAGATTGCCGTGAAGCGTGTGCTGTGGGGGAAGGTAAGGTCTATACACAGTCAAAATGATGTTAATGTAATATGTAAAATACAGAAGTTGCTACTTGCGAAAATATCTGGAACATATGTTATTAAAAAGCTTTTTAAGAGAACTTAAGATACTTAATTCTCACTCAAATTCACACGTATTTGATGTAAATTAAATTCCCTAAAAAATTCTTTTCCAGCTCTGCAATAGTGGACAAATTTGTCTCGGTAAGCTTGTTAAAATTTTAAAACGCTAAAGTACGAGTTAAATGAATTTGCATAATAACGTTGCTCATTTTCGTGTTTTACAGCTCCGGATTATTTGCTGTGTACCAAGGTAAGCCGTTTCGTACAAGGAAGAAGCCTTATAAGCTTTTAACTATAACCAGAGAATTACTCTCTCAGCTCCAGCCTGGGCCAATTCTAGATTGTAGCCCGTAGCACCTGACAAGCTCACCTGCGGATGGCTGAGCCTGCGATGTTCTAACAGAAATAGAAGCTTAATCCTCAAATGATTGTAAATTCATTCACACGTTTTTCTTAATTCCCAGGAGGTTGAAAAAAAGTTTATCGGATACGCAAAAGATTTCTTTTTTGAATACTGTGGCGGCTTCCAAGATCTTCAAAGAAGTGGTAACCTGGCCAGAATCGTTAATTTAAGGCACTTTAACCGTATTAAGAAACTCTTGGAGAACACTCAAGGACAAATTCTCCTTGGAGGGAAAAGTGATGAAAGTGACCTCTGGATTGAACCTACCTTTGTTGGTATGAATGGGGTGGTCGATGATATCCTAATAATAGATGCTTATCAAAATACTTCCCTTACAATTATTCAAGAATCAATGAGGGAAACAGCAACGAATATCCCATAATTATATTTTGCTCGCTAGGTGGCGTTCCTCCGAACGACAGTTTAATGAGCGAAGAGCTGTTCGCGCCCATTCTTTCCATTGTCAACGTCAAAACACATCATGAGGCTATCAGACTCATTAACGCAAGGTAAATACTCGAGCTAATTTTACCCGATACCTTTCATTGTTTTCAGTGTATTTAATCTTGTATTTCGTTGATCCTAAAAACGCTAATCGTTAACTGTCCATCTTGCCCAGGCCACGGCCCCTAGCTCTTTACGTCTTTACCACAAATAAACAAACGAAAAAGGATTTCCTGGAACGTACTTATTCCGGCGGTATGTGCTTCAACGATGTAATATTCCACGTTGCAGGTAAATATAACTTTGATAAATAATGTGCTACTTCTTGGCACTCAAAGAGAAAAAAATCTTGGCTCTTAAACACACAGTAACAAGTTTAATGCTGGCACTGAATTAGGTCAGAGGAATAACCTACAAATGTTCATTGCTTTTACAGATATCAGAGTACCGTTTGGTAAGTAAACCTAGTGGAGGATTAAGGTGGAGCAGCTGTTAATATGTTTATATCGCTTAAATCAAAACTTTACCGTAAATCTGCCAATTATTACAAAAATTTTAGTTTTAATATTAACGCTTAGTTCCGTTACTTGCAGGAGGTATCGGCGATTCAGGCATGGGCTACTACCACGGAAAACATTCGGTCAATACTTTCTCTCATCAGCGTGCCGTCTTAGACCGAAGCACCCTATCGATATTCGACACCCTGGAAAGCATGCGTTATCCTCCGTTTAACACCTCAAAACTAAATTTCTTCCTTAAAATATTTAGATTAATGGACTACGCTGTATTGAGTTTGCCAAAAAATGTGGAGCGGCTAGTTCTCTTGTTACTGGGCCTGACGTTTGGGATATTCCTTCAAAGACTTTTATAATTATTTCGAACGTAATTTGACATACAATATCATGATTTACGTCAATATTTTAACACGGTAAGCTTTCCATATTCTTCTCAATGTGCAATCTGCAATCTATTTCGAACATAATTATTATAAGCCATAGGAGAAATACGTCAGCTTCATGTTTTGCTCGCAGCTTAAAATGTGATAGAATTAAATGCAATAAATGGACCGTGTCTACCGTATTACGACGACGTCATAATTATTTTTGAAACCTTTTTCTGTCTCTCTTCCTCTCAGCCAATCAGCCGTAGAAGCGTTACACAAGGCAGGCTCAATCAAGTGCAATTTTTATGTCTAGTATTTCTTTAACCTTCTTGCTAATTATTTCTCAAATGTAGCCCGCAAGGAAGTTAAAAACGTCTCAAGGTGGTCGCGGTTTTAGAAATTATGTCACTTGTTCACAAAATGTCACACCTGGTAAACCTCATGCGTCATTCATCATTAGTCATTAGGAATGTCGAAATGGTTCAAATGACAGTTTCGGATGTAAAGTTTTTGCTAAAATGTTTTATAGTGTTTCTAATATCCACATTGATTTTGTGGCAGCATAATATCTAAGGTAGCAGCAGAGACAGTGTAAGCATTGTCACAAATGAAGAAATCTTATTTAAATTCTGAATCAGACTGCATCCAACGCCAGGTAACTTTTAGCCTGAGAAGGCAGTGAAGCACGAGCAGTGCAAGATGGGTATTTACGTGAGTATCAGCAATATTATATTGTATATCACAGCACGCAATGGAGCGATTAAAATACTTAAATGTTAGACATAGCCAAGAAAACTACGCAAGAAATTGTATGTAGAAGATCCAGCACGGTAAAATTTAAAGGTTACTTCATCCCTGTGTTTCACATTTCGAGTCCCTTCTTGGTTTATAATGAATTACGAGGTAAGAAGACAAAGATGCTGACTAAACATGCATCTGAAACTCAGGAGAGCGTTTATCATAATGCATAAGCGTTGTTCTTGCGCTTAATCAACCCTGAAGAAACATTTGAGGAAGGCTAAAGACAATGCGAAGAAGGTAGGAATAACAATGGAATGAAAAGGGTTTAGTAGCTCAATGGACAGAAAAAGTAATAGTTACATTAATGTATTTTTGCTTGTTAGTGTATCATGTCGTTCTGCTTCACTTTAAGTAGCGCACTGCTGACCTCATCTGCATATCCCGTGGGAAAAAATGAGGGAATAAGTGCGGAACTTTGTCCCAACGATGCAAGTGCGGATGACGAGCAGAACAGTTTTCCTTATTTCAGCAATGTTAATATGTGATACCTCCCGTCCGTATCAGATAACTGCTTGATTACCCTTATAACGCTTTATTTACTCATTCATGGGGCATATCCGATCTAGAAAATGATTCAAGGTGTGTTACGAAAGATTGACGGACACGTGAGTAAGGAAAGTACTAGCAGGACATGTGTTGCAGACTCACAGAAGAGACGGTATATTTTTGCATCATGTAACTTGCGTTACTGTTTAAGGTTCCTCATAGATGGGAAGTGCGCAGGCACGTTCTTGAGGTGTAAACGTAGGCCACGGGAAGATGACCAATGACCACTCAATGGCCAAGGGTTGGAGGGCGGATGCAGGACGGAATATGGAAATTGGCTACTTCTCGAGTCGTGGACCAAGAGAATTGCGAATCAAATTTGCGAGAGGGGAGGGTTAATGAGTGTGCTGTCTCGAACACTTGTCTTCCCAAGTTTCTTCAACGCCATGTACGTATGCGTAGTTAATGGGGGCTATTAATGACCTTGACCAACCTCCAAGATGTTTTGAAAAATTGGGATTTCTCTCAGTAGTTGCGCAAATAAATTCTTGCATGCTGGCTATGCAGCTATAACGTACCCCAAGAAGCGCAGAGCACGCAGGGCTAATAATTTAAGAAAAACCAGGTGGAGATTATTATGCAAATACTACAAAAACTGATAAGGAAGAACATCTGGGGATATATTATACATTCAATGTACAGCTGAATTGCTGGAAACAGGTTTATGCAGAATGAAAACAAAACAATTTGCGAAAATTCGCGAATCAACACCGGACCTATGCTTCAGTTGCCACCGCAGATGAAAGACGTATCCAAATTTGGATTGTAATTATACTCTGAAGCCGGTTTTGTGTCTATTTGTAGTGTGGCAGGAGTTAAGCGGAAAAGTAGTAATTATATGAGATCCAGGCATACGATTATGAACACAACCTGTCATCCTGACTAGAACATGAGTAGTTTGTTTGCAGAAGCATTCGGGTGGGTGTAGAGGGATGCTGTGATGAAAGATGATATTGTTGCGTAACAAGTCCTTAAAATTATTTATTGCAGTAACCAATCGGTTTGTTGGCGACAAAAGAGGATTGTGGGTGAAATATATTTGTTTTCTTTGCACCAAATCTACGTGTGCGTACATTTTTACGTGATGTGTAAAACGTAAAGTCTTGAATGCAAAGCTTATGTACCTATCAGTTAGTTGCGACCTGAGTGAGACTTTGATTCCGCTCTGAGAGGACAAAATGCTGTAAAAGATGCGGAATTATATTGCAAAACGGTTTACAAAAGAGCACAATGTGTGCATGTCAATAAGTACTTCTCGCATATGCAGGTTAGTTACCATGCTGCATCTTATAAAATACCGTAAAGGATCATATAAAGCGCATAGTCACCGCAAGAATTCCTGCCAGAATACCTGATGGCGACAATTGTTTTACTTAGCAGCAAGAGGGTGGTAATGCTTCATTTGTTAGGGATAACAAGGAATAGGGAAAGATTGAAGGAATGGGAGGGTGGGATTCCTATGGAAAGGGATGATTAAGTTTCTCAAAAGGAGATTCTTCATGGGATTGGGATGAAGGGTGGAAGGAAGAATCAAGGATTCAGTGTCCGTCATTATTAAGTTGAAACTCGACAAGGTTAGAAAGAATTAGTGGCAGCAGTGCCTATTTGATATTGTGCTTTGTTGTGAGGAGTGTTATTGTGGTGTTGTTGGTGGTAACAGTGAAGTGGAGTTATTATAGCATAAAACGTTTTAACACTACTGACGCTGCTCTCAGAGCCTAATCGGCATATAATCATGTCCGCCGCCGCTGTATCTTCTACAAAGGCGGATAACATGTTTACGGAGGTGAGTATAATTTGCCGTTTCAGGAAGCGTTAACAAAACGATATTCCTAACTATAAGCTGCCGGTAGATTTTATTAATGCTGCAAAGTAATTACATACGCTAGCTTAAGTACTAGACGAACTAAAAACTGGAATGACTTACATAACAATTAATTAGTATGAAACTTTTAAAAAACTGAGCATCTTTTGAGCTCAATCGAAAAAAAAGTCTTGACACTAGTAATTTTTATTTTCAGCTGTAATATACTTTCTAACAAAATATACACGTTATTTATTAGAAAAATTAAATCCTAAATAATCTTCATTGCTGCTTACCCGGATACTAGTAAACGATCGCTAAATAAACTTATTATATTGTGAATGAAAATGTACTGTTACTAGAATTAACTATTACAAGGGCATTTATGGAGGCTCATTTGGCAACTTTCACCCGCCAGTTTTCCCGCATACGTAAACTGTGCCATTTGCAGACACTGCTTATGTTCTAAAAAATGCACATGTCATTAGTACTTACGCTTATAAATTTTAATTCAAAATTTCAGATTGTGGATTCAGTCCGAGCTGAATTCAATTCCGGAGTGACATTCCCTATCCAGTTTCGTGTGGAACAATTGAAATCAGTTTTGAAGCTATTTTCAAACCACAGACAAGAAATCCTTGACGCCCTCTACAAAGATATGAGAAAAGGAGCATATGAAGGCAAGTGTTAAATAAAAGAATTAAAAAGGGTGAAACGGATTAATTGCCCTACTGAATCCAGCTTTATACGCCTTTCTTAAAAGCTGCTAAACTTTACACACAAGTGTGAGGAGTCGCTGTCAGTCATACGGACATTTGTATGGCACCGTTTCTATAATTCCCGTGGAAACGGTTGTCTCTTTCAGGTTCCAACGGAGACATAACAACAATAGAGACGGACGTCAAGATTCTACTCAAGTATTTAAAGAAACTTGTGGGAAATGATTACCTCCCTTTTAATGTCTTTGGAAGTCTGGACAAAGCCTGGATTCGTAAAGAACCCTACGGGGTTGTACTCATTATCGGAACGTGGAATTATCCCTTTCAGACAGCGCTTCAACCCTTGGTTGGTGCGATCGCTGCTGGGAATTGTGCTATTATTAAACCGTCGGAAGTAACCCCGACTTGCGCCGACCTCATTGCTAAGCTTCTTCCCATGTACCTACCTGAGGTACGTGAACTTTAAGTACCCATATTTTGGCTACTAGTGTATTTATTAATGGCTATGAAATTTTGTGAGAAAGTGTTTTTTCCTTATACATTCTTTTAATTTACAGCAATGCTATCGTGTTATTACGGGAGATGCAACAGTGGCCCAAGATCTTCTCAAGAACAGATTCGACTACATATTTTTCACTGGAGCGCCGAATGTAGGAAGAATCATCCACAAAGCTGCCACTGAATACCTCACACCCGTCACCCTTGAACTTGGAGGAAAAAAGCAAGTTTTTATTGCTGGCTATGTATCAATTGAAAAATTTGCATCATCTTATGTAATCTTGGCTAATCTTGTGTCAAGCCAATACACACGCCAATGAGATGTATAATCCTTAGTTTGATGCTGATGGGCTGGTTGTTTCTTTTGCACATGCGTTCCTATTCCAGTATTTTAATTTGACTTCTTGGTTATTTTCTTTCCAGCCCTTGCTTCATCGACCCATCTGCAAATTTTACGTAAGTAATTCTTTCAACAAGTTGAAAAAAGCTTACAAATTTTTCTAGCAGGTAGTAGCTGTGGGATGGGATAGTTGTTCCAATTAATTATAACCTTTCTTCTGGATGCTACATACAATTATAGATTAGCAGCAAAAAGGATTCTGTGGGGAAAGCTGATCAACAATGGGCAAATCTGTATTGCCCCCGACTATGTGCTGTGTACAGCAGAAGCAGTGGTGGAATTTGTCCGTGTTGCGAAACAAGTACTTGTGGAATGGTACGGAAAGGATATGCAAAAAACAACTGATATCATCCGCGTAGTCAACCAAAGACATTTCAGAAGACTTGAAAAATTACTCCAATGTACTCGTGGTGATATAGCTGTTGGAGGGCAGACTGACGAAACTGATCTATGGGTAGAACCTACAATTGTAGGTAAGTTATCGCAGAATTTCAAGGATGTATGCATGTTTTCACAGGGTCAATAATGATGGCGTGGTGGAGGAATACTGCTAGTACTACGGTGTGATAATTGTGATGAGTTGCATGTATGATTAAATTGATTGGGCGTTACCTCTTTTTCCAGTTAATGTGGATCCATATCACGATGCTCTTATGGAAGAGGAAATTTTTGGACCTATTTTACCGATTGTCATTATAAAAAATGCGGATGATGCCATTCAGATTATCAGATCAAAGTAAGTCAACAATTTTGTTTAGGTTACTTCATTTAGTTGTTGCGTGTATTGTCACTGACCATAGTTGAATTTAGTAGAGTAAACATTTTTTACTAAAAACCTTTAACGGGCGGTTTGAGTAATGCATGAACTTGCAACGCTTCATGAAAAAAGAAATAGCGACAGTGAATAATAATATTTTGTCTACTTAATTTTTTACAAAACTGTTAATCTTTGTGGGAAATGTTTTTATTGCAGGCCTAAACCTCTGGCTATGTATATTTTCTCTGGGAAAGACGAAATTACGAATAAAGTGATGGAGCGCACTTCCAGTGGAAATGTCTGTGTTAACGATGTCTTCTGGTCTGGCGTTTGTAAGTTTTTAGTAAAATTGTTGCGTAGACAGTACAAAGTTAGTTCAGAACGTTTTCCAAAATATGACTGAGCAGGGCCATCTATTGTCTAAAGGGCAAAGCTGCCAGTGCTGTGGCTTTGTTTCATGCTTAAGTGGCGGTTATCAAATTCAAGGTGGCGCCGCGTCACCTTGATTTTTAGTGCACCCTCACATCCCATGGTGTACGGTGTACCTATCCAACACTTGCACTTCAAACGATCTCTTTGCAAAGAGGTTTTTGCGCCCTCTGTCGACGCGCCTGCAGGAACACTCTTACATCTGCGTACAACGTACCACAAGGAAAAAGACAGAAGCAATTATTCTAAATACTTTTCCTTGTTACAGGGCTCGGGCTACCTTTCGGAGGCGTCGGAGAATCTGGAATGGGCAGATTCCACGGAAAATTTTCCTTTGATACGTTTTCACACAAACGCGCCGTGCTCCAGCGTGGAATGGGATATATTTCTGAAAAATTCGGGGAACCCCGTTACCCACCCTACTTGGAATGGAAGGGGCAATTTTTCAGTCTTTTGATTCAGTATTTTGATGCTGTAAACATTGATGTACCCAAAGTATTCTCTTATATTGTCGTTTTCGCTCTGGGACTTTTAGTAGCATTTGGGATTTCGTATGGTCTCCAAGCTTAAGTTTATGCTGGAAAGAAATTAATATTCATCCATTCCACGACTATGTTTAATTTTAGACACTAAAAATAGTATTTTGTGTGTGATGAATGCAGTTCAAAGCTTGTAAGTTTTTTGAAATTACAGAGCAACTTTTTGAGGCTGGCGTGCAATTTTAGAATTTTTATCATAAACTTAATGGAAAGCTGTGGTAGAAAAATATCCTGACATTAGTTAATGCAGACAATAATATAAATGTTCTTTTACAGTTATAATCTTACAACACCCTACATATATATGAATCTACTATTCTTGTACAGAATTTTGAATGCAGTAACAGTTGCTTCTTCGTTTATCGTTCATGTAAAATGGCTCAAATATTTTGCAAATTCATCCTTGAAAAAAACCATGCATCTATAGTGTTCGTATATGTATTGTTAAGCTAAAAATTTTCCGAAACAACTTGTGACCACCCATGTAGTCATTTTGCTATTTATGTTGCATACATTGTTTTTGCACTTACCTATATTTCTTAGTTGTATATATATGCTTAATAAAATGTTTCTGATTTCTATTCGAATTGAATGTATACTGCATATAAATAATAATAATCGATATGACATCCAATCCTCCGGCCTCTGTGGAATGCTTCGTCATGATAAGTAAACTATTAAATTTAAGCTACCATACCAAAGAAGGTGCAAAAGGACAACAATAGAGTCAGTCATAGCGTCATCCTATACTATTCAAATCACGTGCATTCTTAACAAGGAGATTGTTTACATATCTGAGAGCATCCTAAACTCAGATGCTATTTGTGTCCGTTAAACGAGGATAAAGGGTTGTTCAAGCTTTGCGTTGCTCTCAGTGGAATGTTAACGGTCATTTGCTTTAACCAAACATAATTAGAACAAACGTAGTAATCCACGTTTATACTCTTATTCCGTACTATACCCTCTTCAATCTTGTGAATACTAATGTTTGGCTTCTCGAAGTGCCATCACATCGACTGCTTTCGTTCGTATATGAATTCGAAGCTGGGAAACGCGGTAGCACAGAATATTTTAGCTATTAGCTCTTTCATTCTAGTTAATAATGCTTCAGGAAAAACGCAGCAAAGTTTCTGTAGAATTTAATTTACTGTAACAAGTTGGCGGGAATTGCAAAAGGTCATTCGATTTATGTGTACACCATGCGTTGTCAATTATGCTCCATCTTGAATTTGGTTAGAAATTGTATTTTAATAGCATATACGATTTAAAGTTTTCCTTTAACCTCATACACGCAAACCCGTCTTTGGGTAACTTAAGCAAGTTAATTGGCAAATTTTAAGCCGTTTCAGTAGCTAAAGGGCAAGCATTCCACAAAGTGTCTAGTGTCCACGAATCTCATAATCTGTCTGCGCCGGGCGCTTCGTATAACTTATTACCTTTACTAACCACAAAGTCACATCCTTATATTATCTAGAACAATGATCGTATTCGTGTGGTCGCCACCGTTAGAGAAGATCTGATATGTATGAACATGAACATAACGCTTTCTACTATCTAGATGAGACTACATAGTCAAGTTCATATTGAAAATCCGTAAGGACTTGTCTGATCAAGACAACATAAACAGACCATGGGCTTGAGATTGCGTTATGCAAACTTATCGCCATTAATAATGTTTGAGATGCTTCAAAACGAGAAGCTCAAAATAGTTTTAATGTTGCACCCAAAAAAATAGTGTCTATCCTCCAAGTTGATTTTGTAGCTGTCTCCAAGGATTAGCTTAAGCGTGTGTAACTTCTAGAAATGTTCCTTCACTAAATAATACCTCAGGTGTATTATTTATGGCAGGATACCAAAACAAAAGCATGCGTGCTTGCTTATTCAAACCTTAAAAATATTCGCATGCTCCTAACCACAACCAATAGCATCAAAGACAGATGGCCTTGCATTGTGGTGATTACTTGGTAATAATCAAACTGCCTTAGGGCGATTCCTTGAAATGCAGATCCTTCTCATAATCCTTTATACTGAATTTACAATGAAGTACAATCTGTAGCTAAACCAAGCATCATTGAGCTTAAGCCATGATTATTCTATCAAGCTCTCAAACTCTCAATGTTAAAAGCGGATTGCATCTAAACCCATGTTTAGTAACAAGGAAATATTATGAGAAACTTAAAATTGAAAAACATGATCCATGACGCACACGTACGTAACTATTGCGGTCAAGCTATTAGTTTTTCTATTCGTGTAGCATTTATGACAAGTTTCAGGCTGAACGAAAAAGCTGAACGTGTTGAAAGATACTATAAGAACCACGAACCTTCTACGAATTGCAATCTTTGAAACATGAAGTTAAACATGCCTGCTGCTGCTAAAAAAATTAGCAAACATTAAAATGAGCTTTGCTTTCCCTGAAGGCAGGTGTGGAATGGACTTTCCGGTCCGAAATAGCTATGCAGACAAGTCACAAGTGGGAAACTTAAAATACAATTCACCATAAGTGGAAGCCCATTAGCCATCATTTCCACTATGCGTTGCGTTGCGTATAAGACACGTGAATTAAACGTGTTGGCGTTGGCGTATAACCAGTTAAGCAAACTAATGTGCATGAAATGCCTTCCCCGGGCACTATATGTTCCAATGGATGAGTATCATCTCATGTGAACCAGTTTCAACAATTCCTCTGTCCAAAATCCAAGAAGATGCTGTATAATTTAGAACGCTTCAGGGAAGTATGCTCTGTGGTTTTGCTTACTATCTACCTGTATCCGGCAGTACGAATTTCAAAGATGAGTAAATCAAATAATATAAGGCGTACATGAACATGAACGTTCTTGGAACAGAAATGCGGAGGATTTCGACGGATCCATCCAAGAATATCGCAATGCGAATCTCGTCACACTTAACTCACCAACTTAAATGAGGAAAGTGCAGGAGAAGAGCACAGCTCGGGCAAAATAGGCAGAGATGGGATGAAAGAATTATCCTGAATTACGAGAGCCTACTTCTTTTCGTACATTAAGGTAGATTTTGCCTCATTCTTACCTGAGAATTACCTGCTGGCGATGGCACGCCAAAGGAAATGAGATGAAGATGAAAAAGCAGCCTGCAATCTCTCTTCTTCCTTCAACAAAGCAGTAAAGATGAAATAGGGAGGACGTGCAATATTCATGCAATCCAAACTCTGTTGCTTTCCTCCTTGCTTTCTATCTACGCAGTCTTATTTGCGCATGCATATATAAAACTGTAATTAGGTATTTTTTTCCTGCAAAAGGTGTACCGCAGCAGGAAATCGTTAAGACGAGATTGAAGTTCGAGAAGATGAAAAAGAGGAGGGAAATATTGTAGCAACGTGTTGAAAAAAGGAACACAGTTGAAATGCAACGTCAAAGGAAAATATGGAATAATGAGCTTGAATTGAATGCAGACAGTTAGGGGATGAATAGAATTAAAATAAAGTTTCTTGCGAAAAATATTATCACGAGACTTTCTTTGTTGTGTTCCACATTCTAAGCATGAATTTGTAGCAGGAAGAAGAAGTTACATAGACTAAAGATACAATGAGACCCCTCTAGCTATGAACTAGCACCTTAAGATGGACCAAATTTGATATTAGGATTTTTTATATTTGATACATAGATATATATATAAATCCTCTTCGGGTTGTTATTGTGGGCACGGATGGGAGGGGATGCTGATGAGGATGGTGATAAGATTTCGCTTAAACTCACTGATTGCGAGTGAGGGTCCTCTATAAGCTACAAAAGCCCTGACTAAGTAACTGAAAAGTTGTAGGGATGAAAGCTAAAGTAAATGATATAAACCTCTTCCAATGCTTCAAATCCTTTGAGCTTTTGCTAACTCAGCTGTGAGCTGGGGATGAAACCAGGAGGACAGACTTATGATGGTGAGCTAAACCTGCGAGATTGTGCTTTGTAGATTGCACTTGCAAAAGCAGGAAGATTAAAGGGGTGGACGAACGAGGAACGAGGAGAACTCTAAGGTTCCGTGGGCTGCAATAATAATACAAGGGCTATAGGGAAGCTACAAAGCTTTTCGCCTCATTCCGTAACTAGGCCTGTCTTGAGACAGACCGAATACTTAAAGAGTCATAGCCTAGGTTGATTTTAGGTTTTTGATTGAACTTTAGGTTGAAACGCCTCGGGCCACAAGTGAAGTGCCCAAAAATCTTGTGACATTTTTCTAGCCATGTGGACGTAGTCGGCTGTTTGTGAAATTAGCAGTGATTGGTGCGAGATCAAAACGTTGTCACCATGGAGATCGTAAAACCGGAAGTGAATATTATGCCGGATTATGGCCAGGTAAGCTAAGCCCAAATATTTTAAAATTAAAATATATTGTTCGTAGGAATTCGAAGCGTACTAAAAAAATCTAAATATCGGTCACTAGAAAATTATTAGGAAGTTAGTAAGTTGGAACGCTATAAGCTGCACAAACTTTACATAGATTGCCATACTGTTAACTGCCATAATAAAACCCCGTGTTTCATGACGCACAAGAAATGTAGATGGGTTACTTTTGTAAACACGGAAACAGGTTAACACACTGTAAACTTGTATTTGATTCAGAGAAATCTTGAGAACATGTTATGAGAATTACTAGCTGACTTAGCTGAGGAGCTTAAAAGAGGAAATGGCAATAAATTCAATGCAGATTAAAAGTGTTTTCCTCGCCTGCTTTCTTAATGAATGCGTCCCTATTTGAAGCGGTTGCTTACGCTAACTAGAACGCTAGAGATACAACTTAACAATATAAACGCGTAACTAGACTTGGAACTTAATAGTGAAATAGAATCAAACTTATATCCTTCAGAAGATTTCTTGATTCGAAGTAAGGTGGAAGAATTCGGAGGATTTAATTAACTGTTGATACATGCGGTGTCATTTGGATGACGCTGTAATTATAGCTCTCAGCGTGCTATTCTTTTGATGATCTTTAATTAGCTCTCGAGAGAGTCTCTCGGCGTCGGCATGTTATGATTTTGCAGACAGACACTCAATTGCAGCTCTCCTCCCATTGTATATTTTGAAGGGTCGAGTATTTACGAATTGGTTTTAAGATATTTGCTGTAGTTTTGTCAATATAAAACATATTGGTTAAAGTTCGTTAGTAAATCTAGTGGTAGTATCAATTAAAATTGAACAGAATGGTTAATCTACAGCCTACCGCACCGAAATATTTCAGGCGTAATAATGCCGGACTTTCATTAATTCTTCCAGGTGCTCACCAGGGCGCGCTCCGCCTTCGCCACCAACAAGACAAGATGTTTAAAGTTTCGGAGACAACAGCTGCTAAACATAGAAAAACTCCTGGAGGAGAACGAGGCAGAAATATTGCGTGCTCTAAAAATGGATATGAGGAAATCCTGGTTTGAAGGTAAGGCTGAAAATTTTACGCAATATCACGGAAGAAGTCGTGTTCGTCTTATAAATTCCAGTAGACGTTGCTGCATGTATTCCACAAACAAGGGTTGAAAGAGTTTTGTAGAAGGAGAGGTGAAGAAGCTTTGAGTAGACTTGAGCCAGCCGTAGTGAAAAATTACTCAGGTATTACAGTTTTAAACGCACATCCACGAAACTTCCTGCCTCCTCTGGCCAGAGTTCATTGTTTGGAGAGAGATGGTTTCTGCTGATGTGAAGGCGACGGGGAATGGATGAAATGCATTTAAGAGATGAGGGAGGAGGACGCTTCCCATGGATCTGGTAGTGCGGGTTTTCGTGGTTTTACCATTAACAATGAGATGGCAAAGGTTTGGGTAAAATGAGTTACTGATACAGAATGAATTGAAGGAAGGGATGAACAAGGATCCTAGGAGGACGACGGCCAATGTTGTAGTTTGTTTGGGTCATTGATCCTCTCAAGTTTGCAACATGGTACACACATACTACATTGCAGCCCGCTGCCTGTCTCTACTTTTTCCCTGACAAGCCCTAGCTTCAAGCTTGTAAACTTGCTTCCTCCATCTGGAATTCAGATGGATCAAAAGCCTTTAAGGCTTTTCAGCCTTTGGAAATATGCAGGAAATCGCGAAATGCTATAGGAGCTGACACGTGGTAGTCTGAGCGGTTTTCCAGTCTTTGTCTCGTTAAAAATCAGGAATAAGAATGCAACAATTATTCTCAAAGATGTATTTTAAACGTTGGATTTTTCAGGACAACTAGGAGAAATTGAGAACGTGAAGAACGAATTGCGAATTGCTTTACGAGGGCTGAAAAGCTTTGCAGCGGATGAAAAGCTTCCACTAAACTTGCTCGGCTTTCTGGATCGCGGCTACATACGGAAGGAACCTTACGGCGTGGTGCTTGTCCTAGGAACTTGGAATTATCCCTTTAATCTATCTTTGGTGCCGCTGATTGGTGCCATCTCTGCTGGAAACTGTGCGATACTTAAACCCTCGGAAATAGCTCCAAATTCAGCAGAAACTATGGCTCGCCTTCTCCCGAGATACATTGATTCGGTATGAATACAATATTTATTCAGTGGTGGAAATTTTTCCTGTAAGTAGATTGCAATTTATGCACAAGTTGAAAATTGAGAGAAAAAGCTCGCTGCTGTGCAAAACAAAGTAACGACTACTGCATGCTACTAACGATCAAGTTAACGAGCGCTGAAGTACAAATAGAGTAGCCTGGTTTCAATTCACCAACTGCCCCTTCATGCAGCATGGAATAATTACTAATGAATTTTTATCATAAATAAAACAGGAATGCTATCAAGTCGTGCTCGGTGGAGTCGAGGAAACACGAACGCTGTTACAGCAGCGCTTTGATTACATCTTTTACACGGGATCCGCTAACGTTGGAAAGTGTATCGCTGCTGCTGCAGCTGTACATTTGACGCCAACTACTTTGGAACTTGGAGGAAAAAGGTACGTTGATCATAGAGCATGAACAATGAAAAATTCATAAACTACGAATGCACTCCGCCAATATAAGTGAAGAGGAGGGAGGAACGCTTGAGTTATAACAAGAGTCTCAAACTGACAATCAAGCGTGCTAATTTGCAATTAGCGAACAAGGGGGAGATGCTTCATAGCTTGAGTGATATATGCGCCGGTTGCCGGCTGCTATTCTTTTCTTGTCTTCGTGAGGTTGTAATAACAATGTGATGTACTTAAGGATGACGGGGAGATTGTGCGGTTTGGTGGTAGTGTGTAGGTTGAGTGTAAAAGCTGATGTGAGTTTTAATTTATTTTCAGCCCATGCTATGTTGATAATGATTCTGACTTTCATCTGGCAGCGAAAAGGATCCTTTGGGGAAAAGTCATGAATCTGGGAATGACTTGCATTGCACCTGATTGTGAGTGATGTGAATTTTTATTTTAAATATCTTTTGGAATTTAATATTTTAATGAAAAGAGGAAGTGAAAGCCAGGAAAAGGGTAGGATTAAAGAGAATTAAATTGCATTAGCACGGGAAGAAGTAGAACAAACAAATTAAAGTCGAGAATATTTCAAACTATTATATTTAAAATAAATAGAAAATACAGCACGAATCTCTTTTCATACTGGTAATTGCGAGATGAAATGAAAAATGAATGTTTGAATTGCAGATCTTCTTTGCTCTAAGGAGGCAGAGAAAACTTTTATTCAAGTCGCGGAAAATGTCATGAAGGAATGGTATGGCGAAAGCTTGCAAAAATGTGAAGATCTTCCCCGCATTCCGAATACTAAACAGTTTATAAGGCTCAAAAAATTATTGGACTCGACAAAAGGGAGTATTGCATACGGAGGGCATTGTGAACCAGGAGACTTGTGGATGGAACCTACTATCGTTGGTGAGTTGAGCATCGTTTTGCCACACTTTTGCATAGAGAGATGGATTTGCGAATGTTATGCTTGCATTGTAAATTAGACTCCGGAGCTTGATAATTTGAAAGCTTCTTTGTTTGCCAAAATGTTTGCTAATTGGAATATTTTCCCATGCAGTTGGCGTTGACGGAAATGACTCTCTGTTGGATCCAAGTAGCGAAATTTTTGGACCTATTTTACCGATTGTTAACGTGGATTCTGTAGAGGAGGCAATTACATTCGTTAATTCAAGGTAATCCATCATCTGGCATGGTCTGCTAACTGCTACATCACTGCGAGATGAATCTGCACTTGCAGGCTTGTTGCGTTCATGTTATTATACTGAAATTACATGTTAAGATTCAGTAACTTTTGATTTTAGGCCAAAACCGTTAGCCTTGTATGTATTTTCTCGGAATGACGATGTTAGCAAGAAACTTATCGATGGAACTTCCAGTGGTGGAGTTTGCGTTAACGATGTGATTTGGCAAAACTTGTGTAAGTCTTGAAGCATGCTCACAAATTATAAAAGCTTTAGCTTATATTACACTGCTGATTGTAAGTTTTGAATAACGATACCGTAACTAATGGAAGAATTTATTATCCATAATTGCAGGGCCTGGATTGCCTTTTGGAGGTAAGGAATCATTTGATTTGAAATGATTTGGTTAAGCCTTAGCGAGTTCATCGTTTAATAAGCATGAGATTTGGAATAAACCCAATATATGTACAGTAATTGTAACATATGCCGCTTTGTGAAAAAATCTTCACAGAGCTTATGTTAGTACCTTGAAAAGCCTGCATAGTTTGTAATATATATTTTTTCTATGCAGGTGTCGGAGATAGCGGTTACGGTAAGCCTTTATAATGAAATCTTTGATTTTTTAGCTACCTACCTCAATTAATTGTTGTTAAATTACTATTGTACTAACAATTGCCCTAGAAATCTGCAACCTTGCAAATCACTGGATTCCCATCCATTTTTGCAAAATTGCATGCAAAAATTCAATGCAGACTTTATTTGTTAATTGAAACGTAATTTGTGTTTGCAGGATCTTACCACGGAAAATTCTCCTTTGAAACGTTTTCTCACAAGAGGGCGGTGCTGCATCGCGGATTTTCCTACGCCAGTGAGAAGCTTGGATCTGCTCGCTACCCTCCCTACTCAAGGGACAAATTAAATTTCTTTGTCTTTATCATCAATTATTTTCACACTTTTAATCTAAAGGGACATCTTGGAGCTGGTCACTTAGTTGCTGCATTTTTCGGTGCACTGTCCCTCTTTTTCGTACTTTATTATCTGAACCTTTTGCTCATTTAATTCATGTTGCATTTTCTCCCGCATTTAAATATTTAGTAATAGTTTTGCACTCTCTCTCTCTCTCGTTACATGTATAAAATTGCTGTAAGTTGTATAAGCTATTTTTACTAATGAGACATTACGTTATTAGACGTTATTTCATCCATGGGTTACGAGCGTACCTGATGACTTTAGTTTGCTTGATGCGAAATCAGTTAAAATAATTGCAAAGTAGCAGCAGCAGATAAATCCCATAAGCCCTTCGTTTAATTTCAATTTATATATTTTAATAGCATTGTGTATAGCTTTAAATCTTATTTTTAAAATGGAAGCACACATTCTATGAATATACCGGCATTTGATATATATATTAATCAAGGGAAACATCGATTTTTCCTTGAATTTATTTTAACATTTTATTAATTTTTATGGAATAATGTGCTTGCTGGACACAGCAGCGATACGAGATTCAGAATCAAGAAAACACGCTTTTATTGATACTTATGTTTTTAGTGGTGTGAACCGAGTGTGAGTCTCCTTGCCTACTCACGAATTATATTTGAAATTAAATCCATTGCTCAGAACCATGTTCGGGGAATTTTCCGAACCAAGGATTATTATTTTGGTCGGACTAGTATCACCTCAAAAAGCGGGATGATGCAGCCAAAGTTTTCCAGGAACTTTACGAATTGCGAATAAAAGCTTTTGGAAAAATTGACGTTGATGAACTTGCGGTCTTTCTCTCTCTAGTAAAATATCTTATGGATGCTGACAAAGTGGAGGAGGCGTTGGAAACTTTAAGCTACTTAACAACTTTGATGGATAGTTACGGTGTCGTGGATTTCGTAGGAAAGTATCAGATAAAAACGCTAGTATGCGATGGATACATGCGCCTGGAAAATTACGGTGCGGCGAGAAGAGTTTACAAAGACTATTTGTTACCGCTGGGAAGTGAAATATTCGCTTTGACTGCTATTCACGCGGAAACTTCGAAATTGATTTTAAGGATGTTAAAGCAAGCGGAGAATGGAAACGAGAATGCCCAGAATTACCTGAAGGAAGTTAGGAAAAAAACCCAAAATACAGACATGACGGTGTTGTGGGAAGCGTTACTTGATAAAGACGATGACGATGAACCTGAACCGGAAGTAAAAGAAATCAAGAGTGTGTTCAGCGCAGGAGGAAGAACAGAACTTTAAGATTTTTTGCAATATATTAATTTGAAAAAATATTAAAAATGCGGTTTATTAAATTGTAAGCTTCTTTAGAAAAAATAATAAGAAAAAAGTCCTCCCACCTTGTTTCAGTAAATTTTAATGTTCAGGATTGCAATTAAGTTCAGTCGTATGTCTATTTAGCGGAAAATATAATCAACAATGCTTAGCTTTAGGTCATTATAGGGACGATATTCACGTGAGTCATGTGTGGTTATGCTAATCTTAGAGTTCTCACATTTAACTCCTTATATTCGGGGCAAATTTTATGTTACCATAGCTACACTTCATACTTTTACAACAGTAGCAACGTGATTGAATTGTTGACAACGACATCAGTTAGTGTTAGAATGATTGGAATATCGATAAAGTTTCCATTTAGCTTGATACGTATAGGTTTTAGGGAACGAAGCAGTCGACCCCTGGTGCCTGCATCAGGAGATCGTCTCCAAAGTGCAAGCAGGTCCTCTGATCTCTTCCAGTATTCCGCCAGAGAGCGGAACAAGACAATTAGAAGCGTGTACGCCAGCAGACCTACGCTCACAATGACCAGTTGCAGCGTTCCAGAAAGCTTAACGGCTGCATATACTCCATAGACGCTTAATGTAATAAATACAAGCTCGCTACCGGGAAGCATGATCTGACCGTAGCCCCTATTCAGAGTTTCTACAACAAGCCGTATTTGTGTATACCAACGGATGTCGTCCCTCCAGTGCTCCCTAGCGGGCTTTCCCAGACTGCAAGAGCAAAACAATGTTATTAGCTTGACTTCGAGCTGTAAGCAGTTTTACTTACATCTCTTGCTTTAGGTAATACTTGGATAATGTTTGAACCTCAGGTGACTTAGTGCAGGGAGGAGCCCGAAGGTGACAGCAATTATGCAGTTGAGAAGAACATATCCCTGTGCACAATAGCATGAGGCCAAATAGATGGTCACACAATTTGAAAGAACCCTCAATGGAATACTTGTCTTAGTCCACGGGTCGTCAACCAAGGAGGACAGGAATACTGGTGTTTCTGGCAGCACATTCGCAAAAACAATTGTAGACAAATGGAACATGGTGAACCAGTAAAACACGAGCTCAAGTAAGATCTCTGCAATCCAAATCTCTGTCAACTTTCCCTCTTTGGTCCAGTACTCCTGCCTTGCATAAGGGGAATATGCTAGATAGAAAGTGATAACCAAATTCATACTTCATACCCCATGTTCCCGCACTAATTATAGTTAATTAGATTTAAATTTACCTCTAAAAAAGCTGAGACCAACGTTGGGTAAATCGCTGATTTCAGTGCTGACAGTGAGAAATGCTAGGTTAAATATATTTGGAAACGCATAAAACACGATCATGAACTGCATGACCAAGCGGGTTTCTTCCCTGGCACTAACATCGAACTGCACTTGCATCCATCGACCGATAACGAACATGAAATGGGTAAATGTAAATGCAACATGAAAATACCAAAGAAGTAATTTTAGTTTGCTCACCCTGGAGAAAGTCTTTGTATTTGCATTATAAGAGTAAGGGTGCGCTGCAAGATATTTTCCAAAATGAAATCCGCGAATCATTATGTCCAGCAACTTGTTGGAAAAATATAAATTTCCTTCCATTCTGTAATGTTTTGCTAAGTGAGCTCCTGAAAACCTGAATTCCTAACTCACGACAGATGCGTGTGTGGAAAGCGGTTCAGTGGAGTGACGTACGGCCTTGTAGTGAAGTTACAGAGTTCGAGATAATTTATACCTAGTGTAACTAGGTAGTTCTTCCGCTGTCAAGAAGCTGGCAAGTGAAAGGTGACTATTAATTTCGATTGTAGCGTTCCTCTGTCAAAAAACTAGTGGAATTAGCTCCGACTCCCTTCTGTTAAAATTTTTTCAGATGAGAGCCAAGTTCTGTAAGATTTAGCACACCCAACTAAAATTACAGTCTTTAGCTCTGACAGACAGTCCTACATCGGACTGATGTTGATTACTTAGAGACATAATTCTCACAAAAATATGTGATACGTAAATACAATTTTAAAAATTGCTTGAAATGGAATATAAATTATGGGCTAGTTGCGATGATGTAGCCATCATCCAGGATCGAAATAATGTAAAATTATAAAATACTAGTGTCAAAAGATATAATTATGTGTCCTTTCTATTTGCACATCAAGTTTTTCAGGTGGAGAAAGATTTAGCGCATGCTATGTCATTAATGTCGGTACATAAACATTATAAAAAACCCGATGTTATTAAAAGCATTGACAATAGAAATTAAGTGGGGTTCAAATGGCGGATTAAATATTTCAGTTTGAGGAAAAGACTACAGAAATCTATTAAAGCATGAGATAATATTATAGAGTGACACTCGAGACGCAGCGCAGTAAACGATAGTGTAAATGCATGGTAATTAGTACTCGTTGAATATGTATGTGTGAGTGTTTCCGTAATTATCCTCTGCCAAATGTAAACGATACTTTCAGACGTGTTCCTATTGGTACAAATGATGAAAAACGAATGCATACTGTATATTTATAAAAGAATTATTAACTTAGTTTTACTAATATAATGTATTGATTACAAGTCATTGAATAATCTGAATAATTTTTTAAGCCATTCCACTAATTTCCAAATTCTGAGGTCGTTCAAACCATTACAATATACATCTGTATATACGAATGGGATAAACGGTAATTTAGCCTGTGCTGAATCTATGTTTGGCCGTACAATCCTAGTCGTGTCCAGGGGGCGCTGGGGTCGAATTATACAATGCTTCAGTGAGGTTCTTTCACGCTTTCAATATGTATTTGCGGATTCCTTGGATATAAGCTGCCATGTATTCTTCCATGTGTACCGTCATATCTGTATTTATTGGAAACATGTCTTGTTCTTCGATACTGAGCTGGTCGTGAAGTTGCGTCATATTCGCTCTACTGAAATTCCATCCACGCTTACATATGCAGCCGCAAGTGATAGTAGCTTTTCCAAGTTTTTTGCTAAGGCGAAGAGCACTAAAAAAAATTGTGATGAGTAAAACTGAAATCCAAACCCAGATGAAAAGAGTCGAGCATAGAGTTTATACTTACCGAAATTCTCTCTTTCCAGGAAATGATACGCAATCCATTACAAAAGCGGGCACGTACATGCCAATAAAGAGTCCACTTTCAACTAGGAATCGGGATTTAATAAAATAAGTTTCTTTGTAGAACGTTTTCGGTTTATCGTGCAATGGATTTTGCGCGCAGATCCTTTCTACCATAGTTGCGTAGTCTCCATTCGAAGCGGGTGATTTTGGAGTGCAATTGTATACAGCGAGACCCGTTCCCCTGAAATAGGTTATATGAGAATTGATTTCTTCGGACAAATGTAATGCCGTCAATAGATACATACTAGGAGAGAAATCTATGGTTAAAAATAAAAAATACATAAAAAGTTTTTTTAAAAGTCAAAGAAATCATTACCGCGCCGCCCTTGTCGTAGCTGCGGCTAGGATTGCATTGACACACAGATCCACGGGAATAATATCCAACTTCTCGGCTTTGGCCAATCGTATGATGGGTATTAGTTTCGCTCCGATCATGTAAAATATTCCAGTAGCGGCAGAATAAGTGTCAACAAATCCCGGGAACGGTTCATTTAGAGCCGCCCCAACTGAAACAATTCGTTTCAATTGAAGCGATCAAGTTTCCATAAGGTTAAGTTAATAAACTTATTCGTGAGTGGCATTGAATTTAACTAGTTTTACTGTACCGATGGATGGCCGTACTATAGAGATAGGCAGTCGATCTTTGAAGGTCTCCACCATCGTTTCTGTCAACCGCTTTGTGAAAATGTAAGTATTGGGATTGTTATCCAAGACTCTACACAAAACAAGAACATGAGAGTTTATTTCCCAATGCTGCAAATATGGATGCGAACTTCTCGCTAGTTCGAGCAATAACGGAGTTCATATTTTGCAAACATTTGATAATTTCTTGCCTCTTCTCATACGCTCTAGCCTCTTTTTCGCTCAATCCTGCTATCTTAATAGCTAAGCAGGTAGCGTGAATGGATTCTGCACTTTCGGCTATAGGATAAACGATTTCTTCGATAGAGTCCATCTCAAAATTGGAGTAGGCCGTGGAAACGTGCACAAATGACTGCAAAGAAACTAAAAAATCAATAGTTGTCCAAAGAGCAAGAACCCTATTTGCTATCCCGTGCCTTTAAAAGCCACATCAACGAAGACAAAGAAAAACTTTAGGTCATAATACCTTTAAGTGTGCCATGCTATGCGCCAGCTCCAAAACCCTCTTTGTGCCCAGGTAGTTTGTCTCAATAGCTTCAAGCAGAGGCACGTTGAACTTGACATTCGCTCCCACGTGGATCACAACGTTCACGGTTTCTCGGAGCGTTTGTGTAACCTCCTCGGCCAAATCCAAGCGCTCCAAAGCCAAATCTCCGGACAGTGGCTCCAATTTGTCACCGAAGCTCGGAAATTTGAGACGCAGCTCCGTGAAAACCTGTAAATTCAGGCAAAGAGTTAAACAAAATGTGCACTCCCCGAGATAAATCCTTGGCTTGATTAAGCTTTGTTCAATGAAAGACAGAAGCAAGGAACTGATTCCTATTTCGGATGAAATAATTGAAGCTCCAAAGTATTTGGGAGCAGTTGTTTAATAAGCTCAAAGTAGAATTTACCACATCCTGCAGGTAAACCTGGAATCTCTCTTTTACAGACATGTTTGATTTGGGTCGGAGTAAAATATAGACTTTTGATACATCCGGACAAGATCGGAGTAATTTTTCCACCAAAACTTTTCCCACAAAGCCCGTGCATCCTGTGACAAGGATTGTTTTTCCAGAAAAGAAGCTCCGTATTTCAGACATTTTCTAGTCCTATTCCGTGTTCACAGCTTAAATCCCTTTTGTCTACAAACTTACAGCTATTTTCAAATTTACTTAAGAGGGATGTGATCCACTAGATATCCAGCTAAGAATAATGGATGTGCAAGCAAATTACTTTTATATGCGCTAATTTTTTTATAAAATGCATTACTACTTCCATTATTAATTGTGAACGAGCTAGTTATTATGGTCATCATGAAATGTTCCGCATATACATACAACATTTAACCGTCTGTTGCAATTGAAAGTAATGGAATGAAATGCATGTCTGATGTAGTCTGATTATTGAACCCTTTCTTGGCTGCAAAACAAACTGGTTTGCAAAGCATGGATTTGTCAGAAGGGTTGCACTTTGAACAACATTACATTAAACGGATTACAAGCATGATCATTTGTATCTCACGGAAGAAGAGTGAATTTATGCAATCACTAACTTGCCTGTAGCCCTTCTCGAATTTCCCTGGTAGTTCCAAAGAATATTACATACAGTTGATGGTAAAGCATGGAGAAAAAATTGTTTTCAAAACTACCCTTACCCTAACCTAGTAATTTAAAGAAAAACGTGAAGCAACAAAGGCTATAACGGCGAAAATACAGCTTGAGTTCCGATAATTTTGTATGTTTTCTTCCATCTCTAACATGCTAGTTTCAGAAGTGGGGAAGTGAGCGGATACGTCAAAAGTCTGGCTACATAAGTATTTTTAGTTGCATCCTTGGTCTAGTTAATTTTATAACTAGTTTCATTGTCTGCTTTCGTCATCACGGGAATGCATTATATTTTAATAGTCAAGGGCTATTATGCATTGGAAGCAGAGGTAAGGTAACGCCCCTAATGTAAGAGAACTCGCTCAAGCTCTGTTGTATTCCTTGTTGTTCCCCAGTAATTTCAACTAATTAATACAGATTATGCGTTGAATGCTAAATCAAGTAGCTCGGACGAATGACGATTCTTTCCGTTGCATTATGTCTAGCCTAAGATACATCTTGCCTCATTCCTTTAAAACATTCGACTCTAGTATAAAGATGTAGTGCCGGAGACCAATAAAATCAAGCATTAATTATATCCAACACCTTACATTTTCTAACGCTCTTCCCAGATTGGTTCTGATAGTTGACTGCGAACCAAATGCTTATTAAATACTTCCACTTATACACTATGTGATGCAGAAATAGCATGATTCATCAGACAAATCAAACTTTGGCCTACTACCTGGATAATAGTTGAGAGTAAAAGTATTTAAAATGGCGAATAACTTACGTAATGCTGAAATTATGCGATTCATGGCCTTATTGAGGTGTAAGAACGTATTTCCTTGATTGATAAACCAACGGATAGTACAGTACAGTACAAGCTTATAGCTATTTGCCATAGCCTCCAAGAAGAAGTCGGGGTAACGTAGGCAGAAATAATTACATTTAACATCTACTCGATCAACTTTTGTTTCGAGTTTCAGAGTTGGGTTTTATTTTATTTTTCGACCTCACTACATCTTCTAATACAGCTCAATTAAATACACATGAAAAGTAATAAGAGTCACGTCCCAAGGCTACAGGTTATAGCCTGGTGTAGCGTTTTGTTAGTATGCAATTCCGTTCTGTACTTTCTGGTTTAAATATCTGCCATTTCAGTTGCGGTTGCCCAGAAAATCGAAACACAGTTCTTCAACCTGGTCTTTTACGCTTTAAGTAAGTACTTGCGGATTCCTTGAACATAATCTGACATGTATTCATTCCAGTGCACCTGCAAATCTGTATTTATAGGAAATATTTCTTGATCTTCGATACTGAGCTGGTTGTGAAGTTGACTCAGATTGACTCTGCTGAAATTCCATTCACGTGTGCACATGCAGCTACAAGTGATAGTAGATTTCCCAAGTTTTTTGCTTAGCCGAAGGGCGCTAATAAATTTCAAATGGACGAATTAGTATCTTTTTCAACTAAAATCACAGCCAAATCGGAAGGAATCAAGCATATATAACCGTTTCACGAACCTGAAGTCCCTCTTAGCGGGGTAGGATAAGCAACCAATCAGAAACGCTGGCGTGTATAAGCTGAAAAATAGTCCGGTTTGAGCTAGTGCTTGGGACTTTAGAAAGCAGGTGCCTTGATAAAATGTTTTAGGTTTATCATGAAACGGGCGTTCCGCGCAAATCCTTTTCACAATTCTCAAGGTAGTTCCAGTTAAAACGGGTGAATTGGCAGTGCAATTATACACGCAGAGACCGGGTCCCCTGAAATTTTATATTATTTACTTATTAAGGATTTTCTCAAGCGCTTCCGTTCGTGAATTTGAAGCCTTGTATCATGTAATAGATATGTGAGAGCAGTTCACAGTTTTATGCACATAGGGATTTGTCAAAAGCTCGTTTTAAAAGAGATGAATAAATAATTACCGGACTGATGATGCTGTTGCTGCAGCCAGGATTGCATTGACACACAGATCTACTGGAATAATATCTGCCTTTTTGGCCAAGTCCACTACCATAATGGGTATTAGTTTCGCTCCAACCATGTAGAATACTCCTGTAGCGGCGGAATAAGTATCAACGAATCCAGGGAACGGCTCTTTAAAAGCGGCGCCCACTGAAACATTCCAAGTACATTTAATTTAGCGCTCAAGTCATTATAACTACTAATTTTGAATGGCATGAGTTTGGAGTCGTCTCGCTGTACCCATAGATGGCCGTACTATAGAGATAGGCAATCGATCTTTGAAGCTTTCTACCATCGTTTCTGTCAACCTCTTCGTAAAAATGTATGTATTCGGACTTTTTTCTCCTAACACTCTGTGCAAAATAAAACAAGAAAAATGGAAAATGATTTTACAGTTCCTGAAAATGTTTGACAGGCCAAATCAGACAATTTGATAATTTCTTGCCTCTTCTCATACGCTCTAGCCTCTTTCTCACTCAATCCTGCTATCTTAATAGCTAAGCAGGTAGCGTGAATGGATTCTGCACTTTCGTCGACAGGATAAACGATTTCTTCGATAGAGTCCATCTCAAAATTGGAGTAGGCCGTGGAAACGTGCACAAATGACTGCAAAGAAACGAAAAAATCAACAGTTGTCCAAAGAGCAAGAACCCTATTTGCTTTCCAGTCCCTTTTAAGGTCACATCAACGAAAACAAAGAAAGACGTTAGGTCATCATAATACCTTTAATTGTCCCATGCTTTGTGCCAGCTCCAAAACCCTCTTTGTGCCCAGGTAGTTTGTCTCAATAGCTTCAAGCAGAGGCACGTTGAACTTGACATTCGCTCCCACGTGGATCACAACGTTCACGGTTTCTCGGAGCGTTTGTGTAACCTCTTCTGCCAAACCTAAGCGCTCTAAAGCCAAATCTCCCGACAGTGGCTCCAACTTGTCACCGAAGCTCGGAAATTTGAGACGCAGCTCCATGAAAACCTGTAAATTCAGGAACAGAATAACATCAAAATGTGCGCTCTCCACGATGAATCATGGACTGATTTCTATTTCGCTCGAAATAATCGACGCTGCAAAGTATTTGGGAGCAGTTATATAAAAAGCTCAAAGTAGAATTTACCACATCCTGCAGGTACAGGTTGAATCTCTCGGTTGCAGACATGTTTGATTTGGGTCGGAGTAAAATATAGACTTTTGATACATCCGGACAAGATCGGAGTAATTTTTCCACCAACACTTTTCCCACAAAGCCCGTGCATCCTGTCACAAGGGCGGTTTTTCCAGAAAAGAAGCTCCGTATTTCAGACATTTTCCTATCCTATTTCTTATTCTCAGCTCGTCTTAAATTTCGACAGTCTTTAAATCCATAACGTTTCTGCTACTGACCTACCGGATTTGTGTACAAACAAGCGGATACTGATTGCGAATTATGGATGAACCGATGACTTTTATACTGTATGCTTCAATATGCCTTTACATTTAAAATATGACTACTAGCTATTATGAGTAAATGAAGATTGTCATTGACGCGATCATCGTCGTTAATTTCCACTTTTACGTATATAATGTAACCATTACAAGCAATACTGGAGCAACTATTACATATTAGCTGGAAAATAGAAGACAAATGAAATCTTTGTTGCGAAATGTAAACTGGTTTGCAAATTCTTGGATCGCAAGGTGGGTTCAGTACTTTGACTGACCTGGTGAAACTGGTGCGCGAATAGTATTCTTCCTCGCGGAAGGAGAGACGAGTGCCGTTAAATAATTTATCTTATTACGTTAGACCTCTTTTCCAGTTTGGTTAGTAGTTGGCGTTGGCATTTCCAGAAAATGTTGACACTTTAAACACACATATCAAGTTGGAATGTCACTATTCATGTCAACGACTAGAAGAGAAGAATCAGCGAAGCGTTTTTGCATTCAGGATTGACCTTCAGCTTACAAAGTTATGTGAGCAAAATAAATGTGATGTGAAATGCAAATAAAAGTGGCAGTTAACTTTTATGCGTCGTTTTGGCATCTAAAAATGCTGCTCAGAGAAGGTGATTAATTACTTCCCAAGGGTCATCCACTTTATTTAGTGAGCGTAGAATACGTATTCATACATATTATTTTTAGTTTCGTCTGTCCTTGCCTTAGTCACCGCTACGTCATCAAAAGAGTTGTTTTCAGAATATGCCGTCACTTTGTAGACTATGCACTCCGAACAGTTTACAGTAGCACAAGAGCAGACATCACACCGTCCTAAACGACGCGACGCACCCTCTTTGCACTTATGCAATGAGACACTCAGACAAGGTATACCAAAGTTTTTGGTTGATTCAAGATCATTCATTTATTACACAATGTTAAGGAATGAGGATGCAAGATACCACAGAGTTTCCTCATGTATAGTCTATGAAGTAATGCTACTCTATTTTCAAAGCTGGCTGCAACACACTTTTATGTAACCTTGATGTTATGGCGAAAATTAGTCAACTCACAATTCAAGGCAATCATAACGCAGACTGTCGTATGCATGTCTATATCGGATTGCTGCAAGATAGATAGATAAATTTATTCGATTGATATGGCCGTTGGCATTATTAGCACAGCCCCTACAATACTTCAGTATTACATTCCCATGCTCATATTGTAATTTGATTGCTGCAATATTTGGTTGGAACCCCAAGACGGAAGTTTATTCCAGATTCCAAGATGCTTCTAGTTGTGGTAATGGCGGACGAGGAGTAGATTAGGAGGAAGCAGGAATTACATTCCAATTTTATGTACTCCAGAGTCCAGACAAGAGCAGGGTTGTTACGACTCAGGAGTCGACGACTCCACGATTCTGGCGAGGCCTGCGACTCAGAGACTCAAGACGATTCCAAGCGACTCTCGACTCGCCACGACTCACCCAAGATTTCGACTCAGTCGACTCTGGCATTGAGTCGACTCAGACCCCTCCTCACTGATCCGGGTGCTTACGGAAATTTGTTATCACAGAAATGTGTACTGGTACATTTGACAGGTTTTATATGCAACTGACATCTATCCATGGAAAGTGGTTTCGTGTGGTTGTCTGCATTCCTCTGCTTGTGACGTCGAAGAGTGGTGTGGTATGATGTTCTCTTTCCACGACGTTCGCAGAGCGGAGAGGGAGAACTACTCAGGATTGTTGATAAGAGCAAGTCTAGATTTGTTGAAGGAGCAAGAAATAACTGAAGCTTTAGGCTGAAGTGGAAATGGATCACATGAAAAATGGTAATTTAAATAACCATCACATTCAAATAACTGTTACTCAGGATTGTTGATAAGAGCAAGTCTAGATTTGTTGAGGGAGCAAGAAATAACTGAAGCTTTAGGCTGAAGTGGACATGGATCACATGAAAAATGGTAATTTAAATAACCATCACATTCAAATAACTGTTACTCAGGATTGTTGGTAAGAGCAAGTCTAGTTTTGTTGAAGGAGCAAGAAATTACTGTAGCTTTAGGCTGGGGTGGACATGGAACGCATGAAAAATGCTAATTGAAATAAACATTATATTTTAATTAATTATAATGAGGATTGTTGGTAAGAGCAAGTCTGGTTATATTGAAGCAGCAAGAAATAACTATAGCTTTAGGCCGAGGTTGACATATAGAATAGATCACATGAAAAACGGGATATTAAATTAATCATTATAGCCAACATATGATCCTACTAAATTTTAATTGTCACAGGAAGACATTTAATTTTAATTGTTAGTTTTTAATTGTGTCCAAGAAAATAATTTAACTGAAGATTTTAATTTCAATACCATTATATTTAAATTAATTTTAATTAGGAGTGTTAGTAAGAGCAAGATTAGTTTTATTGAAGCAGCGAGAAATAACGGCAGCTTTAGACACGTAGACGGTCGCGATGATGAAAAATGGTAATTAAATTATCCATGACGTGTTAATCAATTTTAATGACGATTGTAGGTCAGGTTAAACCTAGTTTTACTAAAGACGTAAGAAATAACTGTAGCTTTAGGCTAAGGTTGACATATAGATCACATGAAAAATGGTAATTTAATTAATCATTATAGCCAACATATGATCACTGATGAATCCTACTAAATTTTAATTGCCACAGGAATAGATTTAATTTTAATTGTTAGTTTTTAATTGTGTCCAAAAAAAAAAATTTAATTGCAGCTTTTAATTTTAAATTAATCAGTATAGGCAACATATCATCAGTGAGCATAGTTGTATCCACCTGGATCAGACTTGAGCTGAGTCGAGTGTCGAGTCGGACGAAAACAACGACTCGACTCAAGGATTAGTACGGACAACCTCCGCTTGGAGCAGCTAAAACTTGCTCGTCCCCCGGAGTCGTGGAGTCGTCGACTCCTGAGTCGTAACAACTCTGGACAAGAGTAATTGCGCATTTGTCGGGAACATGTAGCAACATGTAGAATCTTTTTCGGGGAACAAAAATAATCGCCTTTCCGTATTTTAGTGAAGGATTTTGTATTGTAAAGGAGGTGCCCGTTGACTAGCAACGAGCGCCGACGTAGCCATGCACTGATAGGCTAATTGCGGACTACCCTCAATTTGCAACGATGCTTACGCACCAGTGAAGGATTTTACTCTGTCCCCTTTGTAACCAAACTCACAATTCTCAACAGCCGGAGCCGGAAGTACTAAAAGCGCGCGGAATGGAAAACAACGATACCTTTCCGAACATTAGGATGCGTGAATACGCTACGTAACCCAAGAGTCATTTAGTAACAAATGCAAATAATTTAAAAGCAATCTTTATTTCTCGATAACAGGTAGTATAACCGCTTCATCTGCGACGGGTCTTCACATCACAAAAACAAATAAGCTCTTATGCATGCCTGCCTGTAACGACTAAAAGATTAATGGTTCCATCGAAGACAATCTTGCTGAAGGTTAGTAATATTCCCTTGTCAATGAAAAAGCTAGATCCAACTGTAAATCTTAGGAATCTGCGCGCTCTCAAAGCTTTACGCGCTCGTGGCGGCGCTCGGTATTCTTCCACCTTCCAGGCTTTGAGTGCTAGCGTAGATCGGCGATGGAAATTAGCTAAGAAGTAGTAAATGAAGGAGATGAGGAAATAGCAATTAATCCCTGGAACAGCTCCAAGGAATCCCGTAACCCCTCCCACACGGATGATCCCATAGAAGCTGAACATTGTCATGAACATGATTGCATTTTGAATGCCCAGCATTCCAAATCCGTAAATAACTTCCAGATCCCGCACGAGTACCGCCATCGTGTCATAAGCCCAGCATTGCAGATCCAGGAATAACGCATGCCTTTTCTCCCTGCGTTAACAAGGGCGTGGTTACGATATAATCCTTCATCGATACAATAAAATAGAAAGTTCCTTACTCCAATTTGTCAAAGACCAGGCCGACCACAACGAGGTCATTTAGCAGTGTCACGAAAATGATTATCCCAACGACGGAAACGTTAAACGCTGCGTAAAGCTGCCACATTTTGAGAAGTAGACTCACAATCATTCTCACACCTATCGGTACGCTGTGAATCCTCTCGCCCAGCAAGGATACTAGCACCGGCTCGTAGGAAGATGGCGCTGTGTCCGGAAACTGAATAGAATATAGCCACATGGCCAGGGCATTCGCAATCCCAAGTTGGAGGGACATGAATCCGATTTGTTCTCCAAGGTGAACCTTTGCAGGAGTCAGTGGCTTCGCATCAGCGTACATGACATCTGTAAAAGTATCCGTTTCATTTCAAGGATATGCTACAAATCTTTTCGTGCTAAGCGTAAACGTACGAACGGTTTGACCTACCTTTGACAAAGTTAAACGTTGAGAGCGTTTTTGCAGCATGATCTGACCAATATTCCGTGCATCCAATGGCCAGAGCGTCCAAGAAGAAGCCGAGACAAAAGTAGGCGGAAATACTGACGACGACTACTCGATCCATGGGCTCCAGCTTCGTTTTTGTCATGTGAAACGTCCGATATTGAACAAAAATGATGTTGAACAGTATACAAACGGATTTGATGATCCAAAGCCGGTATTTCCATCGAGGAGCACGTATCGGTTTCTGAGCGCTATCGTCCCACTCAAATGGCGCATAGACCAACGTTGAGCTCACCCACATCAGGGTTCTCAAAGGTCTGAGCAGGCGCTTCGTTAAAAGATAATTTGGGCACGACCCTTTCGTTGCCATTTCGAATTGTTTTCTGTAAATTCCTGGTTTAGGAGTAGGAACTTTGATATTGTTCCTTTTCTATTGGTATGAAATGAAATAGTCTTTTTGCAATTATTTCTGATACCTGGAGGATACAGGAACGATTAGGTCGGCGGGTTAAAGCTCCATTAATCTCCGATAGGCAATGACTCTATCTTGTCTCACGCCTGAAGTAATGATCATTACCATTGTCATTACACCAGATACATCCTCTCCACATTAACCAGCGCCCCAGTCAATATTTCATTAGCAGAAAAATCGGGCGGCGACTATGACTTACTTAGCCCGAAGCTCCTAAAATAATGACAACCGGGCGAGGTAGCTAACACTAACAGCAGCAGCTGTAATAATAATCAGGAGCGTAATGTCACAAAGATTATGAGTCCTTTATCCATGTTATCACTCTATTGATTAACCATTTCCTTGCTCTAATCTAAAGAATAAACGTGGGACGATAATGATACTTCTTATGTTGGCATATGCTATGCTGTGCAAAAAAGCATTCTTCAGTCGAATCAATTATTCAGTATACATACTTCCGATTTTACTCTTGGGACCAAGTACACGACTTGCTCATTACATGTGCTTATGATGGATCCTAGATGAATCCTCATACTTGTTCCAACTATGTAAACATTACAACGTCACATTCTATTTCGTTGTTATGTCACTGTAAACGCTTGTAATCTGGGTTACGTCTCCTATCCTGGTGGTCATGCAATTAACGACCCTGCTCGAGGGTAACGAGATCGATATGACTACTGTACCGTTAGTAAGCTTAACTTGAGAGATGTTTTGACAAGTACAAGACATCCGTAAAATGCCGGTAACATGCAAGTTCTCACGTAAGAAAAATCGTAATGTTTATGATGCAAGCAGAGAAGAGTCATTTCAATGATTTGGGTAAATTCCTGATGTGACTTCTGCTATGGGGGGTAGCACCTGATAATCAATCAGAACAAACCGTTAAATTAATGCTCTGCAAATTTTCATAAAATCGCCAAGCTTAAGTCCTGATTCACATCATTCACACAGTATGAGTTCTGTTGATCCTGCTGGATTTTGCTGGAACTCTCAATCTCAATGTGCTGGGCAGCTTGAATACAACATTAAAAATATGAGAATGACTGAAATAAGCGAACTTGAACATTGATCTCCACAGAGCAGAGAAAATGACATGTGAGAGTAGGAGCAATGTGACTCAAGATAAAGTTATGAATCCAGTTGATAAGGATTGTTTGTCCTATTTGAGATTCAAGATTCAAGTGCAATCTTTAAAACAGTCGCAGCTGTCAGCTCCAGTCTCTATACAGACTAGATTGCTTTATGTGTTTCAGTACATGATTTAGTCCTGAAGCTCGTTATTCCTTGACGAGCTTTTGAATCTATAACTGCTTCAAGAGGGTGTAATTAACTGAATTCATCATGGCAAAGGCTGAGGTAAGCTTTGAAATTTACACCTTGAAGAAATCATCTCAGAATTAGGGACATTTTTTATCAGTCTTCTGAATAAAACCGGATTCAATTGAAACAATTAAAATTTAAATCTTTATTCCAGGCAATGTTGAATGAGGCCCGAGAGGCCTTTAATAGTGGGAAAACTCTGCCGCTTGCATTCAGAAAAGCACAGCTGGAAGCACTTTTGCGTATGTATGAAGAGTGCAGGGAGGAGATTGTTCAAGCGCTGCACAAGGATCTGCGGAAACCGAAACTAGAAGGTAATTATAGTGCGCGCTCTCTGGCGGGTGCTTATAGAGTACTAAACGATCCAGCAACAAAGGGAATAACTGAACGAAATAGTGAATAACGTTTTGTTCCACTATGTTTTAAAACAGGCACTTTGTATGAGATCGAAGTCCTGAAAGCGGACACCAAGAATCTAATTCGAAACCTGGAAAAATGGACAGCACCCAAAAAAATGCCGTTCAACGCACTCGCATTCACGGATTCAGCGTTTGTTCAGAAGGATCCGCTGGGAGTCGTACTTATAATCGGAACATGGAATTATCCGTTCAACATGATATTCGCACCGTTGGCGGGAGCAATCGCTGCTGGAAATTGCGCTATCGTCAAGCCATCCGAAATGTCTTCAAATTCTTCTACCACGATTGCAAGGATCCTGCCAAAGTATTTGGACAAGGTAAAACACATAATATGAGACTGTATGCATGCTTACCACTTTGTGGCATAACTTGAGGTACATAGGTATATCCATCTTTTCGCTACTGCATTTATATTCAAGAGCTGAATGCATTACGGAACAGGTGAGAATAGTTCTGATTTTATGGATATTTAATTCTTATTCAGAAATGCTACAAAGTATTTGAGGGCGACGTAGCCGCTACTGTCGAACTCCTCAAGAACAAATTCGATTACATTTTCTATACTGGAGCTTGCAACGTTGGTAAGAGCATCATGGAAGCGGCTGCAAAACACTTGACGCCAGTAACGCTGGAACTTGGTGGCAAAAGGTAGGGAAATATTTCAAGGGACGACGAACGGATTCTGTATAGAATTTAAGTCTTCATCGTCAATTAAATAGGGGGTTTGAATTTTCGTGCTGTTAAATAACTGACGTTTAAAATGCAATGGTGGAAATGCTATTATAAAGCAAATGGCGCTGCAAGAAAGTAATGAGCAATTTGAGTTAGATAAGCTCAGTACAACCTAAACTTGTTGGCCGATTTCAATGCGAGAAATTGCGAATGAAGCGTATATGATCAACATCTTACTGAAATAACAAAAGAGTACAATACAAAAAGATTCACAGTTCAAGTTTAAAATTTAAAATTTAACAATTCAAATTTAAAAATTCAATTCAAATTTAAAAATTCAAATTTAAAAATTCAAATTTAAAAATTCAAATTTAAAAATTCAAATTTAAAAATTCAAATTTAAAAATTCAAATTTAAAAATTCAAATTTAGATATTCAAATTTAAATATTCAAATTTAAATATTCAAATTTAAATATTCAAATTTAAATATTCAAATTTAAAAACACTTATTCTCTGAGAATCCAATTTTAAAAAACTTAAGTTTAAATCTTAAAACGTTTTGTGAGAAATTCAGTTTTTAAAGACTCGATATTTTGCTGTTCGCGTTATTTCGTAAGTTTGAAGTTCGTGTAGCGGACAGGCTCACTAGTTTAGAATCAAGCTGATAGAACACATAATCAGGATGCAATTTTTTGTTTAAAATCATCTACTATTCTTTTTTCAGTCCAGTTTATATCGATGATAACGTCAATATTGAACGTGTTGGTAAGGAAATATTCCCATAGTTTCGAAATTGTATCCATTAGACTTGGTTGAATGAACATTCCTTTCAATTGCAGCGAAAAGAATACTATGGGGAAAGTTTATCAATCTTGGTCAGGTAATTTTATCTGGAATTAATATTAAAGTAATCCTAATCAGGGTTGTTTCTTTCCGACAAATCAAAAATTCCTGTGTATTAATTTTGGAACATTTAGACGTGTATCGCACCGGACTATGTGCTAGTATCAAAGAGATTGCAGAAGGAATTTCTGGACGCCGCTAGTAAAATACTTACGGATTGGTACGGAGCCAAATGGCAAGAGAGTAAAGGTAAGGTTTAAAATCCTTACGCTTTCAACCTTGCGGTAACTATCTTCAAGTAGAACATGATTTTAATTCACAGATTTAACCAGAATTATCAATGCAAGACATTTCCAGCGACTTAAGAAAATTCTTAGTACTACGAAAGGCCGCGTAGCGATTGGAGGAGAAACCGACGAAAAGGATTTGTGGATTTCTCCAACGATCGTTGGTAAGGATATACCGTATATTGAGCTCATCCGCCTGTAAACGTTGGGTAATTTTGATCTCTTGAACGAAATCCTCGGTATTTCATATTTAACTTTAATCCTTCCATGTGTACAGTCGATGTTAATGCTGAAAAAGATTCAACGATGGAAGAAGAAATATTTGGCCCTATTCTACCGATCGTTAACGTAGAATCCCCGGAAGCAGCTATCAAGTTTATTTTAAGAAGGTATTTTTTCTATAAAACAATACTACTAAACACTCTGATCATTTCGCAGCTTAAGAGCTTTTGACTAACGGAACGATATGCTGTTGTAAACGTTGCTATACAGGCCGAAGCCATTGTCACTGTACGTGTTTTCCGACGATAGCGCTGTTGTAGACAAGTTCTTGAAGAACACCTCTAGCGGTGGAGTCTGCGTGAATGACGTAGTCTGGCAAAACGGATGTAAGTCGCACCTTATTCGTTTAATTTAATAATTAAATGTGTTAATCCAAGCTCTGTTGGAACTAAAACATTTACTTATTGATTACAGGGGAAGGATTGCCATTCGGAGGTATTGTGTCTCACCCAACTTTGTTAATTTACAAAAGCTTTATGTGATGTTAGGATCTGTAGCGCAAGTGCCACAATTGCAAGTAATATTTCTTCCCCGCAGGTGTTGGTAACAGTGGGATGGGTAACTACCATGGAAAGTATTCCATCGATACTTTCGTTCACAAGAAGGCTGTTCTTACGCGTGGGATTTCTGCTCTGGCGGAGAAACTTGGAAATGCTCGTTATCCACCCTACACAGACAACAAGCTAAACTTTTTCTCAGGAGTTATCAATAACCTTCACTACTTTGAGATGCGAGGGTTTACCTGGGTTAGCCATGCCGCTGCAGCACTTTTTGGAGCTACGTTTGGCAGAGCTTGGGCAGCTATTCAAAGTCCTAGTCCGGATAAAATTAACTGAAGCGGAATTATACTGGTATATATACATCATATAAAGTTGTATATTTTTACAACCAAGCTAAAAACTGTCATTCAGTAACTTAACCTTCAAGTCCAAACAGTTCCCACAACCCGTGTCAGTGATTATATTTTTTACTAAAATAATATGTTATGCATTACGATTGGCTGTATCCGTTTGGGAAAATGATAAAACTCCAACGTATTATTATTATTATTATGAGGTACAATGGCAAAAACGGAAATAAATTTACAGCAAGATAACAATTACCATTGAACTGGCGAAACATCTTGGGGGCTACCAAATTTAGCTAAGCTAATATAAGAATAACGCGTATAAGGTTTAGTTTATATCTTAGTGTGTGTATGTGAATTGCATCAATGAATGCGCGGTGTAAAATTCTGTTGCATACTTTCAAAAGATGACAGAACGTTGCCATGGTTATGGAAAAGGGAAAAGCTTGAAGTCCGAAGTAAACGAGTGTCATAAATTAGGAGAAGAGTAAGAAACGAAACCATGTTCGCATTTGGCCTTCACTTGTGTACTTGCAGAATTTTCCGAAAGCTCAAAAGAGTTCATCTTTGATCTGGGCGAAGGATTGGACGTTGTAATTACATATTGAGGTTTAGTGTACTACTTGTTAATAGTGAAACCAATTTAAAAGTACATATCATCATGCACTGATAATTGAAGCACAAGACTTGGACGAGCTTAAGCTACAGTATGCAGGATTTACTGAGAGCAGAGACTAGCAGCAACTGTAAGGAAATGGTGCTCCCATTAGAGGAAACCGACGCACTGTAGTGTAACTGGAGATAAGAAAAGCTGATAATCAAATGTTGTGAAAAGAATCACCCCTCACCACATTCAATGTTCAAGTGATTTGTTTGTAGTAAGGAGCAATGCAGCTGTCAATTGCAGGCCAGCTCTGTGTGTACTAATCATACAACTAACTTGACTATTTAGTACTCTTGTGTGGGAGTAAGAAAAGAAATAATTCGCAAACAAGTAAGTAGTCAGCAGTGTTGTTCCATTTCTACACGAAATCATTCCACCCTTCCACCATGTCTAAAGCTAAGGTAAGATGTAGCTCCTCCAAGTTTCAATTCGCAAAAAACGCTTTTAATTACTTCGAAAAGTCAAAGTTTCACATAGAAATATTGATATTTTGAAGATTCGAAAAATAATTATTTTAACTTGAAAATTTTGTTTTAATCATTGTATTTTTGACGGATATATCGTAGCAAGTTGTGGAAGAAGTCAGAAAAGCATTTGGCACCGGAAAGACTTTGCCGCTTTCTTTTCGCAAAACACAACTGAGGGGACTACTGCGGATGTACAATGAGTGCCGCGATGAAATCAATACAGCACTTCTTCAGGATCTTCGTAAACCTAAAATGGAAGGTAAGGAAGCCAATGTCCTTTAATTAACTATGGAGCCATGAGAGCGCCCTCTGGGGAGAAAAAGTTTACTTAACCGGTTGTTGATGAATTGAAAATTTCCTGGGATAGGAAGTCTATACGAGACTGAAGTATTAAAGGCGGATACAAAAGCTTTAATCCGGAATCTGGAGAAATGGACCAAGCCGGAGAAAGTACCAAGAAACGCTCTTGCTTTCACCGACTCGGCATATGTGCAAAAAGATCCTTTGGGAGTTGTTTTGATTATTGGCACGTGGAATTACCCGTTCAACATGATTTTTGCACCACTGGCTGGAGCTATAGCTGCTGGAAATTGCGCTGTTGTCAAACCGTCTGAGATGTCTGCGCACTCGTCTGCTACAATTGCAAAAATAATGCCGAGATACTTGGACAAAGTGAGAGTTTAAAACAATTTTAAGTTTTGTAAAATTCAGGCACTCTTGAATTATTGGTTCCAGAATAACTGAAAATTAGCTGAAGATGGATTTATATTTATTGATTGAAATATGATTACTACCTTTGTATAGGATTGCTACAAGGTATTTGAAGGGGAAATACCCGAAACGATTGAATTGCTCAAGGAAAAATTCGATCACATTTTCTATACAGGGTCTAGTAATGTTGGAAAAAGTATCATGGAAGCTGCATCCAAGCATTTAACACCTGTCACTTTAGAACTAGGCGGGAAAAGGTAAGCAAGTGCTGAAAGTTTGTAGAACATAAAAAGTATTATTTTGCATAAAATCGGGTTTTTTTGAGGCCAGCACTTAATCATAATCAATACGGTTACAGCCCTGTCTACATTCACGATGATGTAAATATTGAAAGAGCAGGTAAGAGAAATTACCATGATTTATTTCCTTGTAATGAGGTAACTTGATTACAGGATAATTGTCGCAAAATAATATTTTCATTTTAGCAAGGCGTGTACTCTGGGGCAAGTTTGTAAATGCTGGACAGGTGAGCGTTGAAGGTTTTTTATATATATGAAGCACATAATATTTCAAATTAAGTCCTGCGGATAATAAAGCCTTTTTTATTCTTTTCAGACATGTATCGCTCCAGATTATGTTCTCATGTCCAGGAAATTGCAGCCACAATTCTTGGATGCAGCTAAAAAGATACTCGTAGAGCATTACGGCATCAACTGGAAGGAGAGCAAAGGTGCTGGATAATTAATTAATTAGTTTAGTATTTTGTGGAGGTACAGCTAAAGTATCCCTGTGACGGACCTTTTAAAATGTAGTGTAATAATATTTTGGTTCCTTACTCAGATTTGGCTCGAATTATAAATGTAAGACATTTTCAAAGACTGACGAAAATCTTGGATTCTACAAAAGGCCGGGTTGTTATCGGAGGTGACACGGATGAAAGCGATTTATGGATTTCTCCAACAATTGTAGGTCAGTAACGCAAAGATAAAGCCAAAAAGCTCCTAGGAATTACTATTTTCTCTTTGCTTCTAGGACGCACAGTTAAATAAAAATATAATTGAATTTTCTGGATTTTACCAGTTGACATTGACCCTGAAACGGATTCTACCATGGAAGAGGAAATATTCGGACCAATCTTACCGATAATTTCTGCCGATTCTTTGGACGCTGCTGTTAGTTTTATATTAAACAGGTATGAATTGCCAAATAAAAATCGAAGCTAAAAAAGAAAATTTTCCAAACGAATTTATCCTTTCCACCTTTTTAATACTCGATACTGTCTTGCAGACCGAAACCTTTAGCGCTATACGTTTTCTCGAATGATACAGCGGTTGTTCAAAAAGTTTTGACCCGTACTTCCAGTGGAGGCGCTTGTGTCAACGACGTGATTTGGCATTGTGGATGTAAGTTTAGTTAGTTGCGTGTTGTGGATTTTAGTTTAAAGTTATGGATATTGCTGACTTTAATTTTTTAAAACGTTTTTCAGGGGAAGGTCTTCCTTTTGGAGGTATAGATTATTCGAAACTATATAAAATTATCGCGTCGCAACTAAATTCTCTGACAGATGCTACGGTGCATTCATATAAAAACTCAATATTATGATTATATATAGCTACACAATTACTGCTTTACAGGTGTCGGCAATAGTGGAATCGGAAACTACCATGGAAAATATTCAGTTGAAACTTTTACACACAAGAAAGCAGTACTTTCACGTGGGATTTCAGCCTTAGCTGAAAAACTTGGGGATGCTCGCTACCCACCTTACACGGAATCGAAATTGAAATTTTTCTCCAGAGTTATTAACAATCTCCATGTTTTTGAAATTGGAAGCTGTGCATGGTTAACGCATTTTGGAGCAGCTCTTTTCGGAGCGGCAGTATTATTTCTAGTTTGTGCTTCCACAGGATGGAACCCACCTAAATTGTAATGGCAGCCTTTAGGACTTTTGACTCCAACTTTTACTAACGCAAGCTTGTAACACTTTCGCGTAAGAATGATTAATAGGTAGCTTAGCAACACTTGATGTTTAATTAATTTTATTTCTGTACGAAAACTGCCAACAAGTTTTCTGTTTGACTGAAAGTAAATTTTCGACACAATGGCTATAGTAGCTTAGCTGCTGCTGCAAAGTAAATTTTGAATTTATTTATTTGCTCCAAATATAACTTTAGACAAAACAGTATAGTAACAAGGGCAGATAATCATCTCTCAGTTTCACAATCTCCCATTTTGACAATCTTCATATCTGTAAGAGAATGTCAATCATTAGTCTCCTTTCTTGTGAAAGGGAAACAAGGCAGCGTTTATGCCGTTGAAATTCAACTATTCAAAGTTTTCAACTTTTCAAACTACTTAGTCTTACCTGGGAAACAATTCTTTTTGGCACATCGGAACAAACACTTGTTTGAATACGAAACTTTGTTGCTTGCACACAGTGGCTCATAATTGTAACCACAAACACAAGAAGTACAAGCTTGAGATTGCCGCTTCTTCTTAATACGCCCTCCTTCGCTTGGAATTGCGAATACTACCATTACTATGGCGAATACTATCGCCAATTTGACTGAAAACTGCATGTTGATTATGAATTCCTCGCAAAAATTTCCGACTTTAGACAATGCAATTTGATCTAGCTTTTAGGAAATGATAGAGTTTTCAATGATTATATGTGACAGCCCTTTTTCTACGACTCTCTTACTTCATTCGTTCTATTTATATGCGAGATTTTCAACCACAATTAGCTGGAATAACCACAAGCGGGGCTAAAGATAGCCAGTATTTGTATGCACAACTGCGAATACAACAAAATGACCCAATTATGAGCATGCTCAGATTTAAATTTTCGTCGTAATCTCGTAGTTAGATTTCAGATTTATGGATTGAGAAGTGACATGCAACCTATTCAAGAACTAAGGAACGGCATCTCGAACATTCCCTGTTCCAGGAGACATGAATGACTGAAATATGTCAACAAAATAAACTCTATTAAATATTTTAATTGCTTTATTTACTAATAAATTATCACATGAGCAAAGGTACAGAGTAAATACTGTTGAAGTATATTGTAACTGGTTAATGCGGTTTTTAAGTGCCTCTTTAAACAGATCTGTGGGCCCAAGCGTCATCAGCGTCGCATTCACTTCGAAGGGCAACTTTTAGATCTGGAAAAGGAAGCGATGGCGTGTTAAATAACATGTAAACTTCTTGCAATCAATTAGGCACAGTTCGTGGAATTCACGCCATTTTCTTGCCAAACATTTGTTTAATATCGCTAATTTAAAGGTTACTTACAAGAATTGCACCTGTTCCTTTGACAACGGAGCATACAATCGTTGGCGTAAGTTTTCCCATCGTTTCCGCAAAGAGGGTCCCAGTTATAAGGGCAGGGACACATTCCGTAGCAAAAAGCTTTATTATTGTTAGGTTTAGGTACCGCACCTGGCCATCCAAAAGACTGGACGATTGTGTTAGGCTCCCGGTAAAGCTCCATTCTTCTTCCATGGACTTGAACTACGACAAAAATCACTAGAACTCCGAGGAGGAGTAGAAGATTGGCTCTGAATGCCATAATTTTTTAATTTTGCAGCTAAGTTTTGGTAAAGTGCACCGACTGGACAATTGATGATTGAATGAATGAAAACAAATGAAGACGTTCACTTATATACCCTTTTCCTCCTAGTTCGTTAACACTTTAAACTGTTGCTTTCATTACAATAACAACACCACAAATTCAAGGAGGATTAATTAAAAGCAGTTACTGCAACCACCTGCGTCACGTAGTCACGCTTACGCTGAATCATATAGCACGTAGGAACGGAGTAGACATGCGTGCAAAGTTCAAGTGATGACGTGAAACTTGGAGGACATGATTTCCCTCTTTGTAGCTATTGCACAAAGATCTCTTTGACATGTTAGCAGCTTCAAGAGATTCACGACGACCCAGCAAGTGAGAGGAACAAAGGACATGCTTGGCGTCAGAGAATGTCAAAAGTTTGCAAATTGCTGGGATTGCCACTGATAACAGGTAACATGTGGTAGATGAAGATGAACGGATTTGAATCATTGCTCTGCTGTGGTCCTGCCTGAGATTGCTGTGATGCAGATAATTTTAGACAGGGATGTGTGATTGCGACTTCAGTTGTGTTGATGAAGGTGACTTTGGTCGTCAGAGTCGTAAATTTTAGTAGTTTGCGAAAAATAATACGGGGATTCCTCACAAGTTGAGCAATAACTGGATTTACCGGATATTACTTTGAGCAGACTGTTTTTACGAGTCAAAGCGGAAGTAATATGCTTTACAATGCTGCAATGTATGATGATGAAATGGATATTAAACGGGGATTTCTAACCCGGAAAGCAAGAATTTGGGAATGTCATTCTCTTCAATGGAAGCTTCTGTATCTCTGTATGATTGTGTAGTGTAATTCAGCATGTGGTTTGATATGGTGCGGTCAATGCCTTGTAATTTAGCGTTGCTATTACTTTGGAAGCTGAATATTTGGCTTATTCCTTGTTGACAACACTGGACGATTCATTGCAGAATTATTGATTTGCTCGTAGGTGAAGATTTCACAGAAATTCGCCAACTGGGTTATATAGTTAAAGTATTTAATAGCTCTACTAAATTCTATGAAATGGGATTGAATCAGCCACACAAAATTATGGACGAACTTAAGTTACTGCGTTACAGTTTATATTTACAGAGTAAAGTATGTTGTCAGAAATCTATATTTTTATTCCGGCAAGATTATTGATATCAACAGAAACCCTGCAGCTATTAACGACAAGTATATCTGTCGCACATTACACGTATTGTATGTATTTACGTAAGTCTAAGTAAATTAGTTTCTACAAAAGAGCATTTTTGGTATATCATATTGCTACAATAATAATGGAATAAATACAATAATAATGAAATGGTAAAGCTTTAGCTGGTTGCTCCGGATTTTGGCAAGATGTAAAATCTTACGGAGTAGCAAATATTTCACACCTTCAAATAGTCCCCGTGAAGGTGAGACATGAACAACCCGACCCACAATTTAGAATCTTCTAGCAGTTAAGTACAATCGTATTTTATAAATACAGAAGTAAGTGCTAATAAAGTATTAAACGAAAATAATAAATAGTAACATTAAAATTAAACGTATTGTCATGTTCAGTTTGTACGAATAAAATAGTTTTGCTTGTTGAGCTGGCAGTGTTCATGGTCACAGAACACGGCTTTCTCTCGCCCCTTCCTTCTTACATATCAATAGACTGCTGGTATAACTATAAACTACTATAAAATAAATTTTCCCGTTTCCTATGTAAGGCACATGGGACAAACCTATAATAATAAATAAGGTTCCATTACGATGGTACTACAGAATTTATACAGGATGAGTACCTATAGCATGTCTGGCAGCGGCAGCGGCTGCTAAATCCAGATCAGAATAGTACGCTGAACTTGATGGCGAATGTGTTATTGTCTCTGCTGATTGCCAATGAGGTGGTGGCGGTGGAACGGGCAAACAGCGGCCGCAACGATTTGGCAAGTCCTTGAGCTCAAGGTAGCAGTTTTGTGCAGGATGTCCTACGGAAGATCGTCCCCAGACTTCGCCACTGTTGAATGAATTTGGATTTACGTTAGTTCAAAAATTATAGTTTTGGATTTTTCAAAATGGACAAATTTTACTAGCGATCAAGTAACTTACGGAATTCCATTATGAAGTTCAGCATAAATATTTGAAGTCAAATCTTTATCATTGTAAGGTCCTTCGCAGTACGTATTTTCAGAGAAAGCACTAGGTGGAAACGTGGCGGGTATCGGAAGTGTGGGCCGTGAACTGGTATTAATTTTCCTCGCCAAATGACGAACGGATTCTGATGTTCCGGATTCAAACTTTCTGCTTCGCAGTCTGTAAACAAATTAAAACAAGTTAATCATGTTAATGAAGAGATTAAATTCAATAGCAATAGATTAATATGAATACTTCACGATAGGTGTACTTTATGTTAATTACTATTCTGTAAACAAGTTACATCCTTAATTATTGCCTTTCTCACCTTCTAAAACTTAAAACAGCAGCAGTCAACCCTGCTCCAGTTAATGCACTCACAACTGCAACAATTACCAAAAGAGAGCTTAAAGGTAAAGCAGTATTTTGCGTAGACTCATCGAATTCTCCACCTGCTCCAGCCCAGTTACATAGATTACACCCTGATCCTCCAGGAGAATCATTTAAAATCCCAGTATCTCCAGTCTGATTTAAAAATATTTTAAGTTCTTCAGTCAAAAACGATGGTAACGGAGGTGGGGGTGGTAAATCTGGTATGCTGTAAGACCAGCAGAACGAATCTTCACTGCAATCCATGTTCTGAATTATTTTCAACGTCTGTCTCACTCACAAAAGTCAAGTCTTGAGACCCAATTATTTGATTTTATAATTCCCGAATCAAATCCACACTTAAGTAATATTTGAGAAACAATCTTCGTAAAACTAAATTTCAACACGAATTAATTTTTTCCTCATTTCACCTAGTTACAAGAAATTTCAGAAAAATCCAAGCTGAATTGATTCCACTTGTTGCTCTGTTGTGTACACTCTAAGATGTTTCGTGTCTTTTGAGAGTGTTGACTGTTGAGAATAAAGGTTGCTTGAAGATGTGTGTGAGGAATTCGAGCGAAATCCCTTGAGGCGATTTCGGATACACAAGCAATATCAAGAGCTAGACAGGGATCTATGTATCAACTGCTTGCTAAGGGAAAAGATGTAAGTACTTTAACAACTCTGCAATCTGTATAGAAGAGCGTACGCATACGATGTTCCTTAACTGAAAATTGTAAAGCAGGAAGGGCTACTCATTTTGGAGGGACACAATGGAGCCAAGAGAGTGAGGGAGAGGAAGGAGATGAGAGGAGTATTACAAATTCAGTGGATTGTGGATGAATTCATCTCCAAGGGATTTCTGGCCTTTAAGAGAATCCTCTTCCTTTGTGCATCCCAGGCACAATAGACCACAACATATGTCAGTCTGTCCCTAGACAAATTCAACTAAAGACACCCCTCTTGAATGCTTTTATATCTCACTTGGTGGTGATGGTTGGTTCTAGTTGTACGGTGGGAAGTTTTAGTGTAAGGGCAGATTATTCTCATTCTCTTTCAGTTAACTATTGAACTTGCTTGCTTTCTACTACAAGCTTTTGTGCTTGGACTCCTGTTAAACATCCATTAAAGCCCGGTCTTTTCCAATTTCCCCCCCCCCCTTTCTTTCAGGTTTTTAGTATTATTTACCACAAAAACTGGACATGGACACGCCCCTTGAAAAGATTCTGAAATGTACTCGTCGAGACAAACACACAGGGAAACATGAGTGTGTTTTCCTCAACTGGTGTTTGTTTATTACCGGGTTTGAATTGTGGGCAGAGCAGACACCTTTGGGTCGACCCTATGCCTGCGTCACTCCTGTAATTTGAGCCTGGAGGCTTTGTGACTGGGAAACAGTTCCTGGAGTCAGTGAGAATAACAGCTAAGCTGCTGGAGTTGGATTCCTTTGTTTCATGTCCTACTGGTAAATTGCTGAGAAAGCAAACGAAGAAGAGAGAGGGAATGGAAATGCAGAGGGAGCTGTTAAGTGCAGTATTGCATACAATGCTAAAGCGGAGATGGTGCCGTCATCTAGGATACTGGCGTTCAGTTTGCACCGACACTATTTCAAGAACTTTCTAGTACAAATCGTTCTTCCCTCTACATTTTTCTATACTTTGTAAATACAAGAACATTTGACATTCATTTCCAGAAATTCCAATGTAAAAGGAGAATGTGAACATTGGAAACATGTGTTCAAGAAGAAGAGAATAGGAGCATTGCTGAGAATAGCGAAATATCATCGTGGCGAATAGAGTCGGTGAGCAAAGAAGCTTATATATGGTCTCCTAGCAAGCATTATTTGTTTCAACGATTCGATACAATAAAGGAGAAATCCATTACCACTACCTAAATAACAGAATTGAGTGGAAGGAACATGGTGATGGGAGTAGAGTTTGCAAATGTTTGAAAAAGGTGATATAAGGTGGGCAGGTATTTCATGCCATGAATTAATTAAAAGAAATAAAACGCTCCGTGACCAGTTCGCCGTTGTACAAGTTACACTTACAGTCTGCAAAAGTAATAAAGAACAAAAGCTTTTAGTTGTTCAAATACTAGGCACTATGTAGTACTAGGCAAAGGTAAATAAGAAGGAATACTCTTCTTTTGATGGGTAGTGAAAGCATTCAAAATTCATATTCGGTCTTGAATAAAATGTTAAAGACTGAAAGGAGCATACTGTTTTTGACTAAAATATGAACGACACGACAAAACTTGTATTTTCAGCAATGTAATCTACCGTCTCTGCGATAAAATCACGGAGCTCGTGTTTTCGAAGTGTTGTTGGGAAGTGCAAACGGTGGTTATACAAGATAAAATACAGGCATTTGCAGTAACGTAATCGAGTCTTTTAATTTTACGTTTCAAGAGGAAACACTATACATAGTGTGTAAGTAGTTATGGAATACATTTTCCCCCTGGTGGTAGAGAGTAATAGCGGACCGGCTAGCTCAACTGACCCATCCATCATGAAATAGTTCCCTGAAAGTAATGAATACTATTAACTAAACACAAAATAGGTTATGATACCGGCTAGTATGACGTCATAAAGAAAAAGACCGACGCTTGATATAGCTTTACGGCAACCCAGAATAGGTCGATTCAAGTAAGTGTCACGCCTTAAGCACGAGCAGAATTTTGGCAAGTGCTTTGAAATCCAGTAGAAATGCACGTCAAGCTGACATGGTCGAGTAAAGACAAAGAGTGGCTAGCACTCGGAATACAACGTGTGTGTACCGCACTGCGAAAATATTAGTTGTGAATTACTAGTGACCTTTTAAGAAAGTCATTACATGAGCAGATTTAGCCAGTGTCTTCAAAATCCTAAACCTCGATACTCGTGGAGAGGTTGTTGAAAGTTTTGAAACTCAAAACTGGAGCAGCAGATATGAGAAGATCAGTACGAAATTTTTGGCAAAAGTTTCAAGCTGCTATATCTTGTTTTATACTAGCTACAGTAACCTGCTGCGGTTCTTGTCGCCGATCGATAGTTTGCGTAACTGTCGCCTGGTGAGTAAGAGTAGAAGAGAGTCAAGCCCTCACGTCGGCTTTCAAACAAGCATGTGGTCAAAGGTCGACTTTGTGAGCCCCAAGTTGGCTTCCCTGATGATGAAAGGGATCAGCATTGGGCCTTTTACTCGCTCGCATTTAATTTACTGGAATAGAGGTTCGGAGCGGTGGGAGCGTAAAACTGACGCTTTTAGTGTCTGGGCATGGCGCGGTTTAGTAGTTTATTCCGCAGTCATTTATGGCATTTGTCCTGTTACGAACCGTACAAGTGATGATGGATACGGATGCTGGACCAGAAACTAAGCTCGTCATGCAATTCTGTACCGTGTTTTACATGTTTCCAGTGGTTTTTGAAGCTTCGCTAATAGGGGCAGGCGATGAAATTCACGGCTATCTGAATAACTGCTTCCGGTTTTTTCAAGGTATGCATTTTCATTTTATTTTGTGCCACACGCTGTTAGAAACTGCTCAAATATCTTACATTTAACGTAGATTTCAGCAAACACTCGCCAGAGGCCGCTACTAAAGGCAAGAAACGCCTCAAAGAGGTATGGATGGCAGAACTGTTTCTCAGCTTCACCTATTACGGCTTCTACGGCCTTGGCGGGTTAACCGTTTCGATGAGCATCCTAAAACCTGAGCTTCAACTATTCTTTTCCTCTCTCTTTTCTCACATTGAAATGGGATCAGATTGGAAGTTGCTAGTCCTTGTTATGTCCTTTTGTAATTTGGTGGTCATAACTCATTTGTACATTACAGCCGGATTTCTTTACGTTTTCGTTGCGGCTGGAACATTTTTTCCACTCCTCGCTATCATCGATAGTTTGAGCAGAAGGTTTGTACAATGAAATTATATGGTATTTAATTATTCAAACATTTTCATGTTGATAAGTTGAAATTTTTTGAATAATACAGGATTGTCTTGGATGTTTCGTCGGCAAGAGAGTGTTTGGTGTATTTCTACCAGATTCAGCTACTTACACAGAAACTAAACAGAATCTACAGCAAAATCTACCTTCCTGCGAGTCAGAATATTTTGATAGGGTTAAGCACATTTGGACTCGTTGGTGCAATTCGATTTAGCCGCGCTTTGGGACTACTGGTGGGCAGCGTTGGTTTTGTATCTTACGTTATGCTCCTGGGTTTGTTTCGTGGTCTCGCAGAAATATTTGTTAGATCAGAAAGGCTTCGAAATATTTTAAAGCGCCATCTAGATGCGAGAACATACAGAAGCTTGCAACCAATCAGAATCGTCCTGGGCTCCTACTGTTTTGTAGACCCAGGACTCGTTCTTACATCAACGGATATTATAATTTCAAACACTATCGGGTTGCTCCTGGTGCGCTGATTCTATGGAAACGTTGAAAACGAAAAATGGGAGGGTTGTTTCCGTTTATTTTGGGCCCGGATTCACCAACGAAAGTTGGTAACTAAGCAAGTTTTTTTGCTTAGATCAAACTAAGCAAAATCTTAGATGGAAAGCGCGAAAATTGATTGAACTAAGCCAAAGCTTAGACGTAGCTAAGCCACAGCTTAGACGGAGCTAATCCCATTAATAACAATAGGAATCGTGTTGCTTATCAACTTAGATATTAGATTGAACTAAGCAAAAACTTACATGTTTGCTTTCATCTAAGCCAAACAGTCTAAGATGTATCTAAGACGACAAATTTGCTTAGCAAATTTCCCGTCTAAGCAACTGCTTAGCGCGTTGGTGAATTCCTAGCTTGATGTATTATCTATTCGTCTAGCAAGGCGTTGATTTCTCGGAGTTTTGCATGTATTCTCAGAGCTCATACCTCGAACTGCGAGGCTCAAAGTACCTGATGTTTATTATGCATAGTGCACAGCTAATAGTGTAAAAAATAATCTTTTAAATTACTTTCGAATTGGGAATTCTAAAGTATAAAGCAAAATTAAGTATTAATTTAAAAAAAATTAAGTACAAGATAGCGATTCGGATTTTCGCAGCATCCAGGTGTCATACTTGTTTTTCATTCCTATGATTAAAGTCCCACTGTATATGAGTGTAATATTTTAGGGAAAATACCAAATATGACAATCATGTTTATTCAATAAATGCGGTGCCTACGTAGCATTTCAGTTTTTCTCAACAAATTGTCACTTTTAGTTCTATTACATTATGATTGCAGCCTCATTATTAGGTTGAGATGAAATGACTTTTATGCCGGATTTACACTTCAACACTTGTGTAAAACTTGTGTAAAACTTGTTTAAAACTTGTGTAACACTTTCATATTCATATTTGCGGTTCAAAAGACCCGCAAATATTCAATGTTAATCAAATGGAGAACATTTGTGTAAAACTTTTAGATTGAAAGTGTTGAAGTAGAAACGGCGTTACTATGGTAACTAAACAAATTTTCGGAAAGTGTTACACAAGTTTTACACAAATGTTGTAGTGTACATTCGGCATTAAATTGCACGTTTCTGAAGCGGACATATTTTCAACGACTGCAATGGATTAAATTGAATGCTTAAAAAATTATTATGGTCTTTCTTTCAAGTACCTCAGCTACATGCTTTCAGCGACAAAGCATGCAGTAAGTTTTACCTGGAATGTATCAAAGTAGACACAACGGGGAGAAGCTGTATATAATACACGAATAACTGAAATAAATGACACAATCCGTAATTATTTTCGCTGCTGTTGTGTAAATGTAGATGTAAGGCTTGTTATGTTCGACAAATAAAAACAATAATCGCATCCAGGATTCAACATTGTGATACTCTTTTACTTAAGGTGCGTTCAACATCTTGGCTATTACACGGTTAAACTTTATAGTACTTCAAGTCACACACTCCAAGGTGGATGGGAAAAGAACCTAGATGAAGGAATTCCTCTGTTCAGTCATAATTTTCATCCTCTGCCCGACCTTAAGTGATCTATGGTAGCTTCTCTTTGCCCCAAAAGAAGAAACGGAAAAGTACAAAACAATTAACATGTGAAAGGTGGGCTTCATGAGTTCCAAGTTAGCAACTCTAATAATAATAAAAGAATAGCAAAATATGATAATCACATTTTAGCAAAATGTAGCATTTGAGTTTTTCTCAACACGTGGATGTAATTCTTGGTTTCATGACATAAAATTAAAGCCTTGTATTAAATTCAGTTGAAATGAAATTCTTTAATTACAAGATTCGCAAGCTGGTGTATATATTTTACTCCATCAGACCATCCATATATTTGCTTGACTGCTTTTAAAAATGATAATTGAGTTTCCAGCATGCCTGTATACTTAAATTGATAAACCAGTAGCCAGCAGAGCAGGTTCCCAATGATAATTAAGTAGTTAGAACCGAGAAACGCTTCATGACAGGAAGGAATGAAATGAATGTCATTGTCTACAGTTATGTTTGTGGAACTGGAATTTTTAATAATACCGAGTTTTAATTGTGTGTCAGCTATTCACAAAATACAATTCGTTGTCACGGAGTGAAATACTGAAAATTAATAATCGCATTCGAAATTGGCCCTTTCTAATGCTCTTTCTTTCCATTTATGAGATTTCAACATCCTGGCTATATATATTGCCAGACACGTTAGCAGCGCTCGTATTTCACACAGCCACAAAACTGAAACAATCAAAGCATTAACATGCCAAATGTGGTCTTTATGAGCCCCAAGTTGGAAGCCCTGCTAATAAAAGGGGTCACTGAAGGCACTCGGAGCCGCACGCATCTAATTTACTGGGACGAAACCTCAAAGAGGTGGAAGCGTAGGACTGACGCTTTAAGCGTCCGAATATGGCACGGGTCAGCCATTTTTACGGCATCCTATTTGGCATTTGTCTTGATACGCACAGTGCAGGTGTGGATTGATGCAAACGCTGTATTAGAAACCAAGCTATTGATGCTGTTTGGCGCCGTCTTCTTTATGTTTCCCGTCATTTTCGAAACTTCTCTTCTATTGTGTGGCGATGAAATCACGAGCTACCTTAACAGCTGCTTCCAGTTGTTCGCAGGTACGAATTGTCTTATTTTTTATAACAACTGCTTCCGCTTGTTTCAAGGTATGCATTCCATCATTTTTATCAGCCCTCTGTTGAGACTTGCCGTAATTTAATGTTCATGTCAAAGATTTCAACAAACACTCGCCAGGGGTCGCTCCTAATGACAAGCAGCGCCTTACAGAGGTGTGGATTGCGGAAATGTTTCTCACCTTCACTTACTACGTCTGCAGGGTCCTTTATGTGGTTACTGTGGTGATAAGTATCCTTAAGCCCGACTTGGAAATATGCTTTTCATCCCTCTTTCTCCACATTGATAGCAGTTTGGCCTGGATTCTTATTCATCTGTTCTCCGTTTGCGTTGTGCTGATCAACTGTCATGTGTACATGACCGGAGTGTTCTTGTACCTCTTCGCTTCGGCCGGAACATTTTTTCCACTCCTCGCTGTCATCGATGGTTTAAGCACTAGGTTCGTTTGTACGGATTTGAATAAATTTCCAATTAGAATAAACAATACCATAGACGCCATATTTTGCACAATTTAGAGACATCTTGGATGGTTCGTCTGGACGAGAGTCTTTGCTGTACTTCCAGCAGATCGAGCTGATAACAGACAAATTCAATAGAGTCTATGGTCAAATCATCGTTCCGGCAAGTCAGAACATTCTTATAATACTCAGCACATTTGGAGTCGTTGGAGCAATTCGATTCAGCGGTAGCCTCGGTATGCTGGTCGCCATGGTTGGCTTCTTATCATACGTTGTGCTCGTAATTGGGTTTCGCGGCGTTGCAGAAATATTTGAGAGATCTGAAAGAATTCGAAGCATTTGGAAGCGCCATTTGGATCGGAGGTTGTACATAAATCTGAAGCCTATAAGAGTGCTAATTGGCTCGTACGGTTATGTTGACCAAGGTTTAGTCCTCACATCAACGGATATCATCATTTCAAACACGATCGGATTACTTCTGGTTCGCTGATACTCTTAAAGGTACCTAAATACTACATCATATTGTAGTGGATCATGGTCAGAACAATATTTAACTTAATGTATTTTGTTTCATCACCTCCTGTGTCCACCGACAATACCTACCGAAAACCAAAAATTAGAATTGGTTTGGTTTGCTTGATAAACACTAAAATTAGTAAACTCTAGAATGCAAATCGGTGACGTGCGAGGATATCAGAAAAAGGACATGTATCCTATCGTATTTACCATACCTGTACCTGAAACAATCAATACAGAGTGAAGAATTATGGAGGGATACTTGAATGATTGTTAACTTGTGTAGTTCCAGTACATGGTAACTCTCCTCGTAGAGAAGATGGAGTTACAGAATACATTTTTAATTGGCACGAAATGGAGATGATGCAGGGCACAAAGTAACGGGAATTCACATTCATGTTTAAACTTGCATATACATTATATTTACTCTTTATTCAAGATTATGATGTTACCACGAAGGTTTTATGCTAGCTCCAATAATATTTTATGTTTACTTTTTAAATAATATTTGTCTTCGTTAGATTATGGAATCTTTATTGGCCTATGCACAGCAATTAAACTTGTACATATTCTTGCTTCCTTCACAAGCACCCGCTCCTGCAACTTGGGCTGAGGCCGGGCAACGTTGAGAGCATTGCGTCCACCAGCATCGCTTTCCATTTCCAGTTTGAGGAAGACCAGGTTGACCCGCCGTATCCCCAGATCCCGCTACATAAATGATAGTTTAATATGTTCAAAGCTAAATATTATTATGTCTGACTGAGTTCCTCCGAAACTTAATTTCCAACAACGTAGTATTTACGACTTGAGGATTTTATAGCTTGAAATCAAACAAATCCCTGTTTTACTTACAGGCGGATAGAACACGGGCTGTTGTAGTAGTTGATGGCGGTCTAGGAGTCGTTGTAGTTTTGCTACTGCCTCGTCCAAAAAGGCTAGAGAAGCTAAAAGCCTCTGTTTCACCGCCACAAAAAACAAGGATCACAACAATGCAACATACCAAAGTTAACTGTAGTAGTTTCATTTTGATGGTATTCAACACGCAAATCCTGAGGAATTATGCAAACTCAAACTAGCCCAATAGCGAGAATAGAGTTTTGCTGGGGAGAACGTGTAATTACGACGCAGTATTAAGTTGAAATATTTCCTTGAAAAACGTAACTTGAGATAATTTGAAGTACTTCTTCCAAGACTATCTGAGCTGGACTGCAAATCTTCTCCGACTTTCCTGCACAACAGCTCTAAATTGCAATGCAACATTTTTCTTGAATCATGATGATATGTGACTCACTTTTCTCTCCTCCTTCATTTCAATGCCTTCTTTTTATATGCTACACTTCAAGAGCTGAAAATAAGGAACGTCATTTATACTAATTAGTACACTATTTGCCTATTATGGCTTATGGCATAGTTCAAGGATAGTGGCCAGGACGGGATTTTATTATCGTAGAGGAAGGGAATGATTTTTAACCTTATATGTAATTTCTGCTCGACGTATACGTACTCCCTGTCATTTAGCTCTGCAGAAGACCAGAAGATGATATGGTTGCTAATATTTGAAGACAAGGATAGAATATGCACTTGCGAACGGAGTTGCGTTGTATGCTTGCTTGACGAGTTGCGAATATATGCAAAATGGTTCATCAGAAAACAGGAAATGCTCATCATTTCCCCAGGATATGTCATTTACTCCCAAAGTCAGCACGCCCTCTCTTCAGCCTTGTGGGACAGAGAGACCGCACATCACGTGCGAGAGAGTGCTAAAAAGCTTTTTAAATAAATAAATATAATGAAGTGGGTAGCAGTTGCCAAAATTAATTTTAGCTAATTATTTATACTTTATAGCTTATAAGAAGTTAATATAGTCACATTTTATATTGTTACATGTCTATATAAATATTGTGCATACTAATTGAAAATCTGCAGTAACAGCTGGTTAGCAGACTGTTAAAGCTATTTTATCCGGATTTGGCTGCAACTTATACATGACTTTGTAAAGGTCATCAGTCCAGGATTATGCAACACATTTCAAATTAATTAAATTAAGCCATTGGATGAGATCCTACATGTTTCCAGCTTGAAGTATTAATTTCTCTGGAATACAAAACTGTTTCATAAGGTTCTGCATAAATATTTTCTACAGTCGCTGATATCGTTGCAAGCGGTGGCGCCGCCGCTTCTGTGTAAACGTTATTGATGATACTGTCATTATTTGGAGCATGGGCTCCTCCAGCATGGTTGTCGTTGTACGTAACAACGGCGTAGGGGTTTTCAGTGCTTCTCTCTGCAGTACGTATCAAAATATTATTGAAGTTTCTCTCATGTCTCTCTGTATCATCTAGCACGAGGATTATGACAAGCACAAGGATGAAGAGAAGATCGAATATAGCAGTTATGTCCAAAGCAGTCACTCTTGAAGTTTTTCCTTCAGAAATCAAAGTCCCGTGAAAGTATGCATTGAGAATGAGGAAGGCTGCCAAGAAAATAGCCACGAGGATGTGTATATACACCCAAGCAGAATCGTAGGAAAACCTTCGCTGAAATAAATACAGTTATTTTAATTAATTTCGCCGACATTTTTATATATAAAGGATATTTTTAAAACTACTGTGAGCAAAAATTATCTTACGTTCTTTGGAGCCAACGCTAGTAGTATGGAGAAAACAGATTGAATGCATCCAAGGCAGAGTATCGCAGCAAGGCAAAATATCCTTAAGGTGACATGCTCTTGTCGGTCCGGATACGTCTGGAAATTTCCGGGCGAGGCTATTATGGTAACGAAGGCAACGCTTGTGAGGAGTATGCCCCAGCACTACGTGAGAAGAGAGAAGGATTCAATAGTGGTGGGATTAATTTTACGTTGCTATTATGAAATGAATGAAGAATGTAGTTGAGAACTTTAACTTACGGCGGCTACAACAGCAATCTCGCTGTAACCTTTTTGAAACTTCCTTAATAATAGGCGTGGGGACGGTGACATCTTGAATACTTGCATTAATTTTATAATGTCCACTTTTGCATTGTACAAAACAATTTCAGCGTCGAAATATAGCTCGCCGTAGAAAAAGGCTTCTATGAAAGAATGTATGCCTTATCGTTCTGTATTTGGTTGAGATGACCCCATTTCGCTAACGAATTGGGTTAACTTTAAGATACCAGTTCGATTGGGGTTCTTTATTCCGTATGATTCAGAATGATAAGTTTATTTGTTCATGTAATCTTCTGATAGTTGGAAATGATGTTGACTTACAAGTTCTGGGCTTTAGTTCACATGAACAGTTATATATGCAGCGACGAAGTGCGTTGCGCCATCTGTCAACTCTAACCGACACATTAGTACCCTCATACCGCCATGAACTCGAGCCAAACCCGTAAATAAAGCAGAAAATAACAATAACAACAATAACTAACACGTAACAAAACATAAAAAGCGATGAGTTACTCATCCTTGAATGAAAACAGATGATGATGGGACAGACTGCAAAGATTAAATCAATCCTTCCGCTCCGCGTTCAACTTTACAACGGTTAGGTTCAAAGTAGAATAAATGAGTCACGGAAATGGAAGACCCGCAGTTACGTCTAACATGGTCAAACCGACAGAGGATGATACGGCCATGTTACCGAAATCTATCCGCCTGTTCCCAGGAATAAATCGTCATTGGGCCACAGCAATGGTGGAAGCTTCGCTGTAACTCGATGCCGGCGATCATAATTTGTTGGCTATTCCGTTGGGTTGATTTAACGATTCGATTTAGTAGAGGACTCGAATATACAAGGGATTTCTTTGGTTACGGTGCAACAGGCATGACGGCCTTGGACTGGGCAAGGACCTGAAACAATGAGTTGATATTGAGTCGAGTACAACGTTAGAAAACTTAGTATCCAGATGGAGTTTTGACACCTGTCTGGATGTCATTCATCTTGCTTAAATGTCAATCATTATATTCGCGATAGTGACATTCCTACAATGTCGACAATACTTGCCTCGTGTAAATTGACTTTGTTGTTCAAACTTTTACTGGGAAAGGTACCTTGCCTGTACGACCCTCAACGTAATTTTCCCACATCGAGCATGCTGAAGCTGAAGGACGTTTATGTACCTGTATGGGCTACTTAATTAGAATTTATGAGCTATCGACAAAGTCTCAACGTCGGGAATATTAGATCAAGTAGATCAAAATAAGGAAATCCCCTAACTTATACACGAATCACATTTCCGCTATTTTGAATTGAACCTTACCGTGGATGTTTTTCATTCTAAATGTAAAAGGTAAAGTATTTTTAAGTCAAGACCTTCAAACTATACAGTCTGACTTCCAAGGAAAGAGTAGCTCAACTACCATACGAATTGATAATCATGTCATAGAGAACGGTGCTCTATAAAGGGTTCCTATATTTAATGTGTACTGCCATACCGTAACAGTATTGCACATTCGGAAGCACCTGTAACACAGCATCCATCCCGTAGAGCTTCCTTTTTCAGAGCCTAGAAGAATCATAGAGCCGAGTGGAGGTGTTCAGGATTACCAAAACTGGATATTATTCCATGCGTTCGCTGGAACTCGAATTAGGGCCCAGCTTCCACTGAGTCCGATGTTCTAGCCACCAAGCTACATTGCTTACGTACATCGCTACATTCTAGTCGTAATATTAGAGAGTAAAACTCAAGTCCAGAGCCCTTGGGATCCCTTTGAGTGTCTTTAAATAAAAATGATGTTGCCATCTATAGCATACCGGGGTTTAGTTTGCACCGACACCGTTTCCGATACTTCCTAGGGTATAACCGATTGTTCTGCCTTTTACTTTTTCAAGGATTTGACAATACAAGAACATTCATTTCCACAATTTGGATGGACTGGAAAATGTGAACATGAGTTCAAAAAGAAGAGAATAGGAGCAATGCTGAGAATAGTGAAATATCATTGTGGCGAATAGAGTCGGTGAGCAAGGAAGCTTATGGTCTCCAGCAAGCATTATTTGCTTCAACGATTCGACACAATAAAGGAGAAATCCTTTACCACTACCTAAATAAAAGCATGTACGGGAAGGAACATAGTGACTGAGTAGAGTTTGTAAATGTTTGAAAAAGGTGGGCAGGTATTTCATGCCATGGATTAATTACAAGAAATAAAACGCTTCTTGATTAGTTATACAAGTTACACACACAGTCTACAAAAGTAATAAAGAACAAAATCTTTTATGTGTTCAAATACTAGTACTAGGCAAAGGTAAATAAGAAGGAAGATAATACTCTTCTTTTGATGGGTAGTAAAAAAATACATTATACGAATTCGAATAATAAAATTTTAAAGACTAAAACGAGCATTTTTGACTAAAATATGAGCGACACGACAAAGCTAGTAGTAAGTAATGAATACTATTCAGTAAAGGTTGTGATGCCGGCTATTATGATGCCATAACGGAAAAGACGACGCTTGATATAGCTTTTCGGCAACCCAGAGTAGGTCGGTTCAAGTAAGTGCCACACGCCTTAAACATGAGCAGAATTTTGCAAAGTGCTTAGAAATCCAGTTGAACTGTGCGTCAAGCTGACATGGTCGAGTAAAGACAAAGAGTGTATAGCACTCGGAATACAATGTGTGTGTTCGTTCAGCACTACTACGAAAATATTAGTTGTGAATTATTAGTGACCTTTTAAGAAAGTCACTACATGAGTAGATTTAGCCAGTGTCTTCAAAATCCTAAACCTCGAGACTCGTGGAGAGGTTGTTGAAAGCTTTGAAGCTAAACTCTAAACTGGAGCTGCACGTATGAGACGATCAGTACGAAATTGTTGGTCAAAGTTTCCAACTGCTATCTTGTATTATACTAAGCTACAGCAACCTGCTGTAGTTCTTGTCGCCGATCGATAGGTTGCGTAACTGTCGCCTGGTGAGTAAGAGCAGAAGCGAGTCAAGTCCTCGTATCGGCTTTGAAACAAGAATTTTGCCATCAAAGATGGACTTCATGAGCCCCAAGCTGGCAGGCTTGATAATAAAAGGGGTCAAGGCTGGCTCTTGGTGCCGCACGCATTTAATTTACTGGAACGAAACTTTAGGGAAGATGCAACGGAGGACTGACGCTGTAAGCGTCGGAATATGGCACTGCTACGCCGTCTATACGATCATTTATCTAATCTTCGTCTGGATACGGACGGCGCAAGTGATGATGGATGCGGACGCTGGAGTAGAAACAAAGCTCGCAATGCAATTCATGTCTTTCTTTTACATCTTTCCCGTCGTTTTTCAAGCTTCACTCATATTCTACGGCGATGAATTCCCGGGCTATCTGAACAGCTGCTTTCGCCTATTTCAAGGTATTGTTTAGAACTCTAAATTTGATTTGCATGATTATTCGTACTTGCCATACTGTCCGACTGCAAGTTAACTATCATAGATTTCAGCAAAGACTCGCCAGAAGAAGATGCTACAAAAGATAAGAAACATCCCAAAGAGGTACGGATTGCGCAAATGTTTCTCCTCTTCAACTACTATAGTATATGGAACCTTGCTGGAACAACGGTATTGATGGGCATCCTCAAACCAGATTTGCAACTTTTCTTTTCCTCCCTCTTCGTTCATGTTGAAATGGGCTGGGGTTGGAGGAATCTAATTCATCTTATCTCCATTTGTCTTCTGGTGATCGAAACGGTATTGTACATGAACGCTGTGTACTTGTACCTTTTCGTTTGTGCTGGAACGCTCTTTCCGCTCCTTGCTGTCATCGATAGTCTTGGAACTGGGTTTGTGTTAAATAATTTCAGTGTAGTTTTAGTAATCCTAGTTTCTCATCGCATTTTTTGTTTATGACTTATCCTATCTAGAAGGAACGTGGAGGATGATTTGTCGATAAGGCAGTTTGTGTTGCATTTCAAGCAGATTCAGCTCATAACAGACAAATTGAACAGAATCTACAGCAAAATCTACTTTCCGGCGAGTCAGAACCTTTTGATAGCATTCAGCACATTCGGTCTCGTGAGTGCAATCCGATTTAGTGGGGTCATCAGTATGATGGTCAGCACCGTTGGCATCATAGCGTATACAATCCTGGTGGTACTCTTTCGTGGTCTTGCCGAAATATATGTGAGATCCGAGAGAGTTCGAAGCTTCTGGAAGAAACGTCTAGACGGAAGGACATGCAGGAGTTTGGAACAACCAGTAAGAATCACCATTGGCTCTTACTGTTATGTTGACGCGGGGCTGGTCCTTACATCAACAGATGTCATCATTTCAAACACTATTAATTTACTCCTTGCTCGCTAATGTTGGTGAAATTACGCTAGTGCAGCCGTTTACTATGCATCACTGATATTCATTGAAGCATATAGTGAATATTGCTTTGGAATTCATTGTTCCTCCTCAATTCTTAAAAGTTCATGTTATTCGTAAACGAAGGATATCGAAATATGATAATCACACTAATTAACAAAATCTTTCATTTAAGTTTTTCTCAACACGTGGATGTAATTCTTGGTTTCATGACATATGATTAAAGCCTTGTATTGGATTCAGTTAAAATGAAATTCTTTAATTACAAGTATCGCATACTGACATATTTTAGTTCATCAGACTGTCTTGCATTGCTTGTGCTTTACGGCTTGCTGCTATGCTTACTTTTGAAAATAATGATGGAGTTTCCAGCATGCCTCTATACTTAATAGACAAACCAGTATAGGTTGTGGAATGCTCATGCTAATTTAGTGGGCAGAACCGGGAAACGCTTCGTGGCAGAAAGGACTGAAATGAATGACACCTCTAGTTAATTTTTGCTGTGCGCTGTTGCGTCATAACTGAAAATATTTATTAGTACCCGGTTTTACTTGTATGTCAGCTATTCACAAGCAACGCATAATTGCTGTTATGTTGTCATAAAGTATAAAAATACTCAAAACCAATGATCCTATTCGGAATTTGGTTCTTTGGAGTTGTTAATTTTTCCAGTAATACTTTAAAACCAGCATTAACATGCCAAATGTGAGCTTCATGAGCCACAAGTTGGCATCCCTGATAATAAAAGGGGTCACTGAAGGCGCTCGGAGGCGCACGCATTTAATTTACTGGGACGAAACCTCAAAGAGGTGGGAGCGTAGGACTGACGCTTTAAGCGTCCGGATATGGCACGGGTTAGCCATTTTTACGGCATCCTATCTGGCGTTTGTCTTGATACGCACAGTGCAGGTATGGAAGGATACAGACGCTGCACTAGAAACCAAGTTATTGATGCTGTTTGGTGCCGTCTACTTTATGTTTCCCGTCGTTTTCGAAACTTCTCTTCTATTGTGCGGCGATGAAATCACGAGCTACCTTAACAGCTGCTTCCGCCTGTTTCAAGGTATGCATTCCATCATTTTTATCAGCCCTCTATTGAGACTTGTCGTAATTTATTGTTCATGTCAAAGATTTTAGCAAACACTCGCCAGGGGTCACTACTAAAGGTAAGAAGTGCCTTACAGAGGTGTGGATAGCGGAAATGTTTCTCACCTTCACCTACTACGGCTTCTGGGCCCTTTGTGTGGTTACTGTGGTGATAAGTATCCTTAAGCCAGACTTGGCAATATGCTTTTCATCCCTCTTTCTCCACGTTAATAACAATTGGGCCTGGATTCTTATTCATCTTTTCTCCGTTTGCGTTGTGCTGATCGACTGTCAACTTTACATCACCGGAGGGTTCTTGTACATCTTTGCTTCGGCTGGCACATTTTTTCCACTCCTCGCTGTCATCGATGGTTTAAGCAACAGGTTCGGTTGTAATCAATTGAATAAATTTCGAATTAGAATAAACCAATTCATTTCATAGGCGGCTTATGTTTGCACTATTTAGGAACATTTTGAATGGCTTGTCTGGAAGAGAGGCTCTGCTGTACTTCCAGCAGATTGAGCTGATAATAGACAAATTCAACAGAGTCTTTGGTAAAATCATCGTTCCGGCAAGTCAGAACATTCTTATAATACTCAGCACATTTGGGGTCGTTGGTGCAATTCGATTCAGCGGTATCATCGGCATTTTTGTCGCCAGTGTCGGCCTCGTAACATACATTATGCTCGTAATTATGTTTCGCGGCGTTGCAGAAATATTTGTAAGATCCGAAAGAATTCGAAGCAATTGGAAACGCCATCTGGATCGGAGGTTGTATATGAATCTGAAGCCTACAAGAGTGGTCATTGGCTCGTACTGTTATGTTGACCCAGGTTTCGTCCTCACATCAACGAATATCGTCATTTCAAACTCTATTGCGTTACTTCTTCTTCGCTAATATTGTTTAAAATATGACACTCTTTCCGTTTAAAATGTTCCATTCCGTTGTTTGATGGGACTCCCGAACTACTGCTAAATAGTTACAAGCTGGGATGAGTTAACCTCTGGTTCATCTCGGGCCATATTTCAACAACGGTGGATGGAGGCAGTACCATTTATGGGTCACATTGTTTAATCCAGTCACATTTTATTTAGGCATAATATGTTACCTTAAAAAACTATATATAATCAGTATTATGATAATTACAGTTCAATCATACTGTCTTAATTCAATTATTATTAATAGATGGACGTACAATGGGAAAGGTTAAGCTGTGTCTTAGTTATATACACTGGTAAATAATATTGGAGCGAGTAAGCATTGTTAATTGTACATTCGCAGACTTGGTGATACGAAGGCGGATTTGAATATTGCCTGCAAGGGATTTCTATGGTTATTACGGTGCAACAGGTATAATGGTTGTGAGGCACGAAGGGGTGTGTAACGAAGGCAACGCTTGTGAGGAGTATGCCCCAGCACTACGTGAGAAGAGAGAAGAATATAATCGTGGTGGGATTAATTTCATGTTGCTATTATTACCGAGCCATGAATAACAGAATAGTTGAGAACTTTAAACTTACGGCGGCCACAACAGCTATCTCGCTGTAACCTTTTTGAAATTTCCTCAATAATTGCCGTGGAGACGGTGACATCTTAAATGCTTGTATTAATTTTATAATGTCCACTTTGGCATCGTACAAAACAATTTCAGCGTCGAAATATAGCTCGCCGTAGAGAAAGGCTTCTATGAAAGAATGTATGCCTTATCGTTCTGTATTTGGTTGAGATGACCCCATTTCGATAACGAATTGGGTTAACTTTAAGATACCAGTTCGATTGGGGTTCTTTATTCCGTATGATTCAGAATGATAAGTTTATTTGTTCATGTAATTGTTACGGCTAGTTTTATCTAGAGTACAAGCTAGAGGCTTCAAGCAAGGAGGAGGGAGAACTGTTGGGATAGCGAGGCAAGTCAGAGTGTGAGGAGGCTAACGGAGCCGGACTTTGGAGATGAGGGGTGAATCTGGAGATGTTCTGAAGAGCAGATCCGGGAGGCTATAAAAGGGCCTGCTGAAGTACAATTCGGGGTCTTATGTCTAAAACCTTTAGGGAAAGAGGGAATCTGACGGTTTGACGGAAGATTCAAGGAGAAGGCTCGGAGGAGCAAGAGGAAGTAACGAACTGAGACTTGAGTAGTGACTTTAGCCGAAGAGGGTGTGTAATGTAAATATCGATAACGTGGTAACGTTTAAGTACACTAAGTAATTGTAGAAGGGTTGTGTTGGACTAATTATATTGTGTGTTACAATAAACATTTATAACGAACGTTTGGGTATCTGCGAGGAGTTATTGCAGCGTAATAACAGCATTAACGACGAGCATCAAAGTCAGGATTAATGGGACCACTGATCAAGAGTTATTAAACGAATCAAGGAGTTAATATGTTTCATCTGAACGAGCAACAAACCGGCTAATTCAAAGGACTGCAGGATTCGCGAAGCAGTTCATCCTACACCTGCCATTTAAGAGTAGCTGCACTGTCAGCCTAAGTTCTACAAGGAGAAGCAAGAACCAGGTCCTACCCGCTGAATACTAGACGATTACGCAAAGGCCAGCCCCACACGCAGAGAGTTACAAGTAAGAAGAGCTGCATACAATTGCAAGCCTTTAAAGTATATAATGCATCCCCTTTAGCAAAATACCAGTAACAAAATGGTTGCCGAGGCTTTCGGATTCCCAAATTTCATGCATTTTGTATTCAGTAAGCAGGAAACAGCTGGACAAATGTGAGTTATAGATTAGCAGAACCTAGGTTTGTACAGATAAGGAATAAATGAAGCTGATCGGGTAATAAGCTGTAATCCTAGGTTTAATATTTCTCACTGGTTCTGAGTTAACAGAAACTTAGGGTCGAAAAAAAAAAGATTCAAAAGAATACATTTTACTTAATTATGAAATAGGAAATAGACGCCAAGTGTAAAAATTTCAATGTTGAATTCAAATTATATTAGTACAGCAAGTTGAAAAGATTAAATAAGGGCCAGTGTTACAGATGTGAATTAGGTAGCAAAAAAAGATGCGGAATAGGCTAGTCGCTCATAACTCATTGAATATCTGTAGTAGCTTATATATAATGATAGAGAGACTCGCAAAATATTAAGTAAGGTTATAATACTATAATAAATATCTTTTCATTTTGATATTGCGGGCATTCCAGATATTTGGGATTGGAAAAATAGATTGATATTTGTTAGGTCAGCTTGATGCTCCACTAATAAAGTCTTTCTTAGTTTTAATTGGTTCGTTAAAAATTCGTGTTTTTAAGTGGAGTAACACAACAAGGTTCAGCTTATTATTCTCCATTCGTTATGTTTTAAGGTAAAGAAGCAGAAAAGCGTGGGAGACTGGTGAGCTTGCTCGCGAGTCTTCCATGCCATTAAATGTTTTTACATGTTTTGGTGGCAAAGGTTATAGAGGGTATCATACTAATAGCATTGTGGAGCAGAAATAAGTGAAAAATAGTAAGGAAGTGATGAACATGTTCACTAGTTCCCTGATACTAATAGCATTGTTGAGAAGAAATAAGTGAAAAATAGTGGGGAAATTGATGAACCCGTTCACTAGTTCCCCTATACTATTAGCATTGTTAAGCAGAAATAAGTGAAAAATTGTAGGGAAGTGATGAACCCGTTCACTAGTTCCCCTATACTAATAGCATGGTTGAGCAGGAATAAGTGAAGAATAGTGAGAGTGAACGTTTTCAGAGGTCGCCTAGGATCTCAAATGGTTGATTAGTCTGGTTTAGGTTAATACGTTAGTGATAAGGGTAGATAAAACCCTAATTGAAATTTCCATTCCATGCTTTGCACAATGAGGGTAGACTTTTCAATAACTATGTTATGAATTAGCGGTTTGGTTGTTAAGGCATGCAGTTTTGGAAAACTTTTAGTGGGAATAACAGGACACACACAATGAAAGTCTTTGTTCCATATACTTCAGGAAGCTGTAGTGGAGGGAGTGCTGTTAGATTCTCAGGAACAAAATAATGTATTAGGGTTGAGTTATTTCGAGTCCCTTTTTGAAACCCGATATCTAAACACCAATCTCTGGGCTTTCAGATGTGAAAAAGGTTAGTTTATTGTGAGGGTTCTTGGGTATGGAAACCTATGCCTGTGAAGTTGTCAATCAATAAATTATTGCTTCTCGTCCTAGAATTTTCAAGTGGATGAACGTGTCTTTGGATTAAGAAACGAGACAAAGCAAGAGGCAGTTTTTTCTAGACAAATGCCGGAGAAACCATTTCAACGTTTCAAAAGGTCAAAGTAGCCAAGGGAACCAGCACCTTTTTTTGTTCAATCTTGTTTCGGGGTATTCTTGAATTTTGTAAGGGACACAATTTCGGAAAACAATTGTCATTATCTTGCTCGTAGGGAACTGTTGCGGAAGATAGGCAAGGAACGAGCATGCTCAGTACTTGCATTTAAGTACTTACGTGCGCTTAAGTATTTATAATTTTGTCGTTGAGCTTGAGTTCTTAGGTAGAATCGCGGATACATAGTTAAGTAAGGAAAAACTTGAGCAGGGTAAGTTTCTTACGCACAGTGAAATACAGATTAGACAGTAAAGTATTGAGCAAGCTCATAACTTTCCTCATGGCTGTACATTGTTGTACATATAATTTACGGGAAGTGTTACTAAGAGCTCATAGGTAACATAATGTTTTGTTCCTTCTGTGGGTCATATTTGATTCTAGGAGGTATGGGAAAGAGATGAGAAAGCTCATGACTTCTCCATAACTATGCATAGTTGTACATACAGCTTACGGGAAGCCTTGCTGGTGGTTCAAAGGAAATCTATCTTTTTCTTTTGTGAAAACAAATTCTGGGAAGTGCAGGAGAGTGACGAGCGTGTTCACTACTTGCCGTATCTTTCTACATTGTTGCACTTATAAAAAAAAAAAGGAATCCAACGAGAAAAAAGACTATTATTAATTTTACTTTTCTCCTTCAAAAAGGTTTATAGTCCGGAAAGTGATGAGCATACTCTTGGCTTTCCTTAAAATAGAAAATGGTTTCACAAAGCTTCAAGATCTTAGAGGTAGCCGAGAAGGGGTTATAGTTGGTAACTTATTCCATTGTTCATAGGAGTTACTTATAGCCTGGCAAGTGACGAGCTCACGTGAAGCGTTGCTGGGTTATTACAGTAAATGTACTGTGTTTTCCCAACTGTGGGTCAAATAAGATACTAGGAGTTGCAGGAAAGTAATGAGCAAGCTCATGAATTTCCTCATGACTGTACATGGGTGTACATATAGCTCGCATGAAGCGTTGCTGGGTTATTACAGTAAATATAATGTGTTTTTCCTCTTGTGGGTCATAAAAGATTCTAAGAAGAGCAGGAAAGTGATGAGCGTGCTCACTACCTGCCTTATCCTTTTACATTGTTGCACTTATAGGACTGAAAAAGTTTTAGCTAGTAGAAAGAATCATTTTCTACTTTACTTTCTTCATCCTATCCAGGCAATTCATGAGCATACTAATATGTTTCCTTGTAATAGTAGATGGCGTGACACGACGTCAAGGATCATTGTAAGGGCCGAGAGGGGGAAAAAAAAGGTTGGGAACATCTTCCCTTGTTCAGAGGAGTATCACTTATAGCCTGGCAAGTGACGAGCACGCTCGCTACTTGCCGAAGGCTCGTCAATAGTTGTGCATACTGGGTTCTTCCCACTGAAACATTTTTGAAACGAAGAAGGAAATAATGTTAACCATCCCACCATTTTTGGAAGGAATTTTGTCAAGGAGACCCTTGTAGTTTTATGGTTGTGAGAGCAGATGACTGGTGAGACCCTTACAAGTATTTTGGTGGACAACGTAACTAGACGTAAATAGCATTGGTCCAAGTTTAAAGGTATGTATATATTTTAGTTTTCAGCTAGAGTCTTATAGTCATATTTTGGGCGTGAAGGAGACCAGTGAGCGTGCTCACAAGTTCCCCTTGGCCCGTACATTGTAGTATACATACCGAGGAACATGGAATTTGTTTTGTGGAATAAAATGTAAAATGGTTTCTTGGACCACTGTAGTTTTATGGTTATCAGAGCAGGCGAGTAGAGAGACCCCTCACAAGTACCCTCTTTTAGTTAAGTTTTGCTACGTACATGTAAGTAAATACGATTGGTATCTGAAAACAGGCAAAGTATTTCAGTTAGTTTCCAGGAAGTACTTTTTAATTCCATTTTTTGGAAAGGCAGGAGACTGGTGAACGTGTTCACTAGTCCCCTTATGCCCGTACGTTAAAGTACATATGCGGAGGAAAAGGGAAATTTGTTGCAAGGGTACAAAGTATGGTTTTAAGAATTTTCTTAGAATTTCAAACAAGGATGAAAAAGGTTGTAAATTATGTTTTGTATGTCAAACATGAGACATTTCCAGCGTGTAAGAAAAAAAAAACTAGCATCTCGAAAACCCTTGGATTTTAAGTTACGTAGGTTGTAGACTCCTGATTTTCCAGGTTTTCACTAAAAATTCCTATTTCCGTGCCCTAAACATGTGTGTCAGTATGGGGAATAACGTAAGATAACATATATACTCATCATCGCTGCCATTTCAAGTTGTCAGTTTAAGGCATTGGCCTAAAAGGATTTTGAAGGAAAGAATAATACATCTTATAAAGATATAGATTGAGATCGAGATTTATTTTAGGTTTGTAGTGATGCGTTTCAAGTAGAAGGGCAAAAGATAGTTTGTTTCCATCGTTTTAATTTTTTTTTCGACGAAATAAAGAGAAAAAAACCTTACAATAATTAAAGGGTAGTTGCTGATTTGATAAGTTGGTTTTATTGAAGCAAATCTGAGCAAGTGAAGAACCTGGATTGTTGTTGATAATTAAGTAAAGCATAAACCGAAGTTAATCCGAACAAGGATCGAAGGTTTAAGGCAGGGAAAGTTTACGAGTAGTTCCGTTGAAGTAAACCCGAACAAGGGAAGAAGATGGATAATGGTTAAGTTTTAAGTAGAGTAGGAACCGAAGTAAATCCGAACAAGGATCGAAGGTTTGACGCAGGGATGGATTTAGAATAGTTCCGTTGAAGTAAACCCGAACAAGGGAAGAAGATGGATAATGGTTAAGTTTTAAGTAGAGTAGGAACCGAAGTAAATCCGAACAAGGATCGAAGGTTTGACGCAGGGATGGATTTAGAATAGTTCCGTTGAAGTAAACCCGAACAAGGGAAGAAGATGGATAATGGTTAAGTTTTAAGTAGAGTAGGAACCGAAGTAAATCCGAACAAGGATCGAAGGTTTAAGGCAGGGAAAGGTTAAGAATAGTTCCGTTGAAGTAAACCCGAACAAGGGAAGAAGATGGAAATTTCAAAAACCAGTTAACCGTAGTCTGGCTGGAACAGAAGAAATTTCAGTAGTTTCTATTTAATTAAAATAATTTCCTGGTGTAATTCTCGGCAGAATTATTAATATTAATCAATTTATCTTCCGAATAAATTCTTGAGGTGGACCAAAGCTAAGCCGGATTCTTAGAGTATTGGCCAACTCGAAGCCACGGCAGGCAGCGGCCATCTACGTTTAAAACGAACTTGCGTTCCAAATATCGTACATACAGAGGAGTCAGTAGCAACTTGGAGAGGATCTAAATCATTTAATTTTTGGGTTGGACATATGTGTGTCAGTTTGCGGATATTCGAAAATTGGTGGCAGTTTACGAGTTGCAACAAGCTGTCGTATCCGGTGAGTCAATAAAACGTATAAGGGATATAAATTTTTTCAAAGCAGAGGGACAAGTTAATATGCATATCGTATCACAATTTCTAATCTTAATCTAGCCAGACTTCGGTATTCTTGCATAAAGTTAATGTTAGTGTGATAGGTCATGGAGTCGCTCTCCATGGATCTTGAAATAGGGCCCATAAGAAAAATGATGTAAGTCTTATGGAAAAGAGCATTCAATTTAAACCGGTAATACGTAGAACAACCAGAGGGTTTGTTACTACAAGAAAGTTCAAGGAAAAGGACTTTGTGCAGGCGCCGCACGTTAATGTTAAGTGAAAACGGATGGGATTCCGTTTGAGGAACAGGTTAATGTTAAGCGAAAACAAGAACTGGATTGGATTCTGTTTTAGGACCAGATTAATGTTAAGGGGAAAAGGTTTACAAAAAGTGTCCAAGAGGGATACGGTAGAGTGTTGGGTACTTGGTTTATGGATACAGGTTTCGTAAGGTTAGATAAAACAACTACGTATAAATTTTAAGGTTACAAAGGCAAGATTTTATGACCCAAGAAAAGGTCGGATGCATAGGAAAAAAAATTTGGGAGTGAGAGGCATTTTTGGGAGTGTTCTTTTGTGGAAAACAAGACGAGGATCCGGAAAAAAATGATACTTAAAACCCTCTTAAGATTTTACTTTAGCTTAACATGGAAAAGAGCGAGACAACCCTGGAAAAGTTGTAAATCGTAATAGTAGTCAAAATGAAATAAAGTAAAATATTTCTAGCCTCTGGAAAAGCGCAGCTGCTAGCTGTTACTAGGATAAGGCACTTTAGACGTGCACATCCTTTAGAAAAGATAAAAGGAACTGCAAGTATACATGATACAAATATAGGACAGTAACTTTAGTTTAGCAATGCGGTAATATATCATTTACCAGCGTTTCTGGGTATCATGCAAGGATCGAAAACTTACTTGGAAAATTGATTTTCAAAGCATACCATTTTCTTGTGTCTTAGTTTTCTGATAGGTAATAATATTTGAATGTTTACTCTATCAATGAAATTTCTATGGAGGGAAGATTGCCTGTTTGTATTTTTCCCCCTTACCTAGTAGTTTTTATTTTTCAATATTTGGTGGATTCTTAATTTGCACATGTAAAGTTGAATAGAAATAGTAGAGTATGATAGTTAATACTGTATTAGAATCTTTCAGTTTTTTTAACATTATTTATGAGTAGTTTAGGAAATGTTTTCGGTATTAGAGTAATTATAAATAAGTTTTCCATAATTTTGAATGCTTTTGTTTTAATTTTGCATGGAACTAATTAAGTTAATTTTTACAGTCTGTAGGCACAATTTTAAAACGATGTTTCACTAAAATTTTAATTTATATTTATAGTTCAATGGCTTAGCGTTGGAGCGAGCAACCTCAAAGGATTTCCAGCGTTGTCTCCCAAACGTTTCAGAAGGAGACCAGGCGCGAGCACACGTAATACTCCTGAAATTCCTCTTGAGGTTATTCGTTTCCATCCGATCCATTGTTAATTATCCGTATATATCAATTTTAACTATATCTTGGGTTTTAGTTCCACTTTTATCTATTTTACTCAATGTCATGAAGCTTGAAAAACGAAGACATCGTATTATGAAGAAATCGCCTACTAACCATCCGAGGACCATTCAGGAACTGACACATGTTGCCATGAATTTCTGGTCGTCTCCGCCCCTTTCATCTTTCTTATACCACCCCGACCCGTCACACAACTTTCAACTATAATTTGGATACCCTTAGTATATAGTTCGAGTAAGCACCACGTATCGCCGGCTTTACAACAAATAATATTTGAATTGTGTTTTAAATTATACTGTAACTTTAATGAACATTGTTGAATCATAAATTTTAGTTCAATCGAACTGTATGATTTTTTTTTCAAAAAAAAAATTATAATTGATTCATGTAAGTATTGATTGCCTATTTTAAAATGGAGAAATGTAGAAATTCTCCTTCAGCGAGGCCAATTATGAGTAATTTTTATTATATATTACGTTAGCGTTCTGAAAATTGGGGAGAGCAATGGGTGGAACAATATATTTAATTAAGTTGTTGAAGTGGGTAAACTGAAACTATGTTAGCTATCTAACTGGCAAAAATCTCTAGCGATAATGTATAAGTTGAGACAATGTTAAAGCACAAGAAATCCGGGGGTTCCATTATTTTTGCAGCCATAAACGGCTGCGTCGGGATTTGGCTGCTAGGCTACAATGATATTAGTATACACTGTTATAACGATTCATTACTTAGACTTTATTTTAATATCAAACTTCCGTCTTATACAATGTATTTAGATATAAATCTTGGATTATACGTGTGTTTTATAACGTCGTCTACTGTAATATCTTCTGACACATTTGTTCTCATTTTCAACGAAGTGGTTGCCAATGAAATGATCCGTACTGTATTTTCATAATTCAACCAATTATTCGTTTACATTAGTTTAATGTGATCGCCGTGAAAAGAAAAGATACTGGCTATTTCAAAACGATTGAAAATTGAAATGTAACCTAAAGTTTCGCCTATAGTCTGGATAATAATGCTAAAAAAAGTGTTCTTGGAACTTAAGCCTTATTGCGAATTTAAGAAACTTTTTTTTAAAACTGACAAACTAACTATGTAAGGTTATTGAAATCACATAACCAGCCAACTACGACGTTTAATTGAAAATATCGCATTTTTCTGAGTCGTGATGTGTCTCATATGTAATCGAATGTAGAAAAGATTTCAACTGCGGGGTCCGCAGTTAGCGGACGAGCGAGATAATGTTACGGCTAGTTTTATCTAGAGTACAAGCTAGAGGCTTCAAGCAAGGAGGAGGGAGAACTGTTGGGATAGCGAGGCAAGTCAGAGTGTGAGGAGGCTAACGGAGCCGGACTTTGGAGATGAGGGGTGAATCTGGAGATGTTCTGAAGAGCAGATCCGGGAGGCTATAAAAGGGCCTGCTGAAGTACAATTCGGGGTCTTATGTCTAAAACCTTTAGGGAAAGAGGGAATCTGACGGTTTGACGGAAGATTCAAGGAGAAGGCTCGGAGGAGCAAGAGGAAGTAACGAACTGAGACTTGAGTAGTGACTTTAGCCGAAGAGGGTGTGTAATGTAAATATCGATAACGTGGTAACGTTTAAGTACACTAAGTAATTGTAGAAGGGTTGTGTTGGACTAATTATATTGTGTGTTACAATAAACATTTATAACGAACGTTTGGGTATCTGCGAGGAGTTATTGCAGCGTAATAACAGCATTAACGACGAGCATCAAAGTCAGGATTAATGGGTACACTGATCAAGAGTTATTAAACGAATCAAGGAGTTAATATGTTTCATCTGAACGAGCAACAAACCGGCTAATTCAAAGGACTGCAGGATTCGCGAAGCAGTTCATCCTACACCTGCCATTTAAGAGTAGCTGCACTGTCAGCCTAAGTTCTACAAGGAGAAGCAAGAACCAGGTCCTACCCGCTGAATACTAGACGATTACGCAAAGGCCAGCCCCACACGCAGAGAGTTACAAGTAAGAAGAGCTGCATACAATTGCAAGCCTTTAAAGTATATAATGCATCCCCTTTAGCAAAATACCAGTAACATAATCTTCTGATAGTTGGAAATTATGTTGACTTACAAGTTCTGGACTTAAGTTCACATGAACAGTTATATATGCAGCAACGAAGTGCGTTACGCCATCTGCCAACTCCAACCGGAGACATTAGTACCCTCATACCGCCATGAACTCGAGCCAAACCCGTAAATGAAGCAGAAAATAACAATAACTAGCACGTAACAAAACATAATAAGGGATGAGTTACTCATCTTTGAATGAAAACAGATGGTGATGGGAAAGACTGCAAAGATTAAATCAATCCTTCCGTGTTCAACTTTACAACGGTTAGGTTTAAAGTAGAATAAATGAGTCACGGAAATGGAAGACCCGCAGTTACGTCTAACATGGTCAAACCGACAGAGGATGACACGGCCAGGTTACTGAAACCTATCCGCGTGTTCCAAGGAATAAATCGTCATTGGGCCACAGAAATGGTGGAAGCTTCTCTGTAACTAGATGCCGGCAGTCATAATTTAATTTGATAACTATTCCGTTGGGTTGGTGATTTAACGATTCGATTTAGTGGAAGACTCGAATATGCAATGGATTGCTATAAGTTCTGGTATACTTCCGGTATCTGCAACAGGTATGATGGCCTTGGACTGGGCAAGGACCTGAAACAATGAGTTGATATTGAGTCGACTACAACCGTTGTACTACAACGTTAGAAAACTTAGTATCCAGAAGGAGTTTTGAAGCCTATTCTGGATGTCATTCATCCTGCTTAAATGTCAATCATTACATTGGCGATAATGACATTCCTACAATATCAATAATAACCTGCCTCGTGTGAATTGACTTTGTAGTTCACACTTTTCTTGGGGAGGGTACCTTGCTTATACGACCCTCAACGTATTTTCCCACATTCAGCATGCTAAAGCTAAAGGGCGTTTGGGTACCTGAATGGGCTACTTAATTGCTTAGAATTGATGAGCTTTGGTCAGAGTCCAACGTCGTGTATATTAGATAAAGTAGATCAAAATGAGGGACGCCTCTAACTTATACAAGTTACTGAATCGAATCACATATCTATCGCTATTTCGTGTTGAACCGACAGTATGTAGAGTTTAATTATGTAAGATTAGATCTATTGAATGACACACGGTTTCAGTACGAGCGTACATCTCCATAAGGTACAATGCTAATCCGTGTCGAGTTGAATCGGGCACACATTTTCCTATGGCATGTGGTCAATTATTTAAATTTCACCAACCGATGCGATACCATTTTGAAATTCTTATTTCCTTAGCTACAAAATGAGATACAATACGCTAAATATAGGAAACATACATAGTGGATTTTTTCTACCGAATTCTTAATAGTTCATGTTATTCGTAAACGAAGGATATCAAAAAGTGATAATCGCAGCAATTTAGCATTTAAGTTTTTCTCAACATGTAGATGTCATTCTTGATTTCATCACATATGACTGAAGCCTTAGGATTAAGTTGAAATGACTTTTAAATTGTGTATCTAACCTTTCTATATGTGTATATATTTAAATAGATAATCCAATAATTATAATCATAAACGGTTGTGGAATGTCCAAGCTAATTGAGCAGACGTAACTGGAAGACATACAGGAAGGAATGAAATGAATGACATTGGCTCTAGTTATGTGTGTTGTGTCCAACCGGAAGTGTTTAGTACTACCCGGTTTTAATTGCACATCCGCTATTCACAAATTAAGATTCGTTGTTATGAAGTACATATAGAAATACTGAAAACCAATAGTTGCATTCGAAATTGGTCCTTTGCAATGCTCTTTAATTCACTTTCTGATATTTCAATTACCAGGCAAGCAAGTTGTATTGCAGTGCTCGTACTTCACACTTCCCACCATTCCAGGTGGAGGTGGATTAAGAGATAAACCAGATGAAGGAATTACTTTTTCCAGTCATATTTAAAAACTGAAACAATCGCAACATGAATATGCCAAAGGTGGACTTCATGAGCCACAAGTTGGCATCCCTGATAATAAAAGGGGTCACTGAAGGCGCTCGGAGGCGCACGCATTTAATTTACTGGGACGAAACCTCAAAGAGGTGGGAGCGTAGGACTGACGTTTTAAGCGTCCGGATATGGCAAGGCTTAGCCATTTTTACGGTATCCTATCTGGCGTTTGTCTTGATACGCACAGTGCAGGTATGGATGGATACAGACGCTGCACTAGAAACCAAGTTATTGATGATGTTTGGTGCCGTCTACTTTATGTTTCCCGTCGTTTTCGAAACTTCTCTTCTATTGTGCGGCGATGAAATCACGAGCTACCTTAACAGCTGCTTCCGCCTGTTTAAAGGTATGCATTCCATCATTTTTATCAGCCCTCTATTGAGACTTGTCGTAATTTATTGTTCATGTCAAAGATTTTAGCAAACACTCGCCAGGGGTCACTACTAAAGGTAAGAAGTGCCTTACAGAGGTATGGATTGCGGAAATTTTTCTCATCTTCAGCTATTACTGCATCTGGGCCCTTTGTGTGGTTACTGTGGTGATAAGTATCCTTAAGCCAGACTTGGCAATATGCTTTTCATCTCTCTTTCTCCACGTTAATAGCAATTGGGCCTGGATTCTATTTCACCTTGTCTCCGTTTGTGCTGTGCTGATCAACTGTCAAGTGTACATCACCGTAGGGTTCTTGTACCTCTTCGCTTCGGCTGGAACATTTTTTCCACTCCTCGCTGTCATCGATGGTTTGAGCACTAGGTTTGTACTGAATTGAATAAATTTCGACTTCGAATAACAAATCCATAACCAACATATTTTGCACTGTTCAGGAAGACCTGGGATGGTTTGTATGGACGAGAGTCCTTGCTGTACTTCCAGCAGATTGAGCTGATGATAGACAAATTCAACAGAGTCTTTGGTAAAATCATCGTTCCGGCAAGTCAGAACATTCTCTTAATACTCAGCATATTTGGAGTCGTTGGAGCTATTCGATTCAGCGGTGTCATCGGCATTTTTGTGGCCACTGTCGGCCTCATAACGTACATAATGCTCGTAATTTCGTTTCGCGGCGTTGCAGAAATTTTTTTGAGATCCGAAAGAATTCGAAGCAAGTGGAAGCGCCATCTAGATCGTAGGTTGTACAGAAGCTTGAAGCCAATAAGGGTGATCGTTGGCTCTTACTGTTATGTTGATCCAGGTTTGGTCCTCACATCAACGGATATCATCATTTCCAACTCTATCGGGTTAATTCTTCTTCGCTAATATTGTTATTAGCCTCTGCATTTTCAAAACTTTTCATTCATTTCTTGTAAAAGTTATACATGGTCAATTTTTTTCAGTCATTTTTGTAGAGGTTAGAGGAGGAGGGTCTGGCTGGAGAGCAATGCTCCAATTGAGAGTCCGTCCAAAGAAAATAGGAAGGAAAGACGAAGAAGATGTTAGTTTAAGTTTCAAGGTGTTAACAACTACTACCACTATAATATGTTCTTATTTTTTTAGCACACGAAGACTAAAGTCAGCTCCTTACAAATTATGTCGTGATTCAAGTTAAATACTTGCTTTTTATTAATATAATATTTTTATGTGACATCTTAATAACTTATTATCAATCAGCTTTCAGTTATATTTTTCTACTGCACCGTATTCACAAAACCTGTAATCAAAGCTTTAAGTAATCTCAGATCAAGGTTCACTTGAATTGGCCATAGTTTGAATTGGCCACTGTTGTAATACGCCACATCTTGAAAAGGTCAACTTTCATATAAATGATAGGAATATTTAGGTAACACGTAAGATATGGACTTTCAAGGGTATTTCAAGGTGAAACTGTTTGTAAGAAAGAGGATCAGTGCTGTACAGATAGCAAAACAACTTGGCATTGACGATTGAGACTTGGTGAAAGAAACTGCTCGTTAAGTGTAATGGAGACGCAAAAAGGGAAGACTATATTGTGCCATGACGGGTTCTTGTACACGTTAAATAACCGGGTGGGTACTTCCCAGCGGTGGAGATGTACTGAAAGAAAATTAAACTGCAAAGGAGCTGTAATTAAGAGGGGGCGCTTTCCCAGTAAGTTTTGTGGTACCTCCAATAAACATGCCTATAATAATTGTACTTATTGCATAGTAAACTAATGTACATGATACTTTCTATAGCGTCTTAGCCCGCCATCGACAGTAATTATGGATTTTGAGTCCGGCGCAATGGGAGCTTTTGAAGAAACCTATGAAGGAGTGACTATTCAGGGCTGCCTGTTTCATTTAAGCCAGAGTATAGACAAAAATTTAGGGAGTGACTTGCGAGCAGATTATTCAAAGGACGTACCTGAAGAAGAATTGTTAACGGCAGTGAAGATGATTAGCTCGTTGGCATTTGTTCCCCTTGAACATGTCCGAGAAGCTTTTCGACAGTTGAAGTCCTACTGCCAGAAGTTTCCAGTCATGGCTCATGTTTTGGAATACTTTTACAAGAATTACATTAAAACTCCTTCCAACCCTCCGCAATTCCCAATAACCGCCTGGAAATCACATGATCGTGTGAAAGACAATGTACCACGAACCAACAATAGGACTGAGGAATGGAATAATGCCTGCAGATTGATCATGACGGGTTCCAATCCATCTCTTCCAAAACCTTTAGCAGGATTGCATGTAATGCAGAGTAAAACGACAAGAATGATGGCTAAACGGGCGGCTGGGGAACTAGCGCCACCAACTAGGAGCACCTACGCGGATATCAATGAACGAATCTTGAATCTCAGTCTAAGATTCCATGAGATGGATTTAATGGACTATCTTCGTGGAATCTCCCGAAATCTACTCCAGATACGCCCACGCAAGTCCGGAAAAAGGAAGAAGACTTTCACCAGCGAAGATTCTGAAATGAGCCAGCAACCTTCTACCAGCAACAAACGTTCACGTTTATCCGAGAAGCAAGTACCCTAAAATCTTAGTCATAGTCCTCCTTGTAGTAATCCACAATTTGAAATATTTAGGTAAAAATATTTCCATCCTTGAATGTAAGACATCCTTGAAGTTAGCCATGCTAATTTTGGTGTGTGATTCCACTCTTCACACAAATATTGTTATCTAGAATAGTGTCATATCTTCAGCTATAAGTTCTAATCAGTACTTTGAGATGGAAACAACAAACAACTAGGAAAGTTCTAAAGGCAGTGAAGCTCAGGAGAGGATTTAAAACCCAGGAGAAGCTGGTGGTAAGCTTGTACTTCATTCAATATTTCCTAGTGCGTTCCTTCATAGTGTTTTTCCGTCTCTTATAAATATCGTACTTTCAGATAATCAATTGCGCGAAAGAGAACGGAAGGCTTAAAGCTGCTGATCATTTCAACATAGACGAGAAGAATATAAGGAATTGGCGCAAGAGGGAGCTAGAGCTGACAGAAGCCAATCCTATGCGAATTAGTAAACGGGGAAGAAAATGTTTTCATGAAGAACTTGAGAAGGAACTAGTGATTTGGATACAGGAACGTAGGAAAAAGAAAATACGCGTCACAGGGAAACGGATACAGTTAGAGGAAAAGTGTAGAGCTGCAGTAAACGGGATTGCAGGCCTCATGTGGATGGTTATGCAATTTCAAGGCCCGTAATAAATTGAGTACAAGGTGCAGGACTTCCGTCGGCCAAAACTTGCCTGCTGACTACCTGGAGAAACTCCAATCTTTCAGAGATTATGTTAGTTTTAGTTATAAATAAAAGTAAATTCGAGCATTGGCCACCCTTGAACATAGTTCCACCTCGTATATAATCTGAGATTTTTTTTCCTAAAAACCCTATAAGCCATGGACTATAACCAAGATTTTAGGGTACTTTGCCCAAGTCAGACCAAGAAAAGACAAAACATAGAGACTAATTATGACTCTGATGCTACAGAGATACTCTGAATTCATTTGTTCGAAATTTATGCTATTACTTTTTAGATTTATATGAATATTTTTGCTACCTGTTCAAAATTTCCAAATGTGGCCATTTAAAATGTGGCCATTTCAAATATGGCGATTTCAAGTGCGACGCTTACAGTCATGACAACAGGAAACGGTTTGTGTGCAAGACCTTCAAACGCCAAGATGGGGGGAATTTTAATGGTTGATAGGAAGCTTATGGTGCCGAAGACGTTAAGAACATTCAAAATTCCGAATGTCTAATCTTTGTTATAGGCCTAGTGCAAAGCAAAAACTTCACGAGGCTAGCGCCTCTAACGAGTAAATATGGTAACAAAGCGGAAGGTGGGAACTTCAGTGTTTGAATTTTGTATGCAATCAACATTATAGGACTTGCAGTACCATAGTTACAATGTAATGCTGCAGATAACTTTCAAAATCGTTGTAACTGTTTCTTATTTCATAACGCAGGGGCGTCCAATTCAAACGGGCTTGACTTTCAACATTACCTGTTCGAATTTCCCGCCCCTTCATTGCAAAATGGCAGCAAGCATAATGGGTTATGAAAGCTTCCATTTAGTTTACAACTTGAATGTATTGCACCCGCCAATTCGTCTTGTTGCAAATTTTCTCCGCTTCCATGCTAAAATGTCACTAGCATGCAACAATTGCTGTAAAATTCAAAAAAATACACTAGCGCCACCGCGGTGTGCACTAGGCCTACCATTAATGGGTCTCATTTTTAAGTCAGTCACATTTTAATTAGGCATAATATGTTATCTTAAAAAACTAAATATAATCAGTATTATGATAATTACAGTTCAATCATACTGTCTTACTTCAATTATATTATTAATAGATGTGTCTTAGTTATATACACTGGTAAATAATATTGGAGCGAGTAAGCATTGTTAATTGTACAATTCGCGGACTTGGTGATATGAAGGCGGATTCGATGAACGTCTTGCTAGCTTTAGGGTGTTAGGACTCAGTTTTGGATTTTAAAATTTAATAATAATAATAATAAATTGAAAATATTCCTCCTAATGAAACAATTATCTTTCGGTTGTGACAGGATATTGTGGAGCTACACACACTCACACGCAATACCCTAAAGTATTTTACATTCAGTTGTACATTGGTTAACTGTAGCTATAATGAATAAATCGTTAATGACAAAGTTAATATACATACAATGAAACGGCTATCTGGTCTTCCGCTACATACGCTATCTCTATGTTAATTAATTTTAATAGTGTTAGTGGACTAGTAGATTTTATACAATATAATATTTACCACAAGTAATTATTATGTGCTTTGCTAATAAGATGTACATCTTAACGATATTCCTGTTCGTTATTCGCCGATCGTTATGTACTTAACGCAAAATAAGGTTTAGGGAAAGGTGTGTGTTGTAGCACATTTTCCAATGCATTGTCCAAAGTTGGGTGTATTATTTTTCACATGGCTCTTTCAAGGGAGGGACAGTCCCGTTAAAATATCATGTCCGATATCTTTCACATACTGCCAGCGCAAGGATTTGCAATATAGTTTTACAATTCTAGCGAAATTAACTCGGCTTAAACGACAGATTATTCTCAATCTAACGTATTTGAACATCCAAGAAGAACGGATAGCATAACTGCAAGGCTCATAGCCAGAATAGAAACATTAGTTACAGCGCTATTATTTCTTAATTCGGACGATGCGCTCTCTGGAACCTCAAGTTGCTCGTGACGCAACTTGGAATCTTGACTCCGATAAAATGTCTTCAAAACTGCTCGTCGCTGGTCCTCGTCATCCATGTCCGGATCTGCGATCCTCAGAATACGAGTCATGTGGTATTCGTATACGAGGTTCTTCATAGCAGAACCCATCACAGCGCGCCGCCTTCTTCCATAACCGATTTGACCGCTTCGGCAGTTGATCTACACAGAAAATAAATGATTTAAAGTTTGTTCGGTTGCTAAGTTGATTTATATAATGTCATAAAATATCTATGAGTAAAAATAAAACTCACTCCCTGACAGCTTCCTAAACAAACGTTAACGGTGCCGCGGAAGAAGATGTAGTTTGAATCCGGGAACTTGAAAGCCCGGAATTTAGCCATCAGTACATCCCCGTCCCGGGTTCCAAAGTTTTCAAACAGGTAAGGATCCACAGAACACCTGGGGAAGCACAATTCATTTCGCATTAACATCATGAACACCATAGCAAAACTATACGTGGTGCAAGATGAAAGTACACGCGGGATTGCGCACGTGTGTAACGCAAAGAAGTACATAAAACGGGAGGGGAAATATGATTCGAGTATTGTAGGATTGGAGAAATAGCTTCTCGCCCAGTGTGGTTCATTAGCATAAATACATAATTCAATCCGGAATGGACGGAGTGTGAGGAGAAATGAGACATTCAAAGAGAATGAGGATAAATTATTACCCATTCAAAAGGATAACTTCAGACTGGGGCCCGGTGTCAGTGACATCGAGTTGGGATACAAGGATCCCATAAACTTCCCGGCTTTGGGAATCCAGGCTTACTTCCATCGTCAACGGGGTTCCAGGCTGGACAATTAACTCTTGACCGATTGTTCTTCCTTCTTGTTGAACGCTCATAGAGAGCATTGGCTCCGGAGCCTTCCCCACAATTATGTTCGTAATTGTCAATGTCCTGAAGGGAAAAAGGAATAAAAAATAAATAAACGTTCTTATTAGTAATGTTGGAAAAGAAATGCTTGGTGAAATTCCGCGTAAAAATGACCAAATATTCCAGCCTTTCCCCGTAAAACGTGTATACTTTTCCAATCTAAGGTAAATCTTGAGGATATCCTTAATAAAGTTGTTATCTTGGATAATGTATCGTCGTATTTTATATCCATGACAGGATAACAAGGGAGTCAATAGCAAATATCTGCTGCCTAACAATTCTATGCAAGAGCTCATTATGCATCCATATATTACTCGCATATGCTTAACCAACCACCAGTGCTTGAACTCAAATAGCTAATAAGCTATTATTTGAACACGGATTTTCAACTTTAATATCGCTTCAAGAATCAAATTTATTTTGCCTCCAGCATTTCTCTCACTATATTTTAACCAGCATTGCTCATACTTTGTGCAACATTTGGAAATGTCAAAGGGGAATACGTCTGGTACTTGCTATGCAACTTATGCAAATTCAAAATTCTTGACGATATATATTGGTTTCCCAAGAGAAATCCTTGTGGCCCAGTGCAATAGCTGACTTTGCCTTTGTTTTAAACTCAAGTTCGAGAAGTGACAGTGAAATCTGAGAAACAAAGCGCAAAGATCTTCCAGCAAGTTCTGCGTGGAATGGCAAGTTTTTGCCCGTATTTTTAGCATTTCATGTTAAAACCCCCTACTACTGTACTCTCCTGGACGTCCAGGAGTATTGTCTTTGATACACTTGTGTGATTTTATTCGGCATTGCAGACTGCTTAAATCAAGTTAAATCATAGCATGTAGAAATCCAAGTTCAGTCCGTCAAGAAGGAGTTGAAGAAGAAAAAGAAGGGATACAGGAATAAGGTGCAAGTAATCGACCATTGTTCAAAGGCACTCCCATGATTAATTACATGACGTTCCACTCTCCGCTATCTCACCTGGATGGAAACCATCCATTGGATATATCCCTCCTCCTCCTGCCCTTCACATCCTCATGACCTACAGAGCTTAATGAACTTTAGTATAAATGCAAATCTTGCTTGCGAACAAATCCGGCTTACGCAGCTATTCATAGCACTTCCTCTCCGATGTCTTCCCACTTGTCAGCCACACACCTATGATCTCTTCAGATTTACTCAGCTCTTTCTCGCGACTAACAAAATCTCCAGGACGCTTTATTGTTCTTGCGTCACGATTTCTTTGGTAGGCATTGACTCTACTGTCATGTCAAATTATCAAATGGATTTTGTTTCACAGAGAAATGTTTGATTGACAGCGTGGAAATAGCGTAACGTAAGATAACACCTGATGGGTAAGAACAACGTGGAGTTTACTAAAACTGCTGTTACGTAGCTACTTCTGGAGCGTTCTGAAATTTGAAAATTGTCATTCAAATTCTACAAGAACGCCCTCTGGAGTTATACCCGGCATTCATGAATGTAGCAAGAAAAAAGTGCCGGGAAGATAACTTGCAAACAACTCTCTAAAATCTTTGACCTCTGGTTCAATCGTATGATAGGAGCATTCGTAAAATTTGAATTTATGACCACAATTAGAAACCTCACGAATACAACCACTGCTTTCTCCTTGGGAAGTATTCATCATTAAATTATTAAACGAGCTTCTAGGATGCAAATCCAGCGGGGGGTTATTAAATAATTAAGATGTAAATGATCCAGGGGAACAGAAGAGGAAGAAGAGGGTTGGAAGCTGATAAATCGTTACTACCGGTCCCCACCGGTGGTTGAAGCTTGTTTGTTCCTTATTGATATGCCTGCGGCCATACTTTGGTAACCTACCGCGTTTTACGATCCACCATTTCCTCCCGGACATTCGACACCATCCGGTTCCACCAAACCCACATGGCTTAGCAATATCATCTTTAACGCTGCTATTGCATATTGTATTTCATTAATTTCAGCGTATTATCCTATCCAGATTCTTTCTAACATTGCATACATTCTCGATGAAATCTATGATTGACCGTAAATTCTATCAACCGCGATTATTATGGATTTAAATGGAATAGAATTAGACAAATACAGGCGAATAAATACTGAATACTAGCAATATACCGCAGCCATTAGTTTTAGTCATTAAGTAGCGTAGTACTCAAAACTTGATTAATAAACTATATAATTTATGACATACATTTGCCGATTATTGTAGAAAAAACAAAATGAAGACACTAAATCTAAAAAAAGCCCTGAAATTAAACCCATGCACCCTTGGCTTCGATACCTACAAGCAAAGCCTCGTCGTTTTTGTAAGAAGGTGAGTCCACAACAAAACGAGGTGGCGGAAGGGGAAATGGAGACAATCGTAGGATTGTGATTGTAAAAGGGCTTTTAGAAACTAATTCATACCCTCAGGAGGCGGATAGGTAACCCAAGCATAGAACAACAAGCTTGCAAGCTCTTTGGCTTTACAACGGAACCTAAAGAAGGAAGGAAGTAAGCTTTTGCGAATGCGTGCAGTTCACGCACATGATTGACGCGCACTTACGCACCCGTTAAAATAATTAACTATAACATCCTCTGAAAAAGCGTCGTTGGTAATGAAGGTTGCCCCGGCTACTGGCTACCTGTAGCCTACAGGCTGTAGGTTAGGTTGACATTTCAGGAAATATATCGCATTACATGTCTCGCTTTATTACACTCCTTTACTTCAAAACGAAGAAAAAAGAAGAGGATGAGAAATGAAATCCAGTTGGATTTTATCTGCTCATACCTTCCTTGCTTGCTTGCAATGAAGAGGACGACGGAAGACACGGGAAATTACAAGAATAAGACATGTGAATCTCTCTTCGAGAAAGGATAAAATGAAAAACACCACCGGATCAGCAATTCCTGGCTTATCTATTTTCCTCAAGAAAACTCGTGGAACTATATACAATGGACAATTAGAGGGGAAATGTATTCTCTCGGTGAGGGAGTCTTGGCTTGAGGCTTAAACTTATTCCCTTGACAGTCAACATCCAGGCGTACTTGTAGTATCAGTATAGCAATAAGATAATAAAAAAGAGGATTTTATATAGTAGCTCTATAAAAGCTTCGGCCGTCGAGAGGAATCGGTGAGAAGTCAAAACAAGCTTACAGCAACGGAGTACAAACTCGGTAAACCTTTGGGAATCCGTGTAAAATGGGAAGAATATATGTAGCTTGGTTCGTGCCAGGGGCTGCTTTGAGAAAAATATCTCAAGATCATATTCGTCTACGAGTGAGAAAATTGTGACTTATCGTACGTTTTCCCTGAGAACGAGGCCTTGATTAATCCGAAACTTGGTCTTTTGATAATGAGGAAGGAAATACAACTTGAAACGTACTCGGCATTGGTAGAGTAAAATCAGAAATGCACATATGTGCGTATGAGAAAATGCGTGAGATGCTAAATACGATCCTGTCAAGACGGAAGGATTCGCAAGCGGATGCGGATCTTCAAGATGCGTGCCGCAGTTTCCTAAGTCTAAACAAGAGAGAAGATGAGAGGAAGGTGCCGTAAAAGCGATTGTGCTCATGAATTAAGCATATAAAATTCTGAGCATTGGTTTTGTTTCGTCTGATATATGAAGTAGGAAGGAAACGAGCGGAAATATTGCGCGGCTTCCTTTTGAAAAAGCAGTGCCTAATCAGCAATTTTTCTTTACGTAGTAAACTAATCCAAGATTTAGTGAGACATTTCTGACAAGGAAAAACATACTGTGAGAACATAAAACCTCTGAATTGTTGGAATGGAAAATGGCATATACTTTCGAGCATTTTGACTTAAGCTATATTGTGTACTTGCCAGCCCGTGGGATCCTACCTATGACTTTGGAGGGTTAAGGTTAAGGAAAGATAGGGGAAGTTGCAGAAAATGAAGCAGTCGTTATAATAACGAGCAAGTCAACAAGACAGCATTAGCTAGAGCAAATAGAAGCCGGGAGAAGTACTACTAACGATAACTAAATGATAAGATCTTGAGGACAGAGAAGATCGGAGATGAGGCCTCCATGTCTCAATAATAACCAATCAATCTTTTAAAAAAGAGCTTAAGTGAAAAACTGTAATTATATGGCGGTGAACAGGTGTGATTTATTACCATCACCGTCGCTAATTCATTTTACTTCCGGTGGGGTTGAGAAAAAACTCGCCGCTTCATCTGCTGTCTTCCTTAGAGTTTTCCTTGCAGTACTACAGCGCAGCTGCTAAGAGAATTCAATCAGCATGCGTTGTTGAATCGCCAATATTAACATCATAAACTGTTTTGCCATTCTATTCACGGATGATTTACACTCAAAATATATAACTGTACATTGGCCGTTAAACATTAAATATTTATGGTATCACCGTGACCATAGCTTGTAATAAAAACACCGAATTTAGGTTCCCCTGGTATTTGGGTCCTTTGAGTCCATCAAACTACTACCCAATGGTATCTCATTTAAGGCTCGGCTATGAATAACGTTTTCAAATGCATTAAAATGGATGCTGAGTCTTGGTGGCGCCACCTAGCTTGGAAATAGCTCTTTACAGAAATTCAAAGCAACACAGGGAAACTTGTCACGGAAAGTTGGATTTGAAACCGGATTTCCTCCTTAATTTCCAGCTCCTATGACAAAATCCTGTCAAACACCTCGGGCTACCCTTCAGGACGACAAGAAATTAGAATGCGCATGGAATGATCATGGAAAACTTGTCACATTATCGTAGAGATGCATGTAATAAGAGAATATAATTTGCATAATCCAAGACGTCTCTTCCAAGAAACCCTTCCTGACAAGGTGCAGACGGTGCAGTTAATGGTGTGAAGTGAATCAAGTTTGCCCTCTCCTCTTCCTAACCCTTCAGTTCTTATCTTTCCTTGAGAAACATTAAAAAGCTAACGTAAAATTTCATGATTGGAGCTTGGAAAGATTGCATTGAGGAGGGAGAGTAGAGGAGTGACTGGATAAAACTTTGGATGAGAACAAAGCAACAATTTGACAAGATGACATGGATGAAAAAACCGTTGAACTTGTTGAAACACGTGGAAATATTCAAAATGTAAATCTGTAAGAAATTCAAGGATCAACGCTTCTTCATATCTTTTACTTACTCGGGTTCTTGAAATCCAGCAGGCAGAACATCCCTCTTCTCACGGAGTGTTGAATTGAGGTGATTTTCATCAAAATGAGGCATTGTGATTCCACTAGCTCCATCCAGGCGGCATTTGACCACAACCTGAAACTCTTCCAGGGTCGTGGAGTTATCCCCGTAAGCCAAGACGATAACCTGGTTGTAGAATGTTCTCGTTCCCTAGAAACACAAAATAATAACAGAGAATTAAGACCAACACATTCTTGTTTATTTCTGACTTTGCGGTTCATTTAGAAAAGCCTAAAATATCCGCAAGGCGTGGATTAAACTGCACAGGGCATTCAGCATTGCGGCCAGGTCGGCCCGGTCTAATTTAGTGTCGTCTCGGTCGGACACGGTGGACTTGGCAATTAGTTTCAGGTTTCAGCAGCAACCTTCCCAAAGGCGAGGATTAGAGCGCATTGTTTCTCTGACATTGTTTTTCAGATGGGAGGAAGTACCAGAATGGAATGTGTTAACATTGTTCAAAATTATTAGTAAAAGAGGACGGTTTGAGGTTGTAAGTTGTAACGAAACGAGGGAAGGAAGACACAGTTAACGATGCAGGGTATTGCGGAACAGCAACGCAGCGGAACATATTTTCTGCATTGTTAACAAACAACATGGGACGCATCACCAGCGGCTTGCTTTACTTTTCATAAAATTAACTAAACTACAATATCCTTTAGCTAATGGGTGTTCCCTCACGTTTTTTGAAATCCGGGGAAATTGTATCCACGCCAGCCAGTGTGAAACAATACTTGACAGGTAGGAATTTTCGATACATAAAGGGCCGTTTCAAGGATGTGCAAATTTTGAAGGATTGGAGCCATTTTTTAAACCTTCCGTTCTTACCACACTACAACGTTGACGGCCGTGCTGCAAATGGATCACAAGTCCGAAAGATCCTGTGTGCCTAAACCCTTTGACCACCTATCGGGTGCTTTCGTACTAGTTTTTCTGCTGTAGTAACTGCTGCTTTAACAAGCCCCACATTTCCGTGCATTTATTCACAGCCATACTTAAAATTAGCGTGTGAAGTTGGAGGCTAATTGCTAGAACACGATTTGAAAGCATTTCTTCATTATTGGTACTTTATGCTCTCCATTTTCCGTGTCTTGTATTTGACCAGTGTTTTAAGGCTAGGATGCAAGATTACCATGCACATTTTCAGTATCTCATGCAGAATTCCATCTCCGATGCTCACCATTGCCGAATAATCTTAAGCCAGGTCTAGCACTGTATAAGAGCCGTTTGTCTTTTTACCTAGGGAGAATCAAGCAGAGATTTACAAATTGACTCATCCGTCCGTCCCTTCCTTCCAACGAGTTTTATAGCTCACTGAAATCACGAACACGATTCTTTTTATAATGTTTTTTTCCACACACTCACCAATCCGCTTACCAAGTTACACAGTACGTGAGCAAACTAAACCCCAAAGAACGAAATTGCAATAATAATAACAATAATTTGACATTTATTTAAACAGCCCATTACCATTGAATGCTATCCCAGCTTTTTTCAAGATTCAAATATAAGAAGAAGTACGAAAAGTAGGCAATTTATTCACTTCAGTGTATTGTGTGGCCGACAAAACGACATAATTCACTCACAATGACTTTATTGTATTATTCTCTGGATGATTTTCCCTACCCCTGTTCTGAATGCTTCTTAGGAAGGAAGTAAATCCCAAATGTAATCAAAACTCAATGAGAGGGCGGGCTTTTACTGATTTGTTTTACTTTGTAAACGTCAAGCCCGAAACTGTCCTCGTTTGCGTATTTGACCTAGGAACAGTTTCTCGTTGTCTAGGTTAGAATACAATGCACAAGTCAGGAGTTACTGACCTGTTTTCAACAGAATTAAGCCAGTAATTCGATTCGAAATGAAACTAGGGAACAACAAAATTATTATTTACGATCTGTAAAATTTGAGTTGGGTTGGGTAGTCCCAAATTTCCTTTTTTCTCCATACATGCAGTCGAATCAGAAAAAATGGTAAGCTCTGAATTTTAAATCTAATATGCAAAATTCTTTAATGAGAGCAGGTTACTCAAATGTATTTAAAACTAAACCGGAAGCAGGGAAAGAATGGGACAATGCAGTCTAATTATAAGCGGGTTCCGGATAACCCGATTCATAATCAAAAGGATTTAAATTAAATATTATCTAATCTTAACTGAAAGGATTGAAATGTACTGCAATCTTAATCCGAATTAGGCTAAATTAACTTGAAGTCTAGACTCTACGGGTATTCGATTCCAACGGATTGCTTATCCACAAGTTGGAGAAACGTTGATACTGATTATTAAAATAAGAGTGCAATAAGAATATAACTGCAAACTTATCGTATATTTTTATCAATTTCCCAACCTGATCCCTCCTCATTAATTCCGGCTTCTTCACTACATTACATTGTAGTACTAACAAAACCAAACAGCTAAAACTGCAGCATTACATGAACAAATCCTGCTTCGTTATCGCTATTTTGCATGCTCACTAAAACATCGCTGTATAAAGCTTGAAAATTCTGTAACAGCGGAAGCAGGGCAGGGTAATTGGGAAAAGTACTGCTAAAATGATCACGAAAAGCTGGCTAATATTTAATAAACATCCGTTGACTCACAAAAGGGAAGCTATATAAACTTACTCCTCCCGCCTCCTCCCTCTCCTCTTCCATTCTTCACAACAATGCAATGCCAACACATTGCCTTATATTCTCTAGCTTCCCAACCTTAGTTAGTAAGTCGTGGTTAGAACGTACATGAGAAGAACCGAGAACAGATGAGATAATTTTGCAAAGCACACAATCCAATACAGAAGAATATGAAAATGCGGTATTGTTGCGTGTTAAGAAAAAATCAAATTTTTTCGCATCATCCGCCAAACCTTCAATCTCCTTCAATGTCTGGGACGAATTTGTTAGCAAATAAATAGTTTATTTGGCCAATTCATATGTAAAGTCTGCAGCGGTTTTATGGATGAATGCACAATTTGAGAGAACGGTCTTTCTCAAAATTATTTGGGCCATGTGACAATACGCGTACATTTTTCCAAGGCAAAGAAATCGGAGGTGAACATCAAATAAATTCCACGCCAAGTACAGCTATGTAAAGGCCACAAATGGGTGGATACAACTATGTCTAACGTCAACTTCTCCCAGTTAAGGGTGGAATATATACAGATTCTAATGAAAATGATAAAAGAAATTAATCCGTTAGTTTTCGCATGCGTTTTCCCCAAGAGAAAAACTCCAGGAGGATGCGTTAGATTATCCTACTAAGTGAAGGCTGATCCCGTAAACTAAACCAGGTAGGCATCTGCACTGTGTTTTGAGTGTAATAATACTAACATCACGCATCATCCTCCTAGTAATAGAGTAAAAAACATAGGCTTTACAAAGGAGTTCCACTAAACGAAGCTCAATTAAGCAAGTAAGAGAGAGAAAAAGAGAAGATTTTATCTGAAATATCTTGAGAGAAAAGATAAACTATTTCCGTTTGTCTTGTAGAGGAGGGGGGCGAGGCAAAGTAATAGCAAAAGGCAACGTGTTTAACAAGAACAAGGCGTTCTTGTCCCTTCATGTTTCTCTGTAAAAAGTTTTCAAATAATTTTAAAACGTTTTCCACAAGAACAGCCTCAGGAAGAGCTATGGGCTATGGACGGAGCAAGACCTCTTAAAACGTATCCTTTTAAAGCCAGAGTGTAACTCCAAACGGGATTATGTAATAATATGAGATTTAAGGAGAAGACTTTTAGAAACAAACTTGAAAATTCAAAAGTTTTTTTTTCAACCAATTGATAGATTATTTACAAGAGCCTTGTTACAAATCTTGTTTTTCACACCCCTAAATTATCAGCAGATTCATTATTGAATATGAATAATTATTTTACATTGATTAAATTCACAAATTACGTGCTTGTTACCTCTTTAAGATTTTATAGCAGATACTTATTTAACCTCCGGCAATTTAGAAAGAACAAGTTTTTGCAGGCAGCGTGCAATAGCTAGAGTAAATACAAATAATTAGGAATAATGAGCCCGGTACGGCTGGTTGTTGGAACTTTGGAACAGGCGCCTGTCCAGAGAACTTAATGCTTACAATCATGATCTTTACTCTAACAAATGAATGTCCTGAATTTAATACAAGTACCTTAAAAAATGTAAGGCCTCCAAAGCACTAAAATTCATAAGTAGAAACAACGCTAAATAAATCTTGGAAATACGAGATAAATACTACCAATGTAAAGGCGCAGGCAAAGAGTTAGAAATTGTCAGGAAATGTCAATGACTTGGGCTTCGAAAAGACTAAAGATTATTCAGGAAAGTGGTGGTCAGAGATGGAATTCTAAAGCTCATTATACGCTAAGGGTGTGCGTTGACATGGTTTGAGGGTAATTTTAAAATCGTTTACGCTAAAGCTCCCGAAGAATGCACAACATATACAGGAGCTGAGCTTGAGTTGCTGTCGAATTAAATACCTGTTCTTCTACCCCATCTTCTTAAATCTACCTGGATCATTTTGTGGATTGTGTATTTGCTGTGTCTGCTTCTTTTACATTTACAAAAGGATTTAAAAACTTTAACATCTTTCACTTTCTCCCTCTTTTACCAATCCATGCAATCAAAACCAGATTTTAAATCTCTTGGCTACTGGATGCGACTCCGCCGCACCAGTCCTAGACCAAGCCCTTTCAATATTTGCAAATTACAGGTGAATACAGAAACCAAATTACTGAGTAAACACGGGATCGTAAAACACAAATTGTCTAAGATGTAAGGATTTTATTGGATAAAATCGTGTGCGGATAAATGTTATATCTCTTACTTTTTCCTCGCTTACTTAAGTTGAAGCTAAAATATGCGACTGCTTTCGCCGCTCTTAAAATGTTTTTGCACCAATCAATATTAAGTTTTAGTCTCTGAGTCAAAGAGATGGTACTTAAATCGCAACAGGATATCCTCAGACTATCGAAGGAATATAAATTTTGAAACGTGTCGTGCATTCGAAAGGGTCAGATTAAAAGTCAGATTCAGTTTCGCAAAATTTAAGACTGACAACTTTAGCAAGTTGTATACAATGTCTAATTCTGTGTGCCTTTCAAAATATGCTAATCCATTACTACTTTCAAGCGAATTCATTGTATGAGTTTGTTTCTCAAGTTGAAAATTAAATTCGCAACTTATTAGCAATCCACTTGATTGGAGATAAGAAAGGAAGGAGCGAATACAAAGATAAGAAACGAGAATATTTCAGTGTCCTTTATCTTAACACATTGCTATGTTCGGTCAAGAAACGTTTAAAATCGCAAATACGTTTGACCCCGCGAAATCTTATCCTTTTGGGTAACAAGAGAAGTTTTACCAAACTAAAAAGTCATGGAGTTGACAAAAGCCCCTGCTAAGGTAAAATGCATTCTCAGGAGCTACGAAATACTTGAGAGTGCGAACGTATTATATCTTTCAATTTAAAACGCTTAAACGGTCAACAGGTCCAGGTGTGACAGGTACCGGTAATTGATTACGTGGGATACTGCAAAAACTTTGCAAAAATTCATATTCCTCACCGGTATATTCGCCATCCTGTACTCATTTATCTCCTCTGTTGACTCAATCCCTGAGAAATTCTGACAACATGTCATATTGTATGAGCATTCGCGGTTGACGTAGCCACCCTGAGAGTAACTTTTGCAGCAGGAGGTGGAATCCAATGCGGTACCAAGCATGGAAACTGTTCCCAAGCCCTCTGAACCCGCGAAGCTAAATGTGGATAAGTTTTGCGATAACGTGTGAATTATAACCTCGGAGGTGTATAAACCTGTCATAGTTTTGACTAACTCCAAGCTTCAAATCGTAAATAATACAATCACACTCTCACGTAAAAACAAACAAAAGCAATAAGACCGCCACCAGGCCAGCCAGGTACATGAAAATACATCTTAGAACACTATACAAAATTATCAAAGACCACACACAATAATCAAGACACAACAAGAAATGTTGCTATCCCAGCCAGTGCAACATGTACAACTTCCACGGATGTTCTCTTCTGCGAATTCTCGGGCCGGAATAGATTGATATGTCAACTGACTATATATATACATAGAGAAAGAGACAAAAAGTGAATGTCTGGTTTGTGACTTTGGAGGAGACTCTTTTCTGAATTGCGACGGATGAATTTTGTTAGCTTTCTGTAACATTGTCTCTTACTGACTGAGTAGAATGGATGTGGAGCATAGCATTTGCAAGTTACACAAAACTGCAAACGGGTTAAACATCCTCACCAGGAGTTTGAGCCGCCATAGGCCTTTTTGAGACATGTGACAAGGTAAAAGAGATCAGGATACTTCTTTTATACATGCTCTTTGAAAAATGAGGCAAACTATCTGAGAACTGCATCACCATAATTGCAAGACCACAATCCCAGAATATTGACACAGGTAAGGGATGAAATGTATTTAAGCTTGGCGCGGGACAGGATAAATATCAAGAAAATACAATCTATCTTGTATCATCCTCGGCGACTTGTAGAGATTTCGCAAGGATATCCATACTAATACAAGCCAAATATAAGCGTACCCCCGATACGATGGGAATCTATTGTAAATTAGGTGAAACCGCGTGGAAGAAATAACGGAGATACAGGAGACGAAGAGTGTACACTTTTCTCAATCCTGCAAACTTGGGTTGACTTCGTTTCAGTTTGAGATTCTCTTAGCTGAATAAAGCAGCTCGGCTTTGCTGTATCTTTTGCCGAAACCAAGGGACGGATGGCACGCGAAGATGGCATGAATTTTATCCACACGCAAGAATTTCACACACTCTCGAGAAACTCATTATGTTTGTTTTCCTTCCCCGCTCCTCTTTCAAATATGCCGAAATGAATTAAATAACGTAAACGGGAGAAAGCAGTTACATATGTGTGAAAGAAGGAAACAGGGCATTAATGCTCCTAAAAATCCTTAAAAGTCAGCCAAAGCGAGAAATTCCTTTGAGCTCTTCTTTTGTAGGATTCCATGCTCGTTTCTTTTCATTTCTGTAACAGTGAACTGTTGAACTGCTCTCTGCAGCTTCTGTGACTTCTTTTGCTGTTAACATCCTCATTCCAGCGAAGGTTAAACTGTATGATTTGACGGTTGAAGGAGCAGAGATGATGATTTAATTAATAATTAAAAGAATATTTCAAACTTACCGTTATTTTATTTAAAATCTGTGTTGTTCCACAGCGGTAAAAATCCCTCAGAGGCAAGCGGAAGGTTAGGTGCGTCTCTCCAAAGAGCTCAGGCAGGCATGACATATCTAAATGATTTAAAAAGAGAAGAATTAAATTAGACTTTAATGCCAAAAAGTTTGTGTTCATCATTTTTATCTTTGTTAACCAGACAGCGGGTGGAGGAGACAGGATAGGAGTAAATGTGGAGAAGAGCAACCAGGTGGAAAAAATTAATTTCAGAATTGCAAAAGGGCAGGACGGTGCAATTATTTTATTAAGATAGAAGTAAAATATATAAGCAAGACATATCAAGTAGATTAAATTACACAGTTAACATGATATTTTTAGCAAGATACCAAGAAACAAGACAAGTTCAAGACAGAAACATCTTCATCTTAGAGGCAGATTGAGATTGCAGAGAAACTTTAGAGCTTCGCGGAGTCGGAACTGTTTGGGCTTTTTAGCCTTTGAGTTTGAATTCTTTTTGTGATTGTGGATTCAAGTTTTTTCGAATGATAGTGCATTTGGCAAGTCTGCCTTGATGTAAAAGACACTGAATAATCATGGGAAGAGTTCCACTTGGATTTACGTAATATGGGTCAGTAATTTAGTGGTGTTCTCCGAGGTTTGGCGTGGAATAATGATGGAGAGACGTGATAGGTGAGGTGAGTGCAGGGAAAGAAATACCGTTCATCATTCACTCCATCAGATTTTTCTCAATAATCCCAGTAACATCTTTGCGAACAGTTGATCATTTCTTTGGTTACGGCTTCGAATCCCATGGCAGTTTCTCTGTTGTCTTATATACGCTGCTAAGACTGGGTTATGTTAAAGGCAGTAGAAGTTACATGCCTCAAGAATCTCATATTATTATTATCCTTATCATTGTCTTGTCCCAGGGAAATTGCGGGCATAAATCAAACGTGTTCCGCTCTTCAGAGCGCCATTACTCGCGAATCAAGATGAATACCAGATCAGAGTGTCAGTCATGATTTAATTTATTTACGTTACCCTCAAAACTATCCCTGAAGCTTTGCCTCTTTGCTGTAATCATCACTGATCTTGGTGAAAATCTCTTCCTACACAGATTACCACCAACAAGGAGAACGTACGTAAGGATCTAATAGGCGAGTCAAATACATTTTTTGTTTAAAAAATACACCCAGCCCAGGAAAAACTTGTGCAATCGTATCTTTTGATAAGGATAACCAAAGAAGATTTCATGTTTCAAGATTAGGAAAAGTTTGCGAAACGAATTGCATTATTCGCGGGTGAAATGATAACATCACGTATTTTGAGGAGCTTTTTTTTGCAAGCTATTGTTTTTTCGTCTCTGGTATATTCCTTAGCTTCGCGCAACGGTCAAATCATCTGTGCGTTTGAGCATATGCTTGTGGATGATAAATTGCGATCAAAATTGAGACATTTTGTAACAATTCTACATGGCGATTTTTTGCAAACTTTGCAAAAGTATTGGTTTTGTGAGGTAAACTGCAATTTGTTTCTTAAAATTTTCATAAAGCGTATAGTTCTAGGACATTATTTTTGAAGAATTCATACAACTAAACTTTCCTCGCGCTAACACAGCAAGATTTGGACATTCTCGAATCAACAGTCTTAATAAGTATCATGATGAATGGAGACGAAACCCCTGGCTACGCCGGCTTATCTTTAGAGATAATCCGGAGATGCAAGTCCCTCATCTTGGATTATTAGCTTCCTTGAGAAACGAGGGGATTCATTCAAAGAAATCTTTCAAGAGAGAGAGCGCACGCTTGTACGCATCCTTCTTCCCTCACGTTGTCATTGATGCGAATCTCTTAAAATTTCACCAACCCCTAGGCTTGTTGAAGCGAAACAGAAAATACAAAATTACGGATTCTTCTCCGCTCTAGCTCTTATACTGAATAACTATAAGATATAACTTCAACAGCTAAAAAAGTTGTACCTCTACTACCGCTTCGATATTATTTCGCATTCACTTAGTAAGTCAACGGATCAAGCGAAACTCTGACGCTGCAGACAGACAGACGCTTGAAAAGACACACGATTCTTGGTCTTCATTATCATTGAGCCGGGTTTCACAAAGCAAAAGTGCATTCTCGGGATGATGGGTGAGAATACGGTATACTTGGGTACTTGAGCGAGAACAATGAATGATTGAAGCTTCCTCTCAATGAGAATAGGGAAGGAGGAAATAGATAGGAAATAGACAGTTTTGAGTTGGAGTAATTGATTATAATGATGGTAATGCACGTGGGTGCGGAAAATGCTAAGCAGAAACTTGTAACGTGTACTTGTAGGCTACAAGTTGTAGCAGTTTGTCTGAAGAGATTCTAATGGTAAGTAAATGCGCATTATTTGGACCAGGTATATCCATAATGTCTCGCTTTGCATTTACCCACTATATGCTTGTCCAAATCCTGCTTTCCTATGAACCAAGTAAAAGCTACATCTGTTGTGTGTGCATTTGAAATTAACTCGGTTTAACTGTATTACCGTTTAAGGATAAACGGGACTGAGAACGTCATGCTGATCTTAAACAAGGCATGCAAAGCTACACGGGCTCTTCGGCACGTAAAACTTCTACAAATAGATATAAGATCATCGGCAAATCAACAAGCAGAGAAGAGACAATATCCGACGTTTCTAGTATTTGAAGTTCTCAAAAACGAATGGCTGGAGACTTGGTTTCGACATCGTAGATAAAACCATCCTGTTTTCACTAGGGCTGCACGCAATAAATGCTTTCAATAAATTTTAGCAGTACTAATCGATGAAAATATAATGTGACGCATGCAATGATAACGGTACGGTGTCACATTCGTGGAGAAAACTAAATTAAAGAGGTAGCATTAACCAGAGGCTTCCTTCCGTAAATCTAACTGTAACTGTTACGTAGCAACACTTGCTTGTCAAATTCGGAAACATTAAAAAAAACACTGAAATTACTGCATCCACATGGCTCTTCCTGAGCCGAGAGACAAAGCTAAAGCTCGATAAAACAGTGTCAAATTAAGAGCTCAAGCCTCGTAGCAGTGGAGTCACATGGGAAGAGGAGAGATTCGGAAGAAATCTTTGGCAAATTCACAGGGGAGCGTGTAACTTGTGTAGCCTTTGAACGGTTTCTCATGTTGATTCTCACCTCAATTATTTTTATCATTGTTACCTGCTGAAAAAAATTCCCAGCGCTACTTGTAATCAACGGTCCTAACCGTACCGTAGTATAACGCCAACATCATCAGAAATAAAGCTTTTCCTAAATACCCATCCGCCGATGCATAAACATGCGTGTAAACTTGAATCACATCCACATGCTGCAATCAAACTCCAGAACCCGCTGCTCCCAGTTTTAATTCACTACCATCTAATACCAACGAGACCCCGCCAAACTGACATTTTCCTTTTCTTGTTATGCATTTTGATTGATGGCTGATGAGGGGCGGTGGGTTGGGCACACAGAACATGCATAGCAGACACCCATGGCGGAAACAAGGATCGGAAAGCATAGCGGAAATTTTGCAAACCGGTGGTTAGCTAACAAAATTCGCAAATCCCTGACAACATCCTACAAATCCGCGTATTATATTTTACTCTTGCATTAATCTGTTTGTTTTTCTCCCTCCCCCTGTATTCGTTATCTGTTATTAGCACAATTACTACTGTAAGTCTTTGATAATGCAAGTGTCGCTGCAGGACAAGCAACACCTGTATCGGCCCTCCCACCTGGTTCGCTTCGTCCTTGGTTTACCCCTCGCTTTGCCCTGTTCCTGTACCCTGCAGGACCCTGGACTGGAGACATGGCTAGTTGCAGCCGGGGTTTTCACGCTATGAACAATAAGTCAGCATGATCTAATTAAGGATCCCAAGCATAATATTACCACCATAATCCTCTTTACCGCTCGCTCCAAGCTATTTCATCATCATCTTGTCTGGTTTGTCGAAGACTAGGGTAAAAAAGTGTCTCAGACAGGGAAAAACTGCTTAGCTATGTAAAACAGTGCGTTGACAATTACGCCAAGGGTAAAAATTCCCAGAGATCCTTGTTTGCAAAGCATGAAAAACGGAAGATTAAATGTGATAAGGAAAAAGTTAACGGTAATTAGTAGCGCTAACGACCATTATTAACAGGGGGGTGCTGGTTGCACAAGACGTTTTGCTATTACGTATGCACGTTAAAATGCTGCGTTGTGATGCTGCTAAGTATGCACAGGTAAGGAAAACTTAAAACATCCTGAGACGGATGTAAATACCTAGCGAACATTAACTTTGTCTCATTACAAACAGTGCAGGTGGTTGTATAGTCAGACACATTCATATCGCCGAGAGGGATAAAAAGATTCTGCTCATGCAGATTCGACCTCAGATATGGCCTCTGGTCGAGGATGAACTCCTCGAAAGTTTAGCATAAGCTATAATTATGTATAAGATGCTTAAATACTATCTTGACACAGAGAGGAAAGAAATAATTAAGGAGAAGTTAGTTTTAATCATTAACTTGCTATAGCACATACATCTGTATGCACAGAAACCTTGGACTGGAGTGGCATAAAGGGGTAGTGCAGTGAGAACTTATTAGAAGAGAGAGAAAAGCGTCATTGAGAGTTTAGCAGTCAGTTATTAGAAAGCGCATGAGGATGAAGAAACGGTTTCACGCGCGTCCAGAATTAAAAGCCGTAACGAAACCGACCATGTTCCGACAATTAAAAACTTGCACTCAAATAACATCTCCCTATCTTCTCTCTTTCTTCCCGACAAAACTGAACTGATTTTATTGCAGATTGACTTGGAATTACTGTAGAGGAGAAACAGGGGAAACCGGAAATATAAATACATAAGGGTGGATGGCTTTTATTACATGATTCATAATTAGAACAAACGGGACGTTTCCAGGGGGTATCGCACTACTCGGAACGGTAAGACAAGCAACACATAGAAAAAGATTGCCTCAATTAAATAGCGGATGTTTCAATTTTTAGTATGGTTTGTTTCTCGCCAATTAATTTGCAAGACTTGCAATTGGCGAAAAGAAATTGAAACTCCGTGTTACTGTTTCCTATAATTGACACGAACAATAGCGGTTATTTTATCATCAGCCAAAACCGACGCTTAATTAGTACTGGACTGTTTTTCAGGTTGCGCTCTCTGATGTGCAAATTCAAATGAAAACAAGATGAAAGTTTATGTTCGGAACGGAATTAAAGTACATTGTCCGATGTTAGTTCCGAAACGGTTTGAAATGTGTTTAACGGTATTTTTACTTTCTATAATAGGAAGACTTTCCTCTCCCATGTGTATTTGTTGTGGTACAATATGACCCATCATTTGCTAAATAAAATACATAATTTATGGGGCCGCGATCATGGAATAGTGAAAGGCAAGAAAGGCAGGAAGAGGTTGAGTTGACCAAATCTTATTAACTTTAAAATAAAATATTGTTATCTTACCAGGATAATTTTTCAAGCCTTGGAGATACGCTCCGGTAATTTGATTGGTTCCTGAGATATCCACCCGCATTTCTTCATCGTTGCACGAGATACGAGTCGAAACTGTAAGTAAAAGTTCAAAGTACAAATTACAACTCAATTATTAAAACAAACGGAAAAATTTATATAATTACACTGTTAATCGTTGCGCTAGCCTAAACTGAGCTGAACGGCTTTGCCATTACCAATCCATTGTATTTTTCTGCATTAAGAGTTCCAGCAAAATTATTCACATGTTTCCCTACCACCATTCTCTAATGACATTCTCTCATCTACAAATTCTTTTATAGCTTTCTTGTACATCCTACAAGGATGAGTAAGCCTTTTACAAAATAAGGAGGTAATGAATAAACCGCAAACTGGATTGCTCACGGAGCATATTAAATAATAATAATTTGTTTCAGCTTTTCGTCAAGCTTTCCTCCTCTGCTCTCAAACATTAGTAAAAATAACCTAGCCACAAAATCCCCCTTTAAAAACCTAATCCTTATTATCTTAGAGAATATCTTTGCTGATCTCACTATGTAATAAAATTTTCAAAGCATACAGCACAACATACAATGTCTGATCTGATGTCTGACTGGGTAAATTCAAGCAGCTACGTGAAAAACCCGGAGCCATGATAAACGTATTGCATGGCCGCCAGAAAAATCATACAAAATCACACTGTAAAACATTTTTTCAAGTTCAAACTACGTGCAATAGCAGTTGCTTCGAATAATCATATAACTTTCAATCTCGATAGAACGCGGGAGTGAAAATCACACTATTCTATGTTTAGTTAAAACAGATGCTAGTGCTGGTGATGACAATAAGGAACTGGCACGAGAGCTGATGGACGTGTAAGTAAGCGGAAAATTGCACATGAATACAATTACGCCTGGAGCTGGATGCAGCAAGATTTTTAGCACTATGTTTCCTCATCCTCAGGTGCATTGTAATTGCGTGAAGACAAGAATTATTATCACGTGCTTCCGTCTGTAAAAAACTTTATGCTGGGGTTATTGCAACTAAGAAAAGCCGGGAAGTCATTAAAATGGTTTGATTGATGCCTCCTCCTGTACACATCAAATAAATAAATGAAGAGAGCGGAAAATTAGGCAAATTTAAACCACAAGATTATATTGCCCTTGGAGGGGAAAGAAATATTTCGCAAAGGTTTAACAATAAAACTCTTGAAGATAGCGTTATCAGCGAACGTCGGCGCTGCTGGTGCCGTCTGACGCCGATATAATGCCAGGAGATATCTCTCTCAACCTTTAAGAACTTTTTCACTGTTTTCAGGTGTAGCGTTTCTCCTGCCTGCAGCTGCTGCTGCTACGTTTTGAGTATTAATTTCGTTAATTTTGTTTGAATTACCGTTTAACTTTGGCAGGTTAGTCAATGAGATGTAGAACAGCATTGATACGCTTCCTACTTTTCCACGGCAGTGGATTGAAACTTTAAAAGAGATTTCTCGTTTTTTTGTACAGGGTGAGGGCTGGTTCCTACAATTGCGTCTGCTAGCAGAGCAAGCGGAGCAGTATCGCCAGAGGGCGTATGACGGCTAGACGGAAGTGCGTTCATAACCGTTGACCCTGTAGTTCCGCTGACATTTAACGACACCCACACAACAATCCGGGAAAAAGCCCAGTTAGCAGAGCACAAAAAAACTGCTCATGAAAACGTCGTAACCTTATGGTTATGTAGAAGGATAGTATGAATCCGAAATTGCGTTCAAAGGGTGCGCACGTGATTTAACGAGAATTAGGTAACGGCACGCACTTTGCTACCTCCGACCAAGACGCCCCCAGCTAGACGCACAATTACAGGACAATAAAAATACAAACGGAAAATGAATTAGAAAGCAGCGAGTGTATAAACCTAGTCAACTCGCCATTCAGTCTCTCTCATTCCGCAATTATTTGAGGAAACCCAAAAGAACTCTCTCGGTTAATAAGACAGCAGGAACACCAGAATAGCATAGCTCAAACAGACAGGGGAGTAGAGGAATCCAGTAGAGAAGAATAGAGCTTGCAAATAAGTATTAGCACAGACATACTTGAAATGTCGCGAAAACCGCCTCACAACTCATGCGTTTCGCGTAGGCTTGTTGAAGCGGAGCTGCCAGTTCCGTAATTTCACAAGTGAGTTTACCGTACGCTTTTATGGTGTGCTTTATCCCTTCAACTATTATTTGTTATTGTCTATAGAAGCTTTCATTTGCCACTGACTGAAACTGAGAAGCCAGAAGCTGGCTGACATATACAGGTCCAAGCTACCAGCTTCAAGAACATGTCACTCTATTACCGAAAAGTTACGCTAAGAGAATTCAAGAGAATTTGGAGAAATCATAGAGCGCGTAAAAGATGAAAACAAACAGAAAATAACAGTCCTATCTCGCTTCAGTCGCGTATTGTTTTCTGCAGCACACGGTACACACCCCAAATCAAAACCCAATGAATCCTCAAAATGAATGAAACGAGAGAGTAATGTGTAACTGTGGAATCATTGTTTTGTGGAGCCTGTCCCGTACACTTGTAGCAGTATCACCTTGTTTCAATCTGTGCGGTGGTAACGTGATAAGATTTTAGTATACACCAAACAGAGCAGGAATTAGAGAAGGTGAAGATGATGAAGACGAAAGCAACGGATTCACCTATTATTGGCACTGAAACCAAAGATGACTTCCCTCTTCTTGAAACAAGGGAGGAACACATCTTCCGCTAGAAGAGAACAGTCAGTATTGCGGAAAAAGGACGCGGAAGAGTGAAATGATACGGAGAATAGAGATGAGGGAAGGTGACTGATCATCCCATGATGACATCTGATATCTAAACCTTGAAGTTTTCGTAGTATTAGTTTAAGCTTGCGGTTTCTTTTGCGTTATGTACATGTAGTCTGGTTCAGGTATGCTTGTGCCTATAATCTTTGCAAAAAATATCTTACAGGAAAAAATTGCATCTTACAGGATTTTTACTTACAGTTCAAGACCTGGCTGCATGTATTATGCATAGCTGTTACTACGAACCTTTGTTTCAAAGACCCACGCCCAGAAATGACTCGCGAATTTTTCGCTATATATGCTTGCTTCTCTTCATGTTTCTGCTTCTTCCTCCTCTTGTTTTATCAGAACGAGAAGACTCCAAGGGATATTTGTCCTTAAGAGAAGCTGAAGAAGATGTGACAAACGGTGTATGCAGAGCTGCTGCAGGAATTCGCTTCATTAATTGCCAATGATTTTCGCGACTATTTTTTACTGAAATAACAACGTTATTTGTCAAATATTTTTTTCCTACGATTTTCTCTACCGTCTCCATTAATTACAGATTCATTAAAGCACCGCATAATTATAACTTTGCGGGAGCCTAATTTTCTTAGCAGATTCTAAACTATGTGATCTACAGTATTGAATTCTAAAAGTAGTTAAAACTTGTTCCAAGTAAGCAGGTCCTCCCGTATATTTGCACTACTTCCCACGCGCGAATCTTGCTAAAATGACCGTCAACCACAACACTTCGGCCAAAGTCAATTGCCAATCTGCACAATCCCGTCCACGTACAACCTGTCACCAATATATTTAGCCTTGGCTGGATTTGAGGACAAGAAGAAAGAATCAATTGATCTTGAATTTAAAAATGACAGCGACAAATAAGGAATAGAATTGAGTACACTTGTGAGCATCGAGTACAGAGAGCCAACACCGAATACAAACAAGAGACAATTAAAAGGATTTCAAAGGACAATTAATCAACTCCAAAGGACAATCCAATCTTGTTCCTAATTTCCTTTTAATTGAGCTGTCAACGAAGAGTTTTTATAACGGAATATAAAAGTTTACTTTAAAAACATTATGAATTCGCTCGCTAATAATGGCATCCTCGTTCGACAAATTACAAAATAATATACAAGATTGGGGTGGTGAACGACTTTAGTTGGCTAGTTTAAAAATTTCGCATTATCGAGACAATCGCTTCCATTTGAAGTTCCAAACTGTAGACTGGAACTGCAAGACACTACGTATAGTCACAAGACAAATGTAAAACTTACAAGGTCAGCAACAAGTTAACGATTTGCTTCAAGGAAAAATCTATGAAAATAAGCGTGGACGACGGGCTGAAAGTTTGAAAATTTCCACATTTCACCCCTTTGATATTCAAAGATGAGACTCGTGCCAACAAGACCATTTTCTCCTGGCACCCCTTCGGGAAGCTTCTCATAAGCATCCGCAGTTCCATCTTGGCATTCTCCATGATAAGCGGGAGCGCAAATGCATGGCCGTATAAGAACATGTAATTGACTGCTCCTTCAAACAGATAGACAAGACAAGCCACGGCTATTAAAGGGTGAGTATGAAAGAATCGTAGCGCTCCGAATCCACCGATGATAGTTGCGCTGAACATTAGGAGTTTCAGCGCAAACACTGCCTCGCAAAGACTCTGGTTAAATATACACAAGTGTGTTTGCGTTATGCTCATCGTTTGTAGGAAACCCTTTATGACATGAATGAGATTCAGCTGAGATAGGTTTCGCCGACAACTGGAAATATATCGAGATTGCCATTAGTATTCGCCTCGAACCAAAAAAGCTCAACTTTACTTAGAAATCCAAGACCTGTATCTCCACTTCGCCTGACCTTTTAACTTTTACGAGGGTTCTTTCCATTTCGAAGTTGCAGATGAAGATAGTTGTGAACAACGGGAAGACGGTCATGAAGAGGGTACATGTGAAGATCAAGTACAACATTTGATCTGCCACCCCACATGCCGCCATCATATTCGGACCCGCATCCACATTATGCTTTACTAAGAGCGGGTAGGATAAAACTGGAACTTCAATATCCCACAGATAATACCCGGGTACTACAAACGCCATGCTAATGAACAACAACGGCATGTAGGTCAAGAACATTCCCATTTTCCAGTTCATGGTGTCAGCTTCTTCCTTAACTACAATAAGGAATTCAAATATATCACCAATAGAGAAGACTGAAACTGAACAACTGGACCGAATCAACTAACTTAAGGGAATACTTACGGGCATCTAAAGTGGACATGGCTTCATTGATGAGGAGAACATGTGAATGCCTATTTGCCAGCAGTACCCAATACATGTAAATCGCCGTCAGGATCGCAAGCTGATAGAATCCAACCAGCGGGAAATAATACGGAGGTGTTAACGTGCTGGTGGTTTTAAACGTCAGCAGAATAATATTATAGCCGAATATGCAACTTAAAAGTACCAAAGAGACCATCCAAATCACCGGTGAAACTTTCTGCCACTTGGTAGTCTCATGCCCGAGCTCAAACTTGAACAGAAACCCATCTTCAGGAGACGCAACGTTGTAGGGAATGGCGCCAAGTAGTGAGAAAGCTTTATACATCGTCTTGCACATGGAAAGGTCAAAACGATTTCGAGAAACACTTCCAGTAGACCGATTCCGAGTTCGTACGGCAGCCATTGTGCTACGGATTGTCCCCGTTAGCGGATGCTTGGAATGTAGTCGTCTAAAGGTAATTTATTGTATTATTTTGCATGAATCTGGTAATTTATTTGATACTTTCGTCTTATCCTTGAAGCACTTGTCGATGTATCAACAAATACGTGATGCTTCGATATTTCGAATGGCAAACTTTACGGATGTAATGGAGCCAACTATGGACTATTTGTATCCATACGGATTAAGCGTTTCAAGGGCTGGGATCAAGTAGTTTTAGGAAGGTCGTCTTCGTACTGGCTTAGCTGAATGATATAGCTATGGCTAGAGCTTATAAATGCAACGGTATTTACCATCAAACCTTCCGAAAATGGACTAACGTATTCAGGAGCAGAGGTCACAAGTATTTAATAAAAGAGTCGGCCAACTCTTGTCTCTAACTATTTCCACATGTAGAAATTGGCCGTGCCTCGTAACTCTGGATTAATTGCAGCATATAAGCCCATAACCTTTCCCAGAATATTAGAAGCGAGTGCATTTAGGGATATCCGCATTCCGCGACTTTTTGTGTTACACAGCTGGCTATTGCAGGATGGTTACTACTTTTATTGCTCAAGTTTTGATAATAATGGTTAATATTTCAAAATAGCTAATGCTTCCGGTATATTGAAGGAATAATTGGCCCGTTTTGTCCAAGATTACTTAAATATCTACCATAGCTGAAATTCTAGCTGTTAGAGCAGCTGCATACCATTTTTTGGGTCGCAAATTTTTGTCAAACATTTAATGCCAGGGTATGCCCTAGTTTCGTACCTCGAAAGAAAATTCGATACAGCATAACTACACCACTACATTACAGCCATGTTTCACTTATGGAGTAGTGAACCAGGTTATATAGGTTGTCATGCTGTAATGCTTGTTGCTAAAAGTAAATTACTTTTCGTATTTAAGGACACGGGAAAAACGTAATCTATTCATAATAGTGTATCGCCTAGCAATACCCTGCTAAACCATTACTAATTGTGACCGAGCATGGTTACGCCATCGTGACAGGTATGTTAGTGTGCCGGGAGAGGACGCACTGCTGACATAATTCTGTCCCTTGTTAAATATTTTCTGGTCACTTTAGCCTCGAGCCTTTCCCATTATCTACCTGTCCCTGGCCCAAGTTCTCAGCTTACAGGTAACAATATTGTTCAACAAGTTGTTCCGACCTTTGGAGGTAAACGATTAAAAAGATGCCACACTATTGTGCTGAAGCACAGTTCACAAGGTTTAGCTGCGACCATCGGTATCGGTCAACCGAATAATATCTCATCAACATTACACAATACCCTCTCAGCCAGGTAACTAAAACTAATGGGAAGAAGCGGCAAAAATAGGTCAGCCAGTAATAACATTAGACTGACATGTGAAAATAATTGATTGTAGTAACATTATCATCAGTATCACCATCTCCTCCGACCAACAGTCACAGCACGGGCTGTACAATGTATCCAAACATGAAGTGAATGAAGAGTTTATGAGAATTACAAAGGTGATCCATTCATAAGTAGAGGTTTCGGTTAATTAGATGGGCAATGCGTGACAAAATTCACACGCTAATGGGAATAGTAGTTCCCCTGTATTGCTCGGCCATGACTTGAACAAGAGTGATTTATCATTGGGAAATTGTTAGAACGTTTTTTAAAAGCCATCCGTTCCGGTGGTCTATGGTCCACCCTTTGTTAGATAGTCCTCTTTCGTTTTTCTTTCTGGTCCATCCATATCTGTCTTTGGTTCTCTGGGTCAGTGGTGTAACTGAGGGAATTGGGGAGGAGGAGGACTAAATGGTAAATGGTAAGATGAGGGAGTAAAAACAATGTCAATTGTCATTAAGCGGTACTGAGATGTAGCCATTCAAACCCGTGGACGGAGATGAGAAGAGCACGTTTTACTTATTACTCTGCACACACATGTGGCTAGCCCACCGTTACCGTTAATGATGACCAAATTGTGGGGCAGAAAGAACAGAGAGACCAGAATCACAAGAAGAGGGAGGTAACTTAAACCATGTTAAATGCCAAAGGACATAATGTTCTCAGCTCGTTTTAGCTCGCTGCAAGGAGCGCAGCGCTGAACAAAACAGAGCAACGCTGCGCTGTAAAAATGACGTAAGGTTATTGAATCATGTGCCGTGTGCACTGCTCTCACTTCAACGATATAGGATTTAGTTTTGGACGTTAGATTGGTTGTGAAAGAAGATATCATGTGAGGTCTTCTTGTCCCTTGGCGTGGGTAGACGATCGCGCTAGATTTTTAAAGGTAAATTAACCTTGCAAAGCCATGTTTTCATCAATTGTGACCATGCAGAATTTTCCTTCGAAATTTATAAGGTTTTTGATTGTTATGAATCCTTGTGAGTTGATAAATGTGTGCCCTGCCCCCTGCCTTAAAGATTCTCCGCCTGTGGCCTAAACGTTATACCACCACCGGCTCGGCCTAACCTCCGTGCCTTAGTGCTCTACTTATTCTTCTCCATGGCTGGCTTAGCTGCATATTCGCTCAGAGGGAGAAGAATGATAAATGTTATGTAATTTAGAGGTAAATAGCGGGAAATGGGATGCCGCTGTCCGCATGTAAGGTAAGGCAGGTAGGTAAACCAAACCATGCTTCCCATTCTGCCATGTTCTTTCCAATGTTCATGACGTTCGTGGGCAGTGGTCAGCCACTTGTTTCTGGGCAGAACTAGGACGAAAACTTTTTTAAATTCTTGTGTAGTAACACTACTGCACTGTTGTGGAATAAACATGGCCAAAAACCACGGAAGGTCAATAAAGGATTTTTGCAAAAATGCAACATGGGTTAGTGGGGTTAGTGGCTGGATGGTGTAAGGCATGGTGATGCAGTAGTTGTATTGCCAGGATGAGGAATGATGTGTTATGAATGGGATGATTGATAGCATATGGTTTTCCTTAAAATATCGGTTAAAAGGCTATTGATTGGAACTTTTTTGAACTTTTGGCACAAATCAAACAATCTTTTTACATGTAGACCAGAGCAAAGAAGAAACAAAAATCGGAATCAAATGCTAAAGAAATTGGCAAAGATTCGAACGTTTTTAATAGGCGCGCTTGACTTGAATTCTTGAATAAGAAGAGTATGGGCAAAAAGCTGATGAAACAAAGATCTCTGTAAACACGTATTGATTCAAGAGTTGCTGCGTTACAAGGGAGTGGTAGATAATTAATTTAAAGCAGATACATCAAACAGTTAATGCAGTAACATCATTATTGCGAAAAAGGTTTGGCGGAACGATTTAAAGATTCGCACACATAACTATGTACTTTAAATTGACGACTCGGCTCTTGATCTGCTCTGTAGCTGCCAGGTTAATCTGATAAAGCTGGCAGTGTTGGTCAAAGTTAACTTGTTTCAAGTTGAGGTAATGCAGATTCAAGAAGAATCAAATTAAGAGACAAGAATCTAGTCTTATTTAACTACATGCATTCCCACGGAATGTTCACAAGTAATTATAGAGTTAATCTAAGCTTGGCTGCTTTCAAGATTGTTTTAAATGAAAAGAAAGAATGCGATGCAGTTAGCTAATTTAGCAGACGCTTGATTATTGCTTGCTCTTCCGCTGACTCTCGGTGAGGCCTGCTAACTCGAATGCTTGCTTAGCTAACGCTGATCTCATCTAAATTGAGAAGAGGACAGGATGTGAGAGGGAAGTAAGAGGTTGAGAGGGAGAGATTGAAGGATTAATGATGGTTTGCAAAATTTACCGAGGAACCATCCATTGTCAGCATATTGAAATAGTTAAATGGCAAGGAGATTGACTGCCTCTGCAAACGATAGCCTATAAAACATAAGATGGGTTAGGTTTTGGGAGAAGAAGAGGCTGGTTTACGGGAGGGCGAGGTTGTGGAAGAAATTGCACGGCAATGCCACCACATTAGCTCATGCGGTGTCTTTTGCAAATATGGAACAAGGCAAACGTTCTTGTGGGCAGAGCGGAATGATGAAATTGCAGAGTGTAGCCATAACAAGGATGGAGGAACGGTGAATTTAACCCAGTGGGCGATACTTTTGGCTTAAGCTTCAAAAACTATCTGGACTTCACAAAAGAAGATATATAGCTAATAAGAATGTGATATTTAAGTTTGCGCTTCATAAATGCATATTCGCACGCTCTCTTAGCGTATTCGCGAATTCTAGAAGAAGTATAGCAAAATGGCGGGTACGTATGTTTGCAGGTAAGTATAAATTATAAACTTTTGGAAAAGAGTATTACGGTATATAGTTAAGCTCAAAACAGAAATGCGAGCTAATGACCAAGTACGAAACTGGATTTTATGGCTTGCCAAATTTTGCCAATTGGGTAGAATAAAATATGAGAAGGAGGAGGAAATAATATCTATTGTTTATGACGGCGAGAAAATCTTTTGGCAATTGCGAATATAAACTGGAGGTTCTCAAGAGTTGCAATTACTCAAATAATAAACCAAGGGTCGAAGGGGTTAACGGATTCGCGAAAAAATGCATACCAGGAAAAACTGCTGAATTAATGCTAGGCAAGTTTTTTTCTAGCGTGGGTGGCGGCTTGCAAATATTTTAAAAGTTGGTGGATGTTATTTATGGAAGTAAATGTACGTTGATTTCAAATGCAAAGGCAGCAAAATAAAATAAAGTTTTCAACAATTCAACGCTACTATCATATCATGTTTGAAAATAGTAGAAAATATCACACGGTGTTTGGAATGGAAATATTTTCGAGCACTTTTACTGCAATTTTTCTAGAAACATATTGAACTTATGATAAAAATAATAATGGAATGCTGTGCGATACTGCAAAATATCACCAGACATCCGCTGACACCTTAATTGCAAAATTCAGGATGCATCCGGCTCCCTCTGGGAGATAACCAACAGAGACAGCAGGTGCTTGAATCCATCAAGATTTCCTCACATACCTATTCCAAATCTTGTTCTTTCCAACAATACTCCACACAGGAACGAGTGGAGAAAGAACAGGAAGGAAGCGCAACTTAAAAGCTTCAACCACCTTGTTGAATTTGCAGACAGGTAGACAGAGTGTGGATAAGACAGTTATTGAGAAAAGGGAAATTACAAACATCTTACCGGGCATTGCACCATAAAATCTGGTAATTTGGCATAAGAAATGAATTGTGGAATTCATCCACTAATTATTATGAAAGGGAAATTGTATGCGTGAAATCCCTTGCGAATTTTGTGGTTTGGACTAATAACTAACGTGAAAGTCTCAGCTGGCCACTAAAGCATCCCTTTTGCCTTCTTCTCCTTTCCTTATGTTCAGTTGAGGAGGACCACTTGAAAATCTCGGATCAAGAGAGATCTGCTTAATATCTGATCCGTGGGCAGAGATAATTGCAGTACTTATAAAACAAGGGGAGTTTGATCCTCTTACCCACAACACACAGCATAGACCGACTTGCACGTAAGTTAACACAGGACTACAATGTGTCCGCCACAGATTTCACGAGGCGCAAACAAATCCTTCACAACTATGCGGCGTCAAAGCGATTGCTTAGCAAAAATCCCACGCTAACATAAAGGTTATAAAGGAAAGCAAAAATCAAACTAAAGCTAAAGTACACGCAAAAGATGAAAGCTACAAAAGCTATGCTAAGAACGTGATGATAACCTTTGTTAATAACAAGAAGAGAATGTTTTCGGATGATGGAATCGGTCATTTACTTCCCTCTCATCTCTACAATCTTAACGCTAAGCTATGTAAGCTTTGTTAAGAAAAAACTTCTTTTCATTTCCCGGGTAGCTTTACACTTTTCCACTTTCTTGTAGCCGCTTTTTCCTTTAAACGTTAATTCCATGGATCACAATCCCCAAACTTGACTGCTTGCATACCCTCATCCTTCTCTTCTTCACACCACAAGAAGCTACATAAGAAGGTGTGAATTCGGTAAATTGTTTCTCTCTCTCTCTCTCTCTCGAAACTAATTGCTCTTTTTCAATAATACTTAAACACACATTGAATACATACTGTGTAAACATACAAGAAAATACTTGAAGTGAGACACTTTTTTGTGCTCTTCTGTACTTTCTGCTACACAATACACGGGAAAGCAAAAAGAAAAACATGAATCACACAAGCTTAACCATATATTTGTTATACGCGTTACAACATTCGTCATTCCTCAAAACTTTTCAGCTTTGGATGATGATGAATTATCTTCGCTATTTGATGATTGAGGGGCATCGAGCCCTTCTGTAGCTTTCTTCGAGCTTAGAATTAGAAACGTGTGTTCCTCTTCACCTCCATAAAAGTAACTTCTCTTCCTCGCTCCTGTCTGTCTAATTCCTAGTGTTAAACGCGTATAAAAAGCTGTCAGAAAGAAAAACTTGCCATCCAAAAGCCGGGAAAGCGTGAGCAGCGCAAGAGCAAGCGAGTATAAATCCTCTGAAAATTTTCTATTTCATTGCTGATTATCTTCATGGTGACGATCCTTGTTAATTTATAAGAGTGAAATGGCGGCACGGGACGGCGGTTGAATCAAGGAAGAAGATTATTTTTTGTAGCAGCAAGTAAACAAGTTCCGTATTTCTGGACACAAGACATGAGGAGAAACGCAAGGCTTTGTTTTAGTTCCGCCTAGGAATTTCTCATAGATCTCAACTTTGATTCTCAAGAGAACATTCGTTTTAATCAGCGTCCCTTCTTCCAGATCCTACTCTTAATAATGTTTCAATTTCCTAGAAAACTTTCATCTTCTTTTTACTTTCCAAGCGCTGTAGGTTGCAAATTATTTTCGGAAATACAAATACGAAGAATAAGCGCAGAGCTTTTTGAGGAACCAACTCCGTGTCTAGTCGGATTTTGATTTATCTTGATGCAGAAACCCTGATTGTTTTGTCAGGTGAGCAGAGTTACTGCTCTAAGGACAGGAATTAAAGTCACACGTACGGAAACTATTCTGCTTGCTTGGTTAAGAGAATTAAAGCGCGAGACGCAGAGGGAGAAAAAAACTTTCAAGTACATATACTAACAACACTAACTTAAGCGTTTGGCGGAAGGATGAGGTGGAGGATGATGATAATATGAGGCAAGCGTCAAAGTGTTACTACCGGCTTTACTTTTACCGGACATGGAAAATTATTTTTGCAGTCATTCAGGTTCACGGGATTTACGGGGCTGAAGGAGCATCATAAAATTCAAAGCCAGTTGGCAGGACGATATAGAAAGAAGTAGAAAGATATGCGAGCAGATGAGTGGAGCTTTATAAAGATTAAATACATGAGGAAACGGTATTAGGGATAAGAATTTAGTTAACTAAGAGGACAGGAGGATTAAGTAAAAGACGTAAAAGCTATTGTTACTGTAGGTACACTGCAGGTGAGTTTGGAGCTAAGAGGTTAAGATAAATGCGTATACAATCATGCAGTCTGTGCTGTGGAAGATCGGAAGAGAGATTCTCCTATGACCGCTAACTCAAAAATCTCGACTTCAACTTCCTGATCCGCTCTGTTAATAGAGCATCAAGTCAAGTTGCTAACTACCATCCAAGGAGAAGAATCAAGAAAAGTTTGCAATAGATACCATCATACTTCAGCTTATATGTAGTGTTCAGTTCTTATCCGCTTCTATTATCCCGCAACTATCACTTCCCGTAAAACACGCAATCTCAACGCATAAATTCCCTTTAAAAAAGATACAGATGGGCTAATAACAGGTTCAAGTGGCATTTAACAATTGAAAGAGTTTGAAAAACGATTCCTCAAATATCTGAGAGGGTGAAGTCAGTAGTCAGTTAGGGAAAAGGATGGTTTAAGAGAAGGCAAGCTTCAAGGAACAGGGAAACTACTTTACGCTGTTTTGGCGTTTATGTTTGGCGACTTTGTTATGACCAAGAACAAAACCAGAGGGCGCAACTTACTTTGATGAAGAAAGAGGCTTAGAACAAGTTATTTACTGCAAAAAGCAATATGCGTGATTGTTTCACAGTTTAGTTGAAGGAAGGAAAGCAGGAAGAGATTTTAAGTATTATTACAGAGTATTCACTTTAACATTCGTTTCATTTAATTAAGCTTACGTTTCCTTGTACATATATGCTATTCGTATTCATGTTTGGCAGTTTCAAATTAAACGTATTGGCGAAAGTGCTTTTAAATTTGGCCTTCACATTTGAATTTAAATACTTGCAAGTTGCTCAACTTGTATTAGTCTTGCGCAGTTTATGCTACAATGTGCAAGTGCTTAAAATTGGCAACCGACTATAAACACATTTTCATTCCTGGGAATAAATTCTATGGCAAGATACTGTTAATCGTTTAACATATTTTTGGATTGGATAATTGCTTGAATAATTTAGCTAAGGCATTCACAAAAGTAAAGATCAGGGAAATGTGCATAATTTTACAATCAACATGCAATTATATAGAAATTGTGCCTTAAATTTAAGCACCAGAGAAAAACACACACATTTTTAATGGCAAAGGTCGTATAAAAATTGAACCTGAATAAAATTCAAAATCCGCACATTTCAAGGATAGAAGGATAATTAACTGATGATCCATACTTCCCCCTTGAATTAAATCTAGACCTTGGACATGACAACATACAAGAGATTGAATTTTCAGCCTGTGTTTCTGTCTACGTTGAAAAGTTTGCAAAAATTCGCACATTTTTAAATATCGCACAAACTGGACAGGTAAGACATGGTGCCTTAATTCACTACGTGACCGGCTCCGACACATCTGCTGGAACTGGATTTACTAAATTAAAACAAACATGTATATACATATGATACGAAATGACTTTGTGTGTTATGAATCGGCTACCCTCATCTAAATCGTATACCATTTCTTGTTCTCTAAAAGAGGTAACTTTAAGCCAATATATCATGGAATAAAGGAAAGTAAATCCAGTCCAGTAGTGCAAAAGCAATTAACAAGCGTGTCTTTTGTGAAAAATTATAGGATTTCGTTGTAAATGAAATAAGAAGAAAAAAGGATCGCAGGTTTAACTACCATCCTGGATAAACATGAAAGTGCAAACTATCCAGATCTGGTCGCGATCATTTACCCACTTTGAGCTTTGAGCTTAAATGCATTACGACTGCCGATAAACAAGTATAGTACACAAAAAAATCTACACAATACAATAGATGGTAACCTGGAATATATTATTTGGATAACATCATATTCCAAGAACCGGCTAGTTTTTGCAACACACTCAACAAATCCCAGAGCCATTTCGCAAAAAAAAAACTAGCATTGACTCATAAATTTATTTTGATGCATGACTTATTCAATAATTACTTTTGCATATGCTTATGATATTCACTATGTTCATGTTTATCAGCATCAGGAGGCTTGACTATGATGAATTCCAACTGCAAGTCAGTATAGTCTCACTCTTGATCCTCTTTTCGTACACTCTTGCTTCTAGCTGTCCAAAGCATTATCTCACAGGACTTTCCTTAATTCAAAATCAGTAGCCTATCCTACGCTTTTAAACACAATGAATGAAGAGGTTTTACCTTTTCCGTAAAGTTAATTCAAGCTAATGCTTTGCGTCACCGCTAACTTTTCTTACAGAACATACTTTCGACACAATGGAAATATCCGAGAACCAAATGAAATAATGCTTCAAATATGCAACGTCGTCTGTCCTGTTCCTGTCCACCTATCGTCCAGACTTCGTCTTTGTGCTTCAAGTATTCTTCCATTGCAGATGCTGCATGATGTACTGTACATAGTAGTAGTAATCATGGAAAATCCCTGCTCGGTCTCTGTTCCATATCAGGATATGAAGTACCTGTCAATCCCAGTGATCGGCCAGGTAATAATACATAAAGCACGTTCTCCTAAATCACCTCTTGGGCGTCTTATTGGGCTACAAGATGTGGCGAGATTCCAAAAGCCCTCTGGCATCAATTTCCAAAAGTGAGCTTATGTTTCAGCAATCCTCTGTTTACGCTGCATACATTGATTGCACACAAAATTGATTCTCTTGATTGATGAATTATATGATTTAATATTTATAAAAGAAATCAATCAATAAACTGCCACGTACGGCAAACTATAATCGGTTGAGCTCAAAGAGTTCCATAAGCGTTTGTTCCAACTCCAACAGACTTACTGAGAACGAGCACCACGTCGGGGGTTTAATAATCCTTGTTATTGCTTTCGTACTTAAATCTTTGTCTAACCACAAGTAAGCAATCTAAATGATTGCGTCAGTAATCTAATTTAAAACGTGGTCAACCCACAACATCTTATACTGCAAGTAATCTTATATCATGAGCATGGGCATTAATAAAGGTGGAGTGTAGGAGAGGACAGAAAGATACAGTAAAGCTGGAAGATATTGCAATTCAACAGGTAGGAAAAAACCTCGAAATATATTACGCAGCGCCTTAGGGCGTAATTGTCCCTGACTTTTGTTAATCTTCCTCCTGGGTGCAGCAGCGGTATCTATTAAAGTAGACAGAGATTGATATTTGATAGCATTCAAATCCTCTTACCAACAGCCTCAATGCATTATCTATGGGCCGGAAGACAACGGTCTGCCAGCGCACATATCCTACCAATCCAATTTCAAGTTGAAGGGCCCCAGACAAATCTCTCTTGTGTGCACGTCTCAATAATCAGTTATTCTTCTCTTCGCCCACATCATTATTGAATCTTGGGGAATTAGAGTTTACAATTGCGAGATCACAAGAAGGCAATCATTCAAATGGATTAAATTCAAAGAACCCATCAAACTGGAGGAGATGAAAGAGGAAATTACACACATGAAAAGATTGATAACGAAAAATAATTGATAACCACAGAGGAATCAATTACGTATTACAGAGGATGAAATGTAGCGGTGAATTTCAGAGACAAGTGGTATTGTTCAAGGTAATTTGGTATTAAATTATAGGCGGGCTTTTCAGTTTCATGGCCCTGTGAGTGGATTCGGGATCAGCTCCAGCAGGATATAGCAAGGAACTATATTTTTATCTCTATTGATTTCCGCTATTTTAACAAAGCGTTTCTGTATGAATTTACGGTTTTAATTAAAATAATTCAGTTTTTAGTGCAACTATGACGACTTCCAGTTGACACACTGGCCTGAAATTTTACACTTAATTCTACATTTACAAAATGAAAACCGCGTTAAAATTACATTGACTTTCAAATTTGCATATATCCGCATCCTTCAAATCCAATCTCCACCACCCACACAAAATCTTTTAAATTGAAAAAATAATCAAGTTCCAATCCCACCTGTCTGTGGAGCAGAAACACCAATGCTAAAATTGTAATATCCTGGTTTGTAATGTCATGAATTCCCTCGCCCTTTTCATAATATTTTGCTGGTCGCTCAATTGAATAGACGGAGATAATTTTAATGTTTGGGCGGGATGGGTGTGAAGAATCATTTACTTGTTGATGTTTTACTATGGAAACAGAATACAAACGGCTACAAGGAAAAGATGGCTCCAAAGATAAATAAACCTTAGACACGAGGTCCAAGGGATGATCTTCCAACCAAACTACCAAACCAGCACGTTAAGTACTATAGCCTACCCATGCAAAGTGCAGACAGATACATGAAATACAGTTGAATCCATTAAAATTGTAGAGGATCACCTCTCTGCTTGAATTTAACTTGAGCTAATCTACCTGTACTTGGTCGTCCCCTTTTTTCCTCGACTGTACAGTTTACTATGTGAAAATAGTAGTCGTTGTTTTAAAACGTCCTTCAATTAAATCTCCCTGGGAATGATGATAGCATCTATGCAAACCCAGCGTTCTACTAACCTCGAGCAAAGCTTTGAAATCTATTTGTATGTATTACCTACGCTCCCACAAAGAGCAACACAATATCCCAAAGCAAAGGTTAAATTACAGCCCAGTAAAGTAACTTTTTCAAATCCAAGCTGCTTTTAAAAATGTGGTACTTAAAGTCAGCGCCTTAAGGCTACGAGCTGACTTAAGTACGTCTGTCTGAGGCTCTTGGTTTGCGTTGATGTAAGTAAGACTAACTGACTGAGGCGACGTACATAAAACATTTGTCTCCAACACTATTTCAATTACCCATTAACCTACACCATTCTATGGAATTACAAGCTACACATGCATAATGCAGTTCACATCATCCTCTTTTCTGTTAAGACCAGAACACCGGGACTGGGATTGCTTGAGGCTTGAGCAGATAATGGCTTATATGTGTCTAACGAGTCTCTAAGAAATAGGATTGAGTAGACTTGAACCTTAACTTGGGATAACCCTCAAGCTTTAGAAAAAATGACACCCAATACATTGACTCTATTCTCGGTTTGAGGTTACTCACAACACAAGAGAATTCAATTAAATTCCCACATGATGCAGCACTAGAGAATTACGTATTTGCTATTAATGACATTCCTGTAAAACCTCGACCTAAATGAATCCTTCCCTCGAGCAATAGCAAGTTAAGTTGTAAAAAATCTCAGTCCACAACCTGATGAAGGATGGAGAAAAAACCTTTTGGAGGAAATGAATTCTATGGGCGGATATTGTTGCGAATTTAAGTTCGCTCCTTATCTACCTGTCTTCGGTGTGTAAATGACTGTTGAAGTGGTGGAGTGTCGAGGTAAAAAATCACTAATTGATGAATACAGAAGAGAGGGGGTGAAACAGGTGTTCAATCGGGGCGGAAGTTTAAGCAGGAGCTATGACGTGAGTGAACGTGATGCATGCAAGGAAATCTGAATTAGCGAGAAGAGGGAGGACGGACGCATGAGAAACGGGTTGAGGGAAAAGTCTGTCAAAGAAGCTGCGAAGAAGATAGCTTAAAAGCAAAGTGCTAAAAGCTCAAAGGTGATGTGATGATGTATGCATGCAAGAGAAGTAAATGGATGTGCTCCCTACTTAAGGTTGAAGAATAGCCGAGGTGAGAGGAGAGAAGCTACAAGGATTATAATACACACACACTCTCCTGCTAACTAACATCAGCGTTTCCGCTTGAACAATGAAATATAGCTTCATTGGATGGATTGAATGGAGGCGGATGGAAAAGAAACGATTGAATCCGGAAAGGAAGAATTAATTGAAAGATGGAGTGCAAAACCGAGGGGAAGAAAAAAATGACACATGCAGTAACGTGAACGCAACAAGGCAAAGAGGAGTCAGAGGAAAATAATCTTCTTCCGGATAATTTCCTGGAAACCGAAGAAAAAGTATGAATAATCTAGCGTTTAAATCTAAGAAAGAATCGGATTGAGGCCTTTCTCAGATGTCGTATAACAGACAGGGCTAAAAGTTTGTGAAGTCAAAGTTAATCTGCATTGGACTGACAAGCCTATAAATACAAGGCGGCTAAACCGAGATACATCTTCCTTCAAACTTAAATCCAGGTGGCGGGACGAATCACGCGCAGTCATCCAGGAGAGTTCTGGTAGTTCTCTTCCGCAAGAGTAACATTCAAGTAACGCAACACATGTATCTGCAGCACGTACCTTAATCCACCTGAATGACAGATAGCTGAAAGCGAAATCAGGCATGCATGCTGCAATGTAACATCTTTTGCTTGCATTAAATTTGACAAGAAATTGGGAAGGGAACACAAAACAAGTCATAGTTTAGAAGATTTACGAAACCGACAATAAATAACCTAACATGAGGAGCATTTGCTTGAAGAAAGAAACCAAAATGAAGCGAGAACGCGTAAATCATTTTTTCAAGAAATATATTCTGTGAAAGCGAAACTTGGAAAACTAAATTAAGTTCCGTGTAAAATAATTCTCCGCGTAAAACCACAGCTGGATGGGAAAATTTCGGCTTTACCTCTGACACTGAAAGGCTGAAAATGCACATGGCATCGGACACTGGATGGAGATTCTTTTGAACGTGGTTTGAATTATGCAAAAAAAATGTGAAAATTTTCGGCACTTTTGACCGGAAATTATAAAATTTCCCAAGAGCCAGTATATCTCTCATTCAGATCGGAAGAAAACAAAAGAGACAGATGTGTGCGGTGTGCCGGGCGGAGATTCCCGTGTGCGGTATACAAAGTAACTTGAGATTTCGCAGACAATCCCTCAACACGTATGCGTATGAGCAACATACAAGGTTCTCACGCAGTGAATTATTATTGTGCACAGGCCTCTAATTTTGATTCAGTCCAATGATTTTTTACCCAGAAATGTATACTTCCATTTGGCCTTTTTCCCAGGAAGAAGAGAAGCCAAAAGTTGCCCATAATTTCTCCTAGTCCTCCCTCCCTTGAAAGCGTATTTCTGTAGGTATACTATATGTAGCTTAGAAACCCACCTCTGCCTTTTTCACGTCTTCAACCCTTGACTTACCTTGCCGCCTTCATCTTTCTATATATTCTCTCCTCCTTGATGCAATTATGAATGCTCTTTTTTGGAAAACCTGTTTGAATTTTAATAATAATCCACCTCCTCAAGTTATACTTGAGATTGGGTGAATACTACTTGGCTGGCTATGGCTGCTGGCTCATCCCTGGCATCTTCTAGCTGGCCAAAAGGAAGAAAAAAGAAGTGTAATTCAACAACTCTTGCTTCTTTTTGATTGAAATAGCGTGCAACCGCAAGGGAATGATAATGCACACCCTCTCCACATAAATATATGATAATTTTCAAAATGTAATCCAACGCAGACGCCTTCTCATTCAAAGAAGAGTTACACGCAATCCACTTGTTGAAACTTCCCCTTCTTTAACCTTAATATACTGCAATGCTCAACTCAAGCTTCAACCAGCAGCACCGATCCCGGCTTATCGGCCATTGTTTATAGCAGCAACAAGAATCCTTAGTAAAGTTAGAAAGTATACTAAACCCTACGGTTGACGGCTACTAATGTAACTTAACTCCTGCTCAACTTCCTGATTACCAGATCTGCCCACAAGTATCCGCGATTCCTGTTGCTATCCGTTTTCTATCTCGAAATCAAAGCAAATGCTTAACTTGTTCATGCCTTGACAGGATAATTTGAGCAAAACTTGCTTATTACACTTCATCTTCGGTTTTTGCAAAGTTTACAGAACCAAGATTACAAACCAAGCAACCTTGTTAGTAGTGGCCGTAAATGACAACAAATTCTATGTAGCATGTCCGTTTTAGTGAAAATTTTAAATTGGCGCAAATACAACACTAGTAGCTACAGCAAGAGCTTGTTCATCTTATCACACTTCAACCGGACGGTGAGTACAGTCTCTTGGCCTTAGCTACCTGGCAGTCAGATTATAGTGTAAAAATCAGCAACAAAAGCCACACTGATTCGCGAATTCGTTTCACACATCAGCCCATCTATAACGAAGCAAGCAAGAAAACGCTTCAGCATAACTGACTGAATTCTGCATCACACTTTAACTTTGCCCTTAACTAATATCTGATCTGGCTCTTGACACCTCGCTACACCACAACATCTATAGAATTAAGGAGGGTACTTTGCACTTGGTAAATTCTCCAATGAAGGCTGACATGTTATTCTCGTTCTTTTTCTTTGATAAATCGGTTTGCTTTTTTCTCTGAGTGACAACGATTTCAGCAATCCCACAATCCCACGTCCATCCCTGCATTTTCCTCTCACTCTTTTCCTGCCTTCCCATTATCATCTCGTGCATTACACCTTCGCCCTTTTGCCATCATCGTTAGCTGACTAACTAAACGTCAAAGGCCTTCACTTTGTAGGCTTTCCATTTAGCCTTTCCTTGCTTCTCATTGGAGCTGAATGTGCAAACTTTAAAGAAAAAACGGGGTTGCAAAAGTGAGAATACCAAAAAGGTAATCATTATTGTTCCCTCTCAGTATGAGTAATCCTCTAATGGAGAGTCTCAAGGTAGAGGGAGAGATATATTTTTGTGTGGGTGGACTGAATTATAAAAATTTTCTCAAGCCATCGCTATTATCCCCATAGAGTTCGATTCTGTACTTATATTTTGCTATCTAAATTTTTCTTCTTTCTTTTCTTGGAGCGAAAACATTTTGGGGAAAGGAACCTTAACGAACCAAACACCACACCTTGCTTTAGAAATTAAAATTATTCGCTTGTTGTAAGCATTAAAATAAGTATGTACACTCAAAACTACATTGCTCCTGTTCCTTGCTTTTGGTTCTCTAAAGTTGATGTTGACAATTTTTTAGGTATATTAAAACATGAACGAAAAAAATAAAAAGAAATTGAAAGCAGAAATTGTGTTAAATTAAACCTTATTTTGAAAGTTGAGAGACTTGTGAAAAACGAGAACTGGAAATAAAGATAAAAGCAAACCAGACATGTTTTCATCTTCTGTCACTGCTCAAGTCCCTAAAATCTTTCAAGACCAGACTAAGAATTTATTGAACTGTCTTATGATTGAGACTCTGGCTCCTGGAACAAGCTACATGGTAGCTGGGATGAAAAAGAGTAATCAACGTTTTACTGTAAATACAATAGTGTCCGAGCAAGCTTTATTGCTTTGTCCTCCTTTAAATACTTTTCTCCACCTCCTCCTCCTCTTCTTTTATTAAAAGAAATCTTTTTTATTATTCTTCTCACGGGATACAAGTATCTTTCCCTGAAACCATTTTCTATGTTGATGGTTCGTATCGTCTCTTACGCTTCGCTCGTTCCGTCCACTACATCAAGCATTCACTCAGACAAAAACGAAACGGCGGGGGAAAGAACTTGTTGAAAACTTTTATTTCTTTTTGTCAAAAGCATCCCTCAAACAATACGCTTTTACGCACTTAAACGGACTTTCCTTCCTCTTGAGAACAAAAAAAGCTCGTGTTCGAAGAATCCGCCAACCAGCACTCACTCATCTTTCAATCTAATCATCCAACTTCCCGGCATGGTCAAACTACCCGGTACATAGTCAATAGTCGGCGGCAGACAGAGCCGGTGATGCAGTAGCAAAATCATTCTAATAAAGATCAGCAATATTTCTTTCATGTGGCGACTTTTTAGAAGAAAGAAAGATTATGTTTTAAAGAACATGAGCGTTCATTGTTTACGAGCTTCAGTTTTGTAAATATTAACAATATTAGTGCGTCGATGAAACCAAACACACAATACAGACTACAAAACTCTGCGCTGAGAAACAATGGCAGAGCATGCCGGGTAGCAAAAAATAATTAGGGGCAAAAAAAACTTGGCGAATTACTTAAGATCGCTGCATGCTGAATATTTTTGCAATTGGAACGTACACACATCATCAGGAATCTGATCTGATTAAGTCTCTGATCAAGCATTATTTATGAGATTTAAATAGGCACAAAAAGTGCCAAATCGTGCTCTTTAAAATTAAAATACTGTATAAGCAATCCTTGATATTTCAAATTCAATTATAATCTCATATACACAAATGGATTACAGCTTTTAAAAATAGCTACACAGAGACACGAAATTCACACAATAATTCTTGTGAATTCTCGTGTGGACGAAAAAGTGTATTGTTTCAGACCAGACCACAGCAGCAACAACTTTTCTACACAATCTTCAAAACGCATTTGAATTTGCTCAGTTTATGTTAGTAAATTATAAAACTACTTATTATTATTTCTGAGAGCAGCAAGTTAGCATTTACATCGAGTGGCAATAAAACCAATACAGATATTTTCAATCCATAGCCACATGAATCCGGATGAGCAAGACGAAAAATGATCAGATTAAGATTCACGGATCTACAACAGTGAATCAAAATAATTGAATTTTGGTGTGTCATGTCACTCTTCCAGCAAACAAAGCAGCGGGCTACTCGAGTATTAGACATTGTTTCTAAAATGGAGAAGCGTAACAATAGGACTTAATCCCTTCATCATGATTGGTTACTGGGCCAGGAGTCTGCCTACGAAGAAGCAAACAAAGACAGTGTGTATATATGTGTAGAAGCTCAGTGGGCTTGGAAACCATGTTTTCTAGCAACAATACAAGAAGCAATTCACCCTGAGACTTGATGTGCAAACTTGAGCTTTTCAAAGCTATTTTCATTGTGCATACAATCATGAGAAAACACCTGGAATTAAATCCTGCATCTCATGGCTTACCCAATGCTTTTAATCCTCTCAGACCAAGGTGTACCAGTCCAAGGTGCACCAAACCAGGGTGTGATGAACTAATTATATAAACGTTTTGTCTTATCGCCTCCTACGCTTCGCTTTTTGTTTTCTGCTTTAAAACCCGCCTACGCTATTTTCAGACGAGTATTTTCTGCAACCCAAGGCAAAGCGCCTGGTTTGAATTATTTTTCTAAAGCTTTCATGCATTGTTGTCTCCAGTAAATTGTACTGAAACCTGAGCAGCTTTTAACATTTAAAACCTTTGCTTACCTCCAGAGGATGATCCGACAAATATTCCGGCAACTAATAAGACCGAAGTCAAGACACGACGAACTTGGCACAAAAACATATTTACAGCAGTCAAGGAAACCAAACGTCTGGATTTAATAAATTGAAGTTTTAGAACACGAAACACTATTCCATCATCCTCAGACCATTCACAGCTTAATTATTCGCCAATCTCTCGAAATCCTCTCCTCCACATTAGCACATTCTATACACCGTCCCTCCGGCACAAAGACAATAGTTAGCGCGGCTATCGCAAGTAAAACTTCCAAACCAGCGTCCAAGTATTTTTAGGTCAAACTTTCTATATCATAAGTACCACACGCATCAGGGAAATCCAATCCGCAATATTCTGCAAGCAATTAGAATGTGGGAGCTTTAAGTCCTCTCTCTTCTCCTTGTCAATCCTTGAGCTCTTCTTTGATGCAGTACTTGTATGGACTCCAATTGTTCGATTTAGAGTAAGACACTACACAAGGTGAAAGAGTGAAGCGAGGTGGGGGATAAGGGGAGACTAATAAAAATGTGATCTGGTTGATTAAGGTGAGAATTTCACAGGGATATTCCCGACAATAGGAGCACCAACTAACTCACGTATCAGCTGGTGAGCTTATAGCAGCAATGTCCGTTCTACAATCCGTAAACAACAATGAAAAATTCTCTAATTCACACGGCGGCAACGCACGTAGCAACCAACCCAAGCAACCCACAGACGCAACGTTCTTGGAGAACAACTAATGCAAGACTGAGGAGGGAAGAAGGATAAAGGTGTGCATCTATATGGAGCTCTTTGAGGATCTTGAGCTCAGGTGAGAAGACGCGGATGTGCTGCTGCGCCTCTCTCTTCTTTCAGTTCAGGTAAGAATGAACAAGGAATAGGAAGAGGCGCATATCTTAAGACAGGATGAGTGAGAGATAAGATAAGATTTAAAGCTGCTGATGCAGAATGCATGGGATGATAGCAGGGGCTTATTAATTCTGGGCCTGAATAAGTGAATACGGATAAGTAACATGATACTGCTGAGGATGGTTTGCTGCAGGGGTAAGCAGAAACGCATGGCATGGATGAAACAGGCATTAATTGGAATTGAAATCCACTCTCTGCCACTCACCTTCGCGTATCCGCTAAAGGTGGATAAACTTAACTGCCCACTGGACAGTGTCCAGAAGATGCTAATTTATGCATGAGATTTTCGGGACTGCAAGTAAAACAGAAAGAAATTGTTGTACAGTTAATGCAATTAGCCGTCTTCTAGAGTCTAGTTTTAGGCTTCAAGGATGTTCAAAAAGCATTAGTTTGGCTGGCGTGTGTCTTGGCTTGCAAAACGGTTAAACTGGATTTGGTCTGGGCAGGTATAACGACAATAGCGATAGTGGCCTTAAATGGTCAGTATACTTAATATGGGATTCGCGAATTACTCAAGGCTGTGCGAAACTGGGTGCTTGTTCCGCCGAGGACAGGTTATGGATTACTTGTAATGCAAAATTTTCCTATTAGTGTATATACATGAGAGTCTCATGATGAGACAAAGATACAGAAGATCTTGATACAAAGTCGTTCACAGTTCTGTAAAATGAATGCTGAATTTACATTAGCAGGAGACAAGAACAAAGCTGAGGCATCAGAAATTTAAAAGTCAGACGGTGGTGTGAGAAATTAGAATTTGCTTCTTTGCTTGAAGACAATTGCATGCAGTGTTTGTAAAGAATAAATCATGCTATAACTGCACTTGTTATGCTGCAATTCCACGACACTTTCACCTCGCCAATTACGGAATGAGATGAGCCATCTCAATTTGTATCCGAGTATTCAATTTCACAAGACACGTCAAATATTCATAGTTACCTATTTGCTTTGGTCAGGATGAAATACTAATTCCAGATCACTATTTACAGTACATAGTGTAAATTGAGTTGGGGTTAAACATATAGGCATTTCACTTTTAATTGCCTAATTTCCCGTCAATTTTACACGACGTTCTATCCGTTCGGCCTTCTTCGGGTGTAGATTGATTCTGCAGTTGAGGTAGAGATTTGACAGTTTAAATTTTCCAGAGTTGATCGTTATGGTTCTTTATGATATTGTATTCAGGGATAGAGGTGACAAGTGCAGAGTTTGGATTTTAGATATGAAAGTGTGCAGATGAGCGAAGAGAAAAAAACTTGTCACCCACGTTGTTAAGTTCGGACGTCTTCACATTGCTTTGTCTGCAGATTGCAAACGGTAATGATTAGCATCCTACCCACGCATTAATATATCTACAGCAATCTGCAGTTTGTTTTCATGCTTAACAGAAAATGTCAAGTCTTACTTCAAGCCGTCAAGTATAAAAAGTCATCCGTACTGAGTCAATATTTTAGTTGTCATGAAAATGCTGCTAGGTGGGGTAATATTTATCAGAAATATTTTAAACAGATTATTTATAGTTGCAGGTTCTTTCAAATCAGAGAGCGGCATTTCATTTTCCATGCTTCGGTACGCTTGACTGCCAGCCAGGAGCAAAATTAATGCATGCGCCTGGAATTTTAGAGTAGCTATTTACCAGCGTTCCATAATTTTAGAAATCATATCTTTAAGTATTTGGTAAAGATAGCAGCTTAAGAGGACGGATTTGTAATTTGTAATTTTAAACGTAGGTAAATTCAATAAGGTCCAAGCCAAGTAACTCCTCGATTGAGCTCGCTAGCTCTGTATTCTAGACTGTTTTAATTTCTAAAACGTTTATCTTCAGAGTATTTTTAGTGTTTAAAAAAACTCACGAATTTTCATGACCAGTTTCTATGTTTACACTAATTGTAATCCAATAAGTATATTAATTGATTTTATCATTTATCTGCAAGGTGCATGCAAAAATGTGTGTGCTGGAAGCACAATATGAATTAGACTATTTGTGTGTGTGAAATACTGTGTATTTTTTACTATTGTACATAACCTACGGGATAACATTCTCTCAAATCTGTAAAATACCGAGCAGAATAAGAGTGTAGCGATAGTTGATAGTACCTACAGTCTACAGTAGCGAATACTAAGAATTTATTCAAGGAGAGCCTCCAGCAGATAAGATGGAACAGAGCTCATCATTAAGGTTAGTTAATTTTTGGTTCTGACTTCATTTGCAAAGCAGGATGCAGTGAAAACATGGATAAAGCAATCCCTGTAAAAATGAGATTAATGAAGTGCTGAAACGATAGGCATTTTTGATTTACTCTATGCGCCTTGGAATACCTGCTGAGTTAGGCATTGTTAGAGTTGGCATTAACCTCAAGCTGATCCCTGACTGATGAAATCCTGGAGAGCTTGTATTTAAGTTTTGTGTACTGTCTGATTCTGCATGGATATCGTGATTAATTCACTGAATTGGTTCTCTTGTTGCAGGATTAATGATTTACCAGATCCAGATTCTATTAGACTTTTTGTTTCCCACATCCCTCCTAGTTGGAATGAAGATGAGATCCGATATTGCTTTGAAGCATTTGGAAGAATATATCTCGTGGATGTTCTCGCGGAGGATGCTAATTCTAATCCTGCTCAAACAAGTACTGGATCATCCTGTTTTATTATTTATCATACAAGAAAATCCTCCATGGATGCTCAAATTTCGTGGAACAATTCAAAGAAATTGAATGGCGTGAGTCTGGAATTTGATTACTAAGAAATAGTGTATTGTATAACTTTCATTCAACTCTGCAAGTTGCAATTAATCAAGAGACGATGGAAATACCTGAACTGAATTAATTTTTAGATGAAGCAACCTCTGCAGATGCAAATCGCTGAGAAGGAGCCAGTCTTGGGTAGGCCGTGTTGCTTTACAAAAGAAAGAAATAAGTTAATTTCGAAATGAAAAAATGAGTACATCCAGCTGATTGTAAATACAAGTTTAAGGTGTAAAAAAAGGCAAATTTGAATTGATTTTCAAATTAATAAGATTCTTTTGTACTTTTTTGTTTGCAGACAGGAAAGTTTTTCTGGAAATGCTATCCAAGAAAATGGAAACTATGGATTTGTGTATGCTTTTAAAAGCTTTCGGGCCGATTGAAGAATGTGGGATATTTAAAGATAGTAAGGGATTAAGTAAGGGTTCTGGTTATGCAATTTTTGCTGCAAAAGCTCATCTGATGAAGGCAAAAATAAGTCTGCATGGAAAAGTTATTTTGGAGGTGAATTCATCTAAAGTTTTGTCGCAAATTGCAGTTTTCATTATAATCCAACTACATTTAAAATTAATTAGTTCTTCTTAGTTTGTTAACTTTTGGATTGATTCAGGAACGCAAGTCCCCAATTATAATGACACTAGCTGCTTCTAACGACGGCGCACTGGGAGATGGTGAAACAGATAATGAGGATAACAACACACTGGATCTTGAGAGGCTAACACCATCTGTGAGTCTGATTTGGAAGTCGTTATCTATGTATACCTTGCCTTGAAGCCTGGCCATTAGTGTTCACAATCTTAAATGCTTTCGTATCAGGTGCCTCCGGGCTTTGATCCAATCCCTCCGAATGTAACGAAGAGACTTAGTTACGCTACTGAAAAATTACAAAATTTTGAAGAAGCCAGTGAAGACGCGGATGCGGTTGTTCAAAAATCTTCAGATGTACATATAGGTCGCGTTCTAAATGCTGATGCTGCAAAAATAGGGAATACAAATGCATCAATTCGCTTGAAAGCCTCAGCGAAGATAGGCTGCAAACCAGACAATCCTGTAATTAAATCTACTCTTCGTGAGACATCACAAAAGATTCCCCCACAACCAAAGGTGCCTCCGCTAACTCTAAAACCCCATGTTCCAAAATACTCTGACGTAGTTAAGGAAGATCGGAGTTACATGAAGTTTATCACAACAAAAGAAATAGTGGCACCTGAGCCTGATGCAGATGCAATTCAAGAATCTAACGCAGAAATCAGTGAGATCCTCGCCATGGATTTTGAAGATGGCTCCTTCAAGTATGGAGCTGCTGAAGGATGGTCCATACCCAGTGATATAGTAGACTCTGGAGGCGGCGGAGACACGTGTTTAATACATTCCCCTAATTTTAATTGCGGCAGTAATTACCAGGAGAAGGAAATTTGTCTGAAATCCGAGGCTAAGGAAACTGCAAGCGTAGAACAAACACTTCCCACCCGCATCAACGCACCAAAAGCAAAAATAATGCAAAAATCCAGCTGTTCCAAAGGAATTCAAAATTCCATGAATAGTACAGCGACAAACACCATTAACGTTGGCGTTGGTACTACGAAACGCTCTAAAGGCGTACAAAGTGGAGGAGCCGGAAGCGGTGACACCAAGGATTTTTTTGTACAAATCACAGGCTCAGCGTTGACGCCCAATCCCGGAGGGGGCGCCACGAAAGCCTATAATCCATATCACCCGTCAGCTCCGACGGTATTGCAGAGCAGTGTTCAAGACACAAACGGAGCGACGCTTGTGTCTCATCCTAGCATCTCTGCAGGTCACACCCATACAGCCAAAGCAAGTACAATGAGCGCAATCGTTCAAAATTCAGAAACTTGTCAAAAGTACACACAGTTTCCGCCAACAAACACCTTTCAAGCAGGGTATCCTTGGCCACCCTTAAATCATTGCAGTAGTGAATTCCCCAGTGCCACTGTTTTGACTCACCATCACCATACCTCTATGAACTCGATTCGAACGACGATATCAGGGACAGCAGGTTACTCCCACTCTACCCTTGGTCACAATTTTAACTTTCAAGCACCAAATCAGCAACATCAACGCGTCAACCAAAATCCTCATCACGGAAACGGTCATTACCTTCCAATAAATTCCAATAATTCCGGTGGAGGAGGACACGGACGACATCCTGTTGGGAATTATAGAACTAACCAACGTAGCTACTCTCAAGCACACCTGGGGCCATCTATGCAGGCTCAGATGGGCGGAGGACATCATACTAACCCTTATGCTGCAGCTCTTGTCCATCAATCCGGAAATGGGATGATGGGACATGGAGGGAATTACCCTTATTCGCATCCGAACAGCATGCAGTTCCTGGCGCCACCTAGCAGCAGCATGCCCTGTTCATACACGAACCTCGTTCAGAACCTCTGCCCTCCGAATGCTGGCTTCGTATACACGACTTATACGAATCAAGATAATTCCGGAGTAATTCCTAACTATGCTTATGGAAACAATACCGGTGCTGGTTGCGCCCCCTCGGCAGCAAGAATTAATTTGCAGCATGGCGCATGTTCCTATGCACAGAATCCGCATGCAATTCAGAACTATTCTCACAATGGCATGATGATGCCAGCTTTACCATTCGCAGAGTTTGAAAATTCAAACAACGGATATGCAAACGGGATGCATCAAACGGTAATTAATCATTTTGACAAATATTATAAGGGAGGTAATTCAATCAGAACCAACACGTAACGAAGCAGATAGAGCAATCATTTGACGAAACTATTTTAATAATTGACGCAGAGAAATGGTAGCAAGCAGTATAAACAACGGAGACAGCTTATGTAAACGAAAAGAGGTAAATGGTTCTTTCTCTAAACATTGCATCGTAAGCTGAACGTGAGTCAAAACAACAAATACGATGGATGAAGCCTCTTTGTTTACAATATTCCTCCAAAGTACCAAGATATCTGTCTTCAATTTGAGAACGTCCTCTGCTCTGGCCACAAAAATATTTTTTCCAGAAAATACAAGTTGATCAATGCTTCAGCTTCATATTGCTAATATGGTAATCCTTTAGATTAGAGTGCTTTCAATGCTACAATACTGAGGGCTATTATGAATGGCTTCCACATTGGTTCCACAGGGTCCAGGTTCGGTTCAAGCTGCCCACAGATGCCAAGCTATGATATGTGCTAATTGCTACTTTAATTTACTGCCATGTAAACTAGATATGATTGAATTTGTTTCTAGTGTAATTCTAAATCTACTATTGGTATTTCAATACGAAAGCGCTCATATTCAAGATCATTCAAGTTCTATTTGCATAAACTTTAATGCCTTAATTAGTACTTGCTTATCAATAGATGCATCGCAATTATCGTTAATATTATTAATCAATCGTTAACCATTATTAAGTATTTAAGATTTGAAGTATGTGATCTCCAGTATTGCTGTACTGTAGCACCAGGCTTGAACGTTTCACATATAAATACATACCATATTTATCATTTCCCTCCATCAATAAAGCAGCAATTCATGATTTGATTTCCATGAAAATCATTAGCATTTTTAATTTATAATTAGCGTGGCTTCTTCCATACTGCTATGAAATTTTTATTTTTTTTGGCCGGTTTGAAAAGCAGGCTAATGCGATCGGTAAAAGCCGTCCACAATTTAATATTAGCTATATACGAATAGATATACATGAGATATAAAGCATAATATAACATAGTCGAATTTCCAGCTGGAATTTTGAACAGGTGCTGCACCACTTGCACTTTGTAGGCTTTGAACCCTAATCTTCCACGCAAAATCTTCTGGACGGAGGTGTACGGCAGAACCAACTGAGCGCTTGCTCTGGGGATGGAAATACGACGATTTTCCGTGAAAACCTGGCGCACTTGCTCCACAACTGCTGATCTTATTCGAGGACGCCCGCCTCCTCTACCGCGACGACTTTGAAGGCTTCCAGTAGCTGTAAAACTGTTGACCCAACGCTGAATGGATAACCTGCACGGAGGGCGTCTTTCAAATTGTCGCCTGAAGTTACGCTGGACCGTTATCATTGAATTTGTATCCAAAAACCAACGCACACACACAGATTTCTCCTGGTTGTTTTCCGACATGGCGGAAAATTGACAACTTTTGTTTTTTGCGCGCCATTTTGTCAAAATGGCAAATGTCATCGTAAAAGATACACCAGACAAAACTTCAGACCTTCCTCTACAAGATGGCGCTTGCAACATGTGCATGGAGTACATAGTTCCGCCGCTAGAGGTCGCGGTTATTGTTATATACGTTTAGGATATCCCTGTAGTATAGGGTGAAATTCCTACTGCGATAAAGGGGAAAGCCATCCACAATTTGACATATAATTCATATGCGAATAGAAATACATGAGCTACAAAGAATATATTCATTAGAATCTATAAACAGTTACTATATAACCAAACCATAGTCTTTCAACAAGGATCAGAACCGTTGGATTCGTATAGTTTCATACTGTTGTTATAATCAGACCTGCTTCAGCAGCACATGAGCAAGTCTGATTATTTTCTTATTTGAATGGGTTTTAACAGATATTCCATTAATTATTTATTATTGTGTTGTAAAAATATTGTTTTGGTAATCTCGGTAGTTGTTACAATTTTGTGCTTTGGTGGGTGCTTAAAAGGCAATTTTTTGTATTTTAATCGTTATTTACGGGTCAAGGCCTTCACCTCATACAGAATACCAGAAACAAGTTATGTACTAGTAGATATATGATTCTTTATAGAGGATATATTGTAGATTATATATATCTACTATATAGCCACAAAACGTGTATAGTATACACTAGGTGGCGAAATCACTGTTGCAATCGGTGAAAGCAAATTTGCACGACATTTAAGTACATAGTAGTTAAGAACGAGATACCATGGTGATATGCAAAAATTGATTCGTCTTCTGAATTTAATGCATTTTTCTTGTATAATGTCTTACATAATGTATATATATACATACTACCAGGTGTTAAACTGTATGGCAAACCGGCAGAAAGGCATAGCTTCTATCCAGTTCCATTTTTTCTCACGCTGCACACAGCTTATATGACGAAGCTTGTTGTTCCGTACAGACTAACATGACGTAGCCTGGAATGATGTGATGCGTGTTTACACATTTTCACAAGTTTCTTGGAATCTGCGGAAATTTTTATATGTACATTACGTTATAAGCTTTTGGCGATAGCATTAAATTTATAATATTTTTGAATTAGAGGTCAGCCATAATATTCCTGAGTAGTGAGAATTAAAAAAACTGTTTAAATGATTAGAATACTTGGCTCTCTCATGATTTTCATGACCAGTATATCAAAAGATGTACACTTTGTCTTTTACTGCATGGCGTTGTTTGACGTTTTCGCTGGATCTATTAGCATAGTTAAGTTAACGGAGTAACGCGAAAGTATACGCCGTAATAATAATATATTTTACTTCTCCTGCTAGCAAAACTTTTGTGCATGAATGAGAAATTTTGTGAGGGGAGCTGATGATCAGTTTCGGATCTATTTTTGCCAACTTGTCACTAATTACCTCCAGCCAGTTAGAAGGCTATGTCTGCTTAATGATCAAGTTTGACGACTAACATGAGCTTGGTTTACGCGGTAGAAGTGTTCCTGAATTGCTTTTAGCATGCATTCACTGTAAGTCTGTTTCCGCCCATGAATTGTACCAAGTCTTGGAGGCACATTAGCCTCTTCTTTAGTTTTTGCTTGCTCTCAATCTTGAAGCTTACGCTGCAAGGGGGCTAAGTTGCGGATAAGTTAAAATTATCTTCATTAACGGTTCAAATGTGATTGAGAAAAGACTTATTCCAGTGCGTCTCGTAGTTGTAATAGTGTGTTTGTCACATTTCCGTACCTGGTGCCCCTGTTCACCTATACCTCATTAGTTCCTTCGTTCTGTGGCTGTGGGACGATTTCCGCTCAACTTCTTACAATCAACATCGGATTGTTCTCTATTGTTTCTGATTTTTCGTGTCAAAGCTCAGGAATTTCACACAGCATTTCTTTCAGTATTCAGGCGGAGCGGTGGGTTCTAACGTGATATTCCGTGGTGAGTTTAAATTTTCCAAAACACAAGTTACCTGGTACTTTTCGACATTAGCCAGTCTTCATAGATTTCGATTATGAGTTAAAAAAAGTTGCAGTGCAATTTTATCCATTTTCTTAAGAACATAAGTAAATTTAAGATCTGAAGAAATGCAGAATCTGGAAAAATCCCACTATTTTACAGTAATACAAACAGTATAAAACAGAATTCTGTCCGAAGGTGTCCAAAAGCAGTTTAGCATTGCACCCTGTAGGGTCTGGAAATTTGTTAACGTTAGTCGCATGTGGAAAAACTAAATTAAAGGTGCGTAAAAACTACACTATAGGTCTCAGCACCTTTCTGCATTTTTTCCTGCACCTATGGAAAAGGCGTATACTGGGAGGGAACGACATTCTGTTTTTGCCGTCTTCCTTTTTGTACCGTGTTAATCAATCAATCATTTGCTCAAAGTTGGCAGGCAGGAGATAGTATGAGATAGAGTGCGCTACAAAGTGACAGGTGACAGCTACGACAATATCCACAAGGAAACAAACGCAATGAGCTTATCGCGTTGTCTCTTGAAGTTCTGTACCACTAAACCAACTGAGAATTCTCAGAGAAGAATAGAAAATATTCTCACACAAACCCAGATGAGGATTGACTCTTGGAAGCTGGCGGTAATGACTTGTTTGAATTCTTCAACAAGATCACTATGCAGAACAAGGAAGATATTTACTGCATAGGTGAACATTACACTTTAAAAAAGTGGATGTAATGTATCGGTTAAACCAGTAAGAGGAGGGATAACCCAATGGTTATTTCTGTCATCTGTCGCTGGGAAAAGAAAAACTACATAATTAAGGAAATTTTAGGCTACTTTAAGACATGAAACTTCTTGTTTTTGACAGCTGAGATGGCGATAAGATTGAAATACATTGGTTTAGTTTTGATTTCTTGCAGGAAGGAATAGGTGCAATCGGAGTTTGACTACTATTCAGCAGGCCAAGCCAAAGATCGAGAATGAATGACATACCCGATCCGGATGCCATTAAGATGTTTGTGGGACAGATTCCAAAACCTTGGAACGAAAATGACGTCCGGGCGCATTTTGAAGAGTACGGAAGAATCTATCTAATTAACGTTCTTCGGGATAAGGCTACAAAGCAGAGCAGAGGTAAGGCATGTCATAACTTGAAACATAAGCTGTCTGAGAATGTTAATGTAGAAGAAAGAAGAATCTGCTATTATTGTGGTCACGTTTTACGAAACGTTGCAATAGTACCGTATGTTTGCTCAGTTCTGCGTGGCGAGAAAAACTCGAAACCTTTCTTCTTTCCACTGGTCATTTCTCGGCTCACAAGCGTTGCAGCGTCAAGCGGTTTGCACTATTGCATAGCTGAGGTCTTTGTCTCTCTTTCAGTCTAAGTTTAATGTCCATAGGTCAAAGGGTACGGACGCTACGAATTTTATATTGAAAAAGGTCATTTTTTCTGACTAAGTTGACCTCAGGCGCTGCAATGGCTACACCCTTTAACCTTTAGACATTAAACTTAGACTGAAAGACAGACAAAGACTTAAGCTATGCAACAATGCAAACCGCTTAACGCTGCAACGCTTGTGAGCTGAGTAATGATCGAAGAAAGGCAAAGATCCCTCTTTTTCTCGCGCTCGCAGCAGTGGAGAGAGAGTGGAACAAGTGCGATGCTGTGCTGCGATAGGCAGACGGGACGAATCGGAGTATGTGATAGGTTGAAAGAAGCGCGCGAGATATTCAAACGCAAGCAGAACTGAGCAAACATACGGTAGTTTTAAAATATTTTATGTCGTCTAAGGTTGCTGTTTTATAACGTACTACACACGGAAATCGGCTCTTGATGCTCAAAACGCTTGCCATAATTTGAAAACTTTACCGGGAGTAAGTGCTACCATAATCGTGTCAAACATAGTTAGTTATGCCGGATTTACACTCCAACACTTGTGTAAAACTTGTGTAAAACTTGTTTAAAACTTGTGTAACACTTTCATATTCATATTTGTGGTTCAAAAGACCCGCAAATATTCAATGTTAATCAAATGGAGAACATTTGTGTAAAACTTTTAGATTTAAAGTGTTGAAGTAGAAACGGCGTTACTATGGTAACTAAACAAATTTTCGGAAAGTGTTACACAAGTTTTACACAAATGTTGGAGTGTACATCCGGCATTATCCTAATACAGGTACATTTTAATTGTTACCCGCATATTTAGATGAACCATCCAATTCAGATGAAACCTGCTGACAATGAAAACAGACATGGTAAGCGGCAAGAGTTTCCAAGAATTCATGGCGTTCATGTCGCCCTCTAGTGTATGATTTTGGGGGACACAAAACCGAAACGTTCTATGCGCATTTCTCACAGAGAGGAAAATATTTGTGGGGATGATTTCCAAGAAGCTAAACGAAACAGATCTAAGACTCATGTTCAGTCGATTTGGACTTATTGAGGAATGCTCCATCTTGCGGGATGCTAACGGAATTAGCCGTGGGTGTGGCTTTGTGACGTTTGCGTCTAAAGCACGCGCTCTGACGGCTATCAAAGGAATGCATCAATCTACAATAATGGAGGTTCGTTAATTTGCCTTAGGGGATTGCTAGGGAAAATGTTATGAATTACAACGCTCAAATTAAAATTACTTAATTTACAATTAATGTTAACGATTAATGTAAACGTTACAAATGGCTTGATTCTAGGGATGCTCAGCTCCGCTAGTCGTTAAAATGGCAGATACGCAAAAGGAAAAGGTTGTTGGAAGTAATCTTGTTGCTGGGACGTCCTTAGCAGAACAAGTTTTGAATCAAAAGGCTCCATATCTAACGGTACGCTAATCTTCTCCGACTTTGAGTGACAAAAGACATATTACAATCAAATTAAAATTATAGTTGCTACAGTATTTATTTTGAAAATTACAGTTATTGCAGCTCCTGCAGCAACAAGTATCGTCAAACAACTGTGGACTAACCGGTAATGGCTTAGGCACCACGTCTCCACACAATATGTCTTCGTTAGCATCGCTAACTAATATGCAACCGGCAAATGACTTAACTGCTTTAACGCTCCTTGCAACGCTATCAGCTACAAATAACGCTATGCAAAACAACGTCATGTCCCACTCTAACGGCGTGGCAAGTTTATCAAATCTGAATCTGAATATGCTACCCCCTTCTTCGCCATGTCCAAGCACTAGCGGATTGTCTTCGTTTCCTAATTTTATGCAGAATGTAAATTTGCAATCGGCAACAAGTTCTTCCGTGTTGAACAATGTCGCAAACGTTGCTGCTCAAGCAGTAAGATTGTCATTCTTTTAATATAATTCGCCTTATCCCAGAGGGCGCGCACTGCGGAGGTGTGGGCGATGTATTTAACGTGTTGTTGATTGATTGATCTTTAGACGCAAATCGAAGGACCGGATGGATCAAACCTATTTATTTATCACCTCCCTCAAGAATTTGCGGATGCGGATCTTGCGCAAACTTTCATACCTTTTGGAAACGTGCTCTCTTCTAAGGTTTTCATTGATAAAACAACAAATTTGTCAAAATGTTTCGGTTTCGTATCTTATGATAACCCTTTGAGCGCTCAGTTGGCTATTCAGGCTATGAACGGATTCCAAGTTGGTCCTAAGAGGCTCAAGGTGCAGCTGAAACGGAGCAAAGAAAAACCTTATTGGTAGGTAAACGAGACGGTGGCAAGGTTCGCTTTTTTGTTTGCTCCAAGTCCAATACTTTCAAAACATACGGATTGGCATGTGAAATCATTGTGTTTTGTATTCCAGAAAAACTCATTCCTGTTTGTGTTTTAGATGAATGTTCTCTGTGTTGTCTGTTCCCTTCTTGGTTGTCTTATTGTTTCAACCCGGATGAGTCGGTGGTGTTGCTATGCATTATGCATGTGTCCGCTGAATGACAATATGGTTACTGGAGGGAGCTTATATGGAACACTCACTCAGTCAATTCTAGTCCTAGTCTAGTCAAAAAATAGTAATGAATCCTTCGTTACTGGTGCCATTTTCTTTTGGTCAGTATAACAGTCATGTAGTTGTTGTTAAAAATGTTTAGAACTGTTTTTGAATTAGTTATACGTCATGTATCCGGTCAAATTATTGTTGTACCAATTGGGATGTGTATATTTCAACTGTATCCAATAAACAGCAATAAGACTGAATTACAACACGAATCAAACGTACCCCAAGACTTACGGTTAATATTAAAGACAACATAAGTAAAGTCAAGTGTACACAACTAAAATTCAAAGATAAACGACAGTTTACATCGATACTGTATGCTTAACCATATGCTGAGAAGCAGGTCCATAATAGCGCATACTCAATCGGTTCTCCAGGCCCAGATCCAGGTCTTTGAGATGATAGTCGGTTGTTTTGTTCATTCTAGCACCTCGGCCGCGCGGGCGTTGTGGCTTTTGCGCTGATCGTTGGGCTATGAACCGAAGCTTTGTGGGTTTTCGTTTTCTTCCGGATCTCTTCAAACCATTACCGTTGAGGATTGGAATTACCGTTGTAATTTGGGGTGGAGGAGTTGTTTTATCACGCTTACGATTTTTGGAAGTTACGCGGCGCTTTTCTATTTTACCGTAAGTGATATTAAATCCACGTTGCTTCAAGTCATCGATTTTCCATTTAGGTACAACTCTCCAGGAAGTTTGCCGTGAGGAAGCCTTCGGGCCGATTATTGAGCTAACGCGAAAAACTTGTTGCTGGCGCTTCCGTAAGTTTTGCACCAAGTTTTTTCTGGCTGTTCCTTGCGTCTTCAGAACACGGTAAACGTGAATGTCTCCTGCTCCAGATGCTTTTGCTAAGTTTTTAACGGCGAAGTGTCGTGTAGAGTAACGTCTTCTTATTCCACTACCGTCATTTTCTAAACGAATTTTAGCACCGATTCTCCGTTTATGACGGCGATTTTCTTTTGCAGCTTTTTCCTTGTTTTCAGCTGTGGTTTGAATCTTGGAAATAGACTTGGTTTCGTCGCTTAAAATTGTCCCGCCGGTTTCAAGACTACGACTTGATCTGCTATCTTGTTCAAGTTCAGCGTGGTCCCATTCCGGAGCCCTGTGCTCATAAGAACTTTGACCTGGGGCACCGTAGTAGTAGTTGTAGTGGTTGTTGTTGATTATTATAGTCTGGCAACCACAGTGACCGCAGCTTCCAGGTATGGTTTTATTCGTAGAAATTACAATTGATGTAAATGGAGTTATTGATGCGGTGGTTCCAGTGTACAAGTTTCTGGGTCGCCTTGTGGTAGGTGCAGTCGATGAGGATGACTGGGTTGTTTGTTTACTTATAGGCCAGGAATTGGGGGTCTGGGTGGTTCGGGGTGTTGTGGACTTGCGCATTTTTGTAGTACGTGTGGTGCTATCACGCTTTGAAGTGAGTGCGGTTTGTGGTAGCGTTGTAATTTTTGTGGTAGAAATTTTCCTTGGAGTGGTTGTTTTTAACGTTTTAGGTGAAGTGCGCATGGTCGTCGTCGTAGATGGCGCTGGTGAAGTTGTCGCGGTTGATGTTACTGGGGGACTTGTTGAAGTTGTTGTATGTTGCGTGGAAGTGATTGGAGTGCGTGTGGAAGTTTTAGGAGGAAGAGTGGAGGTAGAGGTGATGGGAGAATATGTAGACGTCGTTGGAGGACGTGTGTAGAAGTCGTTGGAGGGCGTGTTGAAGTCGCTGGGGGAAGTGTAGAAGTCGTTGGAGGAAGGGTTGAAGTCGTTGGAGGACGTGTAGAAGTTATTGGAGGAAGTGTAGACGTCGTTGGAGGACGTGTGGAAGTCGTTGGAGGGCGTGTAGAAGTCGTTGGAGGGCGTGTAGAAGTCGTTGGAGGACGGGTAGGAGTCGTGGGAGGACGTGTAGAAGTCTTTGGTAGAAGGGTTGATGTCGTTGGAGGAAATGTGTAGAGGACGGGTAGAAGTCGTAGAACTTGTTGGCGGATAGTGTTGCCGGACTGGTAGAAGAAACTGTCGCGACAATTCTAGAGGTTGTCGGTGGGCGAGTTGACGTTACGGAAGGAAGCGTTCGAATAGTTGATGAAGGTAGCTGAAAGGCAGTAGTAATCCTAGAGGGAGCAGTTGTCGCAGATACACCGGAAACAGTTGTGACTCTCACCGTCATGGTTGGCTGCGACGAAGATGTTCTAAACGTTCTAGTTGATGGCGTTGTAGCTTTGGTATTATCGAAACTCGTAGCGTTATCAATAACAACGACAATTTCGTTTCCCTTATTAGACTCAGGACCATCATAATCGTACTCCCCGTCAATGACTATCATAATCGCGGTGTCTGGAGATTCCAAGTCTAGCGGTACCTCTGTGTCATCGACAATAATGACATCATGAGTTCTTAGCGTCCCCTTCCCGTTTTCATGAACTACTGTAACATTATGTTGACCATGGGACCCATCCGCATCGACGTAAATCACATCATCGGTATGACTGTTGTCTCTGGCGAACGTTGTTACTATGGGTTCCTCCTCTTCGATGTTAACTCCTCCAGAATGGTCAAATTCAAATATTCAATTTAAATTCAAGTGCATCTTTTTTATATATATTAAAATTATTAAACAGTACCATCTTCTCTTTTGTGTCGTATTGCGCCAGTGTTATACTGAACTTCGATCGTAGTTGGTTCAGCTATAGTGTTCACATAATGATGCTTCTCTGTTAATCAACAAAATTAGCATTTAATTATAGACCAAAGATAAGTTAAGAGTAACTATACATATAATTTTTAAAGTGACAGTACCAACCGTCATGTCCAGATTGCTGTTTGTAACTATGAACATCGATATGACCTGAGCCTTTTATTCAAAAAAATTAAGGAAAGCATAACAAATTACATTTTTCTAACAGCCCAAGGAAATTATAATGCTTTAACTCACCTTGCTGATGTTCATCTTCGATGAAATCCACTTCAACCTGCCACGCTCGTGTGTGCTTAACCTGCAAGAAGAAATTATTCTGAGGTTTTCTTTATGTAATTTGTATAATAATAAGCACATTTTTAAGAAAGTATAGATTTCTTACGGTTGTAAAAATAAAATAAAATACGAAAATTCTGAAATTCATTTCACCCGGAAATGATTATGACTTATTGACGCAGCAAATATTTAATTCAATCATTACTTGCTTACTGTACTGACTGTTCCTTCAATAATCTAACAGCATAATGGCGTTTTTTTGCCTCCACATTGGCCGATTCTTAAAGAGGAAAATAATATTCGTTTAGCTAATGCACAAGTGACTCATTGGGAAAAAATTTCCAGTCAATTATAATCATAATGTTCCCAATCACATGCTTTACCACGCATAGCCACTTCCTGAATCGTCCTAAAATATGAAATGTATTTTGGAAATTATATAAATAACGAGTAAGAGAGCAATTTAATGTATGCAACAACTTCCGTGTATTTTGCATTGAAAGGGTATTAAACGTTTATGCATAAATATTTGCGTTTTGTTTCGCAAAACTTGATTGCGTGATCCGTGAAAGGTAGAATTTTTGGTTAAACGCTCATCTCCTCGTTTAATATCAGACAAGTAGTTATCATGCTCCATAAGTGGAATAAAATAAATAGTATATGATTGTAATGACTTCTGTATCGTGTTTGGTATAATGTGATTTCTTTTATTGACTTGCATATAGTGTAATACATACAAACAGTTTAAAAAATCTGTACGAATTTTATTTCTATTTAATCGTCGGATTATTGCGATTTCTATTGCTGGTGTAAATGGGTGGAAGAATTACTGCTGGTTATCAAGAAACAAACTTAAGCTGAGGATGGCGTGGCTCTTATATTTTTAGTAGAGGGCGCTGCCCGGGTTAATGATTGATTATTCACTCGTTTTTGTTGAGTTTGCGGTAATGAATGTCCATTAAATTGTTGGATAGCCTTAGGGTTTTGCGACCTAGGTGCAGTTGCCCTATTTTGCTGTAAATTCGGTTGTTGTGACAACCGACCTTGCGTCCGAGTCGCTGTCTGCGTCTGAGTCCTATTGCGGCTTGATGATGATGATGACTGAGATCCTTGAGAACCGCCATTATAATTGCCTCCGCTGGATTCTTGACTTTCTTTAACGACTGTTTGATAATTATTTTCACGATTAATGGATGGGTTTCTATTTTGACCAGTTCCTTGATTTCTGGAATACGTGTAGTTTGAAGATGAACTTGATTGAGAAGATTGTGAATTAGAGCCTGATTGATTTGGATTGTTACCCGGATTTCTTTGATTCTGTTTTATAACAGTTTCAGAAACACTGCTTTTACTGTTTCCTGAATTAGATGGGTTCCTATTTTGACCACTGCTCTGGTTATAACTATAGTTTGATGATGATCCACTTGATTGGGAAGACTGGGAATTGGAACCTGAATGTTTTGGATGATTTCGTCGCATGTTGGTCGCCTTAGTATGGGTCGAATTAGAGTTTTTTGATGCGGAAGTCCGGGGTGAAACGCGTTTGGCTTGATTTGGTTGGCTTCTACTTGGTTGCTGTTGAGCTTGAGTTTTTGCCTTCGTGGCAACCGTACGCTTCTGTTGATTCGATGTGGTAGAGCCTTGGCTGTTCATCCTAGCAGAAATCGCTGGTTGCTTTGTTTGATTCGGTCGTGAATTAATTGACTTTTGGGTTGAATCTGAACCTTTTGCCGCCGAAGCTCGGGGTGACACGACGCGTTTGGCCTGATTTGGTTGCGTTCTGTCTGATTGCTGTTGACTTTGAGGTTTTGCGTTCATTGCAACAGCGCGCTTCTGTTGATTTGGCGTGGAAGAACCTTGGTTATTTCTAGCAGAAGTTACTGGTTGTTTTTTCTGATTCTGTCGTGGCTTCATCAAATTTTGTGTTGAATTTTTACCATTAGGGAAAGCAGCTCTTAAGGCAACACGTTTTGATTGATTCGCTGTAGGTGATACTCGCTGTTGCTGTTGGGAGTTTGATTTTTGAGCTTCGTTACGACTTTGAGTGGTTCTTGGGGCTGTTGCAGGACGTTGCACTCGAGGTTTTGAATTCTCTTGACTTGTGGAAATTGATTTCCGGCTAACTACCGGTGCTTGTCCATTCCGAGTGGAATTGCGTGGTTTGGAGCCGGGCATTGTCTTTTGGGAAGATTTTGGTGCCACACGAGGACTTATTTCTGTTTTTTGTTGCGCTCTGATCGAATTCCGAAGAGTGACTTTGGGGGCTGGTTGACTATTTTTAAGTGCTGAATTCGGGGTTTGCATACGCTGTTGAGGTGTATTTGCAGTACTACGAGGTTTGACCATTGGTTTTTGTGCTGTTGCTGCTCCCTGGCGAACACTGGCTTTTCTTGTCTGTTGTCCGTTTGTATTTTGGGCTGAGCTTGTCATACGGTTCTGGTCAGTATTGGTCGAATTGCGTCGATTCACGACTGGACTCTGCTGCGACGAAGTTTGCGAGCTCTGTTGTTTTGCCTGAACGGTTTTACCCTGGTTTGAATTTGATGTACGTTTTTGGGTGGTTTTTTCTGGTTTACTTTGTTCAACTACTGGTTTGGACCGTTGCGAATTATTCGTCTGGCGAGAATTTACTGAGCGTTTCTGCTGATTATTTTGCATCGACTTCATCCCTTGCTTTTGTTGAGGGATTGTCGACGATCGCTGATTAACCGAAGGTTTGGTCTGGGTGCGGTCTGCTTGACCGATTTTAGTCATGGGCTTGGTTTGAGTGACAGTTTGAGTTCGTTGATTCACAGCCGGCTTGTTAGAATTATTCAGTGTTTGGCGAGGTTTAGTTACCAGTTTCTGCTGACTGTTCAATACTGGTTTGACTGCGCGTTTTTGTTGTGTAACTGTTATATTACGCTGATTTGCTAGGTTATTAGGGACTTTACGTGTATTTACTACCCGCTTTGGTTGAACTACGGTTGCTGTTGCAGTACGTTGATTAACTGCTAGATTCGGAGCTTTAGATTTTCCTACAGGCATGGTTCCTCCTGTGCTTTTGATAGAAGCTTTCATTTGACCTCCGATGTTTGTTAGTCGTTGAGCTCCAGTGGGGACGACCATTCGTTTTTGTGGGTTTCTGATTCTCAAATTGCGCAGACCGACTGAATCTAGCTTTCGTAGGGGATTATTAGCAGCTCCAGCAGCGTTTCTGAATCTGATTTGACGCTGCGTAAATCTTTTGGCTGGCATCGCCTTTTGGCGAATCCCAGTTCCCAATTGTAAATTGCTTTTCCTCCCGGCTTTGCTTCCCTGCATTTGCGTTCGACCTTTTGTTTTGGTGTTGGTAGGAGCATAAGTGGGGACTAATTTCCATGAAGTAATCTGTCGATTTTTCTTTTTCGTTTTGAGATTCGTGGCAGTAGCTCTTTTGGATTTTGCCATATTAATTCCATTGGATAGCCGTAACCCTCTCGCGTTCCCTACGGTTCCCAAACGATAACGGCTAGTCGCTAAACGACGCTTCATTCCTGTTCCGCCGAGGGAAAAACGATTCAAGTTTTGCCGCTGTCTTCTCTTCATGGTATTAACCATATTTCGACGTCGTTGACTTCCTACTTGCATGTTTTGATTACGCATTATCTGCTGCCGATTTCTGTTTTGGTTGACCATCGTGCGCTGACCATTCATCTTGTTTCCATTCCTTACGGTTTGGTGCCATGTGTTTCGATTCATTCCATTCCCGTTGTTTCGTCTACCGCCTTTCGTGGTAACGATAGCCGTTTCATACGAGCTTCCGCCTCCACCCCCGCCGCTTCCACTATTAGTTTCTGAAGATGATGAATCTTTTTCGACCTTGATAACGACAGTTTCTGCGTTTCCATCGAAACCATAGCCCAAGTTTTCTTCACCGTTATATCCATTATTCCCCCTGTCCGTAGAGCGATCGACGTATATGACCTGTGGATTGTTCCTATTGCCGCCGTTGTTTGTCGTTACCGAATTGGTGTGATTGTACACATAAACGGTGTTTCCTTGATCGTTGTGGTTGTGATTATGATCATGGTGGTGATTGTGGTGACCGTTATTATAACTTCCTCCACTGGATTCATGGCTCTCTTTAATGACTGTTTGATAATTGTTTCCTCCGTTAATAAATGGGTTTCTGTTCTGATCCGTTCCTTGATATTGATTATAAGAGTAGTTTGACTGAGAGGATTGTGAGTTGGAGCCTGATTGGTTTGGAAAATAACTTGGATTTCTTTGGTTATTTTGAACAATAGTTTCATAAACTACCGTATCCCTGCCTCCTTGACCCGGAGGAAAAGGTGGCCTTTGCATTGTGTTAACTTGGCTGCTTTGCTCACTCCAAGATGATTCTGGACTGTCGTCAACGATGACAGTTTCATAGATGACTGTTTGATCCTTGTGTGGAATTGTGGGAGCATAATCGTTATTTGTGGTTTGCGACATCTGGTTGTAATTGTAGCTTGAGCCAGATGATGGACCTCCATTGGATTGGGAACTGGTCGAGGTTCGATTGTAAGAACTAACCGAGTCTCGACCTCCTTGTTGATTATTCCACGCAGGTGACCTGCTGTCTTCTTCGACAATGGTTTCGTAAACGATGGTCTTGTCCCTGTGTGGTATTGTTGGAGCGTAATTGTAATAGTTCCCGTTCGGATTCTGATTCTCCTCTTGGTAGGTTTTGGTGTAATTGTAGCTTGTGGATGGGCCCCCTTTTGTTCCTTGATTGTAATTGTAAAACTGCGATCCTGCACTGTTCTGGCTGTTGGTATTTTGGTTGTTAGTGCTGCCACCTTGTGTATAAGTGTAGTTGTATGTACCTCCATTTCCGCTGTTCCTGCCTGAATTTGGACGGGTAATATCTCCTTCGTTTCCGGATGTGTAATTGTATGAGTACCCGCTTTGCTGGCTATTTTTACCCCAGTCTCCAGCGTTGTTATCTGGTCGTGTGCCAGCACCACCGTTATAACTCCAACTGCTACTGCTCGCTTGGCCTCCTCCCCCTTTGTAATCGACTGTATTACGGACTCCGTTCCATGGAACTGAATAACTGCCGTCACTAGTAGAGAGTTCGTCAGTAGGAGCCACAAAATCAACTTCTACAGGTATAACGACTGACGCATTGGTTTCAACGGCGGTTGATATAACTGAGCCTGGGAGGTCTACTAAAGTGTTAGATTGGGGGAAGATGTTTGAGATGGGTTCATCTGGTATTGTATCCGGGTTGGGCAGCTGTCCATCTGCTTCAAAATCGGTAATGACTGCAGCAGATCCTGCGAAAAAATATAAGCTGGTAAAGTTTTATTAATAATTACGATTAAGACAGAAAGCAAGAGTGCCAAAAACTACAGCTTTAATTATCAGTTGGTAAGAATGTGCTTTCAGTATTTAGTGATCATGAAATGCTAGACCAACCTGAACTTTCGCCACTGCCGCTAGTTGTTTCAAAGCTGGTCACGTCAACGTTGATGATTCCTCCGGAACTCCCAGTAGCAGTATCGTTCATTTCTCCAGAAATATTAGCGCCTCCTTGTATGTTGGACCCGTTAACGGAACCATCAGTTGCTGCAGCATCCGTAGTTGATGTGAAAGAGTCCAGTGCTCCAGTGCTGCCTGTACCTGATAAGCCTCCACCGATGGTTATAGACACCGAAGTGTTTGCTGAACCGTTGCTAGAAGCTCCGGAGTTGTCATTCGTATCACCATTTCTTGTTCCTGACCCCGTAATTGTTTCTCCAACATTTAACAGGGAACCATCGACTGAACTCCCATTTCCTGCATTGCCTCCAATCGTAATTGATGTAGAGCTGTCTGCTGTACCCCCATTTCCAGAATCACCTCCTCCTGCAATTGATGTTGAACTAGTTGTTGTACTCCCGCTTCCAGAATCACCTCCTCCTGATACTGATGTCGAACCGTCTGCCGTACTTCCACTGCCAGCATCAGCTCCTCCCGTTACTGATGTTGAACCATCTGCCGTACTCCCGCTTCCAGTACCGCCTCCTCCCGTTACTGATGCTGAACCATCTGCTGTATTCCCGCTTCCAGTACCGCCTCCTCCCGTTACTGATGCTGAACCATCTGCTGTATTCCCGCTTCCAGTACCGCCTCCTCCCGTTACTGATGCTGAACCATCTGCTGTATTCCCGCTTCCAGTACCGCCTCCTCCCGTTACTGATGCTGAACCATCTGCTGTATTCCCGCTTCCAGTACCGCCTCCTCCCGTTACTGATGCTGCACCGTCTACCGTACTTCCACTGCCAGCATCAGCTCCTCCCGTTACTGATGCAGAACTAGAACCGTCTGCCGTACTTCCGCTTGCAGTACTGCCTCCTCCCGTTACTGATGCTGAACCATCAGCTCCATCTGTTACTGATGTAGAACCGTCTGCCATACTTTCACTGCCAGCATCAGCTCCTCCCGTTACAGATGCTGAACCGTCTGCCGTACTTCCGCTTGCAGTACTGCCTCCTCCCGTTACTGATGCTGAACCATCAGCTCCTGCTGTTGCTGTTACTGATGTAGAACCGTCTGCCATACTTTCACTGCCAGCATCAGCTCCTCCCGTTACTGATTCTGAAACATCTGCCGTACTCCCGCTTACAGTAACGCCTCCTCCCGTTACTGATGCTGCACCGTCTGCCGTACTTCCACTGCCAGCATCAGCTCCTCCCGTTACTGATGCAGAACTAGAACCGTCTGCAGTACTTCCGCTTGCAGTACTGCCTCCTCCCGTTACTGATGTAGAACCGTCCGCCGTACTTCCACTTCCAGTACCGCCTCCTCCCGTTACTGATGCTGAACCATCAGCTCCTGCTGTTACTAATGCAGAACCGTCTGCCGTACTTCCACTGCCAGCATCAGCTCCTCCCGTTACAGATGCTGAACCGTCTGCCGTACTTCCACTGCCAGCATCAGCTCCTCCTGTTACTGATGCTGAACTATCGGCAGTATTACCGCTGCCAGCGCCACCTCCATCCATAGTTGAATCTACAAGAAAATAGTAGTGAATTTTAGATTACCTATTGCTGATTCTTACTGCGTGTGAAATCAGTCAAATTTATTCAGGGGCACAATGATACTCATCTGGCTACAATAGGACTAGACATGATTTCTATAGCAGGCATTGCTCCTATTACGATGTATAAGAAGATTTTTCAAGTATTGTTCTCATTTAGAATCTCAGTCATTACGCATAAGCAATAACTTCTGTTAGGTACGTGGAAAATGTAATCCTAACTATTAGCGGTCATAAAGCCCTTATAAAGATTCTGCGGGTGTACGGATTTTACCTGTGCTAGACTCTTTATTGCTTGATATCGATGTCGATGCGGCTGGCATTGAGCTTTCATCCGAGGTTGCTAAGTTTGACGAATCAGGTAGAGGAGTTGTTGAAGTATCGATGAATGCAAATGTTGTATCGGAATATTGAGTGCCCGAGGTTGCAGTTGTATTACGTGGAGACCCATCGGATAGCAATTCCACACCTACAGAGGCGTTTACTCCTTGCTCATTTAACGACAGGGAAACATTTGTATCGACAACATTACTGATCCCTGCAGATGCATTAACTTTGGCGAAAACATCCAAATTTCCAAGCGCGCCACTGGAAGCTGTGGAATCTGACGTGCGAGGAGTCGCAGTGGAGGTCGTTCTCTTGGGTGTTGTCGACGTGGAACTTGTCGTTGCCCTTCTTGTTGTGGATGTTGTCCTTTTTATCGCTGAAGTCGTACTTGTACCAGACCCCCCTGTTCCGAATACGAAATCCCACAATTCTGCTTCCAAGGTTCCGATTATTCCGCCTTCAGGCAATACTTCTGCACTCACCGAAGCATTCACACCCGAATTGTCAACTGTCAATGAAACATTGGTATCAGCAAGTCCATCCAGATTTAATGTGCCATTTACCGCAGCAGATGCGTCTAAACTATTTGTTGAATTTTCACTTCCGGTCGATGAAGTCCCCGAAGTAGTTGTTAGCGTGTTCGGAGGTTGAGTTGAGCTGGGTTGAGACTTTCTTCTCTGATACGATCTTTTAGGCTCGTAGCGCTTTACCCTTTGGCTTCTGGTTTCTTTTGATGGTTCATCTTCTGGATGGTTATTTAGTTCCCTCACTTGTCTAGGGATCTCATCATCTGCACAAAAATTTACCAGTTAAATAACACTGTACAAGATTACAGGTAGAGTTCATTAATTTGAACGATCTGGAAACCCACCTGTATTTACCAACGGTTCCGTTTCCAATCTAGTTTCGAACGAATGCACATTACGGGCCACTCTTCGTTTGACTTCCCAAAGATGATATTTCTCTTGTGATCCACCACTGTCTAGAATTCAATTAAAATCTTTGTTTCATTATAGAAGCATATGCATATGTTCTATACAATTAAAAATTTACATGCGTAACTTATCACCTGTAATTTCGTCTTCTTTATCAATCGTTAGGGTAATCTGCACCTGTAACGTATCAAAAATGTCAGTTAAATGCGAATTATTTTACGAATTTATCAGTTTAATCCATGCTATTAAAACCTGATTTATGAAAACTAAAAACTTACTCCATAAACTACCAAGACGGTAGCAAGTAAAATTTTTCTCCAAAGCTCCATGGTATCACTGGAGTTCTATGCTCTGAGAGAGTATGCATGTTCCTGTTATTTACGAGCCCTTATATGAAACGAAATTGTAAAAATTATGGAATAAGCGAATCAGATTAGCAATGTTGGCTGACAGGGTCTAGTAATTATTCCAAATTATTCCTTTGTGACCCATGAGTCCGTTTGGTTAATATAGGCTGTAAATGGTACACCAGACGACACGTGAGGAAGTCTCGATTTATGCTGTAATTCATGATTTGTATTAATTTAATTTGTGCATGCTAGGTAAAATATTTTGCATCCGTTAAGTATGCAGCAAGCTGAAAGTTTTTGCAATTTTTGGCTAATATTAAATTACGTCCAACCATGACGGGGACAACAGAGCAGTTATTACGCAGTAGGCACTACAATAACCCAATTAGTTAATTTAAAATTGGAATGGTACTGGTTATCCTTGGGTTTTAAATGAAATTATTTGAAAAAGTTATGTAAACCTACGTACGAGATGATTAAGCTTGGGCTTGTCAGTAACACGGAGTCGCATGTATGAATTAATCGGAAAATGTTCCAGAAGGAGTTAATTGGTGAAATATTTAAATGGATTTATTATTATTCCAAGAATCTCAAACAATTGTGTAAAATTCAGTTCAGTAGTCATAACATGGGTTATTCGACAGGAGGTAACATGCGAATCATCTCTGCTATTAAAAGATAAACAGGTGTAATATTTTGCAAAGTTGGATGAAACTTTGAAAAATTAAATGATTTAAAGATAATATAATGCTTTTTATGCTGCTGCTGATGCTTTTGGAGTTGTTACTAGAGCCAGTCTACGTTGATTGCCATGTTTTAAACCCCCTGGATTTAAAGTAATTGGCTTCAGTGTTGTCTGGATTCGATTATGCGACTGGCTGCGACGTAGCGGATGAGTTCGATTCGTTGGAGATCTGAGACTCTGTTGCGAAACTTTCTTTTTAGTAGATGGCGCTCCTGCGGATGGTACTTGGTTCATTCCATGCTGGGTTTGCGTTTTTGGAGCAGAGGCGGGACGGGGGGATGCAGTTGATGATACCGTTGCTTTGGGATTTTGTAAACTTGCCGCGATCACACCACGGGGATTGTGGCGTCGGTTTGAGGTTCCTGATGCGGTCCGTAAAGATTTTTGTCTTTGAGAAACCGTTTGATTCTTATAATTACTATTATTTTGTGCAGTGGGAGGATTTGTTTGCTGATTGTTTTGCAGTTTTGCGTTAGTTAGTGGCCGTTGGTGTGTAGATTTAGCCGTTTGGATGGAAACCTGGTTTCCTGATATTGTTTGATTACGGTCCGAAGCTGGAGAATTTGAAACTTTTTTGGGTTGGAGCCTGGAAGTCTGGCGAGGCTGCATGCGTGCAGGATTTGAAATGGTCGTGTTCCTTGAACGCTGAATATTAGGTTTTTTCAAGTTCTTACTAGGCTGTTGCTTTTGGTTTTGACTTAACCGTGTGACGTTTGCAGCAGATTCCAGGGAGGTTGTTTGGTTACGTTGCCTGGCAGCAGCCTGTGCCGGTGCAATGCGTCTCGATTTGGATTGGTTCACTTTCGTTGCGGTTCCACGTTTCTGCTGTATCTGGTTTGAGTTACGACCGATTTGATTCTCTTGAGGATTGCCAATTCTGGGTAAGGAGCTGTTAGAAGCTCTAGGAGATACAACCTTTTGTAGGGATTGGTTTCGAGCAGATTGAGATCCAGTGGTGCTTTCATTTTGGTTCGTAGGATTTTGAGAGTTTCTAGGCGCGTTTGGCGGACGCGGAAGGTATTTGCCTTGGGCTTGTTTTGCTTTTTGTGATGGGCGAGAGGGATTTGCATTTGGGCGATTCTGTGATTTGACAGGGGCTGCAGTGGCATTTTTGGGAGATTTGGAACTTCCCGATGATGACGTATTAGTTGGTTGTGCATTTGGTTTCGGCATAACTTTTTTCTGAGGTTTGGCTGCCTTCAGAACTGTCTTAGTTTCTGTAGAATTACCAGGAAGTTTCTGTTTTGGTTTCATAACTGGCGGAGTAAAAGCTTTTGCTACTTTCAGGTTATTAGCTTTAGGAACGGACGCATTTTGCCATTTCGGCTGATTTCTGGGTGTCACGTTGAGACGCTGTTTCTTCAAAGTATCGGGTGAAGGTGGGATTTTTTGCTTCAGTTGGCTACTATTTCTGGTAACATTGCCTGGTTTTTGTGGGATTGTCTTAAAATTTTGCAGATTTTTTGACAATTTGGCTTCTGATGGGGACTTGTACTGCGTCTTATTGTTAGAAAGTTTTGGTTGACTGTTTAGTTTAATTGCAGTTTGTTGTTTTTGCCTATCTTGCTTTTCAGTTGTCCGTTTTTGAGGTGAGGGTGAAGCCTGCTGATTTCTGGGCGCCTTAATTTTAGATTTAGCGTTTACGCTAGGACTGTGCTGACGATTCGCTTGATTACTAGCTGCAGGAATGACTTGCCGTTTGAGTTGGTTAATAGGTGCCCGAGTAATTTGCTGACTTGGTTTACGCTTGGACGTTTGTACGTCTTGAGCTTTGGACTGATTCTTTGGAGCTTTGGCTATTTGTTGTTTCAGTTTACTGCTTGGTGTTTGAGTGATCTGCTGCTTAGGTTTGCCAAGTGGAGTTGAATTAACTTGGCGCTTTGTATTTTTCTTTGGGTCTTGGGCAATATTCTGTTTGGGTTTCCATTTCGGTGCGGGAGTAGGTTGACCCTTAAGGTTTTTTTTTGGCATCTGCGGCATCTGCTGCCTAAGTTTGCCAGTTGGTGCTTTAGTTGTTTTTGGATTAAGCTGCTTCGTTGGCACCGAAGTGACCTGTTGTTTTGAGTTGGTAGTCGGAGTGGCTTCATGTTTTGTTAAATTTGCGGCTCGCGGAGGTTGCTGTTTCCCTTGATTGCTTGGCATTCGAGTAGCTTTTTGTGTTAATTTACTCTTGGAACTTGGTATATTTGAAAGTTTGGATTGATTTACTAGAGACTTTGAATCCTGACGCCGGGTTTGTGTTGTTGAATTTGCCTTCTGTTGGTTCTTGGTTCCAGACTTGTTAATCGGAATCTGAGTTTTACCGCCCGTGGTATTGCTCATGGAGTTACCGGTTTTGGTTTGATTTGAAAATTTCATCCGTTGAGTATTATTTGGTTTAAGAGGGCTTCCTTTCTTTCCAGGAGCCACTTGAATTCTTGCTTTGGATTGTGATTTAGCTGTGCTATTGGAAGTGTTTTGCTTCTTTGGAAAATTAGCTACGGTTTTGTTTTGAATACCGGACCGATTTTGTGCCGTGCTTGCCGCTTGTTTCGGCATAGCACTGGATGTATTGCGTTTCACCTGACTGCTGCCAGTCACCCGGTTCTGAGAGTTCTTTGCGTGCGGTTTAGCAGGAGTATTTGATGCTTTAGGGCGGTTTATTTGACCTGAACGATTCGACTTTGGCGGAGAAGTTACACCTGATTTCCCTGGGCGTTTCCCCTGGTTAGCCTTGTCTAATGGCAAGGGGTTAGGAGCTTTGTTAGCGAATGTGATTGGCTTGGGAATATTTGATGACTGCTGACGCTGAGATTCTGCTTGGTGCTGATTCCCCGTTTGCGGTTTGCGAAGTGCTGCTGTTGTATTTGTTCTATTCTTAGAGGCGATACCTGGATTTTGTTGATTTTTTGATGTTTTCCCAGGTGTTTTTGGATTTTGTCTATTTTTTCCAGGAGTTGTGACCGGTTTTGGGGAAGCGTTTGCGGACTGCGAAGGACTTGCTTTTATTTGAGGTTTATCTGTGATCTTACCAGATGGCGCTGACTGCTTTTGTTTGCCATTTGCGGTCAGTCCCGTACGAGCTGCTGCTTTTTGTTGACCTTTTGAAGCCTGTAGTGGACTAATAACCCGTTTTTGTTGGTTATTCACAACCTGGCTTTTGTTGACTGCCTTTTGGGCTCCATTAATTGGGCCCTTGGGTGAAATTACACGATTCTGCTGACCAGACGTGGAATTACCAGGACGAATGACTTTTTGTTGTTGCTTTTTAGTACTCTGTCCTGAAACAGCCTTTTTCATGGGCGCCATTGTTGATTTTAATGGCGCTGTGACCCGTTTTTGCGGTTTATTGGAAACAAATGCTGAACTAACTCCTCTGTTTTGAGGATTGTTTGTGACCTGCCCTGGTTTTATCGCGTTCTGGGGTCTCGATGTCACTCGCCCTACAACTCGAGGATTTTGTAGACCATTTGAAGCCTGATTCTGCTTCCCGGATCGACTTTGTTGATTTTTAGTTGCTTGGCCACCCTTTACGGTCTGATTTTTTCCAGTTGCTGCTGTTGAATTACCTTCTTTTTGTGATATGGTTGGTCTCTTAACTGGATTAACCACTCGTTTCTGCTGATTATTGGCGGGTGGACCCTTAACTTGTTTCGTGTTTTGCTTTTGAGAGGTTTTGGACGAGTTCTGAGCAACTGTGCGAATTTGCTGTTTGTTGGAACTATTTAAGGTTGCATTGGGCTTACGATTGTTTGGATTCAATTTATTGGGTTGGTTGGGAAGTTGATTAGGTTTCTTCTGATTAACTTGTGGTTTTGGTACGGGATTCGGTCGCGTAGCCGGTTTTTGGGTTACCTTGGCCCCCGTAGGTCTTGTAGGAGTCTTGGGGGAAGGAACTATCCTGCCAGGTTTCAAGGAAACTTCATTAGTTAACCGCCCTTGCTGATTCTGACCTCCAGTAGGTTGCTTAGGTGACACAGTTCCCTGAGCTTTTCCTAGTGGTTTTGTCTGGACCCTTTTAACAACGTTCACTCCGTTGACCGGGATCATTGATTTCGGATTACGGGTTGTCCCACCTTGCCCTCGATTTTGTGCTGAATTTGGAGGTGGCTTGCGAGGCTGAATTCCTGGACCCGTCATTGGTCGCTGCCGATTCGCAGGAGTCACACCTTTTTGCTGATTTTGTTGTGTTTTTGAGACGCTTGTTTGATTGGTTTTGCTCCCTGGTCTTTTCCCACCGCTGCTAGGTTTTTTTGTGACAGGAACGCTACTTCCGTTTCTTTTAACAGGATTTTTAGTTTGGTTTCCGGAATTTTGTCGTTGTTTACCTCCAACGGCAACCTGCTGCCGTTGGGGATTCCTTATTCGTACGTTTCGGACACCAACGGAGGAAAGTCTTTGCATCTGATTTGTACCTGTGCGCTGCCTAATGTTTCGAAATCTGAGGCGTCGTCGTGTTCCGTTTACTCCGACTACTCTTCGTTTGATACCGGTTCCTAGTCGTAGCCGATTTCTTTGGGTACCTTGGATCATGCGGTTAGTATTCCACGTGGGAACCATCCTCCAAGATGACACGCCACCCCTTCGGCGTATTAGTTGTCTTCTAGTCATCGCTCTTCTAGATTTCATGGAGCTTATACCAGATAAGCGAAGACCTCTAGCGTTCCTAATATTTCTCAGACGATAGCGTGTGGTCATTAAACGTCGTCTCATTCCAGAACCCCCGAGAGCTAAACGATTTGCATTCTGCTGTCTTCGTCTAATATTCATTGCTGAATTCTGCCTTCTGCGTTGACCTCCGACCTGAACTTTACCGCCATTTCGATTTTGGTTACGCACAGATCCTTGGTTACGATTCTTGTTCTGATTTACAATTTTTTGCTGATTTCGATTTTGGTTCGTAGCTGTTTGTCCCTTGTTATTGTTTTTATTGATTGCAGTTTGTCCGCTATTTTTCTTGTTTCCATTGATGACCTTTTTACCGCCGTTATTCCCACGGTTTATCCCAGTTTGACCCTTACCACCTTTGTTGGTTTGAGAAGATGTAACGGATGTATTGTTTCGCCGGATAACAGTGGAGCTGCTACCTCCTCCGTTGTTTGAATTACCTTTTGTATCACCTCTGTTATTGTTGTTACCCCTTCGACCACCACCAGAAGTTACTATAGTAGTTCCTGAAGATGATCCACCGCCACCGTTATTCTTGCTCGATGAGGAGTCGGTTTCCACTTTGATAACTATCGTTCCCATATTTCTATCCACGCCATAGCCTAAACTTTCGTTTCCACGGTAACCATTCTGATAGTCCTCGCGATCGCGCCAGCGATCGACGTAGATTATCTGCGGGGAGCCACCGTTGCTGTTGCCTCCGTTATTGGAGGAACCGGAATTAGTATTGTTATAAACATAAACTATATTCCCTGCTCCACTTTGCTGATTCGGTGATGAGGAAGTTTCTCGGTTTTCGTCCACGATGGTCTCATAAATGACTGTTTCATTACGGTATGGAATTGTGGGAAAATACTGGTTGTTAGATTGTTGGTTTTGACCATTTCCTGGGTATACTTCAGAGTAGTTATTCCCGGGTAACCAACTTCCTCCATTGTACTGTGATCCCGGCTGCTTTGGAATGTAGTTTCCTTGACCATATTGGTTTTGATTTCCGCCTGTACCTGGAAATATGTTTGTGTAGTTATAGCGCGAAGAGGAAATTTCTCCAGGGGATAGCCACGTTTCATTTGGGGGAATATATCCGGTATTTTCTTGGCCGATTTGCTGATTGGAAGACGATGAGGTTTGACCATTTTCCCCCACAATGACAGTCTCGTATATTATTGTTTGATTTGGACGAGGAATTGTTGGTACATACGAGTCTTCTTTCCAACTTTGGTTCTGCCTTTTATCAGTCCCTTGGAACGTTTCCGAATTGTTAAATAGAGAAGTGTTGTAATTATACCCTGAAGTATAATTTTGATACTGAGCTGGACCTCCGCTCCAGTCCGTGTTTGAGGCATTCGTATATCCGGTACTAGTGTTGTACGTGGAGGTACCACCAGCAGGTGGAATGATGAAGTCTACTTCGGTAGGAATTATGGAGGGATCCTTATCTGTAGCAGTTGGTAAATCAGGTAAGGTGCTCTCAGGGATTTCTCCTGGAGGAAACACCTCGGTGATAGGGCTGTATGTTGCAGTTTCTTCGTTCGGCGGAACACTTGACGGTTCACTTCTACCCGCTGTTGTCGTGACGAGCCCTGGAAATCCAATACCAGATGTACATTAAACTACTGGTTAAAAGTTTTACACTTCGAGACTGAGCAGAACTCAATGAGCTGAAAAACTGTCATTGAGTTTCCACGGTTTGGATTATCGAAAAATATTGTTTGGGGTGAAACCATACTTGATGAATAGTGTGAAAGTGCTTAAAACGGACCTGTTTCTGTTACGACATCCGCTGTACTTACAGAACCTGTCTCAGTAGCAGTGTCAATTGAAGCTGATTGCAGACTAGCTCGGGTAGTTTCTAGTTCTGTATTTGAAGAAGTCGACGATGATTCCGTTACAGTGCCAGTTGGAGTTGTGGTGAATTCGGTAGACTCAATAGCTGCGGCGGTGTGTCCCCAAGTTGATTCTGAAAATGGCGTCGACTGTTCCAGGCTTGGTATGGTTTCAGAACTCTCAGACTGCTGTGTGGTTGAGGGTTCGTCGGTACGTAGAGCCGGCTCCCCGGAAACTGAAGCTGGAGTGGTATTTGTGTACCACGGAGTATCACCTGCACTGCTACCGGTAGGTGTTAAAAATGGTTCTGTTTCAACGGGTACGTCTTCGGTATTCACAGTAGTGGCACCTTCGCCAATCAAAGTTACTTCTTGCTCCAAATTCTCTGTACTTGACTCATCAGTTGTTAAAGGTGAGACCAATTCTTGGACCGTTGTATCTAATGGTGGTTCGATGGTTGCTGAATCTGGCGGGAATTGGCTAGTTGCTGAATCCGTTTGTTGCTGTACGGTTGTAGAGTCTGCCTCGTTTTGCAGGGTAGTAGCGTTGGTTTGTTGTTCTAGAGTGGTAGCACTGGTTTGTTGTTCTAGGGTAGTAGCATCGGTTTGTTGTTCTAGGGTAGTAGCATCGGTTTGTTGTTCTAGGGTAGTAGCATCGGTTTGTTGTTCTAGGGTAGTAGCATCGGTTTGTTGTTCTAGGGTAGTAGCATCGGTTTGTTGCTCCAGACTAGTGGAATTGGTTTGCTGTGCCAAAGTGGTAGAATCAGTTGCTGTTTCTGTTAATGCTTCAAGTGTGGTAGAATCAGTTGCTGCTTCTGTTAATGCTTCTAGGGTGGTAGAATCTGTAAATCCTTCCAGCGTGGTAGGATCCGTAAATCCTTCCAGCGTGGTAGGATCCGTAAATTCTGCCCGCGTGGTGGAATCTGCAAATCCTTCCAATGTAGTGGAATCCGTAACTCCTTCCAGCGTTGTGGAATCTGTTAAAACTTGAAGCGTAGTGGCCTCTGTTAATGCTACAAGCTCTGTAGAATCTGTAAATCCATCCAGCGTGGTGGAATCCGTAAATACTTTCAACGTCGTAGAATCCGTATAACCTTCTAACGTTGTGGTATCCGTGAATCCCTCTAGCGGGGTGGAATCCGTAAATCCTTCCAGTGTCGTGGACTCGATAAGTACCTCCGGTGTGGTGGAATCCGTAAATCCTTCCAACGTAGTAGCATCCGTTAATCCTTCCCGCGCTGTGGATTCTGTTATTGCTTCAAGGGTACTAGATTCTGTTATTGCCTTAAGGGTTGTGTAACCTGTTGAAGATTCGAATGTGGTTGAACCTGTTAATGATTCCTGCGAAGTTGAATATGTCAATGTTTCCAGCCTGGTTGAATCAATTAATGCTTCAAGCGTTGTAGAAATTGTAAATCCTCCCAGCGTAGTGGAACTTGTTGTGTTTTCCAGTATAATAGATGCAGTTGGCATAGTGTCCGTGGACGGCGCTGTTGTTTCAGTGATTGGAATGGTAGTTTCAGGGGATGTAATAGTAGCTTCAGTGTATGTAGTGCTAGTTTCGGTGGATGTAACACCAGTTTCAGTGGATAGTGTAATAGATTCAGGGGACGGTGAAGTAGTTTCAGTGTCTGGTACAGTATTCTCCGATGAGAAAGTAGTTTCAGTGGATGTAACGCCAGTTTCAGTTGACGTAACACCAGTATCAGTTGACGTAACACCAGTATCAGTTGACGTAACACCAGTATCAGTTGACGTAACACCAGTATCAGTTGACGTAACACCAGTATCAGTTGACGTAACACCAGTATTAGTTGACGTAACACCAGTATCAGTGGTTGGTATGGTAACCTCAGGGGCTGGAATAGTAGTTTCAGTAGATGGTATAGTAGTTGCAGTAGATGGTGCTGTAGTTTCAGTAGACGGTATACTGGTTTCAGTGTAAGGTACCAAAGTTTTCGCGGATTGCATCGTAGTCTCCAACGATGAGAAAGTAGTTGTAGTGGATGTAATACTAGTTTCACCAGAGGTTAAACCAGCGTCAGTAGACGTTACACTACTAGTTTCAGTGGATTGTAAGGTAGTTTCATTGGATGGTTCGGTAGTTTCACTGGATTGTAATGTAGTTTCACTGGATTGTAAAGTAGTTTCACTGGATTGTAAGGTAGTTTCACTGGATTGTAATGTAGTTTCACTGGATTGTAAGGTAGTTTCACTGGATTGTAAGGCAGTTTCACTGGATTGTAAGGTAGTTTCACTGGATTGTAAGGTAGTTTCACTGGATTGTAAGGTAGTTTCACTGGATGGTTCGGTAGTTTCACTGGATGGTTCGGTAGTTTCACTGGAGGGCATAGTTGTTTCCGTGGATGGTGAAGAAGTTTCCGTGGATGGTAA